>JAINUG010000050.1:3896526-4496526 GCA_029706075.1 Aldrovandia affinis | reverse complement strand
TCTGTGCGCGGAACTGGGGTTTAATCTAGACGAGCAGTTCTGTGACTTTGAGAGTAAAAAACTGGGGAGAATGTTGTACGAAGTACAATGAGTGCAAATTTGTCTCGGGCGCACAATTTCACATGCGACTCCCACGAATACAGATTTGATGAGCAATTTTGAAGCGTCTTTGGAATCTTAAAAAAAGTGGATCTCCATAATTTCACAATCATGAGAAATACTTGGTTGTCGCCGCGGAGTGTGCTTTTGGAATACTGGACAGCGCTCGTTTTGCCTCTCTTTTGGATTCAGTATTGCTGCGGGATGCCCCATGTCATTCGGATAGGTAAGCCGCTTCAAATTATAATAAGAGCGCAGACTTCGAATAAATAGTTATTGACTCTTGAGTTAGGCTGATGCCAAGACTTGAAAGAGGGCTCGATTTCCTCGTTTCAGAGAGCAAGTACGGATCTCCCGTGCTGCCCGGCTCTGAGGGTCTTGCTGTTTGAAGTGTAACTGCCTTGTTTTGTGCATTTAAAAAAAATCTTTCATTTAATTATTTTGATCACGTCTGGAACATCAGTGTGGGTTTTTTAAATTGCTGTGCCGAGGAAGGGCGACCGTTGGGATGCTAATGAGAGCCGAGGCGCGGAGGGGAAATGATGCTACTTAGCTACGATATTTTGTTGTTTTAGGGTTTAGGGTGGCCATAATACAACCAAATCCGAAATATTTAAGTTTCGAGGATATGTAATGCGACGTGCGTCCTTGGTTTGTTTATCTAATATTTAGCGTCCAATGTGAAAGAATGTTATTTTCTAGCATCGCTGACGAGGTTAAATAGAGTATAATTATTATATTAGTATTATAAACGTCGACTTGTTTTATGTTATGGACTTACCTCATGACACTATTTTTAATATTTCATATCAATTATAAATGTATGAAGGATGACATGTTTTTTTAATGCTCATCCTCGTGAATTTAAGACGTTTAGAACGCTATATCTTGAAATGAATATATATATACATATATATGTATATTATTATTATTATTATTATTATTATTATTATTATTATTATTATTTCACCGTACACGTTCGCAGAAAAAATTATCGTAAATTGTACGGTTTGGAAACTACAAAAAAGTTGTGCAAAAAAGAGCAGTGATATTCACAGGTGTGCGGCTTCTGCAGATATATATTTGGCACAGGGAATGGGCAAAGTTTGAAAACAACCTTCAACGTTACAAAGCTGTCACCTCCCGCCACTAAATGTTCTTGCTTAGCGTGCGTGACCGTGAATTCGAAGTGGAAAAGTGCGCTCGCGGTGCTGTCTCTCTGTTTTGAAATCAGTCAGTGAAAAACAATGTGAAATTTCTCTCGCGGAGGCTGGTGATGCGATGAAACATTGTTCGTCTAGGGCAGACAGGGCTAGAATGAAGATCAATACATTTTGTCTCCTAGCAAATAGCTTTTGACAAGTGGCTTAGTGCCACGCGGGACAAGTACTCAAAATGGCATTAGAATACATTAACATACAGAAACAAAGCTTACGATGCATGTCCAGCCACCGATAGACTACATCTGTTGGAGCGCTTAAAATGTATATATATATAAATATGTATATATATATATACATATATATATATATATATATATATATATATATATATATATATATATATATATATATATATATATACAGTATACAGTATACAGTTTTGTGCAGTAAGTTTGGTCAAAAATCTGTTATCTGACCTTATATTAGACAGACAGGAGTTTATTTTTTATTTTTAGCACCATCAGTAAAACACACACTACCATACTCCCAGTAATATGACCTTATATGCAGATAATATAACGGCTATATATCAAAAGCCTACTTTGACAGCTTTGGCGGCATACACACTAATAAGCACATACTACATACAAGCACTGTGTGTGTTTGTCTGTGTGTTTGCACACAAACACTGGTCAATGGACTGTACATGTAAAATATGTGTGAGATGATGTATGAGAAATATAAGATCATTTTAGCAATATATGAAATATTTATCATAAGTGGTATTTGCTGTTCTGTTTTTAAATAATCCCTGTGTTTCTTCATTATACATGCACTCCCTTTTGAAGTTTTTCATTTGAAACATTTGGACAAGCTGTTAATCAGTGCCATTCAGGCACATTGTGGTGCATTGAATTCACACAATAGTCATAGACACATTTAGGTTATATAATGTATTGATAACAATAGCACAGATTTGTCTGTGAACTGTTAAAAACATTCAGGTCCGTATGATATAATTAAATCATTATGAAATAACTGATATAATGACAAAAAGAACTTTGAAAAAAAATTGAGAAACCTTCACCATTTTAAAAACTGTGCATAATAGCAATCTTTGTCTTTCTTAGAATAAAATCCTACCTTCCTTTGGATTATGTTTTTCTTGTTTTGAGTAGTTATTGGAATTTGTACGTGAATGTGCTTTTGAAAAAGAAAATCACGAATAAGTAGGCTACAAATACCAATATTCCAATATGCCAAATACCATAAATAAATACATACAATTAAAATAAACTACTTTCTCTCTAGAAGCGAAAAAAAAAGGAAATGTGAGCAATGTGAGCAAATGTTTGGCTTTGCAATTTTAGAATGGCTCTAACATTCTAGACCAGAGAGAAGGCTGTGTTTGAGGGCAAATACAAATATTTCTTTCTTAAAATCGTATTTTTTAAATTATATGTAAACGCTGAAATTATTTATACATTTAGCTTTCACCTTCACAGCTTTCTTACATTTCAAATAATGTTGTGTGCAGGGGTGTGTGTGGAATAAAAAACGTCTATCTATCATGCAGAGATTGACAATGATATGGACAATGAGCGACTGCCTCGAGTTCAGGAACCTGCCACAAGAGGGCACTGTTTCCGCCTTAAGAACGGTCCCTGCACCAAATGCGTTTTTGGCTCCGGTGCCTGTGTGTGACTCGCTGTTGAGATTCATTATGACTGGTGTGTCAATACGGGTGCCCGGTACTGAGGTACAGCTTCAATTTTCACAGAAGTAACCTAAACTGTGTTCAGAGTACACCATCTGTGTAATGATGGATATCCAAGACGGTCTTGTTCCCATTGATTTCTCTGCTTATACAATGCTCTTCAGAATAGCCAGATGGTCGATCAAAAACTCAGCCACTCTGCAAGTCTGTAAATAACTTTGATAAAATCTGAAGACTTTCGTTCCCCATCTCTGTCTTGTTCTCTTCCTGTTTCTCTCTCGCTCTCCATTTTCTTACACTACATCTACCTTTCCCCTCCATTCCTGCTGATACAAAAAAGTGAGGTTTCTTTAATGCTATTCTTTATGGAGCCTTCAGGCTTGGTGAAAGATTACTACAGGTTTGCATTGATTGGTTTGATGTGCGAATTTTGCCTAGAGACAAGGATTCCATGAGCCATCTTTTCCTCCCAGTAGTCGAAACTGATTCACCTAGGAAAGTACAGAACCGGTCCTCACCAGAACGCTGACTGGTGGCTGTGTCCATGCCATGTGTGTTTCGATGCAGTTTAATAAACTGTAATGTCACAATCTCAGCAAGGCTTGCATGTGTGTGTGTGTGTGTGTGTGTGTGTGTGTGTGTGTATGTGTGTGTTTGTGGGTGTGTGCATATGTGTTTGTGTGTGTGTGTGTTTGTATATGCATCCTAAAATTCTACTAAGAGGTCGGCACAGCTGTGTGCTTTTACCTTTCACTGAACTGGACTTGGAAGCATACTGTTGCTGATTTGAATCCCAGGTAGGGTACAGCCACATGAGCAAGGCCGTTAACCTGCATTATATAAATATCTGAATATACGATGTGTATGTGTGTAAGGAACTGACCTGGAGAACTGCGTACGCTCATCATGCTCTGCACCTAATGTAATCTAATAAATGTTATCATATTGTTTATTATTATTCAGTTATTATTGTTTGATGTCATTAGTAAAAGTCGGCCATATGGCAGCATGAGGTGTCATTGCCCATGTGATGCATCAGCCAATCGGAAGCTTATTTATGTCCATTTCCCCTCGTCTGCTGTCGAATAGATTTTGAAACAGGCTCTGGTGAAGCCTGAACTATAGATGGAGTTTAGAGATGCCATAAAGCCTACATAACACTGTCATAATGTACACATTGTGGACTTTGAATCAGTTACCTTTTATCTGTTTTTGTCAAATTGGCTGCATACATTATGACAGTGTTATGACATTGGTCATAAGCTGTCACGACTGGTTATAACAGGTGTTATGACATACGTATGACAGTGCTATAATAATAATATAATAATATACGCCATTTAGCAGACACTTTTATCCAAAGCGACTTACAGTAGTGAATGCATAGATTTTCAGTATATGTGGCCCCAGTGGGGATTGAACCCACAACCTAAGCGTTGCCAACGCTGTGCTCTACCAACTGAGCCACAGAGAACCATGGCCCACGGCTATGAAGGCCTTATGGTGTGTTGTTTAAGTAAAGTGCTACATCTCCAAAATCCATCAATCAGGCGATCTGGGCGTTATTATGTAAGTCTTTAGGAGCAGTCCTTGGTTGATCTGTTGCAGCTGTTTTCTGTGCAGCCATGCCACCCCAGACTGAGTATAACCCTATTCCCCCTCACACTTAAAAATCCCCCCCACACTTATTTCTACATTTTTTTCACTACTCTGAAAAAAATCCTTCTAACTTTGTAATAATACATTGCAGATTGTAGATTGTAGATTGTTTGATGGCTGGATTTGAAGATAACATGTGCACCAACAGGACTCAATCAAAGACTCAAACCTATGAAATATGTGAGCAAACATTCATGGTATACATATAATGTACGTAAAATGTAAATAAAGAAAACCCCATAAATCAATTCATACTGTACTTACTTTACTTTTTATTCAGGTAAATTTCATATCAGCCAGGGAGTAAATTAATTTACACAGTTCATCCCCAACACGTATACCACCCGTGGAATAAATTTGGTGCAGATTTGGAAAAGCAGTTCAATTCTATAGGCCTGTTTTCCACCTGGACCTCTGTTTGGTCCTATTTCACTCTGTCTCTTTAAGCCCTGATCTCGTCTGACACTGAAAAAAAGCAATTTTATCATCTGAATATGTTTGTTTGTATACTCACTCACCATAATGTGTGTAAGTTGACAACAAAAGAAAAAAAAAGAGCACTAATTTATGTAGTCTGTGCCTTGTTAAAGAAAATCTAGTGTGCTGTGAAAAGATTGGATTTTGGCCTTTAAACTGTTGTAATTTCTTGCCCATTTCTTTACTGAGGGTCACAAAAATTAGTATTTTACTTTAAAAAAGTGGAATACCCAGAATCGTTACAGCACGTCTGGGTGTACTGTAGGCTTAGTGCTGTACGCGGCTCATCAGAGTGAGCATAAGCAAAGTCACCATCACCAAACTGACCTTGGGAAAGGATATTTGGGCAGTGTGCTCGTCTACGTTTGCTTTTCAAACATTATGAATTCAATTTTGTTTCATTTTCCCAACACATTGGACTATATTCTTTGCGTATACTCCCCATAGACTTAAAAAAAGAAAGAATATGAATAAGAAAACATGAACTTATACAAACTCTGCATTACCTATTTTATGTGTGTGCATGTGTATGAGTATGTTTATATATGTGTGTGTTTGTGTGCGTACGTGAGTATGTTTATACTGTGTGTGTGTGTGTGTGTGTGTCTGTGTGTCTGCGTGTGAGTATTTTTATGTGTGTGTGTGTGTGTGTGTGTGTGTGTGTGTGTGTGTTTGTGTATGCACATAAAATAGTTTCATTGACCCACTGTGAAATCACTGAGTTGGAAAATAGTGGTTCATTTTTTCTGCAGTGGACTGCTTGACTGAGACCTGGTGTTTTATCGCCTGCTGTGTTTTTTGGGGGTTTTTTAAACATTTTTTTTATTTCTGAATGCAGGAATTCAACCACAGACAGTGATTTATTGGACAATCAATGGCTTTATCTATCTAATACTCAAAGTGCTTTATCATTGCCAGCTAATCAATCTGACTCGTGATTTAATGTCGCGGTCTGTTTTGCTTGCTCTGTGTTGTCTGCGGCGGGCAACAGTTGGCCTCTGTGTTGCATTATGTTTCAATTTATTTCCATTTAAAAGGCAGTGGAGGGAAAACCCAGGGATTAAACGTCTTTCTCCGATAAGTGAATGCGGATCCGCGTGGGCCGCCTTTCCGAGAAAATTAAAAGCAAACAATGGGAGCGAGATGCTAAAAAAAACACCCGTCGCCATTCCGTCCGAGTAAGCTGTTACGGGAGCCGGAGCTGAGGAATGTTTGCATTTCCTTCGCTGCGAACGAAAGCCACGTTTGTTGGATACCACTGAAATATACTTGATTACATTACTAGATACCTGGATGTATGTATTTTAGAAAGGTCCACAGCATTATGACACCAAGCCAGTGTAAACACTGTATGGCCAGTTGCTGTGGCACGGACCTATTCATGCATCTCACCGTGATATTTTTATAGCATTTCCACTCTGCAGTGACTATATGTTATTATTTCATTTTTTATCTACTTATTTACTTTGTGCATCGTGTCATGTGCATTTGTCTGCGGTTGACCCCCTTCCCCCCTCTAGCCCCAAAGTTGATGTGCACTTGTGAAAACATCAATAAAAAGATGTTAACAGAGAAAAAATCACGACATAAAGACATATATTTTTACAATCCGGGATGAGCAATGACATTTAGAGTTCTTCTCAAGCCAAAAATCTTTCACGCGAAACCCGAAAAACATTTGAAAAGGCCGCAAACGCAGAGCGGCTTGTTTGGAAGCTTCTATTTATAACAGAGCCATCTCGAAGGGCTTCAGATGAAATAATTAAAGCGTGGAACTGAGTGACATCTGAAAAAAACTGAGGAGACAAACGAACAAGGCGAAGACAACAACAGAAGCAGCAGCAACAACATCACCAGTGGTGATGGATTAAGATGGCCATCAATATCTCGCTGGAAATGAATATTTCATTTGTCATGTAAATTTGGTCTCCCCGGGGAACGTGGAAGCAGAAAGATGCTCACAGCAGATACACCCCAGACTGGGGCACAGCCTGGAAGATGTTGCTGATGAACTGCTCCCGGCCTTTGATGTATAATTTAGGTGGGGGAGGGATGCGGGTGTCACCGATCAGGTGGTGAGGAGAATCAGTACGGTGATGAACAAAGGACCTGACAGGCCTAAAATCTCCACATCACACATGATATACTCTGTGCACTTACACGCAGACATTTATACCAACATTAACTCACTCATGTACAAACACACACACACAAACATGTACAAACACACAATTATGTGTGACCACAAACACACGTGTGTACACACACAAACACATACACACACACACACAAACACGTGCAACCACACACACACACACACACACACACACATGCATTTTCTCAGACACCCACACACCCGCACATACACATACATTTTCTCACACACACACCCACACATACACACACACGCATGCATTGTCGCATACACCCACACACCCACACATACACATACACGCATGCATTCTTGCATACACACACACATCCATACATACACATGCATTCTCTCAGACACACACCCGCACATACACATTCATTCTCTCATACACACACACACACACACACACACACACACACACACAGACGTCTCATTTCACAGGGGCCCTCATGTCCGTATCATTCCCACGCGTATTGTGAGCTCACTCCCCCATTAGCTCCAGTACCTGTAATGAGAGACAGCAGATGTGGGTTTTGTTCTCTGCGAGGGCTGTTTTAAACCGCATGCTCCCCGTCACGCTCTTCTGTCCACAGAACGAGCCGCTCTTCAGCGGGAGCGAACCCCCCGCACTACCCACCAGCCTGTTCGGCAGAACACACACACAATGTGCCGTTACCGCCACGTGGGCCGAAAAGACCCCAGAGACGGACGGGATGGCGCTAAGAACACATCCCGTTTATGTTCCATTTATAGAGCATTCAAAGCACAATTACCGCCCTCTCAGCTCAGATTAACAGATGTGGGTTTTCCTCTAATGGTCTCTGTGTTAACGCTGGCATTAGTTGGCAGCCGCTACAGAGGTTCACGCATTGGTTGTATAATATTAACTGTACAGACAAGGCCTGCCCTCCTCCCATGGCAGCAACTTCTGCTTCTGTGGGCCGTGTGCAAAGACAAATTCCCCTCACTAACTGGCGTGATTATTTTTGCCATGGCTTTCTAGGTTTTAATAGATTTTTTGGGTCTTTTTTATGTTTATGTTGGAGGTCTGTTTCTCTGCATTCTGAAAAGTTCTGAAAACTTTGACCTTCATTTGGCCCCAGTGGGCTGTTCTCAGATCAGTGGGTTGTCCACCTGGCTCCAGTGGGTTGTCCTTCAGGCTACAGTGGACTGTTCTCAGACCTGTTGGTTGTCACAGTGTGGCACACAGCCGGCTGCATTATCAGGCGTTCACATCCATTTGTGTGCAGTTTAGGGGTACAGCCTACCCCCTTTTCCCTAAATGAGAGACTGCAATATAGGGGGACACCATTAAATACATTTTGGGGGACACCATTAAATACATTAAATTCAGTGATGACCTCCATTCTGCGACAAGGGATTCTAATTTTATTTTTTAATTTATTTTTTAGCAGAGAGCTTGCTTTCAGTGCTGAAGCACCACGTAGACGTGATTAAAGGTTTCTTTGGAGATGGTCTGAAATCTGCTTACCTGGTTAGCACAACATGCGTAATTGGCCATTCGTTTTGAAAATACTCGGCAACAAATAACACATCTGATGTCTGAAACGGGAAGGCTAATCCTATGACACAGCACGCGTTTATTTCTGCTAGAAGCCAAACGGTATTCTGAAAGCAGATGGTGTTTTCATATTATACTACAAAGCGTGCATTCTACAATGAAAGGGCTGATGGGAGCATATGCTCCAGCTAATTATTTAAATGAATAAGGCTAAGCTAACATTAAGTGGATTTATCCATGTATCTTAATATCTACTGATGTTCTGTGGGCAAAAAAAAACCAAACATTCATGATGATGCAAATGAAATCGCTCTTAATCATAATTATCATAATTATTTACTCTATTAATAATTTATCAGAGGCAGTCTTTGGCATTTTATGTTAATTAGAAGAAGAAGAAAAAAGCAAGGCCACAGAGAGAGAGAGTTTTTATTGTCAGATGAGGACTCAAGCATGAGGTAACGTCACACGGCTGGAGTGTGTGTCATTGCTTGGTCTCACGGTAAAATACCCTGCACGCATTGCAGTGTTAAGTGAGTTACAAAATAATTTACGGCAGAGAGCGTAAAACTCTAAATCAACTTTCTGTTTTGTGTGAGGAAAAAAAACCTAGACGATAAATCATCTTTCATACATGCAGTCTGTCCTTCTTTTTACATTACAGGCATTTAGCACACACACACTCACACACTCGCATACACTCACAAACACACACATGCACACTTATATACATTTAGCACACACTCTTATCCAGAGCGACTTGCACAGTTTACCTTTCTTTACATACGATCCATTTATACAGCTGGATATTTTACTGAAGCGATTCAGTGCAAGTACCTTGCTCAAGGGTTCAATAGCGGAACCCACCAGAGAATTAAACCTGCAACCTTTGAGTTGCAAGCCCAGCTAAGTACAGTGAACCTTCACAACCATTTATGGCTCTTCTTTCTATTTAGATTATTTAAAGTTTGAATAACAACAGTGTTTCTAGTGGCATTGGCTGAGAAAAAAACGATGCTCAGAGATTTTACAGTATAGTGTTCTAGTGCAGGGTGTCAAACTCATTCCATCGAGGGCCGAGTGTGTGCAGGTTTTTGTTGCAACCAATGCATTACACCAGGTGATTTCAATTAGGTCCCTCCCTTGGTTGAAGAAGTGGGCTAATTAGTGAAATCACCTGGTGTAGTGCATTGGTTGCAACAAAAACCTGCATACACTCGGCCCTCGATGGAATGAGTTTGACACCTGTGTTCTAGTGTCTTAACCATTATTTATAGTGTCTGTCCAAACCTTAACAGGGCTCAGGTACCTGCCCGACACTCACTGCTACCTGGGAAAGCCTCACCTGAGGCCTAGTCGACCCCAGCCCCAGCCCCCCATTGATTTCAGTTCCACGTCAAATGACTATTTCTCCCTCCATTCACTAACGCAGTCAGGCTTTCCCTGGAAATCAAGGCAGAATGTGTACATTTCAACCTCAGAAAGGACTCCAAACGAATAAAAAAATAACACAAATAGATAGTTGGCCCACAACCGTGGCGGCAGTGGGGTCCCATTTCCTGTTTTGATTTCCAACAGGGGCGAAAGTGGCCCTGGCGGAGACGGAATCACAGGACAAGAGAAGGCCGCGCGTCATCTCCCGGGAGAAGATGTCATTATCACAGGATGTGCTCCTCGCTGAGCTGACAGCCTCCCCACCCCCCCCAAATTCATGGGTTGTCGACGTTGTTGTTGTTGTGGTGGTCCCCCCCTCACCCCCCGCCCTCCCCCCTCACACACACACACACACACACACACTCCCGCCCTGACCGCAATTCCTGTGTTAGGAGACAAAATCAAATTTCATCCACTTCCCATTTGTCTTTATTACATGACCACGTCTCCCTCTTCCGCCCGTCTCGCGCGATGGGGGGGAAGAGTCAAATCAAATAACCGCCAGCCGCAGACAACCTCCACAGGGAATTTTCTCTTTTTTCTTTTACGGTCAGAGGTTAGGAAGAATAACGGTTAATGTGTGGACCATGGGGGCCTGTATTTATTTTTTTATGGTGGAGGGGGCGCAACTCCTGTTGTTCAGGTCTGAAATGTAGAGTCCGGCAACATTTACAACAGACGCCTCTTACAGGACTGGGGGAATGGGGATTGGCTGAAGGATTGCCGATCTTTATTTAGGTTGTTAATTAGCTGAAACCTTTTGATCCTAATTGGAGACTGCTGTGTTGCGACGCTGGCCTCTGTGCGTGTGGGTGAGTGTGAGCATATGTGGGTGAGTGTGGGTTAATGTGAGTGTGTGTTTGAGCGTGTGTGTGGGTGAGTGTGAGCGTATGTGGGTGGGTGTGTGTGTGTGTGTGTGTGTGTGGGTGGGTGTGAGCGTGTGTGTGTGTGTGTGTGTGTGTGAATGTGTGTGTGTGGGTTAGTGTGAGCGTGTGTGTGTGGGTGAGTGTGAGCATGTGTGTGGTTGAGTGTGAGCATGTGTGTGCGGGTGAGTGAGTGTGTGTGTCTGAGTGTGTGTGTTTTCGAGTGTGTGTGTGAGCGTGTGCAGGGGAAAGGGGGCGGGCGCCTATTCTCACCTTTCAAACGGCGAGGTGTTCAGGGACAGAGACAGCCAGCCCTTGTCGCTCGCCCCGCCCTGCCCGCCGCACCGTCGTCAGTATCTCTGTGACCCCGTGCTAGCACGCCTCATCACGGGAGCCTTTTATTTCGCTTCCCCTCGAAAATATGATGCGTCCTCACATCAGTGGGCAGCATATGGGCTTAAAAAAACCACCCCAAAACAAAACATCTTTGAAAAAAACGTGGTTAGCGTGTCGGGACGGGGTGTGCATGAGGCGGTTATCGGGTTACGGATAGCACGAGACACAGAAGTGCCCCTCCATTTCACAAAAAATAAACAGATCTCTTTAGAGACGGGTGTTTTTCCCTGGATTTCTCGCTCACACCCTGATCTGCTCCTTTTTCTGCTCCTTGATTTTATTCCGAGCACAGCGCTGAAAGGAGGAAGGGCCTCGCCGATGGCAACTGCACTGTGCCCACATTCGATAAGATCTCCTCCAATCTCCATTTCCAGCTTCCTTTTTCTTTTGTTACAAAGGAGGGGAAAAAAGACTGGTCCCCTTTCAAACACTGTCTTTTAATTCCCCCCCCCCCCGCATTCCCCCCTCCCCTGTCCTAACTTTAATCCCCAGGTCATGATGATTTTTATCTCTGTAGAAGCCCTTATGGATAGAAACTTGGTGAAAAACCTGTGGAAGCAGAACAACCACAACTTACTGTATAAAAGGTTCCTGTGTGCAAGTGTGTGTGAGTGCAAGTGTGTGTGTGTGTGTTCGGTGCATGTGTACGTGGATGTGTGTGTTTATTTTGTGTGTATATATGAGTGCGTGCACGTTTGTGTGCATGGGCTATATGTGTGTGTGTTGTGTGTGTGTGTGTGTGTGTGTGTGTGTGTGTGTGTGTGTGTAAATGTGTGCATGGCAATTGTGCCTGTATTTTAACAGATATCCCACCGTAAATAGTTATCAAGTATGTCTTACGTCTTTGTAACCATGGTGCACAGCATGAGCATTGCCGCATAGGTTGAGGTGATACCTGTGTGTTTAACCTTGCTATGTAGTGTTGGGGTGGGGGTGGGGGTGAGGTCATATTCCTCAAAATGCATTATAAAATGTTATTATATAAAAGCACATGTGTGTTCCTGAATGCCAGAAATGTGAAGGACATGGCATGTGAGGGTGAGGGGGTGTCAGATAGGTACCAGGTGAAGGGGGGCGGGGGGCTAACAGACTCGGCAGCACAGGGCCACAGTGAGAAAGGAAATCTAGCTTGAATCAGACGACAGCAGGCGACATTAAAACAGACTGACCTTCCCTTAAAGTCGTATCCACTCAATCTTCCGCTCGTCCTCCTCCTCTTCATCATCCTCAGCCTTGCCCTTCCTCTTCCTCCACAGGGTCTGCCAGTGCCTCGCCAGTGTGTGTTGGGTGCATGTGTGTATGTTGGTGTGTGCATGTATGTGTGTGAGTGTGTCTGAGTGTGTATTTTTGGCTATTTGTGTGTGTGTGTGTGTGTGTGTTTGTGAGCGTGTGAGTGAGTGTGTCTGTGTATGTGTGTGTGTGTGTGTGTGTGTGCATGTGAGAGTGTGTGTGTGTGTGTGTGTGTGTGTGTGTGTGTGTGTGTGTGTGTGTGTGTGTGTGTGTGTGTGTGTGTGCATAAACGTGTGCCCTCCTAATTCAGTGGTAAGGCGTAGTGAGTTCATCTCTCTCAGAGAAAGACTTACAGTAATCTTTAATTGCACCAGGCCACAGATGGATCACTTCTACTCAGGCCAAGTATGGATCGTCTGTTCGGAGGGGAAAATTGTACATTCTGAAAGCATTCAGAGCCCTTACTGTACATAATAAAAACACTTTTCCTTTTCCTCCACGACGCGGTCCCTTCACCTTCTGGGGAGGGAGGGCTTGCGCGCTCGTTTTATCTCAGAACAGAGGGAAAAAATAAAGAATAACAAATGAATTGGCTGTAGGTTATCAGATTGAGAAAGATTGCAGCTTGCATTGCTGCTATGCTGTATGTATATATATATATATATATATATATATATATATATATATATATATATATATATATATATATATATATATATATATATACATATATATATATACAGTATATATAACTGCAAAAATAAAAGAAACACTTGAGTAAATTAAGGGTTCTGGTGGCTCTGTTATGGTGTGGGGTGCATTTGTCTGCCATGGTTTTGAACCACTCAACCCCTTAGAGGGCAAGGTAAATGCCAATAAATAAAAAGCCATTCTGAGTGATCACCATCATCCTATGGTGAAAAATGTCTATCCTGATGGGAGTGGTCTCTTCCAGGATAACAATGCTTCCATCCACAGGGCATGTAAACCATATGCCATGGCCATCTCAGTCACCAGGGGCCTTATTTATAAAATGTACTTACGCACATATTTGATCTTAGAACGTGCGTATGGTCAAATCCATGCCAAAGTTCAGATTTATAAAAACGGTCTTTGACGTGGAAAAGTACTCAGCTCCACGTCAGGTTTCAACTTGGCATACGCACGTTTCCTTGTAGCAATGTTGGAGTACTGCAGGTATTCACGGTCTCGCCTCTTCTCTGTCCTGACCCCTCGCTGGTGGAACTACCTTCCGCAATCGGTCAGGACCGCGGAATCACTTGTGATTTCCGCAAGAGACTCAAAACCCACCTTTTCAGACTCCACTACCACTGAATTCTGTACATCTAGCTAATAGTCATCACCATAATCATAATAAAGTTATTAATAAATTAAAACAACATAAGCTAGGCTACTTGTGGAAAACAAAACAAAAACACACATTGGTTTTCCAAAACTACCCCTATTAGCATAATTGACACATCCTTGAAATGTATTTAGCCTAATACATATTATGGTTCCACGCGTATAAAACATTTCGGTCAATCTATAGGCTATAAAATGTCCAATAATGCAATGGTTTGCAAGAGGAAGAATGGCAGCATTGTTGCTTCTTGAAGATATCGCCAACCGCGCAATAAGAAGGGAACGAGTTATTTGAGATTTTGACCTCAGACCTTCAGGGACCTTTGCTGTGCCCCCCCACCTCGTTCACAGCCTGGGCTACAGACTGCCAGGCCTGTGGTTGGTTTTACTGGTAAAGCCACTGGAAAGGCTTCCGAATAGCGTCCCTGCACACATCTGCACCTCCGCCAACAGGACCTCGATTTCGGCCTCGCTAAAATTATTTTTCTTGCAGCTCGCCATTATCAAGTAGAGGGTTTGTGTTTTGATTCGAGCTCCTTTATGTGCTAATGATATTAATTAGGGGCCGTTTACAAGGCGGAGATCTAAAACCATTCAGCTACGCACAATTTCAAGATCATTTGTGATTTACAGATTTCACATCTGGGGGACTGGCGTCAGTTCCTCTGAATCACACTTACGCACATTTCAGAAATTATCTTAGATCAAATATAGGATGGTTTCTACGCAACTTTTTATAAATAAGGCCCCAGATCTCAACCTAATTGAACACTTATGGGATATTCTGGAGCGGCACCTGAGACAGTGTTTTCCACCACCATCAACAAAACAGCAAATTATTACATTTCACATGGAATAATATTGTTGCATCCCTCCAATAGAGTTCCGGACACTTATATAGTCTATGCCCAGGCACACTGAAGCTGTTCTGGTGGCTTGTGGTGGCCCAAATCCCTATTAACACATTTTATGTTGCTGTGTCCTTTATTTTGGCAGTTACCTGTGTGTATGGATGTGTATATATGTATTGTGGCAGGGTCAGGGGTGTGGGGTTTCCATGAAGCTATGATCAATAACAAAACCTCACATACAAAGGAGAAATTCTTTTTTTTTTAAAATATGAAGGGAAACTAACAAGGGGAAGGGGGGAAGAAATGTAACCAAGTCCAATCCACAACCCCTACTTGTTGTAAAAAAATCCATAATCCAATGGTCAGTTTCCAAGTCGGGGTTCTCAAATGTTCGATAGTTGGTACACAAAACAGGTTTTATCCAGTAATCCGCAGTATTTCACTCTTTAACACTGACTCTCTCTCCAGTGCATTTCCCTTATGGTACCCTTATTGTACTTTGCCCCAATCAGCTGTAGGAGCTTTTATTTCCCCTGGCCCATTCAGGTAAACAAGCGTCAGGTGTCTCTCTTCCGCTCACAACCCCAATCAAGGCACGGAGGTGGAGCCAGCGTGCCACCACATACTACCCCTCAATCACCATCCCCCAGACTTCCCTCAGCCAGTTGCCACAATATATATATATATGGGTCAGTGATGTTTTGGGTTTTCAAAACATCAAAACATTTTAAATATAGTAACAGATTATTTCAAAGCTTTTCTAAGTTATTTACAGTGTCTACTTTATATTACATTAATTCATTTTAAATTATTTTCTTTTAACACAACTCAACTAAAATCCATTATTAGACTAATAAGAATTGATTACAGTAGACAAATTTCCATCAAACAAATATTTAATATGGAATGTCTGTTTTAGGTGAAACAATTCCACTTTAGCAAAGTCACTTCTCTGACTACAGTAGAAAAGTGAAAAAAGATAATAAATTAACTTAACATTCATAATGATGGTTCGACCATTTGTGATTTTGATGGAATAAATGATCAATTCATTTTTTTATATTTAATTTCATTGTTTTACTGAATGAAATGATTTTGTTTCTCCGGATGACATTCAGCCTTTTTGGTAAATGATTCTCTGTAATATGGTATCATCCAAATTGAATCACATCTTGATGCAAGTACTTACAAAATAGGAAAAGACAATCCCACAAAGCAATAGAATATTTTTAAAAACAACAATAACAACATCAAATTAATCATAACAGCAACAACAACAACTGGCTGCTAAAAATGTAATAAAAATGTGTGCTTAATATCTAGAATATCTGGTAGAAAGAAGCTCAGAAATACTTATTGTGTCTAAAAACCCACTCTGCCTCAGTCGGTCAACCAGGAGTTTGATATTCTCATGGTCAACACAGGCTCATGTATTTCTGTCACTAGCCTTTGGCTCAGTGACAAAAAATGGACGAAGACGTACAAACTGCCGGTACGACAAAGATAATTGTCATGTAAATGTAATCTCACTGTCTTTGTCTCTCTCTCTCTCTCTCTCTCTCTCTCTCTCTCTCTCTCTCTCTCTCTCTCTCTCTCTCTCTCTCTCTCTCTCTCTCTCTCTCTCTCTCTCTCTCTCTCTCACACACACACACAGACACACATATGGACACACACAGACACACACACAAAGAATACCAAGGGGTAAGTTAAAATGTCAGAACATTGTAAGGAGAGACAGAGAGAGAGACAGAGACAGAGACAGAAACAGACAGAAACTCTTTTTATTAGAAAGAGGCATCTGTAAAATAATGGAAAATGCACAAAAATGTGTAAAATGGATAACAATAGGCATTTAAAATATTGTAAAATGTTAACAATAGAATTTAATATTTTAATATTGTATTAAATAATTAATTAAATAAAAAATTAACTAAAAAAGTTAATTCAGTAACATGGATGACACCTTGGTGAAACAACTAAACTTTGTGTTTCTGAATCACATGACCATGTTGCCGAATGACAAATTTCTTATATAATCATTTCTAACAGGCAATTGCCTGGCTAACTATACAAATAACTAACCTTTACCATAACTTATTAACATACATTTTCATATGCAGTAATGTCTTTTTTCATAAATTAAGTTTATAATCACTATTTGGGCATTGTCCTGAATGACAGGCAAACGCCATTTGTACCTGAGAGCAATAAGGGGAAATTGTCAACAAATGTGCAGTGAATTACTCACCTAGCCTCCACGTGTAGTGACCTTCAAGGGTCCTCTTTGTGATGTAAACAGTTGTCACCTGACCATCATCATGTGATATGACTGAAAATGGCCTGGGAATGTCATGATGCTGAATGACATCTGATGAAATCCCAATTTGTGGACGAAAGTTCCTTTTATTTTTTGATATCTTAGAAAATACAAATCTTGACCTTTCTTTTATATGATGTAAGGAACCTTTACTAAATTATGCCAGGAGTGTTTATTTATTTTTCATGATATTTGTTTTACATTTTGTAACAGTTTTTCATGTTAGATTTTTAGTGTGGAGACTGTTGCCGAAATACTTTTTGGCATTTCAACACAATACAATTGTCTAAAAACATAATTGTTTAACATAAGCATTTACTTTGTTCTATAAAGCAAACATGATTCTATGAATTTGTGTACAATTTGTACACATTCATTATAATTTCAATTAATTTATTGCTTCCCACGGCACGTCATTGACCCATATATATATGTATACACAGTGGCTGAAATATTACCTTTAAACTGACCATTGGTCTCAACCTGTTTTCATTTATTTTGCTGAATTTACAAGCCTACCAATAAGTTAATAATTGAATAGTAATCACAAAGCTTCCTGTTAATTGTGTCTCATGTTGCAATGTTCTCTTTCTTCACGCCACATAAGAGGATCTATACTGTATCTCAATAAGGGGTTTAACTGAGTAAAAATCAACTGAATCCTTTCCAAGTATAGGCTACACTTTTAACTTAAATCTCTCCGCTAACTGTATAGCGCACTAGTGTTAAGGAACGCACGATAAAGGCTTGTAAACAAACTTCAGTTCAATTAAAACTTTGGTGCTTTTTCACGAGCGTTAAACTGCCTGATCTGCACATATCAGATTAACTGATATTTACAAAGTCAATATTTAATTTGGGCACAGAGAAAAAAGAGTACATTTATCTACAGGTTTAGATATTTTATAGGTGTAAGACAATACTGCACAGTAAAGAAAAATGCTTTCACTGAATACAATTGGGAAGCTATACCTCCTGGTATTGATTATTCTGCAAATTAATTGCTTGACTGATAATCAAGAAATGCAAATGGGAACAGGTTGAGAGTAATCATTGGTTTAAAGGTATGGGTTTTGGCCATCTTTATGTCAAGCCGACAAATCGCTACTGATATTTACTCACACAAACACATACATAAACATGCAAGCACATATGCTCACAGGTAAACACACATCTGGCAACCCTGCATAATATATTTACAACAAATTATTCATGTTGGGATAAGGCTAAACATCTGCATATTTTTAATAATGTGCAATGTGGTTATTAATGCTTTATTAAGCAATGATGAACAGCAGAGGGTCAAAGGACAAAGCTCACTTTCTCAGCGGGCATCCAAGCCCCAAAAAAAATCGGAATAATCTATAGATGCACCGATCGATCGGCCTCTGACCGGAAATGGCCGATTTTCAGCTGATCGCCTCAATCGGTGACTTGATCCCGATCACTCCACATAGCCGATTCTGTGCGCCTGTTTTCACGTGACGGCGCGCACCCGTGAGCCAAAGCAGACAGATCAGATGAGCGCAGCGCTGAACACGCCTCAACATGTCCTCAGTATGGGCGTTTCACAGTCAGTGAAGACGACTTAAAGCTTGCAGTTTGTCATATGTCAATCGAAAATAAGCCGCGGAGGAACAACCGAAAACGCTCGAACGTCCACCAACCTAATCAGACACTTGAAAAATCATCACCCAGGTACCAAGTCGATGCCAAAATTCTGAAACTCGCTTTTTCTACAGTACCGGGTTAATTAATAATTAACTTCGTTTGCTTAGTTCGGTTCCTCTGAACCATTTTCCATTAATAGAACATGGTGGTAGTGCATAAACTTGACGTAATAATGCCCTGCTGAAGCACTGAATTGCACTGAAATCATTATGTTCGCTAATGAGTGACGTTATGAAACAGTGCTATTCACTCATACAAATCTAACTTATTAGACCTAATGATAAATTCATCTAACGATTTCTAGCTAAACCACAAATGGTGTATTAACTGTGTTGTGCATGAAGGTACCAGTTGTGCGTTTTCCACTATCAAACAAACTCAGAAACAAACTCGCCTCTTTTCCAATTACTCCTAGTTTGAAACATTTTTATCTAGGCTTTGCAGCTAGTTAAAGTCGTAGTCGTTAGGCTACCTGACTCACGCAAATAATCTAAATTCTGCTGAAGAGCGGCTTGTTTCAATGCCTTGATGACAGCTCCGCAACTGAAACATCCGCCCTTATATCGCTACAAGTGTTTTCCATTGCACTATATAGAATTGGGATCTACTCCAATCCACCTCTAGCAAACAAATTAGTCTAGCGCATCATAGGTTCGAACTAAAATATGGGGAGGAGGAAAGAACAAAATGTAGGCTATATTTTATTTATTTTAATTTGTATTTTGATGTTGCACCTGTTTTCTTTTGGAAAGTAAATGTGCATAGTAGCTAGCTGTGCACTGGATTCTCTTTTATTCATCATTGAATTTAATTTGCACAAAAAAAGAAAAGCTCTGTCCAGTAACCTGGAACACTGTTTTTATTTTGAAATGTGTTTTAGTGAGACCTACCTCATGCTTCTGACCTACCTCAGAATTGTCAATCTTAATTTTCTATTAAAGCAAAGTTACAAAAATGTTTGTGTAAGTTGTCAATTATTGTTTTTAGGAAAAAAATCGGAATCGGCCAAAATCGGTATCGGCAAGTCAGACTAATCAAAATTTGGAAATCGAATCGGCATCTGAATAATCTGAATGGGAAGAAAAGCGTTTTTGTCTTCAGGGCTTTGGGAGGCACATTGACCCATTCTTCTGAAACTAAAGTCTGACATTATGTTTGGGGAATCTAAAAAAAAACCCACAGCAAAACACAGTTTTGAAACTGAGACTTAAGTACCTGAACTAATTGCTATGTTGATAATTTCGCAACATGGGACAAACAGAGATCCACCAGTTTGTATTAACACCAATAGTGAGTGCATCGCCGAGTATTATTAGCCTGGGAAGAGTTGTGAAGTATCATAAAGGTGCTGAAAGCAATCGCATTAAGTGATCTATTAAAGGAATTTACAGCATAGCCTTCATTTCCCCATAAGATTTAAGTGTTGTTACCTGTCTGTGGCTGTGATGTACTGTATCCCAGGTTTTGTCTGTGGGCATTTGCATGTGTTTTTGTGAATAGTGTTTACAATACGTCATTTAGCAGTTGCTATTATCCAGAGCAAATTACACAGTTTACATTTCTTTACATACATTCCATTTATACAGCGGGATATTTTTACTGAAGCAATTCAGGTTAAGTACCTTGCTCAAGAGTACAACAGCAGTGCCCCACCTGGGCATCCAACCGGCAGTCTCTGAGTTACATGCCCAGTTTCCTAACCATTATAGAACACTGCTGCCTATATATCAGACCTTGGAGCCTCCAGGCTTGTATCATGATGTGGGTCTTCTGGCCAGCCACATGGGTTCACCCATGGGTCAAATATTGTGTTAGAGGCGGCTCCTGTCTGAGGTCCTGACAGTGCTGTGGGATTGGGGCCATGTGACGAAGATGTGTTCTGGCTCAGCGAACTCTAAAAACGGAGGCTGTGTTCTGCCGGAATGAAGGTTTCCGCCAGGGCCCTCTCATCGCGCTCCAGAGAGCTGAAGCCTCTTCATTCCCAGAATCAAGGTGAAAGGTCGCCAGAGGATTCCAGGACAGCGAGGGGGGGCGGTTAAAATAAATAAATAAACCTTGTTTTCCCCCTTTAAAATGAATGATGTTTGGCCTGTATAAACACACAAAGCCGCAGGTCCTGCAGGTATAAACACACAAAGCTGCAGGTCCTGCAGGTATAAACACACAAAGCCGCAGGTCCTGCAGGTATAAACACACAAAGCCGCAGGTCCTGCAGGTATAAACACACAAAGCTGCAGGTCCTGCAGGTATAAACACACAAAGCCGCAGGTCCTGCAGGTATAAACACACAAAGCTGCAGGTCCTGCAGGTATAAACACACAAAGCTGCAGGTCCTGCAGGTATAAACACACAAAGCTGCAGGTCCTGCAGGTATAAACACACAAAGCCGCAGGTCCTGCAGGTATAAACACACAAAGCCGCAGGTCCTGCAGGTAGAGGGAAGTGCATTTGGATCAAGGTGAAACCTGGATATTCCCCCAAGCCGTATTATTATATTCTCTCATGCCGGCTTCCCTCCCTCCTCCCCCTGGGGGCAGACAGCCAATTGCCACCTCCAAACGGGACTCCTGGCCTGGGCCGGGATGGTGGAGCCTGGGTTCGAATCCAGACTGCAATGGGCAACCTGCACTTAAAACAAGTACCTTTACCGGTCACGTTTACCAATTTCTGATTATTAATCAGAAGTGGTAATTGATCAAGTAAAGTAAAGTTAAGTAAGTGATACCTGCTATTTTTAAGCAATCCAAACACTTTTACAAGACTTCCACAAAGGGCAGCAGTGTAGAATAGTGCTTAGAGAGGTTGCAGGTGTAAATCCGCCCTTGTACCCTTGATTAATGTACCACTTGTACCTTGTACCAATTAATTTAATTGTCAACTATGATGAGCCGAGATGGGCTGAATGGCCTGTTCGCATCATTATGTATTTTAATGTTCTTATGTATTTTAATGAATTTCTATTCTTTTTTAAATATTCATTTTTTTGTACAATTTCATATTCATTCTTAGGCTCTGTTTCATGAATGTTCATGAGTAAGCATTATACAGTTGGTTTTATAATTAATAGGCATTAAAAAAAGATGCAAATAATACATTTGTGTCTCTTGGCCAAACATCCTGCCTCAGCCCCCAGCAAGCAGCAATTAGCATTCCTTCAGTTTACTCCAGGGAAAATCAAGGGCAATATTAATGTTTAGACAAGGGTCAACTCAAGGTAATCATGCAACACGTTGATGTTTGTGTGTGTGTGTGCATGCGTGTGTAGGTAGTGAAGTGGAATAGTAGAACAACGACCGTCTTACTGACTTGAAAAAAATTACAGCTGTCCGCTTCGTATTTGCACTGCTAATCGGAAGGGGAGCATGCGATTTAAATACGGTGCATGGGGGGGCTCTCTTGCACCTGATGCTGGGCCGTGTGTGGCGCTGGAAAATTGCGCGGCGCACCCACACGTGTGATTGGAGGAGGTGAAGCGTGCCCTTTGCTGTTTGAACAGAATTTCCCATTAAAACCGAAAGGCCCTCAGTCATGCACCCCAGTGCGTGCACCGCCGCTTGCTCGCCGTACTCAGAATTGATTGGCGTCCTGACGGCACTGTAGGATTAATGTCCCGATCGCTGCTTTAATGCCCTGGACCCGGCGTTTCACATCTGATCTACACATGCAGGGCCTTGTATGATGAGGTCATTACATTCATACGTGCACTGTAAAGCTGCACTGTGCACTGTAAAGCTATATTGTGCTTTGTAAAGCTGCACTGTGCACTGTAAAGCTATATTGTGCTCTGTAAAGCTGCACTGTGCACTGTAAAGCTATATTGTGCTTTGTAAAGCTGCACTGTGCACTGTAAAGCTATATTGTGCTCTGTAAAGCTGCACTGTGCACTGTAAAGCTATATTGTGCTTTGTAAAGCTCCACTGTGCACTGTAAAGCTATATTGTGCTCTGTAAAGCTGCACTGTGCACTGTAAAGCTATATTGTGCTCTGTAAAGCTGCACTGTGCACTGTAAAGCTATATTGTGCTTTGTAAAGCTCCACTGTGCACTGTAAAGCTATATTGTGCTCTGCAAAGCTGCACTGTGCACTGTAAAGTTATATTGTGCTCTGTAAAGCTGCATTGTGCACTGTAAAGCTATATTGTGCTCTGTAAAGCTGCACTGTGCACTGTAAAGCTATATTGTGCTTTGTAAAGCTCCACTGTGCACTGTAAAGCTATATTGTGCTCTGCAAAGCTGCACTGTGCACTGTAAAGTTATATTGTGCTCTGTAAAGCTGCACTGTGCACTGTAAAGCTATATTGTGAATTGTAAAGCTGCACTGTGCACTGCAAAGCTATATTGTGAATTGTAAAGCTGCACTGTGCATTGTAAAGTTATGTTGTGAATTGTAAAGCTGCATTTTGCAGTGCAGAAGCAGGTGGATCCAGTGCCGAGTTGTGGTTTGGGAGGGGTGTTTGTAATCAGAAGATTGCAGGATCAAATCTGTGAAAGAAGACAACGGAAGAAAAAAACCTTTCTTACTGTGAATGCGTCTATGTATGTATCTATGGAGATTCAGATAATACATGTTATTACATGGTGTGGTTATTAGTGCTAATTATCATATAATGCTTATGATAAAACATACATCCTTGATGGTTTGTTGAACATTGATAAATGTTGTTAGAGGTGGCGAGACTGAGAAGAAATTCCATTCAAGATTACAATATGTTTAAAAAAAAAAGTATAATAATTTTTGTACAATGCAGTTATTTATGTGTAATTAAGTATTAATAGATGTGAAATGCATGGATAAATAAAGCCTGGGGTCCCTTAAAGGATTGGTTTTCACTCAAAATGCCTTGTGATGGCGTCGGAGTCGTAGCTTCTGGTGCCTGACACCGAGGGCTGGGATTGTGGTTAAGCGTGGTAAGACACAGCGGATGAGAAAAATAACTGTAGAGTAGGAACAGACGTTTGAGGAAAAGAAAAAAGATTTCCGCAGATATGTTCGGTGACCTGCTGGGAGCTGTCGTCGTCGGGGCGGTGTGCCGCTAACGACGGCTCGCACCCGCCGCGCTCAGATGGGGCCGATCAGAAAGGGCCCGCGTGACTACGATGCAGTGGGTGGGGGCGGGGGTGGGGGGTGCACTGTGAGGATCGTGCCGTGCTCGTTCAGAGTGGTGCCTATTAACCAGAGCTGAACCGCCACCACTGTCTAACTTTGAAAAGAGGACCAGAGAAGACATTACTTCCAATTATGTGCCTGTCTGACCAGCCTTAAAAGAATATGAATGTGCAGCCCGACTGCCTTAGAACACTTTTCAAAGTTCTTTTTACATTTTTTTTAAAGAGGCACATAATACAAAGAAGCTTTAGACCAGTGAGTCTGCTCCTCACTCTCTCTCACTCCTCTCTCTCTCTTTCTTTCTCTCCATCCCCCTCGTCCTCCCTCCTGCTCTGTCCTCCACTCTTGACTCTATCAGCCCTGTCTCTTTTAAGAAGCAGCAATACAGAACTACACATTTTTATTCTTGCCCCCCGAGAAACAGAATAAGCTTTGTTGGTATTCATTCAGTTATGATTCAGCTTCCTGTCGGAGGGCAGGTTTAATCCTTTCTCTGCCAGCGTGCTCCTTGGTAATCTCCTGGGCTGGAAAACAATGTCCGTCTCTCCCCTTTGCCCCCGCCCACCTCCTCCTGTGTAATTACTGTGTTTGTGTTTTAATAAAAGAAAGCTGATTAAACATGCTGTTATGCACCTGAGTGACAGCGAGGGCCCCCGTTTGTGAGCCGTTCCCCTCCTCTGACTGAGTCTTGACCACGCATGAGGATGACGGACTGTCCCCAAAGCGCTTTTCTGTTTGACACAAAACCGGAGGTCAAGCGGTTGAGCAGGTCCTCCGCATTAAGTGGTAAGGGGGGCATGGGGTTGGAGGGGGTATGAGACTAAGAAGAAATAGGAATAAAAAAGCCACTAAGAAGATTGAAGCCACTGAAGCCGTAACCGTTGAACGCAACGTTTTCTCAGACTATCTTGGCACGGCGTGACTTCATTTGGAGGTTGTTTAAATTTTTTCTTTTCTTTTTTTTTTCTGCCGCCAAGAAGAATAGAAATTGAATCGGGAGGCAGCAGGCGGGGTGGGTCGACGTGGTTCTATTGTGCGTGGCTCCACCGGATCTCCTGATGAAGGCTTTGGAGAGCAAGTCCGAGACTAAGCCCCTCTCTCGGGTTGAGTAACTGCACAGGCTGGACAGGGATGGTGTGTGTGGTGTGTGGAGGGGAGGAGGGACTGTACCAGACCTGTCTGTTTGGGCACTCACGCCTGATAAAACAACAGTGGGCCAAATACATTCTCTTGAAAATTGAGCGGGTAAAATGGCTTAGCACCTTGGGCCCATTATGATGCAGAACAGGGGGTGTTCAATTTCACTAAGCTTGTGGTTTGTGAGCACCGTTTGTGGCTCCAGTGTTGTGATTAAGGAGTCAGAGAGATAACTTTTGGAATTGGATGAAATCTGATTGGACAAAAGCCTGAGTTGCCGGCTAACTCCTTCATGAAATTCCACCAAGTTCTAGCTAGAACAGCAGCCATGCCCAGTAAACAGGACAAAACAAAGAAAAACAACAAAGCTTAAGCCAGTTACAATGCTGCAGCTAGAACAGCAACAACAACAAGGGCAAAAGAAGGGCAAAAAAAGCCAAACAGCATATGATGCTACCCTTCTAAAATACGACCTGTAACTATTGGACATTTACATTGGGATGCTAACCCACATTGTAGCCCCTTCACAAGAGCTCCAGGGGTGTCCGGCTACAAGGTAAAAAAGAATGTACCCTGTCGTAACTATTAAAGTTTAAATGCTTGTCACTGTGGCAACTGTCACAGTGACATTGCAAGAAAAATAAATTTGATCATTTGAAGCTTAATTTGTATTCCAATATGGCTGCCAGTGTGAATTAGCTTTTCATTACCCTATCATGGTGCATATCTGTACCTTTGCTCAATTCATTTCACTGGGAAAAGATACAAAACCATATCATGAAGGATCTTATGTGTACCTTGGAAGGAACAACGAATACATTTGTACCCTGAGGAACAAACATGTACCCTAATTGTAGCTTTATTTTTGAGCATGTAGCTGACTAAAAGGCTATGACCGTGCGTGATTTAAGGACTCCCCTACAGTGTGTGAGATCTAGCCATCTGGCCACGCTGAAGATATGAAAAAATCTATCGTAATCTAAAGGTTTTCTGATATGTAGACCCTGGTTGAAAAAACAGCAGCTCACCCTGTTTCAGCTTTGATAACATTTTTAGAAAGCGTTCAAAATGGCGAGAAATACCATCAGATAAATTAAATGTCGGCTATTGAATGCCACGGTTTCTCCAGCCACAGCCTGCAGTCATGTGATGTCTCCTATGGGGCTTTGGAGGGGTCTAATTTCTGCAGCAAAAGCAAAAGCTGTAAGACACAAAACTGGGAAAGAACCCCAGGCGAAGTGAGGGAGTTTTGAATGGCGGAGTGACGCTTCCCCTTTTCTATACGTGATTAGATCTTGAAGCAGCCAAGTTCTGCAGCACTGTGTATTGCACACCTATGTGGTCGGAATAATCAAACGGGTGCTCTCAATCCGATTGGCCCATGCCTTCGAGTGATGGACGATGTTTAGAGGAGCCTCCGTTTTTGCGCCTTTCGGACGATTAAAATAGGGGTCGGCGCAATTCGTGTTTGGGGAGGCAGTTTTAACTGGGGAGGAAGGGTAAGAAAGTAAAAGAAAATCTGTAATGGTAATCAAAATAATTCAGTATGGAGACATGATTTAATTGTAATTGTAATTATACAAAAAATATAGCTAAGACTTGTTGTTTTTAATGCAATTCATTTATTTATTCATGTATTTATTTTGTTTGTTAAAAGGCTCTTGTGTTTGCCTCTTGGTTTCCTTTGGTTTTTGTCTGAGATGAGCGGAACTTCTCAACATCTTTTCTGGTGCAGTAGTCTCAATGGTGGGTCAGGGAGATAAGGCAGGGAAGTCTGTTGATTGGAACAGAGTCCGCTGATCTGAATAATGACCTGCATACGATCCTGACCTCAGAACAGTCATTCAGCGCAAATAGAAATGGAGTCAGTGTAGTTTTACTATAAACTATAAACTATTTATATAAAAGGCGTGGGTGCACTTTTGAAACACTCACGGAACGTGACTGTTTAGACCGAATGAGAATAAAACATAGCACTTCCACCCCTTACCAGAATAACGGGGTCAGTAGTTGCATGAAGGTCAGAAATGCTGAATTATCATTGGTGGGCTGGCTTTTGCAGCATCAGAACTACATTAAAATGGGTGCCCAGTAGTTTTCAATTTTTATGACATTCTTGTTGGAAATGTGTTTTTATTGAGTTCACCTCCATCCCTTCCCAAAACACCAACAATATTTTACATATTCCATGTGTCATAGAGGGGAATATTTAATATTGTTAAGCACTTAAGGTTGTATGTCTCTTGCCTAAGTCAAGGTCCTGACTATAATTGTTTAAAAAACAACGGTGTTTATGCACTCCACCCCATGAGATTGTGTGTAATAGATACAGACAGCATAACGTTAGCGTATACGCACAGGAACACACACAGAGGGGAACGTTTTTCCCACCTCTCATCATGTGCCACAGTAGTTTACCTCATTGGCAGCATTTTTTCCGTATGTCTTTCTTTCTTTCTTTATATTTATCTATGTATTTTTTTCTTGTGCGTGTTAGAAAACAGGCATGGCCACCGGCTCATCTGCGTCACGCCACGCAGAGTCAGAGCGTTTTTATGCAGAGACAACCATTTGAAAATAAATAAATAAATACAAATAAAAGTCTGCAACCCCCCACCCCACCGTTGTTTTCCTCTTCCTCCGCCTGAGATTGCCTCTTCTTCTATTTCTTCCAAGCCTTTTTAAAAATTATTATCATATCACTCTTTTCTTCTTCTCTGTTTTTGTTGTTGGAATTTTCGAGCACATTGTGACAACATTAGGTTTGCAGAAGCTCAGACGGTTTGACATCAGCCATCGACCCACACAGTCTGGAGGAACCGAAAATAAGGTGCCTTCATCCTCTGCCGTTTGGAAATAATTTCCTGGAAAATAAAATATATTTATGTCACAATGGATTGGTATAAGGATTGGAGAACTGCTGCAGTTGAATAGTCTACTCAAGTGATATGCATCTATTTGTGTGTGTGTGTGTGTGTGTGTGTGTGTGTGTGTGTGTGTGTGTGTTCAGAAACAGTGGAAGATTCTGGTTGGCGGGGGGAGTGAGGGAAGGTGGAGGGGGCCGTCACAGGGGCCCGAAGGGTTGGACAGGAAGTGATATGCTTGCCAAGGCCAGGGCAGTGTGTCTCGTTGTGCTTTTTTGAAGATAAGCCTGGAATGTGAATTCCGCTAATCCATTTGTTCCCGGATTGGGCACAGATACAGCGCGGAGCAAATAACCAGATCTGCTCGTCAGAATCACTGCTGCACTACGACAACGAGACCGCCATGCAACGCTGCACGCTTTCTCACTCTCATTCTCTTAATCTCTCTCTCCCTCTATCTCTATTTCTCTCGCTATCTCTCTCTCTCCCCCTCCCTCTATCTCTCTCTCTCTCTGTCTTTCTCTCTCTTCCTCTATCTCTTTCTCTCTTTCTATCTCTCTCTCTCTCTCTCCCTTTATCTCTCTCTTTCTCTCACTATCTCTCTCTCTCCCCCTCCCTCTATCTCTCTCTCGCCTTCCCCCTATCTCTCTCTGTCTTTCTCTCTCTGCCTCTATCGCTCTCTTTCTCTCTATCTCTCTCCCCCTCTCTCTATCTCTCCCTGGTTTGGAGGAGAGGTGTAAGGATCAGCATGTAGAGTGGGTGGAGCCAGCTGGAAAGTCACACCCTGATGGGTGGGGGTCCACTGGAAGAGCTGCTCCGTATCTCCCACAATAGAGAGAAAGAGAGATAGAGAGAGAGAGATAGTGAGTAACCAACCACCACTGATTATGTCTATTAGAGGTATACGATTTTATAATATAATAACAACTTATAAACAATAATAAAAAGTTTTATCATTAAACAAATATATATAATAAACGTAATGTTCTTTTTTTTCTTATTTTGCTGTTAATATTACCACCATCATTAGTATAATCGCAATGTTTATGTCTCATGCTTACTAATGTATACAATAAATGTGTGTGTTTTCTTTTTTTTCTAAACTACTTGTATGTTATGCTCTGGCAATATTTACTCTGTGTATTTCATGCCAGTAAAGCATGTTGACAGTGACGGAGAAGTGAGAGAAAGACAGAGAGAAGAGAGAGAGAGAGAAAGACAGAGAGAGAAGAATGAGAGACAACAAGCTACATCTCACACTGATTAAACTCTCAAATTTTTGCATTAAACCCCCTGCGTACCGAAACAACAGCGTTTTAGTAATACCAGGGTTTTGTGGCATTGTAAACAGTACAGCATGTTCACTTTGTCTCTGGAAGGGCATTGTAATTACTGATTTTATTGCCTTTTCTGCAGCTAAACAAGAACCAAAAGATTAATGCCATCCTGGCAACGGAAAGCAAAGCTGATAGTCAAACCCATTGTTTTTGTGTGGGCTGTCCTCACGATAGATTGGGCATGACAATGGTACACATGCAACCGAGTATTGTGTGGGAGAGATGCAGCCATGTGTGCCAAGCTAACACATTGTGTTGTGGAAATGGGTAATCAACGCACAGTGTCAGTGTGTGTGTGTGTGTACATATGTATGTGTGTGTGTGTGTGTGTGTGTGTGTGTGTGTATGTGTGTGTATATGTGTGTTGCAGAGCTAACCGTAGTGTTTTCATCTTCATTTTGAGCTAACTGCATTTCCATATGGAGACACAGGTTTGCAGAGGGAGTCTTTGACAGTGTACATTGTGGTTGAAATGGCCAGAGGGAGGATGAGGAGTAATTAAGCTCTGAGTCCATTTAAGGTCAAGGAGAAATACATTGGTGATTTGTGCCTGCTTTAACACTGGAGTCCTAGCCTTCTCTTAATGCCAAATTGACAAAGCAATTGCTATTGCCTGCAACTTAACACTAAAACTGCCGAGCCATCACTTTTAAAATTATGGATTTTTTGTTAGTTTGTTTTTCACTTGGTATTGGATAATTACGCATTAAAAATGCATTATTCTGCTCCATACCTATCCCTGAATATCTGTTAATATTTAATATACCTTTATGCAACTCAGGTTTGTAGAGTTAATTTGATAGAGAAATGACAGAAAGCTGACTAATCTGAATATCATTGGTTCCGAACGTTAATTGCCATTGGTTCTTCGTCCTTAATGTTGAGCAACACTTTTGCTCATTGTTGTCCTTTGAAGTAAGTTCCTTCACAATTGCACTCTATTTTTTCATTTTGTGAATTTTCCATATTTGGATGAGGCCCTCACCTTTTTAACTTTAGGGTTCAAACTCTGTGCTAATTTGACTCTTAACAGAGTATGTGATTCCAAAATAAATTAAACGTAATCTATCAGAGTTGGTTTAGCAATTAACGTTTTGTCATGTAATAGCCCTCATCGTTTATCCCCGTTTACCTCATACCTTATCTTCACTTGTCTGGTCATTACTCCTCCTACTCTTCTCTTTGCTCCTCTTGGTGCGGCCGTGCAGTATAATGGTCAGGGAACTGGGTTTGTAACTCAGAGGTTGCAGGTTTGATTCCCAGGTGGGGCACTGCCATCGTACCCTTCAGTAAGGTATTAAACCTGAATTGCTTCAGTAAGTATCCTGCTCTGTAAATTGATTGTTTGTGAAGAAGTGTAAACTGTGTAAGTTGCCTTGGATAAGAGCATCTGCTTAAATGTGAAAAATGTAAATGTCTTATATGAAATTTCCACATGCGAGAGGTGGATGTCTCAGGGCTGGGTTTAATATTGGAAGCTGCTTAAATAGCGGGAGGTTTGAATCCAGTCCTTTCAACAAAGACAAGAACTGCATTGAATGTATGAATTTAAGCTGTGGAAAAGACACAAATTATGGGCCTTGATATTGTGATATCTGAGTCTCCAGAAAGGCAGGCCATCAGGTGAAAACAAATATTGTTGATTTTATTCTAGCAAGATACCTACCCTCTGTACTTCTTTCATGTTTTTTAGTTTTTTTGTTCTGGGTTGATTTTGAGCGGCACGGTGGTGCAGTGGATAGCGCTGTCGCCTCACAGCAAGAAGGTCTCGGGTTCGAATCCAGGCCGGGGGACTTTCTGTGCGGAGTTTGCATGTTCTCCCTGTGTCCACGTGGGTTTCCTCCGGGTACTCCGGTTTCCTTCCACAGTCCAAAGATATGCACGTTAGGCTAATTGGAGAGTCTAAATTGCCCGTGGGTATGAGTGTGTGAGTGAATGGTGTGTGTGTGCCCTGCGATGGATTGGCGACCTGTCCAGGGTGTATTCCTGCCTCTCGCCCGGAACGCATGCTGGGATAGGCTCCAGCCCCCCGCGACCCTGACCAGGAATAAGCGGCTTAGATAATGGATGGATGGATGGATGGATGGGTTGATTTTGGCTTGCCATTATCCTCTGTAAGGTACACAACATTGTAACAAATGCATACAGTATACAGTGTAATGTTAATACCATAAAAAATCCATCCATCAGCTCTCTGAAGAACCAACGGCTTTATGGATTTGTGTTGTGGTAAATACAATTCAGAGGGACATGATAGTTTTACATACTTTATTAAGATTTATTAAGTTATTTATTAAGTTTATTAAGATTTATAAATAGTTTCACAATAAATGCACGTTTAGTTGTGTTGATACATTTTTTTATATTATTTAATACTGGGGATGTTAACAATGGCACAAACATTGTGAAACCATTAAATTGATTATTTGTACAATTATTTCGGGATTTCTTTGTATTTTTTGTATAGTTAGGTAAGTTATTATAATTGAAATGGTAAATGATGCAAACCCTTGTTTGATGTAGTATTTCTATTGGGTTTGACAGGAAGGGTATATTCCATGGTCTTTTTCTTCAGTAACGTGTTGAGGTTTCAGTGGTGACCTTTTTCCACCAACGTCTTATTGCATTGAGCTTCCAAGACCTTTCACTCCTGCCAGGGGGTAATTGATAAGAGAGCATTGTTGGAGAATTACAATAGCAAGCTGTTGTCGAGAGTATCACAGATGCGAAAAACTACAAACTGATTCCAGCGTCCACCGAAAGTGTCATTCACTAATGGCTACTCAATAAATGTAAGGACATTAGAGTTGAAATTTAGAATAAAGAGAGAACAGAAAATGTTTCATACAGCAATTAGCATGCAAATCTTGCTATTTGTTTCACCCACACTGCATGTTTAAAGTCATTTGATGTTTTTTAATCAAAAGTCTAAATTCAAACTAGCTCGTCTTCGACAAAGATTCCACAATGAAACATGGTACGTCTGGAATTTTAGGCTGGCTCATCTTTAAAAAAATATATCGAATTCAAAAGATTAATGATCAAAGAAAATAACATTAATATAATATTTATGAGAACTCTATTTCTTTGAACTATAAAGCTCACTATGCGATTGGTGATACAAACTGTACTGTACTATTAGTTTCACAGAAAGTGAAAAGTTGAAATTGAATTTTCAGGCTGCAGTCTACATTTTTAAATACAGACCCGGTGACGAATTGAGACACAAGGTTGAGCCGATTCAGCGTTTAGACGGCAACTGGGCTTGTAAAAGAGGTTGCAGGTTCAATCCCCAGGTGGGGCACTGCCGTTGTACCCTTGAGCAAAGTACTTAACCTCAATTGTTTTTGGAAATATCCAGCTCCCTAAATGATTGTACGTAAAGAAATGTAAACTGTGTCAGTCACTCTGGATAAGAGCATCTGCTAAATGCCTGTAATATAATGTTGTGCTTGTCCACATTTGGACAAATGAACAAAAGATTGCTATGCAAGCATTTAGCTGTCATTGTTTTGGGCCTGCATGTACAATCTGACAGCATTTCCTTCCCCAGTTTACCATGTCACATTGGTGTCAGCGGTGGGGTGCATTTTCCATTTTGCTGTAAATGTTTCTATCCCCCAGCTGGGCTGAAAGTGAAATTCAGCATTGTTCTTACATCAAAAGCCCCAGCTGACAGCAAGGTTCTGCACGGCAGCAAGTCAAAGCTCAAAATCACCAGCAAGCAGCACTTTATTTTTTATTCTGATTACAGCAAGCGATGCGTTTGTGTTCTGTAATGTATAGACGGTTACTACCGCTGTCGGGTTTGATACAGCTTAAATATAGGCACAGGGCCTCTCACAATCCTCGCTGACACAGAAGGACTGGTGGGCGCACTGTATATGAAGCACTCTGCAGGGATGGCATTAGGCATTTTTCAAGATGGCGCCAGCAGCGGCTGCCACGGTACAGTGTACTCTTGCACTGCACACCAGAACTTCCAGACACAGGAACAGCTTCTTCCCACACACTACCACTCTACTGAACAATTAACCAAGCTATGTGACCTGTCATTGCATGTCCTCAGGGCAATGCCTGTCAATCATAGTATTGCACACCCACAGCCATGTTCATTGTGCAATAATTTATTCATACTTTCTTATATTTAGTATATTTATTTACCTATATTTAGCATATGCACTTTAGTCACCAGTCACTTTACTGCTGTGTATGACAGCACCACTGTTTACTGTAGGACCTACTTTTAAAAAACCTACTCTTGTTGTTGATTGTCATTGCTGTTGTTGATTGTTGATTGTTGATTGTTGATTGTTGAATGTAAGTACAGTGTGTACAAAATCAAGTACTGTGAACCGGAGTCAAATTCCTTACATGTGTAAAAGCATGCTTGGCCAATAAAACCCGATTCTGATTCTGATTCTGATTCTTCTTCTGAAATAGTTCAAGAACTGTAATGCTTGTTTACCCAAAACAGTCTCCGGTGTTTGAGGAGTGGTGGTAATCTCTCTAATTGCCGTAATCTCACTCCGTCGTAATCTCACTCCGTCGTGGCTCCCGCTCCGTGCGCCATCGCAGCTTTGTGTGAAGCGGAACGTTTTTCTGCACCGCACCGCGAACCTTACAGAGTGACCGTCGGTGGTTCCTAACAATGCACGTAGCCACCGCCTCTCTGGGCGAAGGCTGTCAAGAGCTCACCATCCCCCTCAGATTAGAAACGCTTTCTTTGGAAATGATGAGTTGAGTCACGTTCTGCCTGTCCATAACCAGGGTATTTTGGAGATAAATTGTCAAGCTGTGTTGGCAGATACTTTTCTCATTACTTTTTGGTAATTAAAAAAAAGAAGAAAAAAAAGATTATACAACAAAAAAACTAAAAGGAATGGCAAATTGTAAAACCGGTATGACAATGTCGCTCTTGCTGGCAGAGAGCACAAGTCATGCTTCTCATCAAGACGGCTCGTTTTCCGCCGCCGTCACCTAAAGATAGTCAGTGAAATAAACAAAAGGGAGAGGCAATCATTGTCACAACAACAGCACTAACAAAAAGAGCCTTTCTGTGTATTTTAGAGGCATTAATATTCATCGAGCCCCCGACAACAACCCAGCTCTTTATTTTTGCTAGTACAATAGACGCATTGTCAAATTAAATATCCCAGCGAGTAGAGAGAGTGAGTGAGAGAGCGAGACAGATGGAGAGAGAGAGATCCATCTCAAACATGGGCAGTTTTGGCAGCATATGCAGGGCATATTTGGTCATAATTCTCATCTGTTTTCTCTAAGAGTCACTCATTGCTGTCCCCCTTCCTAAACCTGAGGGATACTGTAGCTCACTACAGTTTATTCTATCAGTCCGGGGAGAGAGGTGAATGTGGGGCAAGTCATTCATTATAAAAGCCTGATTGGCTCCGCGGTGGAAAGCGCGGCCGCCCCCGTGTAATTCCCTGGCACTGGTCCGTTTTATAATTTTCTTGTCAGGCCCAACAGACACAATAATTCGGGGGGCACGCAAAGTGTAAACACGTGGTACATTTGAGATGTGTCAAAGCAATTGGGTAATTACTGGCCTCGCACAACCCGGTGCAAGTAAAGTGGCTAGGAAATGCTCCACGTTATAAAAAGTCATAAAAAGATGAGGCGTGTGAACAATGCGATCAGATCTTTCTCTAATCATCCATTTTTTTCCTGTTTACTGTTGCATGCGTCATAATCGCGAGGTGTTTTTTCACCTTTTTTGTTGTTGTCGTTCTGTTCATCCCCAGGCTTGAACGGTAAAATGGGTTGAGCATAAACAGTGCATAGAAAAAAACAACTGAATTATTAGATTTAATGGGAGCAAAAGCAATGAATAAATAAGAGGTTATACAGTGGCGGAATTCAAATCGCTTCTCTGATTCAATTTGAAACAGAATGGTAATACGGCGTGCCAGGGGGACGCACCGAGCGATGTGGTAGCGACACACCGGCAACACACGCTAATTCCTGTGTCATGCGCCACACGTACAAATCCAACAGATTATTATTGCTTATTTGTCTCTCTGCCTTCTGCACACATATATATATATATATAATTTAATTTCGAGGGAACTCCTGCATCTCTTTACAACTGGTGATCGTGGACTGTGGACAATTTTATGGTGGCTCTGGTGTGAACTTCTAAAAGCTCCATAACTCTTCCCTGCGGGGCTGGTAAGATGAAGAGGTGCAAGCAAGTGGGAGTTCTTCTTTGCATTGCGCCGGTCCGGACCCATAAGATTTAAGTACAACCTATTCACAGCATGTGCTAGCAGGGGATCCCTTTCAGTGGAAGATGTGTCTTGTAAATTATATAGGAGGTTCTTTCATGTAATTTCATGGTCTACAACTTTACTTAGCACCAGGACAGTTTCCCAGTCATTAGTGGAGTGGAATGTAAGTGTGTTCTAATGTTTTAATGTGTCATGGATTGGGGCAAAGTGGCATGCTTTACACGCAATCCTTTAAGTGCAAGCCCTTTAAGTCGCATTTAACCCTAATGCAAATCCCAGATACTTCAGACAGCCACACAGAATCTCTCATTCTAGATGTTTGCACAGTAGCACATCGTTGTACGACACTTAGGCCTCACTGGTCTTTGTTACTTGACCTTTTTAATGGGCTCTTACATCATTTTCACTGAGGTGGGAATAAGGTTCCCATCAGTCATGCCGATTCACCTGCCCGAAACCTAAAAGATTCCTCTTTGGTAAAAATGTCATGTTTTGGATTTCATTAGCATATCATTAGCATACCAGCATGACATAAGGCAGGTCTGCAGCTTGTACATTTTTGTGCAAAATATTTACATTACAGTCACACCCAAACACACACACACACAAACACACACATATGTGTGTCTCTCTCTCTCTCTTTCTCTCTCTCTCTCTCTCTCTCTCTCTCTCTCTCTCTCTCTCTCTCTCACACACACACACACACACACACACACACACACCTTCTTGTGACTGTTCTGTGCACTTTGCATTAGGTTTGAAATATTGGCTTCATTATGGCACTGCTTCCTGGTCATGTGACCATTCAGGCAGCCATTGTGTTGTGGCAGAACTGGCCCGCCTGCATTTCAGGGCCACTTCAGCCACGTGTCTCACTGCCAGAGAGAGAGTGAGAGAGAAAAAGCATTCATCTGGTGTAGCTCTCGCCCTTAAGTGTGCGTGTGAGTGTGAAGGGGCTCGTTGGCCTTCAGGTAATGTTTCAGAGCATTAACGGTGGAGAGCGAGCACATTAAGACACTATGGCCCATTGTGTTGCTTCCTCATCGAGAGACTGCCCATCACTGTGGCCGGGTTCGTGGCCAAAATGATCCTTATTGCCCTGGTCCTTCTATATGACCTGCAATCCACTGCCCCCTCCCCTCCCCTCCCCCACTCTCCAGTGAAGCAGTGCAGATATCAAAGACCACTGTACACTCTGTAAAGAAGCACTTGAGGCTGCTAATAACCCAGAGAAGGCCAGACGGCGGGGACTGTCTGGAGCCACTCTCACCCTGCAGGTGGAGGCAGATAGAAATTGTAATATCGCAGGTGTCTCCCCCTGGGGGTGGATTGCACTCCCAGTGCGTGTTGGGTCTGATCCACTCCAGGTCTTTCAGGACACAGGTGGAGGCTGTGCTGAACGAAGCCTTCAGGACTGGAATCAGTTCAGACTGACTGTCTGTCTGCCACGGCGACCGTTTCCATCACCACACACGCAGAGGAGTGGGAGAGGCTGTGGTGCCTTATACTTTACCATGTTATCTTCCTCCCCTTCATCCCTCTCTCCCCCCCATTCCTCCCTCCCTATCCATCCGTCCCCTCCCTCGCTCCATTGCTCTCCCCATCTCTCCCTTCCCTTTCTCCGATTTTCCCTCTCTCCCTCTCTCCATCCCTCCCTTCCCTCTCACCGTCCTTCTCTCCATCCCTTGCTCCATCCCTCTCTCCATTGTAAGCTGCAAGAAAACGAGATAGAGATGCACTTCCTGTGATCCTGCTCAAAGTACAAAACAATACATGACACGTTTCCCACAATTTAAAAAGTTAACCATCCTTCCCAACATACAAAAAAATTCCCAGCCTATTGGGAGAGGATGAAAAAACTATTAATCTGGTAGCTAAATATGTATCATCCTGCCATATCATGAGGGACAGGTTGAGGTTTATTATTTTTAATTATTTTATTTTATATATATATATATATATATATATTATTATTATTATTATATTGTTTATATTGTAATTGTTTGTAAAATATCTGTACTATGCTTTGGCAGCACTATTGCATTTGTCATGCCAACAAAGCTCCATTTGAATTTGAATTAAAGAGGGAGAGAGAGAGAAAGGAGTATAGAGGAATATACTGGAATATAAAGAGAGAGCAAGTGAATCAGAAAGAGATGGAAGGAGACAGGATTATGTTGAGAATACAGAGAAAGGTAGAGGCATAGAGAGAAGTAGAGGAGGAGAGGCGAATATAAAGAGAGAGAAAGTAGGAGAGACAGAGCAATGTAAAAAGAGAGGGAGGAAGGAGGAGAGGGATGCACAGGGTCAGGTAGAGGACTATACAGAGAGAGAGGGAGGAATTTACAAAGAGAGAGAAAGAGAGGAATGAAGTGAGCAAGGTGCACAGCGTGGTCCGTCAGTCATTGGAGCAGGTAATTCCTGCTTTATTGGATTTCTCTCATGATGAGGCAGTACGCTGAAGATAAAGCCAGCAGGGTTCACTCACGCCAAAATGAAACTGGCATTTCAGAGTGCATCTGTCCGGCGTCCATGAGCGTATGTGTGTGTGTGTGTGTGTGTGTGTGCGTGTGTGTGTGAATGTGCGTGCGCATGTATTCTCACAAGTTACGCACATTCCCTTTCTCTATAAACCGAAATAAGATTCACACAAGAGAAGATGAAAGCCTTTTTTCCCGTAATAACTTCAGTTACAGGGGCGAAGGCCCCAGTCTCACGGAGCCTGCTCATTCCACAGAGACACGCACCGACGGACCTCGCCGACGCTCACTCTGCAGTAATAACGAGCGCGCCCCGGAGACTCTCTGCTCCCCCGCTTCTCCCGCACTGCACTCCGTGAAGTTTAAGAAGGGAGAGAAGAGCAAAGACGAGAAGGAGAGAGAAAGGGGGCGTGGGGGGTGTAATTGTCATTTTATCATACCTGACAAGGGAGAGAAGCAGCTGCTAATCAGGAGAGTAATCCAGGAGCGAGGAGTTTTAATTAAAGCACTTAGTGCTAATGAAGGGGAATAAGAAGTTAATGAGGGAATCTGACTGCGGGATCTGCCCGCTAACCGGCGGTCCGGTGTAGCATGTAAAGATTAATCAAGCTACGCTAACCTAATCCCCCGTCTGTCTGCCCATGGGTCCTCATGCCCCGTAAATACACACAACTCCCCCCCCACTATCCCCAACCCCACCCTCTGCGAGCAGCAGGCTACATCGCCTGAATCCCAGGTGTGGCGGGTTCCGCTCTTTGCTCGAACAAGGCGCTTTACCTCACTTCCTGCAGAGGATTGGCGGGGGTAGGGAGGAGGCGGGTGTGGACCGAGGTGTGGCAAAATGTTTCAAATTGTCAGGGATCTGCATGTTCTCAAATTTTGCCAGGAGAGAAAGCATAACAGTTTATGAGTATTGAAGTTAATGACGTCATTTCGGGAGGAGGGCTATGTGCAATCAGACAACACAACCAAATTACAACTCCGCCCCTTGCACCTGCATTCACTCATTCATAAGCCACCCACTCACTTACTTGTATCTCTGATACTACAGACAGCTGCCCGTTGTGTCCCACCACCTCCCTGCTCTCTTATTTGGTTTCCTAAGTTACTCATGCCTGGGGGTGCCAGCACACCTTCGGTCCACACTCAGGGGTTGGCATCTCCAGAAGAGAAAATCACGCACAACCTCTGACCGCGTCCGAGGGACATATTTTTTGGCTAGGGGACGCTGGCACAAAATATCCAAGCCAAACCTATATACATTAATTCCCATCTCTACCATAGTCATCAGATAGGCAAGCAGCCAAACTAGTGAATTTGACCCAGGTCTGGTTACAGCGCCACGGTGAGAGGAACTGTTGGTTGCCTCCAGTTGTGAGAGGGACCTGCTGACAGCTGCACTTCGAGCCCACCTGGACAGCCCGGATCGGGGCCTGGTGTCAGGTGTGTGTGTGACAGCCGCCCGTCGCCACAGATTACATTTCTTGTGGGTAATAGGACACGGGCTGGACAGAGAGGACCTCATGTGTCAAACACACACCTGTGCTCCGGCTGATAGCATACACACACACGACAGACTGTGTTAGAGCACGTTTATTCTCTCTTTTTCCTGTTTTTTCCCTGCCCAGACACGTGTATCCAGTCTACTCTCGCTGCAGCCTGTGCTTTTGGCTTTCTTTCCAATTAAACAGCTGGATTTGTCCAACAGTTACCTGTGGCTCCGAATCCAAGGGCTCTGACTGCTCATCCACCTTGTTTGAATGTGCTAGACCACAGCCAACGAGTGCACACACTCACATGCACATACACACACACACACACACACACACACACACACACACACACACACACACACACAATCTCACACACTCACATGCACATACACACACACACACTCTCACACACATGCATACACTCACATGCACCCACACACGCACACACACACAAGCACTCACACACACACACACACTCCCATAGATGCATTCACACACATGCATACACTCTTAGTCTGGAGAGACGAAAACACCCCCCCAATAAAATAAATACATTTAAATTAAATAAAACAACAAAATCTCCTTTGAGTTTCTGTATTATTTTTTAGGTCCTTCTGGTATCCCAGAAGAAACGCAGATTCCCCAGCTCATTCCAGATTATTCCTCCCAGCCCTGGAAAGTGCTTTTGCATTATACATATTCATATATATATATATATATATATACATATATATAAATAGTACATACTGTAATTATTGTTATTAATAATGATGAATTATTTCGCCGCCCACGTGCTGTGTTTAAACACCGCTCCAGTGCACTGGGGCGGGGGGGGGGCAGCTGAAGAACTGGCTCTCAGCTCCTAAATCTTACTCTTCCGCAGCACACCCAGAGCAATTAAATCTACTCAATATTTCATCAGTCCAATAATTAGCCTACACGGGACCGAGGCTCCGTGAGCCCGCCCGTTCCCCCCGCTCCAGCGGTCGATGCGCTCGCGCGGGAAGGGTAGGGAGTTCGGGCTACTCAGCTCCGCGTTGAAACTCCATCCGACATGTCCGCGGACGTGTGATCAAAGTGCCAGCTCCACGGCAACTCCGGCGGGACCCGCGGGAGACCATGCGCACCCCTACGGAGGGCGCGGGTGGCTGTAATTTTACTCACTCCTGGAGTAAACGCATACCGCACGTGTGTTAACGTGGTCACACGGTGACAGAAGTTTGTTTCGCAGTTCTGCGACTCAGAATCGCCGCAGTGGTCCCTCTTCGCTCGTTGGACGATGTGTATTTCCGGGCTACTATATTTCCGGGCTTTAAAAAAAAAAAAGAATGGTGTGCATTTGCAAGAAACACTCACAAATCCCATGGTTTCATGTGCAGTCTGCTCACACCCACATCATCACCCATGGGCGGTGCAATTCCTCTCGCATCGTCGCGATCTGATTGGATGCCATTCTTTGCCTTTTTTTTTAATTTTTTTTTTTACATTTGTTTCTGATTTTATCCCATTTTCTCCCAATTTGGTAGCCAATTAGACCTGCTATTTTTACGTCAATCCCCCTAGTAATGTGAGTTCACTGCCGTAGTCCTGCGACCTGTAGTGACGAAGGCGAAGTGACGCCTCTTCCGAGACGTCACTCGCCAAGCAGTTGACCGAACCCCAGTACTTACAGGGCCACTATACGCAGCGAACGTCACGTCGGCTTCCCTCCCCCCTACCTGGGGCGGACAGCCAATCGCCGCCCCCTGGTGGCACTCCCGGCCAAAGCCGACACTTGGCGAGACGGGGGATTGAACCCCGGTCTCCGTGGCCAGCGTCGGACGTTGTAACCACTGGACCACGCGGGAGGCCCTTCTTTGGCTTTTTAAAAAGGAAGAAACTTTTCTCATGGTGCATTTCTGCCGAGTGAGCCGGATGAGGTGGCGTGGACCAGGTGCTTTAGGATTGAGGTCACGAGCAACGCAGAAAAAACGCTGAACGCCAAACGCTCGTGCTAGTGCTCGCGCTCGTGGTCTTCAGACGACCAATTCAGGAAATGAACGATGATCGAGCTTGGGTAGAGGGACGAGCGTACCCTGAGGTGTCTTTGATTTGTGGAACATATACACCTAAAGACACATAGAGGAGTGTGATGTGTGCGCCTGAATTAGCCCGTCACGTCTGTTCATCAGAAGACAACTTGCCACACTGACTGTTGTTCCAAAGATTCGTGCACGATGACGTGCCTCTTTCTTGAGCCGTTCAGACCGGTGGAGCACCAACTGTGGGTCCAGGCTCCGGACTTGGACTTCAGAGTTAGAAATGTAAGAGTTTGTAAGAGTTTGACAAATGTTGAGTGCGGATCTTGGATGAATGTAGCTCCTGAAAATTAGAGAGTCTATTTGAAAAGGTTCTCAAAAGAACCGTAGCTTGCGGTTATACTACCTCTGTTTCCTCCTTTGATGACCTTTTGTGTGCGGCTTGTTGGGTCGGGACCCACTGGTGAGTTGTTAGAGAGGGGTTGAAGTGGGCCTCAAGATAAAAATATATATATTTTTTAAACTTTATATCAAACTTTCCACTGAAATTCACATCAGTCAATTGAAGCACTGCACTGGTTACATGATTTGTACATGTATTCGATTTGAGATGATTATAAAGATTTTAATTCTATATTTTAATATATACACATATATTGTAGTTAGCAGGGTTGCACAGACTTTAAGGATGGCAGGTTCTCAACTGAGAAAAGAGCACCCACTCAAAAAAAACTAAAACAAATGTGCGTGTTCGTGTGTGCTGCTGTATGTATTGACGCATCAGAATTTTACCAAGAAATAAGAATATTCATCAACAATGGGGGGCTTATTTTGTTTATATTGTTCTCCTTTCTGAACTTGTCATGAAAGAATGTAATTTTGTCAGGGGCTGAGAGCGCAGATTAACATTTTTGACCTGACCAAAAAAAGGCCTATTTTGACATGTAGACAAAAAGAACAGGTGCTTAAGCGAACCCCCCAACCCCCCACTGTGCATGTTCCTGCTACTCAAGATCTTAAGATGGGGGGGGGTCAGAGGAGTATATGTTTATTTCCCATAAGTGAGTCCAGGGCTCAGGCATCTTGGAAGATGCTGAAAATGAGTCCAAGGCCTGTGTGCAATCTGGAATGAAATTCAGCACGGGTCATTGTTACCCAGACTACTCAACACCATCGCTGTGCCCCCCCCATGTGCCATCGTCCTCATCTGACATTTGCAAAATCACATTCTGTAGAGTGTTTGGGTTGATGAGCCCCAGTGTGTCAGTGTCGGGTAGTGAATGGGAGTAGCTCTGGATGGGACACTCTGCTCTGTCCCGCTGTGACTCCACCCCACCCCCACAGGCCACCCCTCCCTCCAGCCACCCCTTTCAGAGGGCTCCTGCATGTGGGGACCGGCTGCATGTGAACTTCCTGCATTTTTAAGAGAAATCTCCCCTGTGATTGATGAAACCTCGGCCTCGCTTGCTCTCCGCCACGCCGCACGATAAGCGCACTGCACCTCTCACCTGCAACAACTTAATACACCAGCATCTTCAAATCTGAGAGAGAGCGTAACCAACCAACACTCTCTTTATGTAGAGATATAATCATAAGTCGAAAATCATAATCATAATCAAAAATAAGTATTGTATACCTTTTACCTGGAAGATAAAGAGAGAGAGAGAGAGACAGAGAGAGAGAGAGAGAGAGTGAGTGAGAAAGAGGGAAAGAGCGAGGGAAGGAGAGAAAGAGAGATGGAGAGAGAGAGGGAGAGGGGAACGAGACACAGAGCAAGGGAGAGAGAAAAAAAGAGCCGCTGCTCTCCAGCTAAACAAGGTCACAGGTGTAATCGGAAGTGACAGGTAAAATGGCACGACGGCGTAATCAATGGGATCGCATCAATGGGAGCTGCCCTTGAAAGACATGCTGCACTTTGGAAGGAATGTTTGAACGGACTCTGTGCTTTATTAATATGACTTTTTTGGTTGGTTGGAAGCACATTACTCATTTAGTTCCCCCCTATCCCTCCCCCTAATAGATGTACTCCTCTGCCCGGCGTTTGATGTGTCTTTGAAGCCGTGGTAGGGAAAGACTGAATGGGATTTGGTCACATGACTCAGCTCAGGTCTGTAGTAACCAAAGACGGGCCCAAACTGTGGCCATCCCTTGGTGCACTCACAAACCCAGGTATGGCGATTTGGTGGATTGCACTTTCTAAGCTTTCTAAGCGCAATCCATCAGATTGTGGTTCAGGCCCCACTGTGTACCCAAAAATACCACTCCTCACCCCACTATCCCTCCCTCGCACCCCTGCCTCCTCCGTCTGGCTGTCGGTCGGGTTGCTAGTTTGGAGCCCGAAGCAAAGTAAGATGCCAGGGGCCGCTTGACCCTGTGCTTAGCCTTCTAGAATATTCCCCCCCCCAGGCAGCCGAACGGGTCGTTGAAAAGGAGTCTGTGCGCTCTGCTCAGGGCCGTGGCAGGGGAGTGGATTAGCAGAGCGAATTGATCCCACTCCTGACCCTCGAGCTCTGATGGGACTCCTCTCTCTCTCTCTCTGTCTGTCTGTGAGAGCCCCCTGTTGCCTGGCAGTAGACACAGGGCACCAGAGTCCTGCCGGTGGTGAGTGGTGTTAATTAATTTCCACATTATCTGCGAGGCAGAAGCGCTAGGTGTCGTGGGATGGTGGTGTGGATTCGGGAGGGATTAGGATAATTATCCCCCAGAAGACCACCGGGACAGATGGAGAGGCAAGGTGGGAGGGGGGTACACCTGCCAGGGATCTGACCCCCCCACTCTGCTGCAGAGGGAGCCCAAAATGGAGAGAAGCCCTCCCACCTCCCCTCCTTCATCTGTCTATGAGGGGGACACTTTTCTGTGGATTTATACCACAGAAAAAGCATTACAGTAAGACTAGATCAAAAATACAAAGCACTACACAACCTAAACAACATGTCAATATATTCTTAAGGGCATGGTTTTACCAAGCCATTGTGCATTTATAGTTATAAGTGAGAGCTGAGCTTTTATTTTGTTTCAAAATAATGTTTTATCTGAGATTATTGTGCCCACGTTTGTGTGTGTGTGACTATGTGCATGTGTGTGTGTGCGTGCATCTGTTTGTGTGTGTGTGTGTGGTGTGTGAGTGTGCGCATGTGGGTGTGAGTGTGTGTGTGTGAGTGTGTGTGCAGTGTGCGTGAGTGTGTGTGCATGTGTGTGTGTGTGTAAGTGTGAGTGTGGGTGTGTATGCGTGTGTGTGTGTGTGTGAATGTGTGTGTATGTGTGTGGTGTGTGAGTGTGCATGTGGGTATGAATGTGTGTGTGTGAGTGTGTGTGCAGTGTGTGGCGTGTGAGTGTGCATGTGTATGCCTGTGAGTGTCTGTGTATGTGCGAGTGTGGGTGTGTATGTGTGTGTATGTGTATGCGTGTGTGAGTGAGTGTGTGTATATATGTGAGTGTGTGTGTGTGTGTGTGTTTTGTGTGTGCATGTGTGAGTGTGTGTGTGTGTGTGTGTGTGTGTGCTGATACCCTGCCCTCTTCACTCCTCAAGACTTTAATGAAAATAAAAGAGAGTGGGCTTGTTGCGAGGCACCGATGCAGAAAACAGATTAACTCAGCGCCACATGAACGTGTGGAGGGGGCTGCTCTCTGCCTCACCTAGTGCCTCACATTTCCTCCCAGTGTGGAGGAAATGGAGGGGGAGACAGGTGTTGTGCCTTTGGCCTCGAACCCAGAGCCAGCAGCACTCACAGCGTTGATCACACCTTCAAACGCGTGCCCCTAAGCCCGCCAGCCCGGTGCAGCTGGCAGGTCCCCGCCCCGCCCGCGTTCATGAGAGCGGGAGAAACGGCAGGTAGCGCTGTCGCCCTGGAAACTAGCCAGGCAGGTGATAGCCTGCAGGAAACAGAGCACCTGACTTTGCCTCACAGGGGACTGTGGAGGGTTCACCTGTCTGATGGCAGGGAGGGAGAGGAAGGGAGGAGGGAAGAGTGCTAAAGTTTGAGTACTGAGCTGGCTAGGCAGCTTTAAGCAGTGGGGAATTCCTTCCGCACCCCACTCAACACAGTGTGGCTCCACACCCGATGTACTGACGCACTGTGATACTGCTCTGCACAGCACTGACGCACTGTGAATTTATGTGCCTAGACCAGGTGATTGGGGGTGGGGGCGGGGGAGCCTCAAATGAGTTTTTTCCTCAAAAACCTTTAACTCAGAGCTCAGGTGGCCCTCTGTGAGCTGGCCAGCTCTGTTGGAAACACTTTTTTTTTTAAATAAAGGAAGATTCTCCACAGACACAACTAATGCTAATGGCTAGTTATGGGGTGGGGGCTATGTTCGGAGCCACCCGTGACTCTGACAGATGGCCCCTTTCCATTCGTTTAGTTGGCCCTCCTCAGCGGAAAACAGGAGGAAACAGATTGACGGGCTAATTCAGTGCACAGGCCTGCCAGTCCGTCGGCGCCGGGGGGGCCTGGCGCGGATCGGAAAGCGATGAGTGGGCAGCCCTTTGCACTTCTCTATTTTATCATACACACGCGTGCATATGGTACATACGGATTTACTTACACACACACACACACACAAAACACTCATTGACGCGCAAGCACACACGCACACTTATACACACACAAACGCACACTCAACACACACGCACACCTAAGGTACATACATATTTACTTACACACACTCACACATGCGCACATGCGCACACATATGGTACATACATATTTACTTACACACACACACACCCACTCACACACACACACGCACACACAGACACAGTAATTTACAGGCCTAACCCTCGTTATGAGTGGCGCTCAAAGTTAGTATGGCAGACCGCGTTGTCAAGGCAACCACCAGTGGGAAAACAGACGAATTTCAAGGGGGTAAAAAAAACAAAAAAACTGAAAAAAGTTAAATCCATACATCCACATCCAGAACCCCTTTGGCACTGAAAGCGATGGTGTGTTTGAAGCCGATGCGCTGGAGTCGGAGCCTTCATCTCGGTTCAGATGCTGGAAACAGCGAAAGCCCCAGCAAACGCTCCGCACCGCTGTCACACACACGCCCCCTAACAAAGCTTCCTGAGAGCTTTCCACCACAGAGTGCCGCATGGGCCTAAACGCGGTGGAAACCAAGAACATAACCCGGTCACAAGCTCATCGTAAACGATCTTTCATACAGACGTGCATTCTATTACCAAGGGTGACAATGCGCTACATATACTAATGTCATTCAAAAACCAGTGCTCCCTCCATTAAACATATTGCGCTAAATCTAGGCCGTCATACATTTTCATGGGGATATCAGGGTCAGCTGCGCAGTCAATCAATATCTTTGAGTGCATTTCATAATTCCCTTGTGTTTCTACGGTCAACGCTTCAGACAATGCAGAGGTTTCGATGTGTGCCCAAGAAGAAACATGCAAAAAGATTTTAACGAACTAGACAAGCTGAGAATACAGGCAACTCAGTCGAATAATACATGTTGTAGCTTTGAGAAATGAGGCACCAAAACAATGATGGAAAACAAAATGATAATTTATTATACTAATATGTCTGCACAAATAAACTGGAAACCATGATGATGCATGGCCATTTTTCCAGTTCGAGTGGAAAGCCCCCAAAAAAAAAAGACCACAAAAACAACTGGCCAAACGACTCTTAAAACACACTTCCAACTCACATTCCTACTCCTCTCCCAGTGCAAGAAAACACAAATGTGAATATTTATGCTGAGGAATGAGTCCATCTGAGCCTTTCAATCCCACAATTCAGTGAGGCACCAAAATCAGTGACAGCACATTACAAACCGGAAACTTACAGTGCTGCCTCTCCCAAAGGGGAGCCACTTCTTCTTCTCTTTTCTTCTGTGGGTTTCATGGCGGCTTGCGAAACAACTGTAAGTTGCACACTTCCACTTACTGCGCTGGAGTGTGGAGCAGAAAATGACACAATAGTCATTATAAAAGAGCTCAGCTCCCGGAAATTAGTGGACTTGGCTGGGCACATTCCCATTACTGAATGAACTGACTTCCAAGCCAGGTGTCTTGCGTTCACCTGTGCTGCATTGTGCTCACAGTGTGGTATTGTAAGTGAACAGCAGGATATCCTAACAAAAATATTTTTCCTACCATTGAATGCTACTCCTTTTCACGGCTATTTTCTATTTTTGCTAAATGAAATGCTTTGTGGCAGTTGACAAGGCGAAGTAATGCTTGGCTTGTCTCTTCTGTTCTTGGCACTTGTTCGCTGACTAATAACATTCCCCATTACGTTAGTGTCAGCGTAATTTCTGAAAATGAACATAGATCTTGCTTTTCAAAATTCTAAAACATGAATGACCATGAAACAAACATTTGGTATTTAGGTAGCTCTCCTTGCTTAACATTATTGATGTCCCTTTTTCTCAAAATAATCTTCAACCAATAGTTACATATAAGGAGGAACTTTCTATAGATATGTTCACCCTTCCCTCTCTGTGTGTGTGTGTACGTGCATGCATGTTATGAATGTGTGTGTGTGTGTGTGTGTGTGTGTGTATGTGTGTGGTATGAATGTGTGTGTGTGTGTGTGTGTGTGTGTGTGTGTGTGTGTGTGTGTGTGTGTGTGTGTGTGTGTGTGTGTGTGTGTAGTATGAATGTGTGTGTGTATGTGTGTGTGTGTAGTATGAATGTGTCTGTGTGTGTGTGTGTGCATGGTATTATTATCTGTTCATTCCCAGACGTGTGGGCATGTATTACGCTGAAACAGAATGCTAAGTCCTGTTGTGGAGAATAGATTTTTTTTTCACTCTGCCTCACAAAAGAAAAAGGTTTGAATCACTTTGATTGATCCTCATTCCACTTTACATTTAATTATCTTCCATCCCCCCTCAGATTTTATTACAATCAGCATATATCCTGTTAAGGGTGGGCTTGTTAAACGTTGAAATAAATGCTGACTTTTGCATTCTCAATGCCTTGTTTGTTGGTATTTGTGTGTTTTTTTTTGTTGTTGTTTTTTGTTACTTTTTCTTTATTCTTGCTGAAATCAGCGGAAAGTATTTGTGGGAATTTCTGTCAATTTTGTTGAAGGAACCTACTGAAGGAGCGCAACGCACGCAGGGGACGAGTGATTGCCTTTCACATCAGCAGAAAGCGAAGTTAAGCGCTGATTGTGCTAAACGGGTTTTTTTAAATGGTGATTATTTTTACTTGTCTAAAAATAAAAGGTGAGTTGAAGACTCTTGTTGTTGGTAGCGATTGCACTAAAAACAGTTTTGATAGCTGTTGATTACCTGTTGCCTGTTTGATTTGTCAGCAGGGTAAATGCGCTCTTTAGAGTTATTAGAGTTATTCCTTGGTTTTTGGCTCCATTTTAGAATCAGGCTCTGAGCAAGTTTGGATTATTTTATTTTTCATGTATATTAATCGATTTGTTTGACCGATTCATTTGTCGGGGGTTGTTTTAGCGAGGGATTGTAAATCCACATCATTATAAACTCAAGCGCAGTCTCCTGTGGTTCTGTGACGCTCTTGTTGAAAGAAAATAATGTACCAAATTACCTGGTAAGCTATCATTTAATTTTCTCTGTCACTTGGAATGAGGATTAATTTGCCGAGAAATATTAAGAGATGAATAATTGAGCAGCCCGTCTCCTGTGCCAAATTAGTTTACGGATTGATTGTATGGATGGCATATACCATCTCAAACACACGCTGGGGGTTACAGGGGGTGGGAGACGGAGGCGGGGCGTTGTTTTTTAACACTTGTTCAAGGGTTGTCTGTTTATTTAATCCACGAGGCATTTTTTTTTTTCATCAGCTCTGTTTTTTTTCTTCTTTTCACTGCTCCTACTCCCTCCATTCGGCCACGGCCAGCACTCTTCTCTGTCCCTAAATTCGGTGAGCACCGGCACGATTCGTCATGGTGATTTTAATGCCACCCTTGGTAGGGGCGGCCTCCATTTAACTGTGTCAGATTGGCTGCGAAATCAATTCCGCTCCCAAACCTCTCGAGCCAAAGCCAGACGGGCTCCGAATCCGGAAGAGGGAGACCGAGAGAGACGAGGCAGGAGGCCCCATGGAACTGTGGCATTCATCACTGGGCTGACGGGCTGTAACAGGTGCCTTTTTTCTGCCTGAATTTAAGCAGACACATGGGCCAAAGTGAGGCACCCGTTAAGTGTTATCTGCTGGCAGTCCTTCAGAAGGGTCCAGAAAAGCCACACCTGTATTCATACCTGTATGTTTACCAATTTGTAAATATGTTGTTTAAGAACATGCCTGCTGTGCCTGTGTCAGTTCTGAGACTGTTACATTGTGCCTGTGTCAGTGCTGAGGGTGATTCTTTTTATTTTAGAAACAAAAAAATCACAGAATTACAACAATATTAAAGAAACCAGTGCTAAATGCACTAAACATAACAAGAAGTATAAATATAATATAAATAAGGGTATTGCACAAAATACATGGGGTGATGCTATGCCGTTGCCATGGGCAACCCAGAAAATTGCCTATTTAATAGGCTATGTAAATATGTTGTTGTGGGCTTTTTTGTAATATTTGGAAATAGTATTTCAATTAAGAACATTTTGTTTAAAGAAGAATGGAACGATAGCTGGTTTTCTGGTTACAGAGACTAAATGATAACTATCAAGGGATGTTACTAGCAAGTTTGTTTGAGACATGCCTTGAATGTCTGGCAGAACTTGTTTGGAACAATAAATATATTCTGTGCTCAGACTGTTTGGGGAATGCTCTTGCAGACAGCATCCAAGAAGTTCCAGGAGGCTCCGGAATTGACTCCCATATTCCCGTGAATAATATAAAATCGCACGGAAATGGTTGGCTCTCCTGGAACATCTCTGTGTTATTGCAAGACGCTCCTGACAGAACCCCTACTGTGATATCGTCAGCATTCCTTGCGGTTCTCATCCATCCGAGCTCGATTAACAATCAGCTCCTACTGTAAAACGCGACAGGACAAAAAAAATACATTAATACAAAACTAGAGGCTGACCCTGGTCAGTAATTAAAAACTATACGAGCATTTGCTTCTGGGACTGAAACACATCCTTCAGCTTTTGCTCATTTCCCCAAACAGCTGTCTTACCCCGAAAAACATTTGAGGGTACACTACACTTTCCTGTGCAAGACTAACTCCCCATGTTCAACGGAGCGGCGAGGAAACACGGCCAGGTCTCGGGAGGAGAGGGAGCGTGCTTATCAGAAGCAGTCAGCTTTCTGCAAAAACTCTCCACAAGCAAAAAAAAAAAAAAAAAAAAAACTTCTCGGGTAATGAGCTTGTCAGCTCTGAGGGTTTGAGTTGTTGGCTCATTGTTGGTATTATTATTTAATTCAGCTCTGCGGTTGCTCCCCAACCCCCCTTAGTTGATCTCTCATACGATGCACGAGGTCTACTGTTTGCTCCCCGTACATGTTTCCTGGCTCCCGGGAGCATCGAGCCATTGTATCGGCTCTCTCACAGAACAAATAAGACACGCAGTCGGTTGGGTTGCTTTGCGACCTCTGTGTATTCTCACAAATGTAAAACAGCCCAAAACAATATCAGCCTGCCCTCGCCCCCCCTCCCTTACCATCAATAGTATTCGCTTGGCTCGATAAAGGCATTAGAGGCTTACTGTACCAGAAGGCATGCTTAGTGTGCTATATGGATTTTATTTAGTTTTATTTTCGCGCTTTTGGTCGGAAAATGCATCCTGGATTTGGCGGAGGGTTGTGTCGGTCGTTGGCAGAAAGCAAAACACAGCGCTGGAACGATAATAAGCCTGGTAGCCTTTCACCCTGTGATACTCTGGGGGATTTACAAAAAAAACTGGGGAAAAAAACCTGGAAAGCAAAGCTGGAAAAATACTATCTGGTATTGGTACAAGTTTTTATTTTAATATGGGTACAAAAGAAGAGATTAAAATGCATTTTCATTACATTAAAACAGTAGCGGACTCCAAGGTGAATTTTATTTTCTTGCCACCTGAATTCATGAATATATATACACAGTACATTTTTTTAATTCATTATATTTTGTTCCTCTGTAAGTACAGTACTCCTTTCTATTGATAGACAGGTGTGTGACAGGTGTGCAGAAACAGACAGGTATCTCAAAGCTGTCTCTGTAGCGACTTTGGCAGGTTCCCTGCTAGCCCGGCACGCTTCCTGTGTGTGTACATGTGTTTTCTTTGCCAGTAAAATGCAGCAGGTTTGCAAAGCATCAGGCTTCATGTCACCGGACTGTCAGAAGGTAGCTGCCTCAGTGTCAGAGATCAGAGAGAAGAGAACAAACAATTTATGCTGTGCAACCACCATGACCGCGTCTCGAAATAAACGCCGGAAAGGGATGACACAAAAAACACAGGGAGCAAAGAGAAGAAGCATTTGTAAGGTGGTGGACAGCCTAATGTCGACAACCCCCCATCTCCAACTTCCTGCTCCAGGGACGCCCCCCCCGCCACCCCAGCCTCCTTTGGAATGACGGTTAATTTCCTTCTCACATTTCCACCGTCGACCAATCCGATTGACCTGCTACAGAAATAACCCGCCTGTAGGGCAAATGCTGTGAAATAGTTTAGGAATATGATGATGGAAATGGATGAGAGTCGCTTCCTCTGAATAAGGGGGGAACCCCCACCGACCCTTTAACAGGTGCCGGGCCGCTGCTGTTGTTCCAGTACATAGATCCGAGAACTCGATAATTTCCCGACAACGCAGGGAGAGAGACCGATGGGCAACAAATCCCTGGTCTTGACAGCGGATGAGTTCTTTTAAAAGATGGGATCTCGTTTCGCATGATTAATGACGAGGGGAGGGCAGGTTTCCAGGTCTGTGGGCCAGAAGCGCTGCGGCGCGTTTGTGCGGTGTGCAGCGGCAGGAGCGGAGCGTGACACACTGCGTGTTCTAGGCGTGCGCCGTACAGGAGCCAGCATGTGGAAACGTTCAGCGCGATTATATTTTTGGGATTATTTCCCTGCAGAATAAGCCAAAGTAAACAAGGGGGACAAAAAGAGACAGAACTCAACAGGACTGCTCCTGATCCAGTTTTGGATCTGATAGCCTAGTAATAATATTGCTGAACAGCCACTGTAAATATTTACAGTGGAACACTTAACATTTATCTCTTACCATCAGGAGAATTAAAAGATTACCAAAAGTGTCACTGATATTTTTAACCTTACATAGGACGTTTTGCATATTCCAAGATGACTGTATTTATGCCGCATTTTAGACATGGAATATGATATTGCGAGAAACATAATTACAGATCTGAATTCTTTTTCAGAGGGTATGGGAAGTATGGTACGTAAATTTATTAGCAGTTGTTAAAATGCATTCAGACATTATAGATAAGCCTCCCGAAAGTGGTCTAATGGTTCTTTTGGTCGCCATCCAAATTTATTAATGGGCCAATACTAGAGTCATTTAAATGTTTAATTTTGGACTGTATCCCCCCCAAGGGCAGACAGCTCATTAGTGCTCTCCTTATATTGCATCGATTGTAGGCTCCTTTTGCTCTGAGCCTCCTTCTCCCCTCTGCTGTCAACCTCTTGCCACCTTTAACTTTTCAGGTGTGTTGTTTCTGATGAGCATGGAGACCATCGGGAGACGGACAGCAGCAATCGGAAAACGTCTGGTGAAGGCAGCTCCCAAATGACATGCACGCACGCACACACACACACAAACCCTTACGCTGTCTTCTGTGAATTTGAAATGTTCAGCCAACGCTGCCGAACTTCCCATTCCGCCTGTGGGCTGCGATGGAAACACCCTGCCTGTGCAGTGCTGAGCTGTGCAGTGCTGGGCTGGCCTCCGCTCTGCTCCTCTAATCAGCTTTCAAAAGATGGTGCAAAGTGGAGAACACCGCTCGTGCGCCGCGGTTAAAATGGCAGGCTTTTATAATAACGGGCCGCATTTGAAAAGAAGACAGAAATGTTTTAACCATGTGCGCATTGTTTTTATATGCTCTGGATAAGTGCTGCTGTGTTCACTGTCCTGTCAACAGCTTTCCTTTAAACTGTACCACGTCTGTGCGTGTGTGCGTGTGTTTGTGTGCTTGCACAATGCATTTTAAAAAGACTGAATGAGTCTGGAATAGCCTCTTGTACATGTATTTTTGGTGAGAAATACTCTGAAGTGCATTGCGCTGTATTCCGCATAGATCTTTTGCAATCTGTTTGAATTGCTCTAATAATCTGTTAATTAACACAAATATGTACTTAACGCAGCTTGGAAATAATGTAATAGTGTCCTCTCGCCAGAAGGTAACGCATGCTTAGTGCACGGAGAAAAGCGCAGCAGAAAATTTAAAAAAACATTTGAGCTGCAGTGCATTGTAGGACAGGAGGACCCAGCATGCCTGACCTCTAAATATATTCACCGGCTTTGATTTCATCAGGTTTTTTAGACGCTAGTGCTACGCCGCTGTCTTCTTTCGCCAAAGTGTCCTTCAGAGTCGAGTTCTTCCATTCCACCCCGCTGCACTAATGACTGGATACCGAGGCTGCTTGGACGCTTGCGCGTATGTGTGTGTGCGTGTGTGTGAGGGTGTGGGTGTGTGTGCATATGTGTGTGTGCATATGTGTGTGTATGGATATTTCTCAAAAAGAGCTGATGCACACACATTTTTCTGGATGCTTCTCTCCACTAATGCACTGCTCCCTTTCAGGGGCAGGCAGACTTTTATACATTATGCAGGGCGGGTGAAGGACCTCCAGCCATATATTATGTTATAGATGGCCACAGGGAACAATCTTCTCAACAATAGCACCCCCCAAAAAAAGATAAAAAGAGATTACAAAAATGAGAAAAAGACAATGAAATAAGGACCCGAAGTAGGGGGTCCTGGTTATTGATTCCATTCCAGGGGGCTGGGGGGTCTGCCGGTGTGGCAGTCAATTTACATTTTAGTGCCTCCTGTCCCAGAAATTAGGTGGAGGAGTCCCAACAGTTCTGCCCCCTGCCTGCACCCTCATTTGTCTGCATTAGCTTCACGTGCGCTGTTTCCACGGCGATAACTGGGACGGGTTTATATTTAGCCCCAGCCGTCCGCGTGGCACCTTGAAATGGGGTCGCTCATTCTCCTTGAACCCCGGGTCAAAGACAAAGCAGAGGCTTAAGTTTTTCCACTTGGCTTGAGGCTCTGGACGTGTCCTTTTGGAGTCGCGGGTATTGTAAGGACATAAATACACCAGGATGTTTGATGAGCAGGCCCTGTAGTCCAGCTAGGCTTCTCATGTTTGCCTGCATCTTATTGTTTGTGATTTCCTTGGAGTGTATGCCCCAGTGCTGTTCATAAGAAATATTGAATTATTTTGTTTCAAATAATAAAACTATGTGTGTGTGTGTGTGTGTGTGTGTGTGTGGACATGTATTTCAAATGGTTTAACAAATTGTGTTTGTGTGGTTGCCAATTAAAGAGAGTTCATAAAATACCGAAGTATGAACGGCACCATGACCGCCGAGAGAAAGGAGCAGTGCTGTTACGTTCCGCCTCTGCTACCTGTTTGTGAGTGAACATAATTACCACCCACCACAGGTGTAGCCTTCATTGCTTTTAAACACTGAGAGGAGAGAAAATAGGAAAAAAGGAAAGGAATTTCATTTACCGTGCACCTAGAGCTACCGAATCTAATTCTCGTGACAATAATTGACCTGTCAATGTGTTTTATCGCCAGCCACATAAGGAATCGCAAGCATCGAGATAATTAAGTAATAAAGGCACCAGGGCGGCTTTTAGTGTTGACACTGTTTGCTAACCATCTCAATTCAATAACCAGTTGCCAAGTTCTGATTTATTTCACAATTGTATACAACCCCTTGTATATAGCCGAGATATTAATTGCCCTCTAAAGTGTAAAATCAATGTCAATTACAATGCTGGGACGTCTGGCCAGTTAAGGGTAGTTATCTGACAGCGTGGGCTCTCTTGTTTTGGAAATCCAATCCCATCAGGAAATGCAGGATCCCCCAAGGGAATGTCAATATTCGCAACAGGTTTTTGTTTTGGACACAGGAGGCTGTGGCATTAAGGCACCCTCTCTCTAACCTGGTAAATGGAAATAATGCCCTCTAGGTAGACGCCCAAGCCCCGATGTAATCGAAATCCACATAAAGGAAGGACAGAAAGAAAAGGAGGAGCAGAAGCTTGGCGCTCGTTCTTCCATTTTCCCCCTCTTCTGCTGCGGACAGACTCGGTTCCCTCCGTGTTATCTAGAGCAGTGTATTTTCATGACACATCATCAATAGTGGGATGGATGGAGCGGCCAACATTTTGGATGGTGACACCTGAGTGAAACAGTTGTTTGCAGGGATTGGATTTTGAATATATATATATTTTTTCCTGTTTCTTTTCTATAATATTATCTTCATTCTTTTCTCGGCTGTTGGCTTCGTACACGCCCTCCCTGTTTTTTTTTTTTTTTCTGTCTGCCGTTATACGCATGGAATATATTTTTCTCTTCTTGATTCGCTTTATTTATTACTGAAGTGCGTTGCCACTTCTACCCCCTCCTCGTGCCCACCCCCAAACGCCACAGAGATGTATAAGTGAAGCAGCGAAAAGAGGGGTGTGTGAGAAAGCACTGCATGATGGGAAAGAGAAGGGTGGTATCACGTGATCAGAATGTAATGGAATCTCAACAGGAAGTGTGCGCGGATTTGCTTTGCCTTTTGCACATCCGAGCTTGCCCACTACCCAACCCCATTGTTCTTTTCTCTTTTCTTTTTCTTTAATTGCACGCTGCCACTATTGATCCTACGACCCGAAAGCCTGCTCTTTCAGGGGGAGATGTGGCATAAATAAACAAGCGTTTGCGTGCCCGTGAGAGATTGGGCGGTGTCTCTCCCTCGCATTCAGAGTAGCTGAGGGGAAGCCACAGGGGGTTTGACAGTAAGCATGTTCTTACCCCCAGCCCCTACATGTGTCTAATAGCAGGGGGCGCATACCAGCGAGGGAGATCTGTGTAAAGTCTTCACCACCAGACTGATCTGGTGCTGTAAACCAGATTTTGATTAATAAACCTAAGCTCTTGTGACGGACCTCTAGTGATTTGTTTCCCTGAAGCAGACGATATGACATGAAGCTCAAAGTCCCTCGCAGTGTCTGATGTTACTAAAGAAATCTTGGGGGGGTCGAATGTGGTGTAAGGGGTGGGCAGCGCAGAAGCTTTTTGGGGTGTGTGGGACAGAAGGTTTGTGGGTGTGTGGTGGGCACAAGGTGTTTGGGATACTTGTAGGATGTAGGACAGTGGGTCCACACCCCATTTTGTCTCACAGTATGTGTTTATCGTATTTTCTTACCACAAGCACTTCCTGTGGAGATCCTGAGAACTCAAGTGGCATGAATATTTCACCCCGGTGAAGGAACTAGTTTAGCCACAATCTTTAAAATGAATGAATGCCAGAGGGAAACTAGTAATTTGAATCACAATATGAAAAATTCTGGCTTGTGGTGTAGCTCAAACTTGGCAGCCAATGTTTTAGTTTTTGATGCGTCAAGTGTTTGGAAATCACAGCAGTGTGAAAATGGATGTCAGGGTAATGCGATGAGAAGTAAAACCTTCGGTAACAAAAAGGCCATGTCCTAGCGGAGCATGGACAGATAAATCCTAAAGCCTCCCAGAGAGCTGTCAGGTAAAAATCCTAACAATTAAATCAAGGCTCTCTCCAAATGGCAATAATGAAGCCCCAAGCTTTAACCTGAATGCAGTTTGTGACCAGAGGTGCGTTCAAATTCAAATGTACATTAAGTGGCCCTAATACCTGTGTAATTAAACTGTAAGACAGAAGTAGGTGCAGTGTAACTATGATGTATGTACTCATTGTTACTTGATATTTACGGCTATAAAAACCTGTTTGTGGATGTATTTGAAGTGATGGTTTTCATGCATTAAATACAAAAATAAGTTTGCAGTCACAATCATAAGTGTTAACTAGCTCATTCATTGTCCTTTTCCTCCATAATCATGATATGAATTTCAAATATGCAAAGTTCAATGTATAAAATGTTGAAATACAGTTTATACACATGTAGGTACAATGTAAAGGTAACTAAAGGTGTACATACATAGTATGCCAGTGCATGTATATGTACAGAATGTACTTACACTGGCATTAGGGATACGATGTAAAGTGGCACCAAAGAATCTGGCCCCAATGAAAAAGCAGAACCTTGTTCTAAAGCAGACCATATAAACCTAATTCTCTGTGGTGTGAGCTTGGTTCATGGCTGTGGAGATATTATGTCTCCTTCTACTTCCCACCACTGGTGTTGCCAGGCCTGCCGGACGGTGGCCTTCGCTTCCAAACCCATTTTGGGCAAAATACTTTGGGCTCTGGCACGGTCCTTGGCCAAAATCCACCTGGTGTGCCAGAACGCCGAATCCTAACACAAGGCGGGGACTGGGGGGAGAGGGAGTCCTGACCTGTGCTGTGATTGGGTGGATCCTAACCAATCACAAGGTGGGGAGCGAGGCGAGGGAGCCCTGAACCACACTGCGATTGGTCGTGGGGGATGCCTGGTGAAGCCGCAGGGCCAGGCCTGTAATTAATTCTGCCTCGCGTGGGATACAAGAGGGAGGGCTGCTCTACAGACAGACCCACGAGGGGGGGTGTGAGAAGAAGAGGGAAAATGAGGTGGAGAGGGGGAGAGAGAGGAAAAGAGAGGGAGAGATACAAGGAAAAAGAGAGGTAGAGTAAGATAGAAAGGGAGAGAGAGAAAAAGAGGGAAAGAGAGGCAGATAGGGAGGGGGAGAGAGAGCGAGGAAGAAAGAGGTTGTGGGAAGAAGAGAGAGAGAGAGCGAGAGAAAGAGAGAGAGAGGGAGAGATGGGGATGTGCACACAGGCCGGGATAAATTGCAGAAGCAGAAGCACTTGAGCATAAAATTAGATTTTACAAATGTGTTGTTACCTGACAGTTATTTGACAGAAAAGATATTAGTGTGTTATAGGCTGTATGTGTATTACTCATCATTTCTAATAAATAAGACCGGGCCCCAGCTTTCTGCTGTAAGTTGCAGATTCAGGAGCAACTCAAGAAGCAGATTGGTGAAAAACATCACTTAATTATGGCTAAGCCCATTTTCTTATTATGGACTTAAATGTAGGAATTATCACAAAATGCAATTTATATGATAATGGGAAATTCTGTGTAACATGTAAAAGCTGTATTTATTCCAACATGGCCTTTAAATGCTTTCAGGTATTATAGTGCGCAAGCTGAAAAATAGCAGAACATGATTTTTACACTTGAATGCACAGGAGATTATGATACATTTCTGTGAAGCTGCACATTGTTATTATCATGCCCACTTAAAATTGTATATATCAATTATTGTCTGTTTTTTATTTGTAATGAATTAAGACAAGGCTTTAGATTTTTTTATTTGACATTATAGAGTAGTCTGTGTTGACCAGTGGCAAGAAATCCCAATTAAATCAATTTTTATTCCATGAAAATACAAAATAAAATGTGAAAAATGCCAAAGGGGGTGAATACTATTTATACCCACTGAACATATATATATATATATATATATATATATATATATATATATATATATATATATAAGGCCTTTGACATTGTTTTAGTGTGAAATATTTGCACAAAGTACATTAATAGTCTATATGTGTATATGACACCACTTTAAATAAAATGAAAATTAAATTAATAGGCCATGACTTTAATTAAGAGGACAGTTTGACAGTTTTTTGTGAATAGAGTATATATACAGAAATCCAAGCAATGAATTTTAGCTCATTATAATATACCTGAATATTAGTTATACGCGTCCGGTCATCAGATTTAAAATGTATTTATTTGAACAGGCCATGCACCTTTACAGGTTCAAATTTTGACATTAAAAAACGTACATATTATTGTTGCTTTATAAGCACCAATAATATATAAGCGGCCCTCAACGTCTATTCTTGATTGCAATGCACAGTAAATGAACAAATGAAAACACTGAAAATAATTCATGCCCATAATTGTGTTATAAGCAATTGACCTAAAAACCATGGTGTACAGGCAATACTTTCTCCCGTATAATTTCCTTAAAAAAGAATGGAAAAGCAGGAAATTGCATCTATAAAGTCTGTTTATTCTGCTGAGTTGGACATTTTGTTGTTGATATTATATTTAATATTTAATGCTTTTCACCGGGAGTACACTTCAGTCTTCTCCCCTTTTCCTTCAGTCGCATACAGGATTTCCTCTCTCTCTCATGTCAGTGAGAGATGTACAAGGGAGACATGAAAGCTTCCTTACATATCACACGTTCATATAAACACATGTATTCTTTCAGTAATTGCATCTGCATCGTTAGAGGCTACAGTTTGTCAAATGTAAAAAAATAACAAAAAATTAAAACATTTTAATTGGTCGTTCATCCAAATGATTAATGAGCTGGAAGTCTGTTGTAATTGTTTTGTGCTTTTTTCATTTGTTTTCTATAATTGTAGGAGAGACATTTGCCCCTTCGTCTGACTGGGAATACTACCTTATAAAGCAAAGTGGAAAATTACCTCTAAAAAATAACGTGTACTCTGTCACCCTTTCATCCAACATCATAATAATGCAGTTAAATGCATTTATATGTGGATTTGTCTTAAAATCAGATAGAAGGGTAAAGTAGGTACAAAACGGACATTTGGCCTGGGTTACAATTACAATGTTATGTTTTTTGTAGTAGACAAGCTGAGACTTTATATGTCTGTGTATGGTTATATAAAATGACAAAACTGACAATCATTTGTCATTTAGTCATTGTGTTTACTTTGCAAGTGTGTTAAGTCCATACTTCCTTTAGATCTTAAAGAATGGCTTGGATGAGCCATTCACTATTCCAGGTGTTTATTTCACACAGCTTGCATCTTTAGCTAAAGGAGTTACTGCATCGATGTTCAATTCATCAAAGCGCACCGCATCACATCGTCCAAATATCGGCCCTGGCTCATATCGCCAACCATGTACTGTGATGTTTATCGCATCGCTGTTAAACCGAAGATTCACACCCCTATAAAACACTATATTCTACTAACGCTGTAAACCAGAAATGAACTTCATTGCAGATGTTAGACAGTAAAACCCACTGGACTATAGCCCTCTTATGACCAGGGCCTGACTCTTCTGGCTTTAACCTTTATCCTTTTAACCTTCAACCTTTTTTATATGAGTTTACTGCCAAAGCCACTCATTTCTACTGCTGCTTGTTTTCTCTCCTCTGCTGTTTCTGAGTGGGAAAGCCCCCTGTGTTTTGCCAATGTGTTTAGTTTGCTCCTTTCCCTGCAATGGTTAAAAACGCTGGCTGCCAAAACGGGCGCCCATGATGCACAGGATAATGAAAGAAGGCAGTGGTAATTAGCGCATTTTTCTGCAGCAGGGCAGGACTCCAGAGATTAATTAGGAGTCTTTGTAGACTATGAACAGGGAACCTGATAAACTCAACCGTTGACTGATGTTCACGTGTAAGATCCCAAATCAAAAACTTGCAGTTCATTTTTTGTTATTGGGGTCTGTGAAAAAAGAGAAGCACATTGATATCATTTAGAGCTGGAAATGGAAACACTAATTTCAGGGTTAATTAATATACAGCATTAATGTGCTTTTATTTGTTTCATGGAGATTCATTTTTAATATTGAATGGTTATTCCCCATTGTTTGATGTAGACCAAAATTCCTAATGTATTAATCCTGGTAATATGCTTATGGCTCGCTCCTGAGAGGTAATGTAAATTATTCCCGGATTTTCCGAGGAGCGGTCTTGTTTATTGAATTTGTTAAAGTGCTTCCGAGCTATGCACATTTTATCCTCTTAACAGTCAAATTAGTATATACTCCAGCAATTACTTAATGTACTCTAATGAGATTTCCCGTGAAGCAGCAGGATTCATTTATTTTAATGCTCCTTCTTCTCTTGAGGTTATGCACCATGTCCCTTAGAAACCATGAGCCTTAAGTTATAAATAGCAAAACACGCTCCTCGTTGCACTTCTGTCTCTCTCTTTCTCTTTTTTTCTGCCTCTGCCTTTAAAATTCAAAATTAAAATTGATATTCAACTTCATGCATGATTGTACAGCCAAAGCATACAAATATGATAACGGGATAATAATAATAATTATTATAATACAGCAACAATTATTATTATTGTTATTATTGCATAATATATAACTAATAACATATAACAATAATAATAATAATAATAATAATAATAATAATAATACAGCAACAATTATTATTATTGTTGTTATTATTGTATATTCCTTATATATAACAACAACAACATCAGTAATACTACTACTACTACTACTACTACTACTAATAATAATAATAATAATATGAATAATAATATGAATAATAATATGAATAATAATATGAATACGAATAGAAATAATACAATTATTAAATAATAAAAACCATAAATCAACAATATAAAAAGGTCTGTCCTAGTGACAGTGAGATACTGTTATTGCCCAATCACTGCCCCCAGGCTATGGCATATTGCTACATGCCGTGCAGCCAGTGGTGCTGTGGGCCTCTCTCCCAGTAGCCTGCCCATAAGGATCATAACTCTGAACTTGTCTATGAATGATGACTAATTTCTCACTCCATAACTCCACCCAACTTCAGGGATGTGATTTACTAACAAACCAATGGTCAGTTACTACCTCTGACCAATCACAGTGTTGTGCACGCAGGAATTCAGTTGCATGCAGTGTTTCGAAGGCAGAACATTCCCTAGTTTTTCTGGTCATTTATTTGAATTTGGGGGCAGGATATTTCAAACTAAATAAATTCTTCGCTATTCACTATTTTGTTGCGGCTATTTTGCAGAGGAAAATCGCGACACATGAACGATCAATTGACTAAGATTGGTTCTAATTACGCAATCAAATAAATGAAACACCCTCATTCGCACTTTGTGGTGGGAAACACCCAATAAAAGGGTCCGAAACAACATGGCACACTCACACATCCAGATCACTCCAATAAATGGAAAAGCAGCAACAAGGCACAAGTAGTGAGGGAACAATGAGAAATAGAAAACTGAAATTTACAGATCAGGAAATAGAGCTATTGGTCAATGAAGTATACCATTGCAATGCCGTATTACAGCCTATTACAGCATACAGCAACACAAACGGAGAAGAAAAACATTTGGAGTGACATCACAAAAGAAATGTATTGTATAACAAAATGAACAGTAGATGATGTAAAGAAGACAAACAACAGATGATGTAAAGAAAATATGACATGACGTTAGTCGGCATCCAAAAGAAAAACTTTCCTAGAACATAATGCAGGAAAAAGACACCAGCAGTGGTCCAACCAAGGAAAGAATATTAGAGTAAGAATGAAGAATAGAAACAGATCATTTGTGATGGGAGAAGGCCACAAAGCATCTGAAAGTAAAACTATTCATGATTCATTCCTTCCTGACAGCATATGCACAACAAGATAATTGTTCAAATTCAGAACTGCTTTTTTATACTGACTACTGGCTGATGACAAATTGGCCAATATAAATCTGTGTCCTTTTTAATTTCAAGTTCTAGTAAATAATATGCATGCTATGTATAATATATATATTTACAATTCTGACTTAGCTGTCTGTACAGGTATACAGGTATACAGGTATTCATGAAAATAAAGCTGTCATGACATGAACCGAGGTGCTTTCAACAACATTTGAGATTATTTGTTTTGCATTGCTGGCACATGGAATAACACCTCGAAAAGCACAATACAAAATGGGAATTGTGAAATGGCTAGGCAATATCAGCATTCACAAAATACAATTTTCATGCAAAGTGGAGAGTCACAATCAAGGCATGCTTTAGTAAGCCAGACGGAATACTTAATCAACCTAATTTACAAAATCTCCACCCTGTTTTAGCGTGTTCACCACAGGTATATATGCAGGAACATTTAACTATTCATCTAGGAAGTAAAGTTGCAAAGTAACTTAGCCCCCTCGAATTACATCCTAATAGCAATTTGACTCATTGCTGCTGTTTAGTAAATCTGAAATAGATATTGCAACCTTGTAGCAGCTGGTTTTGCTTTGGACAAGCAGTCGCAATCCTTTAGTAAATCTAGCGTGTTGTAAATGGGAACCAGCCTAATTACTGGATGTATTTTGAGTTTTTTCTTGCAACTTTATTTCTGCTTCTATTGATATCCCATTTAGTTTTGTTGTACTGGCTGACTGGACCCCTGAATTATTCATTTATTTCTTTATGCTTTTTTTCTTTATACTCATTTATTTTAGTGTAAAGTGGTAACTAGGTTTCTGATATCTGGTCTTTTTTTCCAGAACGTCTGTATTTTAGTTTACTGCCAGGGCCCCTTTCTGGCAGTACTCCTCTAACAGAGCCAGGGTCTGCTGTAGTTCTTGCTCTGTGCATAACCAGCATAACAATGACCATAGTCATAGAGAAGGTATTTTACCTCTGTACCATGTAGTGGGGGATCGGGGGCTGCATACTGCACCCCTAATTCACATGAATTTAGATATTGAACAGTGTTGAACTCAGTCTGTCACCTTATGTCCCACCACAGCTCTGTTTGAAGCACTCTGCCATTATGTTGCTAATTCTCACTTGTTTTCTGTGTACTTGAATCTCATAATAAAGGATACTTTATCCCTTAAGTCACATTGAAGAAATGTATATTATAGTGATTTATGCCAAATATAATCCCTTTTGAAATATATGAAGTGGAAAAAATGTTTTACATTTTTGTTTGGGGACATTTTTTCATTTATTAGGGTGTATAGGATGTAAATAATTATTATTATTATTATAGTATGGTTTTTTGGTCACAAGCCCACCTGGTTCCAGTTGTCAGAAAAGCAGCCAGAACTCCAGTACCAGATTTAATAATTTAAGCGAAGCCCTTTGGAGATCAGAGATTCTGTTCTCTAGCATCTCGGTTCTGATGCTGTCAGGCCCATAGGTTTTTCTTGATTTAAAAGACTGTTCATTCTTGCAATTAAATTGGTTTTAGTGGATTTTATTATGTTTAATTAATGATTCAAACATCCATAATTATATTTTTGGTTTAAATGAACCCAAAATGTGGATTTTCTTTTTAAATACTCTCAAAATTATTGTTTTCCAAATGTCTCCATCTTGTGTCTGCTCAGGGCAGCAATGCTGAGATCTCTCCGTCACCCTCGCTAAAAAAACTATTCAAGATGGTTGAATCTCTCCCTCCCCCTCCTCCTCTCTCTACCCCTTTCTTTCTCTCTCTATGTCTCTCTCCCTCCCTTGCTCCCTCCCTCTCTCCTCCCTTTCTCTCTCTTTCTCCCTCCTGCTCTCTCTCTCTTGCTCTCCCTCCTCTTTTTCTTTCTCTTTCCCTCCCTCAGAGGGCTGAATTTTCTCCATGAGATAATCATAGTTAGTCAGTCCTGGAGTATCAGAGGGGCACAGGTGGTATTCTTGACCTCAGCATGAGGCTCTGTGGGCAGAGGGTCTGAAATATTGATGGGGAAGTTATTGATTGAGGTTGCGTTTGCCAGATGAAGATCCTATCACATGATTAGCTAAGCTCTCTGGGTTCCTATTTCTTACAGTCTTCTGTGCTCCAAGAACACCCCCTACATTTTAAAATTCCACCCTCATTTCACAGTAGATTCTGGAGACTATATGGAAGTTTGCCACTTCGAATTGAGTTTTACTAAAGACGCTCTACTCAAACCATTGTCAAGAGTTGCCTGGAAAAAAACATTGTTTCTGCCAGCTTTCTGTGTAAGATTTTGGTGATATATCTGATTGCGTGCTGTCAAGTGTCCTGTGAGGAGTGAGATTTTTGAGTTCTAATTCTAATTCAGTGTTCTATTCTGCTATTCTACAGTTCTTTGAGGGTGCCATTAGCAGCCCTTTACAATGTCATCAATTAGAATCAACTGGAATGTTACGGCATGTTCTAGAATAAACATCACGGTGCGACAGGGCTCCTCAAAGGGTTAAGAGCACAGTCCAGCAGACAGTACTGTACGTGTTTCCCTCTCGTGTGCAGTAAATTCACACGACACAGCTGCGATGCAGATGCACAGCAATTGTTGAGGTCCTGGATCAGATTTCCCGGTGCTATCTCCACCGCCGGCGATTTCACACCTGAAGGGACCTTGCCATCAATATGCAAATTGCTTTGGCCTTAACGTTCACATACAAATGATGTGCCACATTTCCTCGGAACTTACATTGTACATCTGATTTATATCGAGCCTTTTCCTCAGCCCCAGTAGGTTCGTTAGCCTAAATAGGTGTACTGTACTACTGGAAGGATTCCCAAATCCCTTCCCAGCTGAATGCTGATCTGCAGTATGGGTCTCACAAATTTTCCACTTTGTTATTGGGAACAGAATGAAAGGGACTCCAGTCACCTGCTTGAAGGTGAGCCAGTTAGAATATTCTCAGCGCTATTGTTTGTTATGCCAGTAAAGCAGGCACACATAAACACCCACACATACACAGACGCACGTATGCATGCATACACACAGATGCATGCATGTATGCCCGCACACACACACACACACACACACACACACACACACACACACACACACACACACACACACACACACAATGGCAATCACATTGAGTGATTTTGTTTTTCTCTTTGCAAGTCCTTTCAATGTGTCTAATGAAATTCTCTCTTGACCGTCATGTCAGACCCTTCTTTGAAAAAATGTTTCTTCTTCTTTTGTCCCTCTTTGGTTTTAACTCAGCAGCTCAAACTTCACCTCAAGAGGTGATCCTTGTGTGCGTGTGTGTGTGTCTGATTGACTGTCTGAAAAATTCCTGATTCCAGGACGAGGTGGAGGTTACTTGTTTTTGTTTTGGAGAGGACACGGCAGCTGTTCAGGGTGGCTGCGGTACTCAGTACAGCGTGCAATGCCGCACTTAGTCTATATTTTCCAGCTCGTCACGGAAACGGAGACTGCGGCAGAGGCCCTGCCTTTTGGTCACGGCAGCTAGAAAATTCCATCTCTGCAGGTTCTCCACGTTTCCAGCATCAGGTCATAAGTAGACGCTTCTCATAAGCCTTCCCTGCTTATCTTAAATACCTCACGTTTCTCTGCCGTTCTCTGGTGACAGTGGTCGGACTAACCTAAATGTAGCTGGAAGGCGGGTGGGGATCGCATCGTCTCTGCTTTTCCAGATTTTATTTTTTGGGGACTTTCTTCCCTACACATGCGGCGCAGATGTAAAAATCCCAATGTTCCACATTTGCTGCTTATTTTAGAAAAAAAGAAAGACATTTTTGTAGGCAGACAGGGTCATACTGCTCTATTTTCCCAAAACATCCTTTATATAAATGCTATGTTTATTACTTGAGTCACTATTAAAGTGATAATGGGGGGGGAAGGACATACATGCTTTCTGAGCCTCATGGCTCCATTAAAATCTGAGTCTGGTCTTTGCATTCAGAGGTTCTGCCATTACACAGAGTGGTGCAGCTCTGCCAATTTACCCAGCGAATCCATTCAAGGGTCTCAAGCACACACCCTGGTGTGTCGTCAGTACTTAACGCAAGACCTTCAGAGCATAGAGAGTGGGTGGGGGGGGATGATCCTGGGGGGGACTGATTTCGCTGTCTGACTTTGCTTCCTCTCACGGTTTGTTTCTCCAGGAGGGATCTTCGAGCAAATGGAGGGCCCAGTCCCGGTCGTCAGTGCCGAGGAGCAGGCTTTCAAATTTGCCGTCAACAACATCAACAGAAACAGGACTTTGTTGCCCAACACCACATTAACGTATGACATTCAAAGGATAAACATCTATGACAGCTTCGAAGCGTCCAGGAAAGGTATGGGGGGCTGATGGAGGGTTTCGCGCGGGCCTCAAGTTCACCCGATGGCAGGAAAACAAGGGACGAGATCTTGCCCGTGGATGATTTTTTTTTACTACATATCATTCTCGTTCTAACATAAAGCTCGAAACACAGTCCAAATGCTTTCTGAGTAAATATGAAAATGTCAAAGTGAACCAGCTGGGCGAAATTGTCAAAACTAGAATTTCTGATCTAATTTGATAACAGTTGCACCAATCAAAGATGAACTATGCATGACGTATGCCATTTGTTAACATTTGCACAATTACATTTGTTTCTAGGCAGCAGTTTCTAGGCATTGCATTAAGTTTCATAGAATCCTCTTCTATTTCAAATAAGGAAAGCCTGCTAACTAATTAATGGAACATCAAACCAAGGACGAAAAAAGTTAATTCAGAGAAATTTAGAGAAACATGATTTTCTGAATAGCTACAGGAGCACATAATCTCTGTAGCTGTTGCTCCAAGCGCTTGGTTTGTGCATCTAGTAATCACACACAAACACACACTCAGACTAAAGCACCAAGTACTTGGTTTGTGCATCTAGTAATCACACACACACAAACACACTAAAACACTAAGCTCTTGGTTTTTTGCACTAGTAATCATACGCACACACACACTCACACTAAAGCAGCATACACTTGGTTTGTGCATCTAGTAAGCACACACACACATAATCACACTAAAGCACCACGTACTTGGGTTGTGCATCTAGTAATTGTAGTCTATAAGTGGTGCAACTGATGTGAATTAGTAGAAGGTAAGTTTGCCATGGATAACAGGTAGTATTATTTCTTACATAGAGAGTCGTCAATGAGTGGAACAGCTTGCCAAGCAGAGACAGAGACACTTGGATTATTAAATCCCGGTTTGATGCAGTGCTGGATATTCTCTAGATTAGGAAATGACGAGCCTAGATGAGCCAAACAGCCTGTTCTCATCATTATGTAATCTTATGTTCCTATGGTGTGAATGTAATTTATGTAAAGCTCTGTTTCATGTTGGATTAATCTTGGTTTTGGTGTTTGTGCGATGTGGGGAAATGTATCTCACCTCCCACAGCAAAACACAAAAAATAGATGTTGTTCTTTGGCCTTTGAAAGGTTTTTGACCCCCTGGCACATCTGCCACACGTCACATTTTACAGCGCCTGTCCACAGTTTCCTGCAGGCTAAACCCCTTCTCTGCTCTCGTCCTAGCCTGCGATCAGCTGTCTCTAGGCGTGGTCGCCATATTTGGGCCGTCGCACAGCTCATCATCAAATGCGGTGCAGTCCATCTGCAACGCGTTGGAGGTGCCTCACATTCAGGTCAGATGGAAGCATCATCCCATGGACAACAGGGACACCTTCTACGCCAACCTGTACCCAGACTACTCCTCCCTAAGCAACGCTATCCTGGAACTTGTGCAGTTCTTGAAATGGAAGACCGCCACAGTTGTTTATGATGACAGCACGGGTGAGAGCCATTAGTAATAATAATAATAATAATAATAAAACAATTATAGTAATAATAATAATGGATTGCATTATATTGCATAATGATAATGGATTGAATAGCGCCTTTCATCTCAGGATCTCAAGTGTGCTAGCACACCCACCTTGGTGATGCATGGCAGCCATTATATCAGCCTGAACCCTTGCCCCACATTGTCCGTGGCTGAGAGGAAGGGGTCCCCGTTGCATTCGATCAAAAACAAGGCTACCGCTTTGTGATCCTGAGTGCACCATTTACACATGTTCTCTTTAAATACAGTGCTTGTTTTAATGGCTGCAAATGCATTGCATTAGCTCATGAACTGCGTCAAGGCCAGATCAAGCCAACATCGCCTGACCTGTTTTAACACAGCGCAAATCTTACCATGGCGATTTCAAGGTTATGAGTGCTGTTAATATTAAGTGTTGAGACTTACCATTGGTAACCAAGACGATGCTCTTTGACTAACATAACAAAAAACTGTAGATATGTGTAATTTCTGCTGGGCAGATAGAATCTTTAATTAAGTTTTTATATTTTCCCCCCTGCAGCAGTAAGAGAAAAAAACCTAAACATTCTATATACTTTTTGAATAAAAAGGTTTAAAAAAAAGATAAAATATATATTAAGTAGGCATGATGTGGTTTTGAATGTTGTAGCAGATGTGAATTATGTTGTGCTAAATTAGGATTAGCTTTATGACATTTGTTTCCTCAAGGTTTTATTAGACTACAGTTAAAATCTAGAAAAGTCAATATACTAGATGAATTAAAAGGTTTTTAAAAAGTAGGCATGATTTGGTTTTGAATGTAATAGCAGGAGATGTCAATTATATTTATGGCATTGATGTTTGTTTTCTTAAGGTCTCATTAGACTAAGAAAAATACTAAATAACTCGATATACTATATGAATTAAAATGTAAAACAACAATAAAATAAGTAAAATGTATTAAAGTAGGCATTATGTGGTTTTTGAATGTAGTAGCAGGACAGGTAGTGTTAGGACATTTGTTTCCTCAAGGTTTTTTTATGGCGCTTTTCCACCGCACAGTACGATACGGCACAATCCGGGCTCCCACGTTTTGTCACTTTTTCCACCGCCAAGCGAACTGTACCGAACCAAAGTACCCGTGCTGAATTTAGCTACTGCTCTGTTTAGGTACTAACAAGCTGAACAGGGACCTAAAAACCAAAAAAAACAGTAAATTTTGGTGGAGCTATCAATACTGCAGACCATTGATTGGTCAAGCGTAATCGTCATAAAATCGTCACAGTAAATTTTGGACCAGCTCAGACACAACCGCCATGTTTTTTTCCAGCTTCACTTTGATTATATTGGTATTATTTGAAGAGTATTATATAGATTTAGGCATTACTGTCAGGTCTGTGTGATTCTACGAGTTAGGTTTGTGTTACAAAAACTGACATACAAATGTTTTCTTTGAGGACAAAGTATAGTATTGCCATTTTCATTAACGCAATTACAATATACATTTTCATAATACAACATTTGAATTCATCATATAAATAGATTTCTAGAAAGATATAGGAATCGCTTCAATGCTCGGTCTAAACCCAGACTTTTGAAACAAAAGGATCTGAACTAGACAGTGTCAAAAAGTGTATGAATAATCTTGCGCCTCCATAAATTGTCACTGGCATTAATTTTTATGTAGCTCGTAGTTTGTGCTGGACATATATTTGCAGCGACAAGCTACATAAAAGCACAGATGTAAATACAAAGACAAATATAGCTAATGTTTTCATTTTTATACGATGGATGGTTACCGTGGCGTACCATTAGACTACAATTCAAATATAGAATAACTAGATATACTATGTGAAATAAAATGTAAAACAACAATAAAATAAAAAATACGAAGTAGGCATCATGTGGTTTTTGACTGTAGTAACAGGAGATCTGAATTATTTTGTGCTTGCATTAGCATTAGCATTTGTTTCCTCAATGTCTGTTGTGCTAAGTTAGCATTAGCTGTCTGACATTTGTTTCCTCAAAGTCTGTTGTGCTAAGTTAGCATTAGCTCTCTGACGTTTGTTTCCTCAAAGGTCTTATTAGACTACAGGAACTGATAATGGCCCCCTCCAGGTACAACATCAGGTTAAAAATCCGCCAGCTTCCCTTGGACTCTGAGGACACACGGCCTCTCCTGAAGGAGATGAAGAGGGGCAGAGAGTTCCGGATCATTTTCGACTGCAGCTACACCATGGCTGCGCAGATCCTAAAGCAGGTGAGCTGCTTTGGCTGGGTTGAACTCGATTTGCTTGATGTTGAATATATCAGCTGCATTTATTCAGAGGGACATTCTAGTGTCTACTACCAACCGCAGCCCCGGAGAGAGAAAAAGTGGTGGAATGTGTTATTTAACATCGCCTTGTTTAACCCATATCTGCCGAACAATGGGATTTTCTGTAGACCTCACAAACGGTACATTCACCGGTCTACGGGATTTCTTGTAGACTGCGCAAACATGACAGCCGCTGATCTATGGAAAATCTTGTGGCAGAAATTCTATGAAATTGAAATGCGTGTTGAGGTGCAACATCCAAATATTATATATTCAAACACATGCGAGGTGTAGACTTCGCTGACAAAAAATGCCTGTTACAAGAGACAAACAAAGTCACTAAAGTGGTAAGTATAAAATAATTTGGTACATGCTTGACATTGCTGTCCTAAATGTTTGCATTGTTTACAATAAAGCCCATAATACAAAGATGAAATTGCGTGACTTCAGTATGTGAAGTTCATATGTGTCCTGATCCATGTTTTGGCCACTTCCATTACCAGAAGTTCACTTATGATGATCCCAACAGACACAACAAACAAAAGGCATGACATTTTTTTTAACTAATAACAAAATGAAGAATGAGATGAACTTGTGGCATTACAGAGAATGATACGAACTCAATTCACTGAAATATAACTCTTCACGTCAAATTTCAAAATGGTTACATGTAAATGTAGATGTGACAAATAAATGTAAGATTGTAAGAATTTATCTGTACATAATTTACACACATATTTTGTATATAATAATAATAATTTTAAAATGTTTAATTGGTATGACATACCATATATCTCCACAAATTATGTACAAATACATATTTTCATAATGATTGCAACTTTTCTGTGATTGAACACATCAGTTTATACATCAAAATAAAGATAATTTCATGCTCTTTCCAATGATACATCATTTCCCTATTGTTTCTCTTATTTCCAATAACAGGGAAGTGTTAGACTGAAGGTTGGCTGAGTGTGAATGGGTGTAATCAGAAGGTTGTTGGTCAAATTCCCAGGTGGGCTGTTGAAAACTTGAGGAAGGTTCTAAACCTAAATCCAACAAACATCCAGCTGTGTAAATTAATGTCCCAAATATAACTTATATTACTTTCAATCTCACAGTAGTGAATCCATATCTTTTTCAGTGTATGTGGTCCCAATGGGAATCAAACCCACTTTCAGCGTTGTCAGTGCCATGCTCCACCTACGGAGCCACACAGAATCATAATACAATCACAATTATTATTGTTCATATGACAACATAAATCCATACATGCATACCTGGACCGAGGGGAAGAAGGAGAATTATTCTCAATGCAATATTTCACCTGAGACTCAAACACAAATGCGAAACTGCAAACTCAGCCCACCTGCTGCCCTCTTGGGGCGTATCTCTCCAAATCAGAAGAACCAAAACCCCGCCAACCATGAGGGCCACAGGTGTCACAGGTGTCACGTGGAAGTCTGGTGGCCTGCACCTGGTAGTGCTCGGATTCTACCAGCATCGTAGTGATTCTGCCCTCAAATGCCCTCCCCGCACGTTTATGGGGTCCAATATTTCTCATTTTGAGAGACAAACAGACGCAAATGAGGTGAAACACAGCTGGCAGTATGTGCATGTTGGAAACGGACATCAACACAAACGCTAAGAAAGTGTGGAGTGAAACAGCTCATCTTGAAAGGCGTTGATGTCATTTGACAAGATGAGGCCATTTCCCCTCCTCTCGTCAGCCGTGTACGACTTTGAAGGTGCGATGAAAGGAAGGCACCCTTATGGGTGAATATATCTATCTGTTTTCTCTCTCCATCAGAAAGGAAGGACATAAAATAATGTGAGGTGAGGTGGCTCTTTGTGCTCAGCGATTGGTGGGAGGGGCAGGGGGAGGCGGCTTGGAAAACGCACTACAGCCTATTTGCATAACCTTGGGTATTCTTCCCAACAGATGGTACAATTAAAAATGAAACATCGGCACCATGGGAAAAAGGCTGCATTTGAATGCAGATTGTGCCAAACAATGGGGGGTTAGGAGATTACGTCTCACTTTGATTAAAAGACCTTATCGCCAGGGAGATGGGGATGATCACGTGACGCCCCCTACGTTGGCACACCGTTTACGCACGCCGCGGGAGAGGCAGGCCACACGCCTCTGTTCTTCCTCTCCTCCTACTTTTTTCCCCTTCTCCTTCTTCTTCAAAGATCACATGTGGCTTTGTGATATCGATGAGCCATTTACACAGAATAAAAAAGAAGGGGAAAAAAACAGAGGAAAACAAAATGAATACAGTGCTGGGGAAAAATCTGTTGCCGGTTGAGAAGGCCTCTCTGCCTGCTCGTTCAGACAGAAGCCTGCTCCATCTTCAGAACCCGCCATTATCCACACGTCCCAATCCACCACCCCACCCCAGGACCACCACCTCCAGCTGCCTTGAACTTAATCAAGTATCTAATTGTAATGCATGTGGACTTATTGACCGCTGTTGGTCATTACAAACTCAGATCCTGAGCTGGTCAGAGGAGGATGTGCTCCCCCTCTTGAGTCTGGTTCCTCCTAAGGCTTCTCCCTATTTGTTCCACCCAGGGAGTTTTTCCTTGCCACTCTCACCCTAGGGCTTGCCTTTGTGGGGCTTCAGGCTGAGGTCTGCTGTAAAGCGTATTATGACAGATGTTTTGTAAAATGCGCTATTCAAAGACATTTTGATTGATTGATTTTTAGAAGCACGGCCGGCTGCCTACCCTTGTCTGTTTCTGCGTCGTCTGGTTGCCGGCTGACATTCCGATTCCAAATTCTATCCAGTGTAATTATCCGGTGACCTTTCCTTCATTTCAGCCTCCCTCTCTCTCCCCTGCAGGCGCTGGCAATGGGAATGATGACAGAGTACTACCACTACATCTTCACCACTCTGGTGAGTCCTCCACACTGAATCTCACCTGTTCTCATCTAGCATGGTTTTATAAATGGGGGGGGGAGTGCAAACTGCTTGTAGGGGTTTGGATCAGGTCCACGATCTTGCTCTCTGTTGTATGCGGGGTAAATGAAAAAAAGATAAACGGTAACATGATGATGTTTCCAGTGTTGTGGCGCATAGATGCTTCCCTTCTTTTTAAAAGTCGGGGCAGGCTTTGTGAACGCGTTTGCCTTTGTTTTGTGTCTTCTGTCTCGATTCAATTGCTCAACAGCAGGCGACATGCTAATAAATATACAACGCTGGCCTTTGATTTCCTCGTCTCCTTAAGATGTTGGTAATTGCATGTGAGCACCCCACCAGACCATGAGCGACAGGGCACTGCCACCAATGCCTAGCTGGCATGATAAGTGGGCCTATTGGTTATGCTTTCTCTATTTTTCTGTCCCTCTTTTACAAGCTTAACATTCAACAGGTTAAATCACCTCATTGTCCAAGCACTGCTACGACTAAGCAAAACTCATTTGAATGGTTTACAGTCAGTCAGTCGTGCCTGATTCATTGCAAGAATATATGCGCAAAGTCATTTAGTCAATATTCATTTGATAAATATCCAAGGTCCACACGCATTGTACAAGTAACTGAAAAAATAAAAGCAACACTTTGGTAACCTGCGGGGGGGACACTCAAACAGCCTTGGCCTGGGCTAGGAGAGTCCCAGATGAAGCTTGTTGGAAATGGAGGGTCGAGCCTAATGTGACGCTACTGGCCATGACACCCCCCAAAGGACGCTCACGGTACTGCATCCATTTAAAAGATCCCTCATTTACTGAAGCGTTTCCTATATTTTGCCTGTTACCTGTACGTTTGCCTGTACATGCGTGGGGAAATGTAAACATTTTCTGATTGCTCAGGATAGGAACTATGTCCGAAAATTAGGCAGCAATCACGGAATAGCGGCAGGATTGAATGTTTGTACCGTGGTGGAGATGACAGCGCCTGGAAAGGAAACACTGACACCTAATTTTCTCCTCAAACAACAAAGCCAGAAGACTCAGCTTTGTTCATACTGTGCCCCCCAAACCTTGTCTGTGATGGGACCGTTTCTGTTTACCTTGTCACTTCTGTCACTGGTCTCTGCTACCACCATGCTGATGTTTGTGGGGGAGCAGAATTTTTCCCTTTTCCCGCAAACATGCCACTGTGAATGTTTGGTGGCACTCGACCAGTCCCTGCGGGGAAGGGGGGGTGTAGACGACTGTGTTTCAATTTTGCCGCAAAAGTGTCAAACGGAAAGACCCACAGGCAAAGGGGGTCACCCCGCTAGATGTGTTGGTGAAATCCCGCCGACATCGCCATTATTCTTTCTGCCTACCTCCCCCCCTGTCCTGGCCCCGCGCATACACTTTCGTTGGCCCGCTTTGTTGGGCCTGGAGAAGCACAGCAGGGGAGAGAGAGAGAGGGGATGTGGGGAGCCAGCCAGGGATAGCGATACACTAACAAGATTTCACAATCAGACCGGGCCATGTAGCCATCCCTAGAATTTGGCTGCATCGCTCTTGGCGATTTGGGTAAGCCTCACCGAATTACTCACACGCCTCAAGCATGACTGCAGCACAGAACGGGTTGTGTTACCTCGCAGTGCCCAGAGCTCAAATTCCCTCTTATTGCCTGCTTTCTGCCTGTTTGTTAACGGTTTAGGTGCTTTATATTTTTATTAAGTGTGACTTAATGAGGCCTTCATAAAGCATGTATTACACCTTTATGACATGGCATTACCGCTTTATAAAACATTTGTAAACAACCAAGTAAGAAACTTTACACCCTCTAGCCGTTTCGTGAATTTATATATAGCGCCTCGATTTGTCTGAAAGCAGTTTTCTCCTGCTAAAATGGAAAGTAGCACTGCCCAAATGGCTAAGAGCTGCAGTCATGATTATGGATGCATTAAAAAAATGAATGAGCTTGGTTCCTGCCAGTGTTAATGTTATTATTCTTTATTTTGTCACTCTGGGTGAAAAAGTAGGCACAGCTATTAGAGCATGGGAGGTAAACAGTAGAGTGTCGGAGGATAATGGTTTTCTTGTCTTGTGAAATTACCCTGTCGAGGCCCTCTCGCTCCTCTCACCAGCAGTCTGAGAATCTGAAAAAAGAGCATCGCTGTGACATTGGCGACTCGCACACTCCTAGCCCATGAAGTACACGACACTGAAATGATTCAAGCCATACTCACGAGTCAAGCCAAACACACTGACTCCAAACACACTAGCACCAAACGCACCAGCACCAAACACACCAGCACCAAACGCACCAGAGAGCTTGTTTTGTTTTTCGATGCTCAGATTCTGATGAATTCAGAAAAGGAACATTGGCTCAGTGTGCCCAGGCTCATGTTGTACTATAAGGAGGGGTAATTCATCTCCCAAAAGCACTCTTCCTAACTAGATTGGGACCGTCAGCTCCAACTGTAGAGGCCTTTGGAGCACTTTGCCCATCCAGTACGCTTGTGCTGCTGCTTGTGAAATGTGTGCTCAAATTTTCAAAACTACATTTGTTGCCTCTCCAGAGAGCATGTATGTCACCAACAGAAATCAGCTGAAAAACCTGCTGAATTTGGAGTTAATAACAAATGCCTGATATTTTGTATGCTTTTGACTAAAAAACTACAAAATCAAAGCAGTCTCGAGAGGCAATACATTTTTTCACAATACAAAGGTAATCATTGTACTGCATATGAAAGAAAAACCTCATCTTTAACCTGCCACGATTTACACAAGTTCTGTTTGCACCAGCTAAAGCCTCTTGACTTCTGGCCGAGCCCGTGGCTTTATACAACAAACATTAAGCTTGTCTCCAAATTGTGAGCAAAGTAACCGTGTCTTCATGTGAATTGGAAAAAGACTTACTGGTCATGCTTTACAAATGTAATACGTTTAATCTTTAAATACCAAAATTAATTTGTCTTTTTTTTTTTTTACCACAGTTCCGCAATTACATGTAACCTGGGGATGACGGGGTTTTCAATGCAGACATATACCAGCAAGCTCAAGCAGTCCCATTAAGTTAATGGCACAGCGGTTAAAAAAAAAACCTTTTACACTAGTAGATGGAAGGGGTGGGCGGGGGGAGCTTCAATTTGCTGTATCTGGGGGCAAAGTTTCTTCAGCGTGTCTCCTGCATGCTTTTGTAGCCACAGCCTGAGCCCCACAGGGTGTTAATGAAATAGTCCATTATGTTCAGCTGAGTGTCTTCAGAAAATGCCTCCTGGTCCATTTCAAATGCATGTGGACGTGTGGCTCCTCACACATACCAGCACTAGCACATTGCAAATGATGGTCGCAACTGTGTGCATGTTTTTTTTTTGGTTTAAGCAAAAATAATACAAAACAAAAAGAAAGGAAGCCCCCCAACGACATCTGTACATCAGTCATTTGCCTTTGCACGAGCTCGCTCTGTGTGTGTGTAGAGTGCCTTAAATAAAGGATCTTTCTCAAGGACGGAGCTATGCCCAAAAGGGGCTTTGAACCCTGGTTTAGTTCAGCTCAGTCCCCCCGAACTCTAGCTAGCGTGCGCCACTGTTTATCTTAGTCACTGCCATTGCCATTGGCCGGACTGACCAATCACGTTTTTAGATTGGGGGCTGATGGGGTGGGATTTACACCTGTACGCCAACACGCCTGCACTTTCTGACATGATCCGTTGTTGTATAACGTAGTCTGGTTGACCCCCTTGAAGGACCCACACACCCCCTGTGTTGGGTTGCTCTAACCCTCCTTTCTATTTTATATCACTCCTTGTTTTTGGGTGGCTGTACAGGCATTTCAAATCCTGTGGTCTTAGACCTCAGGTCACTGTGTCTGTTTAATTTCACAGACTAGGGACATTACACCTTACGTACCTTATACCCTGTACTCCCCTGTTTGTATTACCTTCTCCCTCCCTCTCTCTTTCTCTCTCTCTTTCTCCCTTCTTCTCTCTTTCTCTGAAAATTCAAAGAGCCCCATGGGCTTCTTTCACTGCAACAATGAAACCGCCATTTTGCTACTGTTAAATGAGCTCTTTCCTCTCGGAAGGACCTCTTTGCCCTGGATCTGGACCCGTACCGCTACTGCGGTGTGAACATGACTGGCTTCCGGATCCTGAATATCGAAAACCCCCAAGTGGCGTCCATCGTGGATAAGTGGGCGATGGAGAGGCTGCAGGCCACGCCCAAACCCGAGTCCGGACTCCTCGACGGAATCATGACGGTATGAGAACTCATTTTTATTTTTAATTGGGAAACTGTTTTTTTTCATTAACTTTCATACATAACAGCTCAACTACAACGACATACCCGCACACCTAAACCCTCAACAACAACCCTGTCCACCCCTACCCCACTGAACTGATTTTTATATTTATGGTGAAATAAGTTGCAACAACTATGACCACCCCCCCCACCCCATATGCCACCCCACCTAAACAACAGGTCTCCACATAACTCTCCCCCACACACAAACACACACAACATGCGCCCCCACCACCACCGCACTGAACTGATTTTTATTTTTATGGTGAAATAATGTTTTTTATTTTACATTACTGCTACAACCGCCACCCTCCTACCGACAGAACAGCCCCCCTCGCACCACCACCCCACCCCAAGAACAGCCCCCCAACATCAACTCCCTTTCCTATCTCATTGATATTTTATATTTATATACTGGTACTTATTGCACACATTTAAACTGTTGAACCGCATCTGCAGTACAGATGGGATGTGCTAATCAGATTAATTGCTGCCCACTCAAAGGATTAATTGATATGTCATTTGTTATGTTTTTTTTTGGTCTTCCGGGTGAACATAGGATGCAGGAACCTTTATCTCACTGTTTTTAAATCTGACTGCTGGAAATTCCCTTGCCAAGTAAGGCAACTCAATAATCAATGGAGGGTGAAGATGCATATATATATATATATATATATAGCTTGATGCATTCTGCAGCATTTGTGCATATGATAATGTATTTGACTGAGGTTAAAGCACTCCCTCTTAGTTGTCTCCAAGGTCTAATTATACATGTATAAAAGAGTAGCATTCTGAGCTGAGGGCTCGCTGTTTATATTGTACGGTACGAACATTTAATTGCTCCCGAAATCGAGCGCTTTCCTGTTTCAATAGTGTCTGTGTGCCATAAACAAATAAAGAAAACAAAGGTAGATCAGACATTTCTACTACAGCTCAGTCCCCTGCTTTTGAGTCAGAATAATAATAATAACGATGAATTGCACTTATATAGCACTTCCCATGATACTCAAACTGCTTAACAGCGAAGGGGAGAAATGCATCTCAGCCACCACCAATGTGTAGCAGCCATCTGACCCCTACACTTAAATGTAGGTATTTAGCACACACCCCTGAGCGACTTACACAGTTTACACAGCTATTTATACAGCTGGATGTTAACCAAAGCACCTTTGCTCAAGGGTACGACAGGCAACGCACCCCCTCCGGGAATCGAACCCGCAACGTCTGAGCTACAAGCCCAGTTCCACCACACAGCCGCAGGTTTCCCGTCGCCGGCGTAGTGTGGGCGTCCTGAGTCTGGGCTGGCTCTCGGGCCCGTTGCTTCCCGTCGACGGAGGCGGCGGCGGGCCGTGGGTGGACGAGATTGCTTTTGCCACAGCGCTCCCTGTCTGACGCCCGTCAGCTGAGATAATGTTGCCCTTTATTCCAGACAGATGCTGCTCTGACGTATGACGCGGTCCACATTGTGTCCGTCTCCTACCAGCACGCCCCGCAGATGACCGTCAACTCTCTGCAGTGCCACCGGCACAAGCCCTGGCGCTTCGGCGGACGCTTCACCAGCTTCATCAAGGAGGTAATGACATGTGTGCGGTGGGGGTGTGGGGGCATCACCTGGGCGTGGGGGGGGGGGGTGTAGTGGGAGGTGCTTCATTTAAACGACAGTCCTATTCGCAACAGTCCTACACTCCTGGTCACAATAGCATATTAGTTATTTATTTATTAGTGTATTAGGCCACAATATGTTAGGTGGTGGGATTATTTCATAAAGGAGGTAACATGGTGGACAGATACATGCCGTGCTGCTCATGACATGCCACGCCTCACCAGGCATAATGCTGAATGAATAATGAATCTCTCTTGTACCGGAGCTAAGCATATCAGACCCAATTAAATCATAACTCTTACACTCTAATGAATAAATCACAGGTCCAACTCTGGTGGGGGGGGGGGTGGGCACAGTCCCCTCTTCCCCCAGGCACAATTAAGGTGATAGGACAGGACTCCACACTTTAGGCATTCCACTTACCATCTTGCTCTTCAGTGAATACTGTGACTTTACACAAGCACTGTGTCATCATATTATACACTTTACAGAAGCACTGTGTCATCATATCACACACTTTACACAAGCGCTGTGTCATCAAATTACACACTTTACACAAGTGCTGTCACATCATATTACACTTTACACAAGTGCTGTGCCATCAAATTACACACTTTACTCAAGCGCTCTGTCATTATATTACACACTTTACAGAAGGGCTGTGCCATTATATTACAAACTTTACACAAGCGCTGTGTCATTATATTAAAAAATTTGCAGAAGCGCTGTGCCATTATATTACAAACTTTACACAAGCGCTGTGTCATTATATTACAAAATTTGCAGAAGCGCTGTGCCATTATATTACAAACTTTACACAAGCGCTGTGCAGTTATATCACACACTTTACACAAGTGCCGCCACATCATATTACACTTTACACAAGTGCTGTGTCATCAAATTACACACTTTACTCAAGTGCTGTGTCATCATATTACACACTTTACACAATCACTGTCATCATATGACATCCTTTAAGCAAGTGCTGTCACATCATATCACACTTTACACAAGTGCTGTGTCATCAAATTAAACACTTTACACAAGCGCTGTGTCATCATATTACACTTTACACAAGTGTTGGGTTATTGTATTGCATACTTTATGCAAGCACTGTGTCTTTATATTACAAACTTCATATTACACACTTTACACAAGCACTGTCATACGTAAATATTGAACTGTACATTACTTTAAATATAAGATCAAATATAACAAATCATTGTAATTTGTTTTATTAAATGTATCAGGATATTACAATTTAAACATCTATTGTTCATCTTTCAACATCCTATGAATTTATAATTGCTTAATTTATTTGGAATTAATCTTTGGATGTTGACAGAAAGTTGCTGCCATTTTTTATAAAGTTCAGTCACTATAAAGGGGATGCTTGTCATAATCGATGCCCCTCCCCCCCCTTTTTTATGTAAAAAATTCAGAGTATGACATTCGGATATATCCACAAATTGCATTGCAAAGTATTTGGAGGCAAATAAAAGAACCAAACCTTACACTTCTGCCAGCCCACTGTGTTCTGCAACCTGCGCCTGCCTTCTTGGAAGGGTCCCCTATCCTGATCATGAGTCTTCTCTACTCTGGCCCCTCAGTGGAGGAATGAGCTCCCCACTACAGTCAGGAAAGCCAAGTCAATATCCCACCACAGACTAAAAACTCACCTTGTTAAACTGCATCTTAGCTCTAAGTAGCATTCCCTCAATTCTGAGCTGAAATCTCCATTGTGCCTGAGCACTATATCCTCAAACTGAGCTGAAATGCCCCAAATGACTGAACACTATATCCTCAAACTCCCATTGCTCCTACTATGGCACTTTGATGTCTCGGAATTGTTGATTCCTGTTGCCTAATCTCCCTATTTTGTTATTTGCTTTGGATAAGAGCGTCTGCTAAATACCTAAATGTAAATGTAACCGCATGAAATGAAGGAGGAGACCAGCACACTTTGAAAGATGTGGTTCCAGACCTCGTTTGTCGAGGCCAGTTCATGCTATTGAGCCTCAAACAAAAGTCAATATTAAAAAAACTGGCTAATTGTTCTTCTCCGGTCAATATGTACTGTACTTTCATCAAATTCAAAATAGTAAATTTACTGGATGCCAAGCTAACTACGACTCCCTGTATCCCCAGTCTGTTTGTTAATGCGCCTGGCGATCACAATAAAAGCTCTCTCTGTACTGGGGCTACGATGATAAAGAGCGCAGGAATGATGAATGGGATAACCGGGTCCTGTGCCATGTACAAACAGAGGGGCTGTGATGGTGAAACATCACAGATTTTTGGGGTGGTGGGACATGGTGCAATCAAACGCTTGGTACGGACACCCCCCGTCAGTGTCAGAGAGAGGGACCTTGTTTGGTATCAGCATAGGGGTGACAGTGTAACAGACAACCTTATTAAACGCCCCGAAATAAGGGTGGCACCCCACTGCACTGGTGCGTTATCACTAACATCGCCCGCTCGCTTGTAATGGCACTTTTTTTTTGGCTCCTTCTCTTTCAAATTCAAAAAAACTTTTATTTGCATGACAAATGAACTCGTGAACTTGAATTTAATGCTAAAATTAAGTACGTATATGACAATAACGAACAACCCCTCCCAAGAAGGGGGAAAACCCCAAAGAACAACAAGAAAATAATAACAAAGAAAACAGTAACCCTCCCTCCTGTCTCCCATACAAACACATGCGCACACCCTACTTTAGAATAAATTACTATGGAATAAAATTAGTATAGAATTTGAGCAAATTAACAAACCTTTCATTTACAAACCTTTACAAACATCCCTTTCTCTTTCTCTCTCGCTCCTCTCTCTGAACAATGAATGAGACATGGGGGTAATTAATCATGGTCAAACTGGAGAAAGCATCGGAGGCAGTTTGGATGTAAATCGTAATTAAAAAGGAAAGGTTGAAGGTTTAGGGGGAGTGATGAGTGCCTTGTGTCTACGCAGTCACACTGGTAGAGATGGTGGGGTGGGGAAGAGGATTGGTTTGGGAGGTGGGTGGAGGGTGGAAGGGTTGTGGTGGCCCCACACTGGTAGAAAAAGTGGGGTGGGGGAAGAGGGTTGGTGAGGGAGATGGATTGACAGGGGCCTTGTGTCTCTGCAGTCACACTGGGATGGGCTGACTGGACGCCTGGTGTTCAACCGGACCAGCGGCCTGAGGACCGACTTCGACCTTGACATCGTCAGTCTTAAAGAGGAAGGCCTCGAGAAGGTAGGCCTCACTTCCACCCAAATAGAGACTGTGGTTCTTAGAGGACACGGTTATGAATTAATCTCTCTGAATCCCTCTGAGGGACGTATGACTGAATCACTTTGAGAGTCATATGATTGAATCCCTCTGAGGGTTGTATGGCTGAATCACTTTGAGAGTCATATGATTGAATCCCTCTGAGGGTCGTATGACTGAATCACTTTGAGAGTCGTATGACTGAATCCCTCTGAGGGTCGTATGACTGAATCACTTTGAGAGTGATATGACTGAATCCCTCTGAGGGTTGTATGGCTGAATCTCTCTGACTAATTCCCTGTGGGGGCCTGTGGGGGTTGTATGATTGAATCTCTCTGACTGATTCGCTCTGAGGGTCATATGAATGAAGCACTGTGACTGAATCCCTCTGGGGGTCGTATGTGTCACTGGAAACAGAGTCTGAATCTCCTACAAGACATGTATAACTGAATCCTGAGACAGTGTGGATTTACACAGATATACACAGATAAAAATAAAATACAAAAATACAAAAATAACGGTATTGAGAGGCAGGTCCTGTTATTTTGAATTTTGTGCTTTAGGTAGGGGAAGCCATCAGAGGTAATTGGTTACTGATATGGTGGCTAGAGGAAAAATAAAAAGGTTAATGTAGTAAGTTTTGATAACACGTTTGATATCAAACAGCAATGGGCCAATGATGTACTGTGTGTGTGAAAAGCCGACAGAAGCCATGAACTGTAGTTGTTCTATTGTTTGCTTAAAGGGTAACAGCCTTTAAAATTACATGCAGTATGGTTCAGTACATGAAGAGTAGAAAACACCCCTGCTTAGCTTGACATCAGGGGCCTTTATTGATGCATTTCATAGTGATCAAAGATTTCAAATGAGCTTCAGTTCTTGTTTATTAAGACAAATTGCCCTTTCTATATGGATATCTGCCACAGTGGAGGTAAGAAATGGCATGTAAAATGTGACATTTAAATCTGTACCCATTGTAGTTGAGCAGTAGCATTGTGCTAACATGCTAAAAGAGAGCAGCCAGTCTCTCTCAGTGTATAATGCGGGCATGAGACAGGCAGGCAGGTTTTCAACTCGATGTTAAGATATATCAACATTTCAATGACAACAAAAACATTATTTGAAAAATGGCTGACTGGTTTCAGGACATCCACCTGTACAAGAATCTCAGGGCTCATATGGAGATGGCAGAAATCATAACTTATTGCAGAGTTATGAGTCAATCTGTCAGTCATAACTCATGCATTCGAAACAGAGGATATCACATGCCGACATCACGACATGACAAATAATTATGGCAGGAAATGGATACTTTGTTTCTTCCTGTTAAACTCAGTTATTTTATTTTTCAATATGCGTGCCTACTGAACTGTTTGGTAAGGAACAACCTTTAAAATGTATTGTCATCTGTGAAGTTGATACCTATGGAATCCCGCGTTACAGCTTTTTTTTATTTCTTGGTACATTTTAAGCATTTAGCAGATGCTCTTATCCAGAGCGACTTACAAGATGTGCATTAATACATGGTAGGTACAATCATAGTTTGTGCACGAGATCAGTGCAGTAATACAGCGATAGACATTGTTGTAGGCAGCTGCATACCATACCTGTAACACTGGGAAGGAAAAGGTTAGTAATTATTATTTTTTATTTTTTTTTTTTTTATTCCAAATCTCTCACCCACAGAGAAAGAAAATAATTCCCATCTGGATTTTTTATGAGAAAACAGGGGACAAACAAGTTAAATGAAAACTTTTCAAAGAAGACCAAAAAGGTTTATATGGGAGCACTGGAGCTCTGCTCAATCGCATGAAAAATAAGCACACAAAATAAATGAGTAACGAGCCCAACAACGGTAACACAGCCTTGACTAATTCCTCGTCAAACAAATTAAAAAGCGAACCAGCTAAGCAAACCCATTTTCATTGATGTCCTGGAAATGTAAATGCTACTATAAAAATACACCTGCATTTTTTGGTTTAAACGAGGAATTAAAAAAACAGTTTTAAAACAAAGCTAACAGCCCGTAGGTTTCCATAAAGATGGATCACATGTCCACTGTGAGGAACTGTATTATCATTTAAAATGTTGTCTTAATAACTTTGCATGTGGACCAAATTCAACATCAAACGTTATCGTTTTAATGGTGAATTAATACAAATTGGCCCCACTGACCGATAAGGATTATGGCACCTGCCGAGTTGGGCTTTGTGTCAGCGGTGTAATGATACGCACTCTTACACCACTGTTTTTCTTCTCCCACTAGTGCACCGATACCGTGTAATCCATATTTGACTGTATAATTTACCTCCTAACAAGGGAGCCAATGGGCTGTTTAACCATAGCCATAAGTTTGTGGGTAATAAAGCAAATTGGATTAGATTACTCTGTTGTTAATTGCAAGCTTCGTTAATGACAATCTGAGGTTATGCGGTGAGCGTTGTTTGTGGGGTTTTTTGCGGTAATGAAGTGTTTCCATGTGTTTGCCGAGCATCTTTGGAAAGAGGAGGCAAGAAAATGTGACAGAACCACCCCCCAGAAAAAAAAAAAAAACTTTGTACTTCTGTGAAGGCCCAGTTGCCCTTAACCATGGACATATAGGCAGGCTGCCACAGGCCTGCTTAACAGGAAGTTGTTATTCTGCACAGACATAAATGACAAATAAGTATCATTATGACACCCATAATAGGACCCCCTGCTCGCTCACTCCCCCAGGCCTGGGTCACACACTTGTCAGATAGACGTTATCACTTCTTAAAATTGCTGCAGGACAACAGGGAATAGCAGCAATGCTCAGACCAATATCCATCACTCTCAGTGATTCATTGCCCCCAGTATCCTGCTTGTTGTCAGTCTTCTGTCTGGGGGGATCTCTCTCTCTCTCTCTCTCTCTCTCTCTCTCTCTCTCTCTCTCTCTCTCTCTCTCTCTCTCTCTCTCTCTCTCTCTCTCTCTCTCTCTCTCTCTCTCTCTCTCTCTCTCTCTCTCTCTCTCTCTCTCTCTCTCTCTCTCTCTCTCTCTCTCTCTCTCTCTCTCTCTCTCTCTCCCTCAAGTAAAATCACATGACTATCTATTGTGTGTATTGGACAGGTTTTTTTGCAGCGTAGCTCTGAAAATACCAGCTTGGCTTTTGAGCCGATGAAAGCCGAAGAGCTCCAAAGTAATCCCGCTTAATTGAATATTCGCCTAGGTTTTTTTTCCTCCTTCCTTTTTGGACTCTCTATTGAATTTGGAAGAAGTTTTTCCCGGATGGTGAATTCACTTGATGTTGGCTTTAATTTCATTTAGAAAGAACTTTTTTTATCCGAAAAAGTCAGAAAACTCTCCTTGCGGTGTACACTGCAAAACAACTTTGGAATTGCTATTTGGATAATCACGTTTAATGAATTGAGTTAATTGCGTGCAATTAACAAGAATGGGAAGGCACGCTGAGCGGAAGACATTACTGATCATTTTAAGCACTACTTTCCTGAAATCTTCCCTTCCTGAAATCTTCCCACAAGCTGTAACTAATATACTTTTCAAAACCCCAGCATATGCTCCTCTTTTGATTGGAATAAGGACATTATTGGAGCAAGTTGTTTACATGCTGACTTCAGTATATACAGTGCCTATAGAAAGTCATCATACCCTTTTGAAATAGTCACTTTTTTTTGTCTTACAGCCTGAAATGAAAGTACATAAAATCCATCTTTTTCCAGCTTTATTTACACATTTGGCCTTACAACATTCAAGTGAAAAAAAGGGGCACAATTTCTGATAATTAATACAAAATGAAAAACTAGAATAACAGGGTTGGAAAAGTGATCAGTCCCCTTAGAATAACTATTATAAACTTGCTCAGGTATAACCAATCACCTTCCAGATCACACACCAAGCTAATTGGCTTCCACCTGACATCAATTGTAGTGGTTTTGATTATTTCACAATAAAATCAGCTGTTCCTTGAGGATTCCACTCCTAGTAGTGCATGGTAAAGCACAGAATTCACCATGGCTGGAAAGGTGCTTTCAGAAGGACTCCGGGATAAAGTTGTGGATAGGCACAAGTTAGGAGAAGGATATAAAAATATTTCAAAGGCTTTAACTATCCCTCTGAGTACCGTTCAGAGTATTATTAAGAAGTGTAAGGCATATGGCACCACCCACACCTTGCCAAGATTGGGCTGTCCCTCCAAACTGGATGACCGAGCCAGGAAAAGATTGATCAGGGAAGCTACCAAGAGGCCAGTGGCAACCTTGAAGGAGTTACAAGTCTTAATGGCAGAGATTGGGCAATCTGTGCATGTGACAACAATCTCACAAGCTTTACACAAAGCTGGCCTGTATGGCAGGGTGGCAAGAAAGAAGCCTCTTCTGAAAAAGTGTCACACTGAGTCTCGTTTACGTTATGCGAAGAAACACATAGAAGATTCTGATGCCATGTGGCAAAAGGTTATATGGTCAAATGAGACCAAGATTGAACTTTTTGGACTGAACTCCAAGCGCTATGTTTGGCGGAAACCAAACACAGCACACCACCCAAAACACACCATACCTACAGTGAAGCATGGTGGTGGCAGCATTATGTTGTGGGGGTGTTTCTCTTCAGCGGGGACTGGGCAATTGGTCAGGATTGAAGGGAAAATGGATGCTGCCATGTACACCCAAATTCTTGAGGAAAACCTGCAGCCCTCTGCTAGACAGCTGAAGATGGGCAGGTGGTTCACCTTCCAGCACGACAACGACCCAAAACACACCGCCAAAAAAAAGGACAGGAAGGTGAATGTCCTTGAGTGGCCTAGTCAGAGCCCTGACCTAAATCTGATAGAACATCTGTGGATGGACTTGAAGAGTGCAGTCCATCGCCGCTCACCACGGAATTTGACTGAACTGGAACAGTTCTGCAAGGAAGAATGGGCAAATACAAAGTATTAAATCAGGGGACTGATTACTTTTCCAACCCTATTATTCTAGTTTTTCATTTTCTATTAATTATCAGAAATTGTACCCTTTTTTTTTTAACTTGAATGTTGTAAGGCAAAATGTGGAAATAAAGCTGGACAAAGATTTTATGTACTTTCATTTCAGGCTGTAAGACAAAAAAAGTGACTATTTCAAAAGGGTATGATGACTTTCTATAGGCACTGTATATATATACACGTATATATATATATATACACACACTATATGGCCAATAGTCAGTGGACACCCCTACTAATTATTGAGTTCAGGTGTTCCAGTGAAGGGTATAGGATACAAAGACATCTTGCCAATTGGGCACTTCCAACTTTGTGGCAACAGTTTGGGGAAGGCCCCTTGCTGTTCCAGCATGACTGTGCCCCTGCGCACAAAGTGAGGTCCATAAAGACATGGTTAGACGAGTTTGGTGTGGAGGAACTCGATTGGCCTGCACAGAGCCCTGACCTCAACCTCATTGAACACCTTTGGGAGGAATTAGAACACCGAGCCAGGCCTTCTTGTCCAACATCAGTGCCTGACCTCACAGATGCTCTTTTGGCTGAATGGGCACAAATTTCCACAGACACACTCCAAAATCTTGTGGAAAGCCTTCCCAGAAGAGTGGCAGCTGTCATAGCCGCAAAGGGGGGGGGTCCAACTCCATATTAATGCCAATGGTTTTAGAATGGGATGTCCAACAAGCTCATATAGGTGTGATGGTCAGGTGTCCACTGACTTTTGGCCATATAGTGTATATATACAGTATACCTGTCAAAATAAAGGAAACATCTTAGGGCGTTGGACCGCCACTGGCTACCAGAACTGGTTCAGTGCGCCTTGAGATAGATTCTACAAATGTCTGGAACTCTATTGGATGGATGCAACTAGGGCTGTGATGGTATGACATTTTCATGGTATGATAATTGTACCACTGAAAATATTACAGTTTTCAGTATATCACGGTATCAGTTTTTAAGCGAAAAAATGATCACATAAAGTTTACATCTTGATCTGTTTGTTGTAAGGCTCTTTGCAGATTTATAAAAAATGCAACTGAATATAGTTCACTCCTTGTAATTGTATGTTTAAATCAATTAAAATCATTCACTTTGCAAATTACGCAACATTTTGCTAATCAGCTTTTCGGATCTAGTACTATATTTACTGTAGTATACTGTATTATGTACTATAAGCTACTTACTTTTTCCATTGTGGCATTAATATACGCCATTTAGCAGACGCTTTTATCCAAAGCGACTTACAGTAGTGACTGTATACATTTTCAGTATATGTGGCCCCAGTGGGGATTGAACCCACAACCTAAGCGTTGCCAACGCTGTGCTCTACCAACTGAGCCACAGAGGCATAATGTGAAGGATTATCTTTTTTATGAATCGAAAGTCCACACGGATGAACGAGTTCACTTTTGGGGCGATATAATTCACCATTACAGACTTTTACAATGGACTGCAAACAGAGATGTATGCCGTGTAGCTAGCTTGCTAATAACAGCTGGGAAATGTGAGGGAGCTCTATGCTCGTGCACAATTGCATTGTAAAAATAAAATGCAAGAACAGCCAAAGAGGTGGTGGGATTAAATGGCATTATCAGAGACCCCAGTTGGGGCTGACTATTTATGGCTTTGTATTTATTGGCATTTACCTTGCCCTCTAAGGGGTTGAGTGAACCTAAACCATGGCAGGAAAATGCATCCCACACCATAACGGACCTGCCAGAACCCTTCATTTACTCACGTGCTTCCTTTATTTTGGCAGTAACCTGTAGGTGCATGTGCGTGTATAGCTTTAAGTGGATTCCCATCTCAAGTGTTAGAAGCGCAAATAGTAAAGAGCACCTTGGCTGTGGAGGAGGTGGGATACGGACCAGAAGGTTCCAGAAGGGTTTTTAGCGGGGGAAATGTAGGCGCGTACAGACAGCCAAAGGACTGTTTGTGGTAATGATATGTTCAGACGTTTCTGCAACTCTGGAGCTGGCAGCCCGCAGGCACCACGAGTGTGAAAACTTGTACAGATTGCTCTGCTGATCTTTGTGAGCTCACTTGCACATTGCTGCTCGTAATTCCCACCTTGGATTCAAGAAGCCCAGTGCTGCGTGCATTTGTGTTCTCTCAACAGTAAACCACGGTAAAAAACCTGAAATTTTTGTCTTCAGGCCTCCCAGGGAAAAAACCCAACAAACCCGCAAGGAGCCCCTTATTTTGAAATAGGCCCCCGGAAATAAAACACCACGTTTTATCAAGTTTTTGCTCTTCAACTCAACTTTAAAAAAACATATACGTATATTGTATATACAGAGAAAAGTGTGGTGTCCATCTCTCTTTCTCTCTTAATTTCCCCCCTCTACCTTTTTCTCCCTCCCTCTCTCCCTCTGTCTCTCCCTCCCCCTCTCCTTCTCCCCTCTCACTCAATTCCTCTCCCTCTGTCTCTTTCTCCTCCCTCTCTCTTTCCCCCCCCCTACCCCTCTCTCAATCCATCTCTCTCTTTACCCCTTCTACCCCTCTCTCAATCCCTTTCCCTCTGGCTCTTTCTCCCCCTCCCTCTTCCCCGCCTCTACCCCTCTCTCAACCCATCTCTCTCTTTACCCCTTCTACCCCTCTCTCAATCCCTCTCCCTCTGTCTCTTTCTGTCCCCTCTCTCTCTCCCTATCTCTTTCCCCCTCTGTCTCTGCCTCTCCTTTTCTCAATCCCTCTCCCTCTGTCTCTTTCTCTCCCTCCCTCTTTCCCCCCTCTACCCATCTCCCAATCCATCTCTCTCTTTACCCCATCTACCCCTCTCTCAAACCCCCTCCCTCTATATTTCTCCCCCTCCCCCTCTCTCTCTTTATCTATCAGACAGACAGGGACAATCTATTGTATGACCGCTATCAGGGCTGAAGCAGGAGTGACTGTTTTTTTACAGACAATTGTTGCAGATGCTGCTCACTCGGTTGCCTACGATTCGTGAGATCGGTGGTGATGTATTATAGATTCACAGATCTACTTGGCACGGAGAATGACAAATATCGCAAGGATCAACAGCCAGGAACGCACATCGGAAGAAGAATGCCACAAAGAAATTATCACATAATGTGAAATATTAAAATATACCCTGCTAGTTTGTACTCCTTATGATATGATAAACTAAAAATGGACTGAAGCAATCAGCATCCGAATGTGTCTTAGCGTTTGAGGAGCCTCACCGCTAGTCCATGATGGATTGTGTACTGTGCACCGTACCACCACGAGAATCACACCACATGGCGATAAGCTTAATGTTCTTGTTCCAAAATCTGCCTTTACTGGTTACGCCACCCGGGGGCCATCATCCACAGTTTTGATATCAATATATATGTGACCGCAATGTTTGGGATACAATCACTTTAAAAAATATCTTCTAAAAATAACAAAATGAACAATAAAAAAGACTGAAGCAAACAGGATGGCAGGCTATTCAAAGACGTTTGACAAAGACACACAAAATACTGTTTATGCCCCACAGGCAAAGGAACCGGATACAGTGAAGGCTACATGCAGTAAGAAAATATAAAACAAAACTATTTTACTGGATCTACACTGAAATATCACAAAACTGCTCTGTAGAACTCATTAGAGATCTTCTACAATATTCCAAAGCCCATGCCTTTCAAATATGTGACTCAAATAATAAGCAAAGAAATGTGAAAATATGTCTTCCAAGCTCACATTTAAAATAGGTAGATTTAGAAAGTATAATACAGTGAATAATTCATACAATAATTAGAGATCATTATGCTGAACCGTGCAATGGAAGAACACAACAGGGCAGCTGAAGGCAATTTATCATTTTACAAGATTCATGGTGCAAAGTGTTTGAAGGCTGAATATAATATTAATGGAAATCGACATACAGTATTAACATGGTCACACCAGTGTGTGCTTCGCGTGTTGAAGAAGTGCCCATATTACGCTGTAGCATGAATCCTTACGAAGCCAATGCAATGCTTTGTGGGAGATGACATAATGCACAGCACATGCTCCATAAAATTATTTTCTAAAACGTGTTATAATGCATGATGTGTCTCACCAAAGTTTCCACACACATGCTAATGAATTATTCATAAATGTTATGATGTGGCCTTGTTTATGCTTCATTAGGTCTTGCACGTGTAATGTGCAACCATGCGAACAAAAGGCAGAGGCTTTAAGGCAGGGGTCCCCAACCACCGGGCCATGGCCCGGTACCGGTCCGTGAGGCATTTGGTACCGGGCCGCACAGAAATAATAAAAACATTTTAATTTAAATTTTATTTCAATTTTATTGACTATCTCAGTCTGCAGGGTGTTTTATTTTGAAAAATGACCACTTCCGTCTGTGCCATGCACCCCCTCGGTCCGTGGAAAAATGGGCTTGCATGAAACCGGTCAAAAAAGTTGGGGACGTGGCATAAAGTTGTTCTTACCTTGTATTAATGTTCTTGTAAGTCGCTCTGGACCGCTGCTTTAAATGTAAAAAAATGTAAAAATGCATAAGGAAGAGCACACATTTCTATTGAACAGGGAATGATGACACAAATCTATATTCTACAATAATCTGATGCCCCCCCCATATAACTTCCCGTGTGTATAAAGTAAATATTCATAAGATATGAATACAAACATGTTAAATCTTAAATCCAACCTCCTCTGCCCCTCATGTGGTGAAAACATGTTGGGAAGTTTGCCTGAACAAACTTGATTACTCTAAATAATGTTTCTTTTTTTCCAGAAGTTGCATTAAATTAATCAAAACCTTTGGCCCAGATTTTATACATTTCTGAAGCTCTATTGGGTGGATGCAACACCATTCTTCCATGAGAGATTCCATAATTTGGTGTTTTGTTGATGGTGGTGGAAAACATTGTCTCAGGTGCTGCTCCAGTGTTTCCTTTATTTTGGCAGTTACCTGCAGGTGCATGTGTTACCCAGAGTCTGGTAGCAGATGTATACATTATTACATCATATTTGCTGCTCCTGTTCAAATACTCAAATACATAGTAGCCAATGCTGAATGAATGAATGCAAAAGTAGATCCCTGCTGAAAACATTTTGTCATCTTGCCAATGTAAGAAGTAAAAACAATGAAGCCCAGGTGTACTGAAGCCATAATTAAGGTGTAATAAAGGTTTAATGAAGGTGTAATGAAGGTGTAATGAAGGTGTAATGAAGGCATAATGCTTGCGGTGCTGATAACACAATGCGTCCACCAGAAAAAAGTGTGTAAGCAGTGTGGAGTGTGCAGTTGCTTTCTTGGTACGTCCAATCAAACTCCCCCCTAGGGTTTAATTAAGAAAACCTTGATAGTTTCACCAGTTAGGCACATACGGTATGGAAGGGGAGGTCAAATAAAATAGCGAAATACTATATTTTTTATTATAAATATAAATTATTTACAAGCAGGGATGAGCAGTCCAAATCACATCCTGCAAGGCTAGACCTCAAACCTGCCCTTCTGCCAGCCCAAGCTTATTTGTATGGGGAACTTTAAATCTGATAAATTCAACATCTGGTTTTAACCCTCTGATCACTCCAAGATGCCAAGAACCATGTATAAAAACTTGTATTGCGTGTGTTAGGGGTCTGGGTTTTCCATGGTGATAATTATCATAGTCAAGTTATTTATCAGGAAAAACACAAATTCCATATAATCCGAATCACATTTCACATGTGAATCATGTATATGCCACCACATTTCCACATGTACATGACCTTATTGTCACGTGTGTATATCATGTGATTGCATGTTTTAACATTTACTTCACAGGAAGTCCACGTGTGATCACATATGAACATGTGTTTTTTGGATATTTCACATGTGAGTGACGTGAATACCCCCAGATTTCCACATGTATGCCACGTTATTCTCATGCATGCATAAGATGCGATCTCATGATATCACATTTACACAGGTAATTTGCACGTCAATCACATATGAACGCGTCTTTTTTGTGAAATTCATATGATCTGTCTGTAAGGGCATCCATTCTGAGTCATTCTTGTTCCTGGAACATCAGATCCAGACATGGTCGTGGGCTACGGAGGGCTTGATGTATGATAATGAAGCAGGAGCGTGTTAATGACTGTGATGGGGCTAAGCCCAGAGGGACTGCGAACAAGCTGAAATGCTGCAGGGCGGCGTAATGTGTTTCGCCCATGTTAAACAGCTGTTAGGTCTCTCCGAGCTTTGACCTTGAGAAAGGTGACAGCATTTGAGAAGGCTGTGTAAGATTTGGTTCAAACAATGGTCTGATCTCTTGCTCCTGTTCGTTTACAGTACAGTGGTCCTCATTAGGGACTCTGGTGTAGCGCACGCATGTTATTGTGTTCACTCTGCACTAATGATGCTTCTAGTAATTTCACCTCACCTGATCATTTGAGATATGCGGAAATATCATCATGTATTTAATTAGTTATGTATTTGTTTATTTGTCGGGGACGTAGCAAAAGCAACAACAAGCATTGGATGCAACGCATTAAGTGTCTATAACCAAAGGCTAATTTTCAACACCTGTCCACAATAAACTACAGAAAGAAAGTATGTATAAAAAAAGCCCAAAATAAATGCATGCACGAACACATTAGAAGAAGTACATTGCTCAAAACAGCAAAATAGCAAATGATAAAACCTTTTCGTTTCTGCACCCTGGTAAAGCGTTGAGCATACAACATGGTTTGAGCATTTCCTTTCGTTTTTGATTGCACCCAAAAATGTATGAAACAACAACATTGGTATACATTACAGAGAACAACCTCAGGTCCTAAGGCACCTGTCCATGCGAAGTGTGACAGCGCTGGCATTGCAATGCTGTACCATTGAGTAGGAGCTTGGGTTCAAGGGCACCTTGTTTACTGACCTTCTCTCTTAATGATATAGAAGACCTCTCACTTGATGATATAGCAGACCTCTTAGCCTGTGCCACAGAAGCCACCGTACTTACAGGAAAAAAGTGCCACAGCCAATCAGCTAATGCCTGCTGGATGCTGAAAGGCGCGGTGGGGATAATTCCGGAGAGAGAGCCGAGTGGAGTGATAATGTGTTTTTAACCTTGTGCAGGTGGGGAAGTGGAGCTCGTCGGGAGGCCTGAACATCACAGAGATCCCCAAACGGAAAGGGTTGAACATCACAGACTCGCTGTCCAACCGCTCCCTCATCATTACCACCATCCTGGTAAGTTTCCTCCCCCTCCCTTCCCCCGCACTCTGCCTGGGCCTTGGCCTGGGGCCCCCTGGGGGTCTGTTTATTCCTTCTCATGTGACAACACACATGTGATGTTAATGCGAGTAACTACAATAGATTCCATTGTCAATACAACACAGGTAATTTCAATTATTCCAGAACTGTAATGTGGGTATTTCTAGAATTGTACGAATCAACGCCTTTTTTGTGTGTGTGGCTCAGATCAATTCAACAAATATGGCTCATATAATTCCTGACAGATAACACAAATAATTCTGGAAATATGTACGGTCTCTACCTAGTTATCTTTATTTTCTACTAGACTAGCACCAGTAAGTGACTATAACTATGAAAGTATCAGGGTAGAGTGCAGTTTTTTCTAACTGAACCAGTGTCCCTCTCTTATCCACTGTCTGTCTGTCTGTCTGTCTGTCTGACTGACAGAACAACTTCTGCAGTAACAGCCTTTTCCTGCTAGAGGCACTAGAGAGCACAATGCCAACAAAGTAGGGATCCTACAGCAAGGCAGATTTTACCCCTAGAGGCAGTACAGGGCAAAAACACTGACTGACTTCCTGATTGACACCAGTATAAACAGCCAGTGCCTGCACACTGGAGTGGCTGAATTGTGGCAGGTCGAATCATTGTGTAAATTGGAACAGCAGTGAGATTGTGGGGTAGAATCTGGGGCATTGGGGTAAGGAAAAGTTATTTTTCTTTTCAAATTGCTTCTTAGCGGGAGGTACATATCTGCAGCATGGGAGAGGGGGTTGGGAAATTCATTAAGCCGTCGTGGAACGATGGGAGATTGTAGAAATTGCTATTAATTACAGGACTGGAAATAAACAGGCGTTTTATCCCAGAGCGAAGCATACATTTTCTGCCATGCATGGCCTTTGTTTAAAGCTGTCACTGAGAAGGGTATGTTTTTTTTTGTGGAGTTGACACAGGGTTGCTGACAAAGAACCCCCCCGGACCTATTTTGGAAAGGGGATGTGAGTTATCAAAAGCGTTAAACACTGTCATTACGTGAGATGGTCGCGCAAGGCTGCAATCATTACCCAGTGAAGTCTCGAAAGGTTGTAATCACTGCTTTGTTTCTTTGGTGCCAAAGAAGGAGAGGAACATTTTTCCATCGGGGAAAGAAAGAAAAGGGAAAAAATGGCACCTTATTTAAGGGTAGGCGATTAGCAGTATTTAGGCAAAGACAACAGCAGAGCAATACTCTTCCCACTGCTCCTCCATTTTGGATGTGGAGACTTTGCACATTCACCAGCAGTTCAGATGGCACTCGAACACAGTGCTCTGGGCAACCATTTCCCATGGGGCAAACGCATGTTGCTGTGTGCAATTTTGTTGCTATTCGAAGCCTTTGCATTAATTGAATGTCCATTATCCAACATTCCCTGGGATGTTAGCTCTGAGCTCTGTTGAAAGCAGGAGAATATTTTAAATGATTAACATTGTGGTTTTGATGAGCATAATGACATTGCATCGGACATGAGCCCCCTCCCCCCACACATAAATAAGACAGGCTGGCAGTTTTATAGCGAGAGCTTCTGGCATTAAGAAAAAAAAAAAAAAAACAGGTTTGTTTTAACCTTGTGCAGGTAATTATCTCCATGGTGTCTAAAATCACCCACACCCCCACCCCCCAAAAAAAAGAAAATAAATTATGAGGGCCCATACCTATACAATGATAGAGAGGGAGAGTGAAACAGGCTTAAAGTGTAAAGTGTGCTGAATGATAGAGAAGGAGAGTGAAACAGGTTTAAAGTGTAAAGTGTGCTGAATGATAGAGAAGGAGAGTGAAACAGGCTTAAAGTGTAAATTGTGCTGAATGATAGAGAAGGAGAGTGAAACAGGTTTAAAGTGTGAATGATAGAGAAGGAGAGTGAAACGTGGTGAATGATAGAGAAGGAGAGTGAAACAGGTTTAAAGTGTAAAGCGTGGTGAATGATAGAGAGGAGGAGAGTGAAACAGGCTTAAAGTGTAAGTGTAAATGTGTGCTGAATGATAGAGAAGGAATGATAGAGAAGGAGAGTGAAACAGGTTTAAAGTGTATAGCGTGGTGAATGATAGAGAGGGAGAGTGAAACAGGCTTAAAGTGTAAAGTGTGCTGAATGATAGAGAAGGAGAGTGAAACAGGCTTAAAGTGTAAAGTGTGCTGAATGCTTTGATTTGAATCCAAACCTTGGGGAGTTTTTGAGAGCCTAGAGGCCTACAACAGATGGCAATTTCTCCCCACTGCCATCAACATGCAAACTTTTTGATCGAGATAATTGGACAACTTGTACCAAGTTTTCTGTTGAGCTAACTGGCTCTTCTTTCCTATGTAGACCCATGTAATATATCCGCACAAATCTCTAATTATGCAATGCACATCTTAATTATAATCTACAGCGATGCAGGAAGGCTATGGGGCTATGCTTATTCTTTGTCAAGGCTTTGGTCCCCCTTTTCTTTGGGGGGGGAAGAGGGGTGTTGTGGTGGCAGATGTCTGTGCTGTCCCTTGCTTCTCATCATGAAAATGGCTGTAATTGTACAATCCATCTAATAATTTCCTTGTTTTTTTAAACTGCGAGAAACCACATTAACAGCCTGAGTGCCCCATATACAGTGGTCTGTAGTGGTCTGTCGTGATCCAAAACATCTCCCAACCATCTCTCTTTTTAATACTGGCCCAAAATTTTGCCTGTAAAGTGGCGTTGTCGTAGGAGGTGTGAATTAATCACACCAGGAGGCCCTCCAGCCTGAAGTTTTAAACACACATTTACATTTTTTCTTTGCTCCAGTGCTAGCTGTTTGCCTCGCATTTGCCCCAATTTACTTTTGGATCTCCAACCAAAATTGAACAACAGCTTAATGGCTTAGTGTCAGGTGCTTATGAGCTATGATAATGGCTTGTGGCGGGCACCTACAAGCTGCGACTCAATTACTGGAAAGTTTACAAATCTACACTGGAGTCTCTTTCAGTGTTGGGCTTTGCGGGCCAAGCTTACACTACACACTTACAGCTTACACTAACACTGCCAACAGCTTATTAAGCATTGCCATCCGACAACATAATGTTCTGGCAAATATATAAGCTGTTTCGGGACAACTAAAGCCTGTGAAACTGCCACAAAAAGAAGCAGTTATGCTCTCAAAAATAAAAGCACAATTAGGGTACACTTTTGTTCCTCAGGATACAAATGTGTTCATTGCACCTTCAAAGTTACATATAAGGTACAGATCCTTCATGATAATGGTTGTATACCTTTTCAGAGTGAAAAAGGTACAAATTGAGGATAGGTACAGATATATTAATCCTTATTCACAATGGCAGCCATAATGGAATGAAAATTAGGCTTGTGCTGCAAGCAAACATTTTTTTTTCCACAAGGGTCAAATTATATTCTTCTGACTAAAGGTACAATTCAGTACCCTACAGGGGTACTTCCAGAGTGACAAGAATTTGCACTTTAATAGGTATAACATGGTACCTTTTTTTCTGAGAGTGTGGAGAGCCATTAACTAAGAAGTGACAAGCCACGAGCACAAGACAGAAACACGCCATGTGCAGAATACCTACATACCTATAAGTCTACATTAGACGTGAAATGAAAGTGTTTCCACAGAAAATTGCCACAACAAACAATGGTAGCCCGATAAATGGACACAAATAGGTGGAAGGCTCGCTATGAATGGCAGAAAAGTTTTAAGGAAGGAATTGTCTCAGAGCAGTGTCCTTTACTTTAAAAAGCAAGCCAGCGTAAATCCTCAGGCTTTTGGCGATGCTTATGGTAAAAATAGTAGCCATGCTGTGATGTGCCAACACACACAGTGCTGCTGCTCTGATTTCATACATTTATCTTTACATTTCTGTTTTACATTTTAACATTTATTTACTTATCCACAGCGACTTAACAGTAAGTACATTTAAAATGGAAAGAATATCATAGCTAGAGCAAGAGATCAGTACAGCAACAATAGAACAGACGCCATCATAGACAGATGCACACTACACCTATAAACCTCTTGTTGTGTGTCAGGCCTGATGCAGATCCCACAGAGAGGAATCATGGGCAGCTCGTACTGCGTGACTGCTGGGCTCTCAGACTGCTCAGACCGGTTTTACAAAAAGTGCTCAATGGGGTCTGGGCGTCGGGCAAGCAGAGCTGTCAGAGGGAGTTGTCTGTGTTCCTCTCCCAGCTGATCCAGGGCCCACTGTTGAGCATAACAGACCCTCCTCTCCCAGCTCCAGGCTCCAGTGTTGAGCAGAGCAAGCCCTTCTCCCCCAACTGATCCAGGCTCCAGCGTTGAGTAGAGTAAAATGTTCTCCCTCAGCTGATCCATGGCTCTAGCGCTGACCAGAGCAGACCCCCTAGGGTCCGCATCTGAGTGCACTTGTTCAACAGCTTCAACAGGAGTGCATGGGCGATCATGTGCTATATGTATCTCTGCAACAGAACACAGCTCCCGCCCGCCAAATGAATCACGGCAAAGACAAATTTCCATGACAAGATTTTCACGGGGTCCTCTCACTATTGCGTCAGAAAGAGCAATATGAGAGCGAATGTTCGGTTTAAAGGGAAATGGAGGGTACCATTCAAATGGTCCCACCCACGTGTAACGTAAGAGCTGGACAAAGGCTGTCCAGCTATGTAATTTATTCCTAATAGAATAAACTAGGTTTTAAATAGGTTTTTTCACACTTTAATTCACAAGCTAGGAACAACCACAGTGAACATAATGGCAGGGCTAGGTTAATTGAGACATGTTCTTTTCCCAGGGAGGCAGGTGTGAAAATGATATAATCTAAGGACATTTTACCATTGAGGTGAGACGGACATGCATAGACTTTGCTGAAATCACTTTCCATATGTGGAGTATTTAAGCAAAAAGATTAACATCTGCAATGTCATAACATATTCCTGACACATCAGGGCTGAAGAGAGAGAGAAAGAGAGAGAGACAGAGCGACCAGGGAAGTGAGAGGGAGAGAGAGAGAGCAACAGAGAGAGTTATCACAACTTTAAAATACATTTTTTTCTTTTTTCGCTCTAACTGTCACTGGCTGCCTGGCTGAATGGCAGCCATACGAGGTTCAACCATAAGACAGAGGGCACCTTGACTTGGGAATCGATAACGAGTATATGAATTGTACGTCTGGCCATTGTATGAAATAAATGGTGCAATAGCCTACGGATAAGTAGGCCGTACTGTTTTATACGAAGCGGGGGCTCTATGGATCCTTCAGAAGGGATGCCTACAGTATCCTCTGTCATTACCATAAGTGCGTCAGACAGAAAAAAACACAAACGGAGAAAAGAAAGAGAGAAACAAAGGAAACAGGGGGAGTTTTCACAATCCCCAACACAATCCCCAACACTTAGTGCTGTCGCGGCGTGAGCTTTGTGTGTGGCTCGGCTCGGCTCGGCGTCACCTTGCAGCGGGAACGCAGGGCAGCTGACATTACGGGCATGTACAGTTTGATTGCAGTGCTCTGTTTCGAATCAGGGTTTTTATACGAGCTGTGTAACGACCTCCGGGGAGGAATATCGCACTGCAGTAAAACACTAGTGCCTCCCTGCCCATAACCCCCCCCCCCCCTCCTCCTCCTCCTCATACAGCGATTGTGGTAGTAGGGGGCGAGGGGAGGGGTGATGGGGCACAGGATCCTTGTGTCCTTGCTCGTGTGGCGTTTCAAATACCAATGTAACTGTGACAAGTCTAGCACAGTGTTGCCTGCACCTACATCTGTCGCTGACTCACGGGGGATTCTGTGTGTGTCAGGGTGTGTGTTATTTCCATGTGTTATATATCCAAATAAATGATTTAGGTGGTGTACGCAGATCTAGGTTCTAGGTGTGTCTGCAGCTGAATTCAAACAGCTCTCAAAACTTTTACTTTTGGAAGGAAACATTTTAAAGGGATCAATTGGAGAAGGAGAATGCCCTATTACAACGATTCAAAGATAAGTGACAAAGGTCTGAGAGGAAACCCGCTGTGATAAGGACCATTGGTAGAATAAATAAATGAATCAGAGATTTTGACTCAGTAGAAATGATTCTCAAAAGAGAGAAGCTCCATCTCTAAAGGTGTGAAGGCACCGTGCACTCAGGTCTATGTGATGGAATTGATTTTAGAGCCACATTTGTCATTCAACCAATTATATTCTCAATTTGTTGATTTGTAGTGAACCAGATCATGACTTTATTTCTGTATCTCTCTGCAGTAATGGGCCCCACACAATTTGTCATCTAAGATAGAATTGCACTGTCTGTAAACACAGCTCTCACATGTAACCCAAGGCTATACACTATATCATTATGTATAACACCTTCATGCATCTTTATAAAGACCTATCAACATCTTTATAAATCATTAATAAGGACATTCAGAGATTCATAATGGATGACATCATTTACATCATGTGATGTAAAATGCTGTTCTCCAAATAATCAAGGTCTACCCTTGAATTCCTGAACACAGACGTTTTTTACTTTAGAGACTGCTTGTTGTGACTTTTCTTTGAACCCAAACAACACCTTGACAAAACTGAAAAAATATTGCTAAATGCAGTATATTACTTTGAAAAGACACCTCAATATTATATAGTGAATCTCTTTTTAATACATTGTTAGCATACAGTGGGGTGCAAAGGCGCACTCTGGTAAAAATGCCTTTTACAATTAATATCTAAGTGAACAGAAGCTAACCTGACCTCTAAATGGTACAAAGTTAAACATTACACATTTCTTCAAATTGTAAAGCAAGATTACTTTTTATTTTTATTTTTGAGTTTCAAAATAAGAAAAAAATGAAAATGGCCGTGTGCAAAAGTTTGGGAACCCTTTTGGATTATTCTTTGTTACTTTATAAAAAGTAGATTATTAAGGCCCAGACACTAGGTGATTTACTCATTAGGGCTTCAATGAGTCAGGTGAATATAATTCCAGGGCTGAACTATTTATTCTGAAGTAACTCCATGCCTTCTAAAGTATCCGACTGCGGTGGTTGTTCTGTCTGGTGTTAACAACCATGGGTTCCTCTAAACAGTTGTCCAAGGATGTCAGAATCAAGATAGTTCACCTCCACCAACAAAGAGAAGGCTACAAAAAACTTTCTCAATGTTTCAAACTACCTATTTCCACTGTCAGAAATATTATCAGAAAATGGAAGATAAATGTAGATAAAGGTATGTTTGGAGAAAAAAGGGTGAAGCATTTATAAAGAACACCTTGCCAACTATTAAGCATAGGGGTGGATCCATTATGCTTTGGGGTTGTGTGGCAGCTGGGGGCACAGGAAATATTGTGCGGGTGGAAGGAAGAATGGATTCCACCAAATAACAAGAAATACTAGAGGCTAATGTTCGAAGGTCAGTCCAGACATTGAAGTTGAAGAGAGGTTTAGTATTCCAGTATCAAGACATTGATCCGAAGCATACCTTGAAATCAACCATGGAAAGAAAGGATTAAGTTTTTGGAATGGCCACCACAGTCCCCAGACTTGAATATTATTGAAAATCTGTGGAGAGATCTCAAACATGCCGTGCATGCAAGGAGGCCGAAGAATATTTCTGTGCTAGAGGTGTACTGCCAGGCAGAATGGGGAAAAATTCCAAAAGCAAGAATTGAAAGACTCAGCTGGCTACAGGAAGCGTTTGCAAGCTGTTATAGTTGCCCGAGGAGGAGTTACTAACTGACAGGGTTCCCAAACTTTTGCACAGGGCCATTTTCCTTTTTTTTTTATTTTGAAACTGTAAAAATAAAAAAGCAATCTTGCTTTAAAATTTGAAGAAATGTGTCATGTTTAACTTTGTACCATTTAGAGGTCAGGTTAGCTTCTGTTTGCTTACATATTAATTGTAAAGGGCTTTTTGACCAGGGGTGCCCACATTTTTGCACCCCACTGTATGAATATGATGAGACCAAACTTGATAAATATAGATTATATTTACTGTAGTGATAAAAGGTATGTAATGGAACTGGGTCATTTTGTTCATTTTTACTTAAAACCCTCATATTCTTATATCCATCACCATATTGGGTAACCTGTAATAAAGTTAATTAATCTTTGATTGATTAATCATTAACAAAGGGTTTACCAATATGTGCATAAACCTGAATTTTTTAGGTTTTTTTGCCCCTTGTAAAGCCGCTCCAAACAAATGCACGGTTTTGCATCACCAGACACACCTTTGAGCTGCTGTCACCCTCTCTTAAATACAACAGGGAGTTATCAGGGGAGGTCACTTTTCTGCAATTAGGGGGCTGCGCTGGGAACAAATTGGAAACGCTGACCTCACCGCTTGCGTGTGTGTGATGTGCTGTGCCTCTACAGGAGGAGCCATATGTCATGTTTAAGAAGTCTGACAAGGCGCTCTCTGGGAACGACCGCTTCGAGGGCTTCTGTATCGACCTCCTGAAGGAGCTTGCCAACATCCTGGGCTTCTCCTACGAGATCCGTCTCGTCCCTGACGGGAAGTATGGCTCCCAGGACGAGAAGGGCCAGTGGAACGGGATGGTGAAGGAGCTGATGGAACACGTGAGTAACCCAGGGCGGTTCTAAGAAGGGGGGATGATGGATGAATGAGTAACCGTGGTTTTAAGGGGTGCAGTGAGTGTCACTGCCCATGGTGACCTTGGTTCTAAGTTCTTCTGTAAGAACATGGGGAATCAAGGTTCTAAGGGGAACTAAGGTTCTATGGAAAAGTCTCACTGTCTGCGGTTACTTGGAGAACTGAGGTTCAATGGGAAGCTGATGGAGCATGGGCAACCAAGATTCTAAGGGAAGCTGATGGAACACACAGTCATGTCCTGCGGTAACCAAGGCTCTGAGTGTCACTGCCCATGCTGACGCGGGGAGGCTAAGGTTATAAGTTGTTCTAAAACATCTCTGACTGTCTATTGTTATTAGTAACAAGGTTGTAATAATGTTCAGAAAGAGAGGAGTTCATTTATTTGGAAGTGATTTGTACGGTAGCATTGCGGGGTTAAGAGACTTCAGACAATGATGCATCAAATCACATCCATATGGTAACACCAGTAAAATGTGCCAAGAGACAGACTTACTTACATTGTTAATTTGATTAGTTTGACATTCAAAACTGGGGTAAATGGGGTAAATTCAAGTAAATAGTGTTTTTATAGGGTGGTCAGATTGATCAATTCCACACAAGGCTACAGTTAGTACTGTTGCTATGTAACATACACTCTCATCACAGCAGTGCACATTGTAACCTTGTGTGGAGTTCCCTCACTCTGGCCACCCTGGCCTCCTTGTCAACGAACCATTTCCACACATACAGTATGCTGATGTAGCCTGACCATCAGCGATTGTAATGCAGTTGTTAATCTTTTATCAAAGTGCTTGACAACAGAAACCCTGTTCTGCAGAGTCTGTTGAGCTACATTTCGAGAGACTGCTCTAGCACTGTGGAGGGAAAGGAGTGTGTCCCTTTCAGGTGAAAGTACTACCAAGGGGAAAACACGTCCCCGGCTCGTCGAAGCCGGCCCCGGTGGCATTTCAAGAGTAGCACGCCAGCCACTCCACGGGGCTGAGCCGGGGGAGGCACACTGCCGTAATAGCCTAAGTGGCATTTAGCAGGGGATGTCATGTGATCCGAGTCAATGGCGAGGTGCTGAAAGGCCTCGAAGAGGTGATGCCGGGGGCAGTGTTTAATCTTCCTGAAGCCTCAGCAAGCTCCACACTCTGCAATGAATAACCTTGAGGGGAACCGAAGGATTACTGCCCAACAAAGAGGCAGAAACAAAAAAAGGTTGGGTGTTTTTTTACCCTGTGTTCCTGTGTGTGTGTGTGTGTGTGTGTGGGGGGGGGGGTGGGTGGATAAGCGGTTATCTTATTTCATCTCACTCAGGGCAAAACCAAGCTTGGCTCTGGGGATGTTTTTTTCATGTGTGCTGTCTGTGGTCTTACTTTCGCTGACAGCGGCCGCAGAGAGCCATCGCAACAAGCAATCTCAGGGGTCCACAACCTGGGGTTGCCGCAGGGTCTGGGGTTTTTGTATTTTCTAAGCACTTGGTGGCCGATTATAAGATGAAAACAAAAACCAGCAGACCCTGCGGCTTTCCAGGACCAGGGTTAGGGACCCCAGCAGACCCTGTGGCTCATAATAAAGGGGAAGGGGCCTGCACTCCGCTCAGGGGAATGTCTCAAATTGGACACTCTTCGCACACTCGGCATCTTGCGGCCGCGAAGCGCTTACCCCAAGCCCAATGTTCACTGAGGTTTGTGAAGAATATTGGTTCTTGTCTCAGGATGTTGGCTGGATGTTTTAGCGATATCCGGAAAGGGAGCGAAAACACCACAGTGACAGATCGAACGCTCAGGTAGCACTAAGTTCGAACCTTGTTCTGCCAATCTCAAATGGTTGACCGCTTCTGCTAAAGGCCCCCAGGGGGGTCACTGCCACGTGAGCAGAGACCAAAGGTACTAAACGCGACGGAGCGTATTTCTCACACACTCCTGTGATCTTTGCTCGGGCCTCTTAAGCTTTCTTTTTTTTCTGCCAAATTTTCCTGTCAGTCATAATCTAAGCCTCGCCGGCCCCTGCCGCTTTGAGGCCTGACCACATAATTTGCAAGTCTACGTTGATCAAGGCCTGCGAAGAAGGAACAGTAATGTATTTTAACAACCCCAGTCCACAGTCATCTGTCTTAATACAAAAAAGACCTTTTCCCCATCGCCGCAGCAATGTCAGGAGACAAACTACAAAAGCCCTTCTGCCTTTGATTAATACCGGCACCGGGAACGTGTGAGCTCGCTCAGTCAGAGGTTGAGGGGAACCATCGTCTAGGAGAGGAATATTCCGGTCAAATACCTTTTTTTTTCTTTTGTCAAAAAGTATAAGTAATCTTTTGAAAAAAATTGGATAAAGATTGTATTATAGGTCTGTGGGTGCTGTCGAATGTGTTATATTCTTTTCATTCTTATTTGTGGCACTTTGGTTGCTGTCCTTTGGCCAGGAAAGACCATGTCCTTGTGTTCCAGCCAAGGGGAGGGAGTGTGATATCTGGGGACAGCCATATGCAATTTTATCATTTGACACACATTTGACACAAAAAATCATGTGTGCGAAAATGGAAAATTCAAAACAACAAAGAAAATGTTTTTCTTGCTAACATTTGAAATCTGAAAACAAAGGGTATCATAATTCATGTTGATGATGATTATTGTTATGATGATGGTGATGATGATAATGATGATGATGATGATTATTATTATTATTATTATTATTATTTTAACAATCACGTGACAATTGCAGCTTTTAATTGGGTATGAGTTTTGCTTCTGGTTGGTGTCTCCTTGCTTCCACCCCTCATGTAAGCTGGCAGTATCACGGAGACCACTGGGTCTTTAAGAGGACTGTGATTCGCCGACTCAATGACTCCCTCCTGTTGGAGAAGATAAGCTGATCTGGAGTCAGTGGACCTGAAAAATAAAGCAGGCTATGAGAGCAGATGTGTGATTGTCCGGAGAACTCAGATAGAAGGACCATTTCCATAAGGATGAGCCAACTGCCTTATCTGTGGAGGGAAATAGGGTCTGGTAAAAAGTTGTCTGCCAAATCTCCGTTAAAATAATTGCCTAAGCATTGATTTCTGGGACTTTAATATTCCTTTTTTAATGTAACTACAGATTTTTGCAAAGCAATTATTAAAAACTGGATTTATATGACCTTTTCCTCCCTTCGCTTTGCATGTGTGTTTATTTAGACTGGATGTAAGCCACGGAGTAAGCAAATTTTAGTGTTACTTCATGAGTAGCTTCACAAGATGGCCGCCGTCATTCACTGCTATGCTCAGTGCAAACGCAATGGAAAGTCTCCCCGAAAGGGAAAAGTGAAAAAAGTTTATTAATGGATGCTGTCAAAGTTATTTATCGGTTCAATTTATTTCTATCAGATCTTTTTATTAACCCCTAAAAATTTCATCAAGCGTTCATAGCACTGTGGATGACCAGTGTTTATTACAATACTACAGCTTAGTGGTGACTTAAGCTTAAGTGGGTCACCCGGTTTGACATGTTCATAGCTATTAAAAAAGAGAGAGACAACAAGAAAATAAGAAACTGGACCTTGGTTGTTTTTAGCTGATAAAGTGCCACTAAACCGTAGGGCCAGACATTCAATCTGTCACAGCACAACCCCATATAAATCATAGTTTCATTACTGAATTACAAAAGGCCTTTGCCCGCGCACATCTATTTAACTGCATCATACATGTGTCGGGTTTATTAAAAGCTGTGAGACCTCTTCATTTGTCTCTGTAGGTCACAGAGCCCTATCAAAGGGAAAGAGAATGGATAATGACAAGGATAGAGACTTACAGAGTGTGCGTGTGTATATGTGTGTGTATGCATGAGAGAGAGAGAGGAAGAGGAGGATAGAGACAGAGAGAAGGTGAGGGAAAGAGAGAGCGAGACAGAGAGATAGAGAAAGAGAGTGTGTGAGAGACAGAGAGAGGGGGGAAGAGGAAGAGAAAGGTGAGAGCCAAGTAGTAGTGTGTAAACACATAATTGCTGACCCTTGAGAGAGAGAGAGAGAGAGGGAGAGAGGGAGGAGGGAGGGAGGGAGAGAGATTACTAATTAAATGCAAGGGCTTTTGTGTTGTGTCGCACACAGCTCTTTATTTTCTTTATCATTTACTCACAAACCCCACTACAAAGCCAAAGGGCATTGTGGGAAAAGAGCTAAATGATGCAACAGTCCTTGTTAAACTTGATTAGTTACAATAGATGATCCCATTAATCGTGGTGCGATGCTAGTATTAATAACGGGCTTAGCTCTTCATTTGTTACTGTCTCATGGTAATTAATCCTTGGTCCGACACAGAGACGCGGGAAGGTTACTGGGAACTAGGGCTTGCTTGTGCCGACATTTCGATGGAACGGAGTCTGGTCTCTAGCTGATAGCTTAATAATCCGAGGCTCTGCTGAGGGTAATGAGCATAAGCACTTTATTTGCTGTGTTATTTTGCATTGGGTACGTATATCCTGACCTCGTTGGGAACTGGTGACCTTGGCATAGCGGGAGTGGGCGTGGCTTGACAGGAAGTAGATGTTTTGAGTGTTTTGTTTTTTCAGTTATTATTATTATTATTATTATTATTATTAGTATTATTTGAAACCATAAGGTTAAAGCAGGACACAAAATATAGACAACTGACAGCTCCATGTATATGCAACATCTCCACCAATCCCCAAACACAGACCAATAAAAACATCTCAAGCTAAATTAGCTAAGCTGAATTTAGGTAGCCCTTGATCAGGGTGATTGAGCAATGGAAACTACAAGCCATGGTGTCCAGTCTTTAAAGACGAAAGAAAGACTGACTTTGATGCACCTTTTCTGAAGTGTAAAAAATTCTGAATTTCAAGGAGGGCCTTGTACACAAACAGCACAGCCATTAATTAGTGCAATAATAATTTAATATTTGAAAGAGGCTTCAAATATCTTTGAAGTCTTTTGCACTTAATGGAAAGGATTTTCTGTGTGTGTGTGTTTCTCCTATATTGCACATACATTTTACATATATTTTGAAATATATTACAAATATTCAGAATATTATACATTTTATTTCATTGCCCCCAAAAAAAAAAAAAGTTGTTATTTTATTTTGATTAATAATACCTAGAGTACAACAGAGTACCCACTGAAGAGATTTCACAAATTCTGGATTTTTTGTAAACTACACCTATTTTTTCTCTTGACAAGCCAAATGATCATATTATGCACATGTAGCGAAGCTTGGAAGATGTGCGTTAAGCACGTGAGCGTATGCTGCAGAAGGTGACATCAATAAGAGTATGATTAGTTCCCTTGGCTGGTGACTCAGGTCTTTAGCTCAGAGAGTTAATCGTGTCTCTTGTGGCATAAGGATCCTTGGTTCGAAACTCGCTGCAGGCAGAACCAACTGTGTTACACACACACCAAAAATACTATTTTAAATCCGCAATTTGGAATTGCATGTGTGGTCACCAAGACACAAGTCAAAGCACTAATCACATCAGTAAACTATTGATATTTTGTATTCCGTTTTAACACCCCACCCCAAAAGTAAAAAATGGATCATATGGAATATATTTTATGGAAACTTTGTTATGAACGGAGGTTTTCCTCCACACTTCAGTATCCCGTTCGCCGTTTATTCCCTTTTTTTCTTGTAGACACAAAACAATCTGAAAGTAATGTGCCTCAGGACGTCCACACAAAACTTGACTATTACACCAAAAATAAATCCTTGAAAACCATACATGTATCCATAAAATGTCATTGAAAAGTCATGCAAAATATAAATCGGATTTGAGTGGTAATTCGGAGCTGAGTAATTATCGATGGGCACAGGTCCAGGGCCTGAAAGCAGCTGTGCGCAAAGTGAATGTTTTCACGAACTCTGCCCCCTTCACTGAAAGTGAATCAGCCAGCCATCCTCTGAAGCACATTTACTGGATTTCACTCCTTTTCTGAGGGCCTGAAACGGCCTCTGCTCCCGAAACCCTCCCTTTGATTAAAAAGGACTAATCGAATCTGCTGGACAGAGATAGCAGCCATCAAAGGTTCAGAGGGATCTGCAGGACTGGCCAAAGCAAGAGTGGGCCCTGTGCTCCCCCCCAAATTGTAACGGGGAGCCGCCAGAAGGCCCGGCTCACTTGCGCTCTCACTATTCGCACCGCACCCCCACCCCACCCACCCACCATTTATGTGGAGAGCCTTCCTCTGAGTCAAACTTGAAACGCACGCGGAAGGTTTCCCAAACTTTCGCTGACATTCCAATTAGCCTACTTTCGGTCTCCCCTCTGTATCCGTTTGAGCAAAAGGAGGAATAAGAATGAAAGAGTGTGCAAGTCATCTGTGCAGAGAAAGAGGAAGGAATTTATGAGTATGAATGGATGGGGTTGCCCTGGGGGGCCGTAATGTCAGAGGTAAGAAAGGCTCCCGGCTCCGTCAAGTGCCGTCTGTGGCAAGCCTCTGATGGCAAAGGAGCAAATTCCCCAATTATACATTTTGCTGCATATTTAGAAGGTCAGCATTTACATGGTCTCACCCTCCAGCCTCTCTGTCTCTCCGGGACCTGAGTGGGAAGGGGAGGTTAATGAAACCAGCTGCTTCTCACGCTCCAACGATTCCTCCCTGCACACATTACAAACTGCCATGGATTTGGAATGCTGTTTTTTCCCCCCTCTCTCCCCCCTTAGTCTAAAGAGGGAACCATCCTCCATCCCCCCTTCCCCCCCTTCGTTGATGCAGCTGAACGAAGCAATTCAGCTTCCGCCCGCTCGAAACGGCTGGTCGCTAATTCTGGGGCTGCCGGTGATGGGAAATGGTTCCCCTGACACCCAACCACATCCGCACCCTCTCAGACCACACAATGGGTGCTGAACACCCCACAGGAGGGAAACACACCATTGGGCCCTCCTCAAACCACAACATTCACATCCAGCCTTTGATATCAAGCCAGTCACTGTCAACACCGTGCCAATCCCTGACATTTTGAACCAATCACTGCGCGGCATGGGGCCCACACATCGGATTGGCACAGCTCCTCTTTGTGCAGTGAGAGAATGAGATATCGGCTGCACGTGTGCAGTATGCGAGCGTCTCGAACGCTCTGCAGCTTGCAGAAGCGGCTCATAAGGCGAACATTCCCAGATAAAAAGGTACCAGATTGTACTTATTAAAGTACAAATGCTTGTCACTGTGGCAGTACCTCTGTCGGGTACTGAATTGTACCTTTAGTCAGAAGAACATAATTGTACCCTTGAGAGAAAAAGAATGTTGCTTGCAGCACAACCCTCAATTTCATTCCAATATGGCTGCCAGTGTGAATAAGGATTCATTACCCTACCTGGGTACATATTTGTACCTTTTCTCAATCTGTACCTTTTTCACTAGGAATAGGCACAAAACTGTATCATGAAGGATCTTCTGAATGATGTTCTGTGTACCTTAGAAGGTACAATGAACTGCCCTGAGGAACAAAAGTGTACCCTAATTGTACCTTTATTTTTGAGAGTGCGGTGATAGCTTTGCTGCACCTTAACAGCTCATCCTGCCATTCCCAGAGCTGATCTCTGTGTAGGCCCCGTGCCGAGCCAAAACATCAGTGATTGACATACAGGCAACTGCCAAAATTAAGGAAACAATTGAGTAAATGAAGGATATTGGCAGCTCTGTTATGGTATGGGGTACATTTTCATGGCATGGTTTTGGTCCACTCAGAGGGCAAGGTAAATTCTAATAAATACAAAGCCATGAGTGGTCACTTTGAGCCCAATTAGTCACTGAAAGGTTTGATGAGCATGAAAACCATGTAAACCCTATGCCACGGCCGTCTCAGTCACCTCAACCCAATTGAACACTTATGGAAGATTCTGGAACGGTGCCTGAGACAGTGTTTTCCACCACCATCAACAAAACACCAAATTATGGAATTTATTTTGGAAGAATGGTGTTGCATTCACACAATAGAGCTCCAGACACTTGTAGAATCTAAGCCAAGGCACACTGAAGCTGTTCTGGCCGCTAGTAGTGGCCGAACACCCTATTAAGACACTTTATGTTGCTGTTTCCTTTATTTTGTGGGTCCACCTGTTATGGGCTTCATGTGGCCTTGCTCTGCCATGACAACAATCCACTCATTAGCATGCCAGGGATGTTAGGTTGGCAAGGCTTAGGTTGTGGGTTCAATCCCCACTGGGGCCACATGTACTGAAAATGTATACATTCACTACTGTAAGTCGCTTTGGATAAAAGCGTCTGCTAAATGGCGTATATTATTAACCATGTGAGGAAAGTGGTCTAGTACAGTGCATGTGGAAAAGTGTGTGCGTGAGAACCAGGCTACAACTGGAGCACTGACCATGTGAGGAACACAGTGTGCTTCTGTTTTTTACAGTGACTCTGAAGCTGTTTTACACTGTAGTGAATGGATGGACAATCTGAAGCTGCTTTACATTGTAGTGAATGGATGGGCAGTCTTTAGCTGTTTTATACTGTGGTGAATGGATGGACTGTCTGAAGCAGTAAAAAAAAAAAAAAAATGTGCTCAGTATGGTAATCAATATTTTTTAAATATTGTAGTAGAAAAAGCTAAGTTATAGAAGAGAGTTCAAAGGCTATATAAACTAGGGAAAGGGCTTTGCTTGCTTTTTAATAATGAAGACATCGCAGATGCTGTGCTCTGCTGTTGAGAGCTTCACCAGGAAAGAAATTAAAATAAATATACCTTTGATCTTCTGTTGAGACATTATGATCAAAATGAAAATCTTGTTAGTTTCTATTTGGGCTAACAAAATAAAATGCATAAATTTGAATATATGAGGATAAACAAACCTGCACACAAACACACACACATACTCAGACACACTCACACACATACACATACACACCCACCCACACACACACACACACTCACAAACACACATACACAAACACACAGACTCACACACATGCACATACACACGCACACCCATGGGGTAAGTTTGACTTTGCCACAGTGAACTTGTTCGTCATGAATTTTTTTCTCTACTCCAAGCAGAGTTAACATGCTGTAATGAAAATGAATTAATTTTGGAATGAAGATGATGAGGCCCCTGGGTGTTTCTCTGCACCACCCCCCCCCCCTCCCCCCCCCCCCCTGCAGAAAGCGGACCTAGCCGTGGCCCCCCTCACCATATCCTACCTGCGTGAGAAGGTTATCGACTTCTCCAAGCCTTTCATGAGCATGGGCATCAGCATCCTGTACAGGAAGCCCAACAGCACCAACAACGGCTTCTTCTCCTTCCTGAACCCCATGACCCCCGACATCTGGGTGTACATCTTGCTGGCCTACCTGGGTGTCAGCTGCGTCCTCTTCGTCATCGCCAGGTGAGCTCCCCCGCCCATCCTGGACTTGGATTATGATTGTTCTTACCATGTATTAATGCACATCTTGTAAGTCGCTCTGGATAAGAGCATCTGCTAAATGCTTAAAATTGAAAAATGGAACCTTCCACTGGTGATTAACCTCCCATCGGGTTAATGACGCAATTTATACCATTGCCATGAAAACCAAAAAACCTGACCAGCGCTGGTCATGGACACACTTTTTCCTGGATTCAATCAAAATTTGTCCTTAAATTTAACTCACCACTGTTCTTTGTTCTTTCTTTACAAACTTTGCTCAGCAAACACCACAAACCGTGTTTGTGATGAAAATAACAGTATTGCTCACGCTTAATTGTAAGTCAAAGTTACGGACAAATGTTGTATGAAACCATTACTTCATCCTCGGATACCCAGCAGAAATGGGGCTGGCTTGAATGGATTGCAAACTAGTTTTAATTCCAGAGAGGGTTTTAATTGCTCACTGCTGTTTATTTAATTTCGAACATGCATCTTCCAAAACGCAGTCATTGCAGGAACCGGATGCTTTTGAAAGCCTGAAAGCGTAAAGATTTTGAAGTGAAGCACCAACAATTTGGTCCATCATATAATGATAGAAAAACAAAACAAAACAAAAAAAATGAACCAAAAAACTAATCAGATCGATCGGGCACGCAATTACCCTGAATTGAGGTCGTTGGATATTCCGGCTCAGATGAGTTCTCCTCCATTCAAGTGCTCCATTGTTTGCTCCTGTTCTGCATATGATTGCAGCTCTTACGTGAAGGAAATGGTATTTGCATTTTTAAAAATCCTTCTGTGCCACATGGCAAAATGAGTTCCCAGAATCCTCTTCTCCCTGCCTCCTGGTGTGGAGAGCTTGAAGTGGCACTTCAGGAAGTTCAGAGGAAACAAGCGATCTTCAGCGTTTTTTCTTTCTTTCTCCCCCGCCCCCCTTCATGCACGAGAGGAAGCAGCTGCTGTCATCAGACCCCATTTAAGTCTGGAGACACTTTTTTTTTACTGTGTCGCCAAAGGACGACAAGTATGGAAGCGCTGAGAGAATCGGGCTGAGTGCCCCTGTTAATCACAATGGGGTGAGGTTAGACCAGGTTCAGTAGCAGGCTGCATGTCAGATCCCACTCTGAGATAACAAACCGCATTACAAAAAACAAAACTGTACAAAGAACAAAAACTGGAAGGCCACACATAGCACATCCAAAAATGTTTAGTTAAAAAGCCTTTATTGCTAGGGCATATGCATTAGGAACAGTCCTAAAGTTATCTTGAATAATTAGAAAGCAACTTGTAATGGAGGTGGAATATCTTTTTTAAATGTAACTCGTGTTTGCCTCCCACGTAGTCCAGTGGTTACAACATTCAACGCTGGCCACGGAGACCGGGGTTCGATTCCCCGTCTTGCCAGAGTCAGCTCTGGCCGGGAGTGCCACCAGGGGCGGCGATTGGCTGTCCGCCTCAGGGAGGGGGGAGGGAAACCGACATGACGTTCGCTGCGCATAAGAGTGGCCCTGTAGTACCGGGTTATGGTTGACGGCCTGGCAAGTGCCGTCTCGGAGGAGACGTTACTCCGCCTTCGTCACTACCGGTCACAGGACTACGGCAGCGAACTCACATTATTAGGGGGGATTGACATAAAAATAGCATGGATACTAAATTGGGAGAAAATGGGATAAAACCTGAAACAAAATCGTAAAAAAAATGTAACTCCTGTTTTAAATTTGACAACTTTCAGCGGCAAAACAGGAACCTCATCGGGAGCTGCGTTTTGGTATTATGTATTGTGAATGTTTGCACACCTGATAGTATAGACCACAGGTGCCGGAGCCTCACAAACACTTACAATGAAATAAATAAAGCACAGCAACACTGCAGCTCTTGCTAAGTTTGCAAGTCCGGAAAGCTTCCATATTCTCCTGCTGAACGTCCTTGAAATGCTGCAGGCTCAAGCGATTAATGTCACCATCAACACGCCAGCGCTGTGATCTGCCAGCCTGGGAACCTGATACAGTTTTGCTTAAAATGGTTAAGGAATTCTGCTGTTTGAATGGAAATATCTTCCCCTTATTTTTCATCCAAATCTCTATCCCCAATCACAACTAGGCCAGCCTCAGCACTGCCATGACATCCCTTGACCCAGGGGTGCGCAAACTAGCATGTGTACACTCCAGAACACGTGCACGCAGGCCGACTGCTTCTGTCACGCTCTGCAGCGCCACTGCGGCAACAGCGCAGCTGGACTACGCAGTTGAGGCAGCCAGACCGTGCAGCTATGCCAGATGATGCAGGAGTCATCGAGACTCGCAGTGAGGGACGAGACAGGGGTGGCACCTCCTTCCCTGGGGGATGTTATGGCTAATTGTGTGCTAGCTCCCTAAGGACCTCAGGACCACGCTGATTGAGCCTGAGCCACAGTGATAATCCCACAGCTCCAGATTTACCATTACATTACATTTGTATCATATTCATATACACGTACAGTATATATACATATATAGTGTGTGTGTATATATATATATAGTATATATACAGTGGAGTGACTCACAATGTGAAATAACATCCACATGAGTTACATGAGAAATACTGATCTAGGCAAGTGATTCAGCAGTCGTATTTATTATGAAGATGATATCTTCCAAAGTTCACCGCATTTCCAAGGCACTCAATCTGAAGGACACTCGGGTCATAACTGTGTTTACGTTTGAGATTTCGGTTATCGAAGTTTAATCCATTCTGTTCTCCATGGCCATGTGTTGCTGCGAAAAAGAAAGGAACTGCTGTATACTGTATATATATATATTGAAATAAAGGAGGCTGAAACCAAGGGCGTGTAACCACATATTAAATATCGGGGGGACATAATGAATGAAATCTACAAATTATTGGGAGGAACAGATATGATTGTTTTGAATATTGTCCCCCCACTCATTACGCCTATGGCTTGAAACCTATACTTTTAAACCAATGCTTACTCTCACCCTCTCAATTCCTTGATTATTAATCAAGCAACTAATTTGCTAAATAATCAATACCATTAGGTGTAGCTTCACATTATTATTTTTTCATAACATTGGTTTATATGTATACTGTAATATAAATGGGAATATACTTCATTTAGATTTTGTTCAAAGAATTCCTGGTGCCAATATTTGTGACACGTTTTTGAGAAAAATTTATATTTTTTGATGAGGGTTATTTTTCTTTGAATAATTTGACTTCAATTAAAGGTTCGATTTCTCTCATATTTTGAATGTAAGATCGAGCTGATGAACAACAAAACATTTTTGTTAATCTTTACCAAGGGTGCCAATAATTCTGGAGTCCAATATATATATATGTATATACAGTATATATATATATATATATACATATAATTGTTTTTTAAAAGCGAAGCTTGTTCAAATTTGCCTCAGCCATAGATGAGGCCATTGGCTTGGGTCAACTCTATGCTAAACCCTGCTCGAGAGTACTCACAGAGCCTTTGAGAATGAAGAAAGAATTCACAGCCAACCAAGCTTTTAATGTGAAAAAAACCTCCTCTCTCTCATGTCCTGTATAAGGTTTATGGGGTCTTATCAGCGCTCTTAAATCCGGGGATCACTTTAAGGATGTAACTACGGGAAAGGGTGGATGGGGGTGGGGGCAGGGGGGGGGTGGAAAAAATAACTGAAGTCCATGCTTCAATAAACTGCCCAGGAACCTAGAAAATATACATTTGAAATTTAGCAGATAGAAATGGGCAATGGAATACAGATGGAAATTTAAGAGCCCAATACTGCCGTTGTGGATAAGCGCTAACGCTCCAGCAAGTGTGGAATAATAGAAGATTTTTATTTATATATTTTTTTCTCTCTCTCTCCCCCTGGTGTTATCTTTTGGGAATGTGGGGACGGAAGCACTGGCTAAGTTTCAATTTCAGTGCAGTTGTCGCATCAGCTACCGGCAAAAGTGTTTCTTTCTTTTTTCCCAAAAATAAGATAATGGATAAACTGAAATGATGATTTACCAAATGGTAATCTCGGTACGGCTGAGGTCAGTGAATGTGTTTGGCCGAAAGATCTTACATCTTGATAAGAGCATAAGATAAATGCTTAAAATGTAAATGAAAGACCAACAGTGGTTGAATTTGGTTTCCTGCAAGAGGGAAACGACACTCATTGAAGTGACGTAGTACAGTGTCACATGTGGAGATAAATGGTGAATTGCACTTTTTTAAAGATTTATTTTGAATTTGAAGGTGTCTGTGTTGCATATTTACACCTCTATAATCCATGCTTTAGTGATGTATATACAGGTAACTGCCAAAATAAAGGAAACTTTTGAGTAAGTGAGGGATACTGGTGGCTCTGTTATGATGCAAAGTGTATTTTCCTGGCATGATTTAGTGTCCACTCAACCCCTTAGAGGGCCAATGCCAATAAATACAAAGCCATTCTGATCGATCACCTTCATCCTATGGTGAAGGATTTCTATCTTGATGGGAGTGGTCTCTTCCAGGATAAGTGTTCATTGAATGGTTTGCTGAGCATGAAAATGATGTAAACCATATGCCATTGCTCAGTCACCAGAACCCAACCCAGTTGAACTCTTATGATTCTGGAGCGGTGCCTAAGACAGCAATTTCTACCATCATCAACAAAACACCAAATGATGGAATTCATTGTGGAAGACTGGTGTTGCATCCAATAGAGTTCCAGACACTTATAGAAGCTATGCCAAGCTGCATTGAAGCTGTCATGGTGGCTTGTGGTGGCCCAACGCCCTATTAAGTTGGTGTTTCCTTTATTTTGGCAGTTACCTGTATTTATGTATTCATGTATATGATTAGAGGGATTTGTGGGGGAATTTAAAAAAAAATTATTCCCTGATCCCTTATTAACTAGCCGATCACATTACACTCCTGGAATATACATAGGTGGCAAGAGAGAGAGCTGCCCTTATTTTCAAGGCATAAAACATGTTCATAAAAAATCTCATGGACATACACAGAACACGTTATTACAGCCTAGAATTAAAATGATTAGCAACCACACTCATTTATCTGGTTCAAGTTTAATATATTCATGTATTTAGATTGGCATTAATATTTCACCCATACATTTGGAAAATTACTTTGTGTACAAATTTGCAAGATAACATCAGTACACAAAACAACATATTTCAATTGTTTACCATCAGTCCATTTGTATTACAAATGTTACATGTTTTCTTCTGATAACAGATGGGGACCTCCAACGTAGGTTATTGCTTCTTGAAAAAGAAAAGAAAAATAGTTTTATTCTCTGTTCGCTAACTGCCAATGCTTCGGGGCTCCCGCCCTTATTTTGAAAGATTGACAGAAGCAGCATGCCATACAGAACCTGAATCTATGCTATCTCTTCAACACAGAAATTAACATTTTAATTTGTTCATTTTAAATCAAGTTTTTTCTTTTCCTGTGTTGCGATAAATTATCTCGAAAAAGGAAGAGAAGGAACAGACTGGCAACGCAGTGCTGAACACAACTGAAGTAATATGACTTAAATATGTTTAAAAAGAGCACACGGGGTCTTCAAATTTCCCCTTTGAATCGTGAGGAGATTCTATCTACCATGACCACGGTTGTCAGACAACACTATCCTGATAATGTTTGATTGAATACATGTAAGGACCTTTGAGCTCCTTCCTTCATCAATTATTATTATTATTTTTTAAATAGCACATTTTCTCAATTAATGTGTCAAGCTTTCCTAACCACAAATGGATGAAAGCACCATTTTCTTCTTTTTTTAAACCAGAAAAAAATGGCATCTAGATAAGAAGAATCTAAGTTGTTTCTTCTCTCTCCTTTGGAAGCAAACAGACAGAACAAATGAGAATAATCTGATCAAATATTATTTAAATTAATTTCAGGAATGGAAACTACTAACATTTAGCACATATTTTTTTATACAAAAACCTCTTTATCAATGTGTGTTAGAGTGACACTTCCATCCATATCTGAGAAAAAAGGTTGATAAAAAAGTATGGAGAACCATGGCAATATATATATATATATATATTTAGATGACCCAGTTTTATCTTTCTTTGAGTATTGCACCCACTCTTACAAATGTCATTTTCACATCTGCAACACAGGCCAGAAAATTTTATTTTTATCTCACGGGAAGTTACATCGTAGGTGGCACTGAGAGAGAAAGAGAGAGAAAGAGTTCTCCCTATTTTAAAAAAACCTTTCAAAAACAGCTATCAAATTCTGGTTTCATCTAAACCAGGCTGACCCACACTGCTACCAGCACAAAGCACTGACAACCAACCAGTTCTGCCAAGAAAAAGATCCCCCGGGACAACTGGCCATGGAACACCAAAGTGTACACAACGTACACGGACTCAAACAAAGGTTTTTACATTGATGATTGGCTCGAAGAAACAAAATCTAATAAATTAGACATCTACCCAAATCTAAACAGAGATTACTCCATGGCAGACTATCTTGTCAGAATAAAAGTCCCAAAACAAAGGCGCACATTAACGATGTACAGACTCAATGACCACAGCCTTGCCATCAAAACAGGCTGAAACATTGAAACAGAGCAAGTGAACCAGCTGTGTGATCACTGCAACTTGGCGGTGGAGATGGAGGCCTACTTCCTACTTACCTGCCCCAAGTACCTCCCCATCAAATATACATATCTGTGTATGTAGTTATCTGCCCTAATAATTAAATATCAAGACCTACTGGACACAGATAAATTAAAAATAATCCTTGGGGAAGTTACTATTGCAATAAAAGTGACAGCTCAATACGTCTCTGCCTACCATTTATTCAGAGTCTGAATAAATGTTTTATGGTTATACATTATATGCATCTGTCTCATATATGGAACAGAGGTTTGTGAAGATTCTGTAATGTGGGGTATATACAGTATGTGTATATACAGCTAAACTGTTCTTGACTACGGTTAACACTTTGTTGTACGTCGCTCTGGATAAGAGTGTCTGCCAAATGCCTGTAATATAATGTAATGTAATGTAATGTGTGAGAGGGGATGGATTCTTTGTTTGTTAAAATATGTAATGTGGGTTATACATGTGTGGGAGGGGGAGGGTTGCCTGTATTTTGTTTGTGTGTTTTTCTTGGGGGTTGTCATTGTCATATATGTACTTTAACGCTTTAGCACCACAAGATCACTTGTCATGCAAATAAAGCAAATTGGAATTTGATTTTGAGAGGTAGAGAGTGACAGAGAGAGAGTCAGTGAGAGAGAAAGATAGGTGTGAGAGGGAGAGAGAGAGTCAGTGAGAGAGAGAGAGAGAGACCGCGCAGTCTCTCAAGTGTTAAGGCATGTGAATTTTGCGTAAGCTTTTACATCTGCTTTGATCTTGCATGAGGTGCATGTTAAGCTGGAAGACAGGTACCGCCAAGGTTGCCGCTGGGTTGTGTGTGTGTGTGTGTGTGTGTGGGGGGGCTTGTCATAACAACAATGTTATACGCGCCGCCATATATGGATATGTGTACGTGTGAACGTTTGTTTTGCTAATGCCCTCATGCGGAATGGCTTAAACGCTTATGGTTCCTTGCATCTCTGCGTGTGCAAACAGCTTTGAGATTTAGTTGCAGTAATTCGGGTTGTGACCGGCATACGTTACACAGCTTCTATAATCAGCTTCTAAGTTTTCGGAGAAACCCTCATGTTACCCGCTCGCTCTGCCAGAAATTGCCCCACACCTTCCAGCGTGAGAGTGAGAGTCATACCACGGTTCCAAGCCGGGGGGAAGCAATTCCTATTCCTGCATTTTCCACCTCGTCGTTGGAAAATGGCAGACGCGGCTAGTTGTGTTGCTAATGTGTATGTTATTGTGTTCATTATGTCCTCGCTATGACTCACTGGCCTCACAGCACTACTCACACTTTACAAGCCACGGCTAAGATTTCATCGAGGGAGTCTTAGAGCCGTCTGGAGAATGTCGGAGCAATTTTTCTGTCCGTCGTTTAACCGCTCGCACCATGCGAGCAACGACATCCCGATCCAATCCTACGTTCTTAGGATTTCACCCGGATAACGAAAGTTTGTCTGGGACGACATAATCGTGCCAATATCTGTGTGAAATCATGTAGTGGTTTCTCTGCTCATGGCGGCATATGGACATGTCACCGTCTGTGCACTAATGCCCTTGTCCGGAGTGACTTAAATGTCTGTGGCACCTCGTATCTACAGAAGCGTTTACATCACACAGCAACCAAGGTCCTTGGTGTTTTTCATTATTATCATTGTGATTTTTTAAATGTTATATTTTCTACAAAATTTTTAAACCTTTTACACCGACAAAGAAATAAACCCCCAAAAAACTAACAGGAAACACACACAGCTAAACCTTTGCCAATCAGATTGATGACAGCATCAGACCAGCTGTTCAAAGGGCCAGAGCCTGCCCTGCTTGTCCTCGCTACCCAGCTCTCCAAAAACATACAGAGAAAAAAATACTGTTTTCAGATTAAGAGCTGGCTTTGACCCAGGATTGATGTATTGAAGGAAGTCAAGGATGACAAAAAAAGATATCAGATCCGGTCCAGGTTTTGTAAGAAGCAGGTTACGGTCATGCTGGGCAGGTCACCCAGTTAGAAACATATTTATCCGCAAACTTCAAAAGGTAACTGAAATAGTTTTTAATGGACTGGCTGCTAGTTCCCGAGGAGAGGGTTGGGAACCGTTGCCATAATTGCACCTTTATTTTCGAGTCCATTCAGGTGTTGTTCTTTCGGGCCCCTCTCCAGGTTCAGCCCGTACGAATGGTACGATGCCCACCCCTGTAACCCCGGCTCAGACGTGGTGGAGAACAACTTCACCCTCCTCAACAGCTTCTGGTTCGGCGTCGGCTCCCTGATGCAGCAAGGTACAGCTGTCTTTCTCCACGCCTCGCAATCACGCACGCCCACCCTCCATTACCCCCTCCCTCCCTCCCTCCACACGACAGCGACACGATTTCCATTTCATCGTTCCTTTTTTTCTGTTCTGTTCTTTTCTTTTCTTCTGTGTGTGTGTGTGTGTGTGTGTGTTTTTTTTTTTTTGTATGAGGCGTCGTGCCTGTCAGAGCAAGTGGGGCTTAGGCTTGCATTACAAAGAATGATGCTGTCGCCATCCGGCCTGCACAAGGAGAGCACCGAACAGGAAATGTGTTGACTGTCAAAGACTGATGGGGGGGTGCGGGGAGGGGGGCAGCCCTCACCCACCGAAATCGCAACAGCTGTGACTGCTCGGATACCCTTTCTTTGCGTCGAACGAAAAAGGAAAAGGGAAAAGAAAGAGGGCGAATCACATACCGGGGCGAGATGGAGGGATGGCGGTGCGACGCACGTGTGCGTTTAGAACGAGCTCGAGACAGCTCGAGTTCAGGTTGCTGTGCGTTTGTATGGTGCGCGAGTCAGAGTGAGCTTAGATTGGCAGTGCATCACAAAGGTGTGTTTATGTGGAGCGTGAGTCAGGGGGAGTTTAGATTACATGTGTGGTTTGATCGAGTCAGAGTGAGTTTAGGTTGGCAGTGCGTCATGTGTGTGTTTATATGGAGCGCGAGTCAGTGAGTTTAGATTACATGTGTGTTTTGATCGAGTGTGAGTTTAGGTTGGTGACATGTTGCACACGTGCATTTAGATCGACATCCCGTGCTCCACTCCGCTGCACTCCACTCCGCACTTTGCGCTCGCGGGCCCCGAAGCCGCTCCTCTCCTCTCCTCCTCTCTCCTCTTGGCCCGGGTCCCGTTCATGCTAAATACCTTGCGCGAGCCTCTCGTAGCGTAAAATGTAATTGTTTAATTTATTCCTGGTCTTGCGGGTTCTCCCTCAGAACTTATTGTGAAAATCGCTGGTATAGAACATGGCTGCTGTCAGCTTCTCCCACGCTCTCCTGGGCTTGACAGATCGTCTGTTTTTCTTTATTTTTTTTACCCAGAGTTCTGTGGGGCTGGTGTCCCTAAACTGTATGTTTCTCTTTTTTGTTATTTCCTCTCCATCTTAATTTCGTTCAGGTTGCTGTTTTCTCCTACGCCTCTCACCTGTTCAGCACAGGTGTTAAGGACATGTCGTTGGCGCCAGGCGCTTGTCACACGCTCGCTTGTCATATGCAAATGGTCTATCCCAACCCCCCCGCCCCTAAACGACCCAGCACAATAAACTCAGCAGAAAGGAGTAATGAAATGTTTAACCTCGTGTAACAAGACAAAGCTGAAGGCTCCGCGTCAGAATCCCGCCCACAGGATAATAAATACGGCGCACAATAGCCCCCCGACTTCCCCAACTGCGCGGCGTGGTCTTCATCCGCTGCTCTCCTCTCTGCAGTGGCTGGTGGCATGACAGCGATGCGGGATGAGGAAAGGGGAGGGGTGCGGGTGTGGGGGTGGAGGAGAGAGAGGCAACTGCATTAGCGGGCACGCTTTATCAAAACAGACAACAAAGAGGCTCGGAGGTATTCTTGTTCCGTTTCAATTCTCCACACGGGAAAGCTCTCTCTCTCTTATTCATTTCTGCTATTTTTCTTTTCTCTTCTCCTCTCCCAGACACGCTGCGTGAATATTTATCTCCCATTTCAATTATTTCAGAAGTGTCTCCGTGGCGCCGACGTTGTGATCACAAATTAATCAAGTGATTTCACGTAACAAGGGGACAGACAGCAATCTGTACTTTCAATAAGAAACATATCAACAGAAAAGCTGCCTTTTACCGATTGTGCTCGGCAGGCGACAAATTACAATTCCTCTAAGGGTCCCCCCAACACTAATGTTAACCTACTGGTTGCATTTCAGTTACAAACATTGGGAAAAGAATAATTAATTCAATAAAACAATAATGATAATTGTCTTCTGCCTGAAGAAGCTGTTTGTTTTCATTAAATTGATTAGCGCTATTTTTAGGGTTTTTTTCCCCGTCTCTTAATCTTGTTAAAAAAAGGTACGGTAAGTATGAAGTGACTTAATTTGATTATTTCTCATCCCTCTTTCTTTTCTAATTAAGTCAAGTAAAATTCCACATAAATTAGTGGTCGAAAAATAAAATTGATTTCCCGGCTCAACCACAGCTAATTGAGGAAACTTGGATCATTTAATGATCTTTCAAAGTTGCTTCATTGAGAAGCTTGTTTGCTAAGCAGAGAACTCCGACAGTAGAAAATTGATAGAAAATGTTCAGATAGTGTACAATTTACTCTGATAGTAAAATCTGCTCTGTGTGTGTCAGAGTTACGGTCGATGGCTTGGCGAGTTCCATCTCGGAGGAGGTGGTTCGGCGTATTTATCATGGCTGGTCCTACAGTTGCAGCGGGAAGCTCGTAGTTCAGGGAAAGGGATAGTTGAACTATAAAGAGGGTACGACTGGCTACCAAACCCAGAGAAAAATGAGAAATAAAATTATTTAAAAGTGTGTCCTAATGTGTGAGGTCTGAGTGTTGGAGTAGCACTGTGATTCAGTCGAACTATCAAACTTTACATGTACAGCACAATTCATACATAGAATGCAATTCAAAGTGCTGAACATAAGCGAAATGTAAAAAAACACACAAAATAAAACAAAAATACAAACACAATGAATGAAGCACCGTAAGGGCACAGGGGGTGCCCACGTTACGCCGAAGGTATTACCTCATACACACTCACTCGTCTACCCTGCAGAAGATGCTGGCATACCTTCCAGCTATCGTGTGGGGCTCGGTTCTCATTTATACTACTGTGGGTTTACTTTACTCACAAGCTTGTCTTATAAATAAATGAGTGGAAAAAGGTTGATGGCTTTTGATTTCCGCTTCACCCCATTTAGTAGCCAATTACACCCTCTATTTATTTAGATTTAACCCTGCCCACAAGGGTCCGCCGCTCGTCTCTACAAGGCAAGCTAATTCTCTATGGGCAGCGAACTCTGCTTCCTTCAAGGCGGAATTCGCCCACCCACATTCTGGAGACTCCTTTTCCGTGCTTCATGGCGAACCAGAGCTGGCTTAGCCTCCGCCCCGGGCCGGACAGCCAAATGCCGCCCCCATCGGGGCTGACGGCAAGGGCCGGTCTGGTAGAGACGCAGGTTTCGAACCGCGTGCCTGACAGGCAGCGCACACCACACTGGACCAGCCAAATGTGGTGCGTTAGACCGCTACGCTATTCACGGCTCCCACTTCACAATTTATGAAGTGCTTTTGATTGGCTGGCTGTTAGAGCACTCACCTCAAAGAGGTTGTGATTTGTCACATTACATTTTTGACAGGGGGTTGGGGGGTAAACCCGCAAAGAAAAGATTGATGTGTCCTGTCCCATGTTTCTGCAAGGGTGCAAGAGTGCTGGGGGGGCGGGGTGGCATCGTGGTCTTGATTGCAGAGCAGATTGAAGCCGTTTACCTTGACTGTGTAAACGAGGTGAAGGCATGGCGGGGGGGCTGTAAATGTTCTGTGGCTCCGGTTGTTGTCATGGCAGCAGTGGCAACAGAATCACTGACGTGATGAAAGAGGTGGACGCCATGCATTATTTAAAAAATATCGGAAAAAAAATTCATTCCAATTTCCGTTAGGGAAATTTCCAAGATTTCTAGTTTCCGTTCCACTCCAAGGGTTGGAGGTTTGGCAGTTGGGCGCAAAGCGCATATCCATGACAGCTGAATTTAGCGGACATCGATGCTGTCCCATGTCTCACGACCGTGTGGTCAAAGCACACACCTGATGCACGGCTTCCCCTGTGTTCTGACAATTTTTGCAAACCTTGCTGTTAGCTTTCCACCAACTCTGCATTATTCCCTAAGATACCGTTTCTTTGACACCATATACAGTCGTGGCCAAAAATATCAGCACCCTTGCACGTTTTTAAAAAAGCTCACAATTTTCTCTAAAATAAGTTGAAATAGACAAAAGTATTTGATCTCCACAATTCTTTATTTCACTGACAAAATTATTGACACCCTAGATTTGGTAGTACAGCCTTTGGAGAAAATAACTGCAATCAAGCGCTTCCTATAGCCATTAATGAGATTCCTACACCTCTCTACTGGCAGTTTGGCCCACTCTTCTTTGGAAAACTGCTCCAGTTCTCTCAGATTTGAAGAGTGCCTTCTTCCAACTGCTGTTTTCAGATCTCAGATCTCAGATCCACAGGTGTTCAATAGGATCAAGATCAGGACTCATTGCTGGCCACTCCAGGACAGTCCAACGTTTTATCTTGAACCATTCTTGGGTGCTTTTTGGATGGGTGTTTCGGGTCATTGTCCTGCTGGAGGACCCATGACATTCAACTGACACCCATCTTTCTGACACTGGGTAGCACATTTTGCTCCAAAATGCCTTGGTGATCCTCTGATTTCATGATGCCCTTAATACGCTCAAGGCGTCCAGTACCAGAGACAGCGAAGCAGTCCCAAAGCATTATGGAGCCTCCACCATATTTGACTGTAGGTAAGGTGTTCTTTTCTTTAAAAGCTTAATTTTGTTGTTTGTAAACAATGTGCTGATCTGCATTGCCAGAGCTCTAATTTGATTTCATCGGTCCACAGAACATTTTCCCAGAAGGATTTAGGCTTGCTTAGGTGGGTCTTGGCAATGATTGGGCCTTCTTGTGTTGCTTCTCTTTCAGCAGTGGGGTCTTCCTTGGCCTCTGACCATAAAGCCCTTCTTGGTTCAATGTCTGACATTACCCCAGACCTCTCCAGGTCAGCCTTGAGATCTTTGGATGTCATATGAGATGTATTTTCGATGGCTCGCACCAACCTTCAACGACATCTGAGATCAATTTTCCTCTTACCACCACATCCTGGGAGATTCTTAAACAATTCCATGAGCAGCAAATGTCTTGATAATATTGTGAACTGTGGAAACAGGAATGCCAAGGTCTTTAGAGATGGCCTTATAGCCTTCTGAATGCTTATGTTTTGTGATAATAGTTTTTATGACATCCTCAGACAGCTCTTTTCTCTTCACCGTTGTCACAGAGGAACAGAGTAGCAGAACTGACTGTTTTCTGACTTTAAAATTGATAATTGGCTAAATTATACCATGTGGGTATCTGCAACCTGTCACAGGTGAGTTGAATTACACTGCAAACAAGAATCTATTTCCTCCAACCAAATTTATTCAAATTGTTCTAAAGGCTGCCAATAATTGTGTCATGGCCACTTTTCAATTTTGAAGCCATAAAATATATTTTTTAATTTGTATTATTATTGTTTGATTGTGAGCTGATTGTAAATCAAACTGATGGACGTGTGAAGTTCTTTCAATTTCCAGTTATTTCAGAAGATATTAAACAACATCTACATGAAATGCAAGGGTGCCAATCATTTTGGCCACGACTGTATTAATAATGATAATGATAATTATTTTTTACTGCATGCTATTTTACAATCCAAAGTCACTTCATGAATAGAAAACACATTCTTTTAAGTTTCAGTATTTACAAGAGACTAATAAGAGCACACAGCCTCCAGTGCTGAATCTGTGCCGTGTTAAATGAGTGTTTTAATTCTCATTAGAGACATGAGACCCACGCTTTCAGATGACTAGCTGCAGCCGCACTGTAAAAAAAAAACAAAATTATGCTAAAGATTTTAAAAAATATTGCTTCAAAGCTTGTTCTGTTTGATTCTAAACCAATAGAGACCTACTTGCTACTCCAAAAGCCACTTTTCCACAACAATGCACCTTCTGAGAAGCTTTCAATTTCCTTACAGATTTAGCAAAATAAATCAAATGGAGAGAAACAGATATGTGCTCGAGCTAAATGTATGCACCAGTTCCCAAAGCCACGTGCAGTGGAAGCCGGAAGGGGCAAAGAGACACGGCCCGACGTGCTCGTATCTCAACAGGAGCTAAACTACTGTGGGGCCCCTGTGGGACAGCCAGCTCACCCCCTCCTGCCCATCAGATATTGCATGCCGGCCTTCTGTTTCGCCTCGGTTGTTGCTAGGGCGTTTATCGAATGCTTGCTATTGCGGACCTTGGGTTCAAATCAATAGCTTTGTCCTCTGGCATTCTTCTCATACACAGTACAACTGCTTCAATGTATCCTATTGAGGACATTGTTTTTTATATATGTATATATATATATATATATATATATATATATAGAGAGAGAGAGAGAGAGAGAGAGAGAGAGCCTGACTTCATACATAGATGTGTCAACTAAAGTTGTAACTAAAGTTAAAACTTCTTTAAAAAAACTACCTTTTTATAATAATATTAATATATATATATATATTTTGATAATAAGATTATTCTAGATTAGCCTGTGCTAGAAGCTTAAACAAAATGGTTTAAGAAAATGTTGTTCTATTGTTAATAATGAAACCATAGTGGTAGGTAGGTTATTCATTGTCATGCTGGTTATGACTGTAAATGTTGAAAATTCCTCACTTGAAAGCATCTTGTGATTTTCATGTAAAGTTAAGGGAATTTGAATTCTGGCAATTTGAAGTGTAAAACTGCAAACCATAGTAGAAAACCTTTTTTTCTTTTTCATGAATATTACACAATATTACAAGCATGTTCAGTGCATGTACTAGTGTGGCCGGTTTACTTTGAATTGGTTGGGGTGTTTTCTTTTTTTACTTTATTTTAAAAAGACAAGAGCCTGAGATAGAGGACTAGTTCTCTGCGATACGATGGCACAGCCCTCCCTTCACAGAGATGGATGGAATAATGAGTAGATCTTGTCCCACCTCCCCTAACCCACAAGCGAGCACAAGCTCAGACTATTTTCCTCTTTCATAAATACCTCCTGTCTTATCAAGGGTCAGACACAATAACGATAATCATCAGGATAATAACAATATAATTGTTCTTTTTCAATTGAAATAACCTTTGAACACTTAATTGACATAAAAAGCGGCAGCTCTCCGGAGCGATGGATGTAAAATAGTTTTATTATGAAACTCCCTCTTTATATAACAAAAGTGTTTTTTTGTGTGTTTTTTCATGTACTATTTGGAGCTACGAGTTGTCAGACAGAGTGCTGGAGCACTGCATGAATTACATGATGGTGCTGATCACATATTTTCATAGTCAGTGTTCGGTGGGCACTTGGCCTTGTAAACACTAAAATTCCATTTACAGTGTAGTTCTGTGGCAGGCGTTTTTATCCAGAGTGCATTTATTATGGCCAGAGATCAGTGCTTGAACTATTGAACAGTAAGCTACAGTCTAATCGTTGACATTACTGACGTTCATGCCACAACATCTGTCATACAAGGGGAAGAGAAAGGTTATTATACTTTTTTATTATAAATTGAGGTCTGAAAAGTTGAGGGGTTTTTTTCTGAAAATAGCTAGAGATTCTGCCACCCTGACTGAGTGGGTAAATAACATTGGCATCTGTATTGAAGATGAAAACATGCTTTTAATTACGAGTCAAAGTTAAAGAGCAGTGTTTCATTGAATTTAGCCCACAGTCTGCCATGCTTCTGTTCTTTCACTGTGCGTCACTGTTTTCACTTCCTTTTTAAAAAATCTTAATTTGCTCACATGGCACATGCTCTTACCTGACATGACTTCAAATTATATATATATATATATATATATATACCTATATACCAGACACTTTTATCCAAAGCTATTTACGGTAGAGAATGCAAATATATTTTCCGGTATATGTGGCTCCAATCGGAACCGAACCCACAACCCAAGCATTGTCAGCACCATGCTCTACCTACTGAGCCACACAGAATCACATTACAATGCACTTTCAATTGTTCTCCTGTTGCCTGTCTTCATTTCAGTTTTACAAAGGAGCATTCAGCTCCGCACTGTATGAAAAAAACAAGAAGACACACCTACATACACATACAGGTAACTGCCAAAATAAAGGCAGCCCTTGACTAAATGAGGGATCCTTTAAACGGTTACAGTACCACGAGTGTCCATTGGGGGCCAGTACCGGTGGGTAGCCCCCCCCCTTTCCAACGAGTCCCCCCCCATTCCCGGCTGGGACTCTCCTAGCCTGGGCCAGGGCCATTTGATTGCCCTGAATCTCAAACCCATGACCCTCAGGTATTGAGTCCTTGGGTCTCCCGTCCGTCTGGATTTGGTGATATTTAGTGGTGTTTGTGAGGTGTCTCCTCTGTGGAGCCACTGCTATATATGTGGACCTTGTCAAGATGCCATAGAGGGAAAAATACAATCAAATTCACACAGGCGATCTGGGAGCCCAGCCCCCTGCCCCCACTCCCTCTTTCGACAGTCTGGTTACTTAAAAAAATTGGGTGTATAAATCATTTTAGCACGGGCAGGGGAGGACAGAATGAGACAAACAGAGAGGGCATTCCTAGAACCGATGGAGCAAAAAAAAAAATCGAAACAAACAATATATATATATATATATATATATATATATATATATACAGTATATATATAAAATAAAACAAACCTTGCTTGTCTGGTAAATGAAGACAGACGGTGGTTAGGACACTACATCTGAAGGCTTTAACCGAAATACGAGTCGTTCCCCAACCTAGCAGCAGAACGTGACTCTCTGTGCCATTCATGCAGCATCCACCATGAAATCCCCCCTCTTCCAAAGCAAAAACGAAGGTGTCTGTTGTGCGCTGTGACCATATGGCCGTGGCCCCAGGGGTAAGGTCCAACAGAGATATGGGGTGAGGATCAGAGGGAACCCCACCTTCTCCTCTTTGTCTCTGTGTCTCTCCTGTAATGGGAAGGAGGCCTGTTTTTGGCAGGGGTCACTCACAGGGTTCAACAGCAGGGGTTTACAAGCAGGAACTCACACACACTCACTCACTCAGTTTCTTTCAAGGAAACCTTCCTTACTTCCTTCAAGTGGTAAAAACCAGACCTGCTGCTCCATTCTTCTAAAAATCCCCCCCCAAAAAAAGGATTTCAGTAGATTTGTTTTGCTTCTGCCGCGCAGGGTATCGTTTTGCGTCTCGTTTCCCGGCGTTTCGCCTCTGACGGGCACAGATTTTTCACAGGTAATAAGGTGGAGGTGAGCGCTGGGCCAACACTGTCTTATTCTCCAAGAAAGGGCATTATCGTCACTGCTGTGCGTTCCCAAGTCGTGTCGCACAGGTGGGAAAACAAGATCAGTCAGTAATTCTCTAGCAGTCTTTTGTGCCAGACACCTCCCCCCACACACACACACAAACTCATACACCCACACACTCACGCACACACACACATGCACTCTCACGCATACACACAAACACACACACACTCACACACCCACAACAGAGTCAAATAGACATGCACACACACGCACTTCTGGAGTTTCAGCTTCACATAGTTGAAACAATATTGAAGCGTATGACTGCTGCAGCTCGGTTGCCAGATTTAGAATGCCATTTGTGTTTTTTTCCCTCTAAACTGTGGTGCCTCGCTTTGCTCCCTGGCATTGCCTTATTGATTTATTTTCTGTTCCTCCCTCTCTATCTGCCTCTCTCCCTCTCTCTCTCTTTCTCTCCCTAAGTGTATTTTTTTGGCATGAGCAAGACTGTTAAGAAATGTACACCATCCATCATCTTTATGGGCTATTATGAGTGAAGAACAATTGGTTGGTTGGCGGAACACCTCGTTTTGTGGCGAGCGGATCGCGTTTGGTAGGGTTTTGCACATGCATCATCATTGCTCTGTGTTTGCCTGTCCATTCGAATCATAAGACGTCTTCTTCTAATGCGGTTAACCCAAAGAGGTTTGTTTACAAGGGTGATACAAATGACCATTAGAGCCCTGCTGTTCCTCCCTCGCCCGCATCTCAGCGTTTATTTCCTGTTATGAGGGGGTTTTGGCCTGTTTAACAATGATTTTCCAAACCTCTTTCATGGGTCTGACCGAATGTGAAGGAAGCATACATCGAGCATGGGTTTCCACTCAAAACATTATGTTTTTTAAAATTCATGTGTTTGCCACACTGCAAAAATAAAGGCCTGGGTTTGTTGGAAAGGGAAGGCCTGTCCCTGATGGACTCCAGTTTAAATAATCCCTCATCTACTCAAGTGTTGCCTTTATGTTGGTAGTTAAATGGGCACATATATATATATATATACTGTATATATACAGTACCAGTCAAAAGTTTGAGTACACCTTCCATCTGGACTATGGCTAAGCAGGCACTCCTTCATTCTTGAGCAAGATAACGACCCGAAACACACCTTGAAGTTGTGCAAGAACTATCTGGTGAAGGGAGAACGTGAAGGACAACTCAAACTAAGGACCTGGCCTGCCCAGTGTCCAGACTTCAATCCCATAGAACTTGTATGGGATGAACTGGACAGAACAGTCAAAGCAAAGCAACCCACAAGTGCCTCTGGGAATTGCTGCAGGAGAGCTGGGAAGACATATCGGGTGATTTCCTGCTGAAACTTATTAACTGAATGGCCCGTGTTTGTGAGGCTGTTATCACAGCAAAGGGTGGCTATTTTGAGGAATCCAAGATTCAATTTTCAATTACATTTTATTGAACATTGCTTGTTCCTTAACATGTGTTTTTTGTAATTTTCAAGTATTTAAAGAAACTTTTATGGTGTAAAGCATTGTCAATTATGAGATAAACCTAGTTTCCAGCAGGTGTACTCAAACTTTTGACTGGTACTGTACATACATAAAAAGCACTTTGAACTGCAATGTACAAAAAGTGCTATACAAATAAATATTAGTATTGTTATTATTGTTATTATTATATAGCTCCCATGTTTCATAGTCAGAAGGTTGTCTGTTCTGGGTGGTGGGCATGCATATTCAGGATCTCTCCTCCTCCTCCTCCTCCTCCTGCAGGCTCTGAGCTGATGCCCAAGGCCCTGTCCACGCGCATCATTGGGGGCATCTGGTGGTTCTTCACCCTCATCATCATCTCCTCCTACACCGCCAACCTGGCAGCCTTCCTCACCGTGGAGCGTATGGAGACGCCCGTGGACTCGGCCGACGACCTGTCCAAGCAGACCAAGATCGAGTACGGCGTGGTGAAGGACGGAGCCACCATGACCTTCTTTAAGGTGAGCAGGGGCTACTCCCCCCCCCGCCTCATTGGGTCTGTCTTACATTCCTAATTATACTTCTGAGGTACTTAACCAGATGAAACCATCTGTGACTCAAATGCTGGTAAAAAATGAAGAGTACATCCCTTAATCTGCCCTTCTGTGTGTGAGTTGGGCCTGTTTCACTGGATCACCCGGGGTAAACACATTCACATATGAATTGGAGACACAGACACAGAGAGAGAGAAAGAGAGAGAGGTGGAAGAGGCAGAGAAATGGCTGATGTTAAACTGCAACTTTTGTTAACTTTTCACAAAAACTTCTTTCTTTATACACTGCACGCGGAAAGAAAGGGGGGAAAAAATCAATAAAATTTCACAAAAGACTCCTCTCTGTTTTATTAGCAGTTAGATCCTAATTCCCACTGCAAAGGCAAATTCTCCAGCTCTCCCACTTCTCCAGAGCTGTTTGATGTGCTCCTCCATAATGATTTTTTTATTCCAAAGTTTCAACTTGGCTTCAGGGTTTTTTTTGTGTTATTTTATTTTATTATTTAGTTCTCCCAGAGATGCTGCTAGGGTATAACATGTGTTTTACTTCTTTACGCTTTTTTAGACAGCACATTTCCACTCTTTCTTCTATGGATATGGTTTAAATAAAACCCCAAAACAAAAAGAAATAGAAAAAAAAGAAAACCTGAAAAATGCAGGTAACTGCCAAAATAAAGGAAACACTTGAGTAAATTAAGGGTTCTGGCAGCTCTGTTATAGTGTGGAGATGCATATCCCTGGCATGGTTTAGGTCCGCTCAACCCCTTAGTGGGCAACGTAAACATAAATAAATACAAAGCTATTCTGAGTGATCACCTTCATACTATAGTGAAGCATTTATATCCTGATGGGAGTGGTCTCTTCCAGGATGGCAATGCCCCCATCCACAGGGCACGAGTGGTCACTGAATGGTTTTGCTGAGCATGAAAACAATATAAACTGCATGCCATAACTGTCTAAGTCACCAGATCTCAACCCAGTTGAACACTTGGGTGTTTCTGCAGCGCCTGAGACAGCGTTTTCCATCACCATCAACAAAACACCAAATTATGATTAAAAAAAATAAAAATATAAATTAACGGAAATTCTTCCACGGACGCCTTTTACCTTCTCCTCGACGGACTCGTGCCAGCTCACCCTCCCCCCTCCCCTGGAGGTGGACAGCCAAATGCCACCTCCAATCGGGGCTGACGACCAGGGCCGGTCTGGTAGAGATGCGGGTTTCGAACTGCGTCCCTGATAGGCAACGCACACCACACCAAAGTGTGGCGTGTTAGACCGCTACGCCATCTGCCGCCCCAAATTATCTCATTTTCTCATGGAATAATGGTGTTGCATCCCTTCAGTAGAGTTCCAGACACTTGGAATGTCAAGGCATGCTGAAGCTGTTCTGGCAGCTCATGGTGGCCCAACTCCCTATTAAGACACTATGTTGGTGTTGTTTCCTTTATTTTGTTGCCTGTAGAGTTACCACTGCGGGCCAGTGCTGACTGGTGTGGGAGAATGCGGCTCTGTTGTGTGTTCTCCTAACACAGCATGCCCTGCTCTTTAAGGGCTGCTGTCCTCGTGTCACCCACGGTCCGGGTTTGGGAAGAGGTCCATGGTGAGAAATCCACGTGCTCACAAGACAGTTATAATCAATCTGCTGAAACATGGATTGTCAGCAGCAGCATTGTCCCTGGCTTTTCCAAAACGATGCACTCCCCACCCCCAGTCCCCATCGCAGTCGTTTCCGTTTCATTTTGTCTGCACACAGATTTCTTTGTGTAATGTCTCCGCTGCATTGGCGATGGGGCCCCAGCCTGCTCTTGTCACACACACACACACACACACACTCCCAGCTTGCTCTTGTCACACACACACACACTCCCAGCCTGCTCTTGCCTCAGAGTGCTTCTTCTCCCCAGTGATCCTGATGCGCTGTGACCAGTCGTAAGCCCAGGCATTAGAACCATGTCCAAAGAGAGAATAACGGGGACATTCACTCCCCGTGGCAACGCGTAAAGTGAGCAGCATGGCGCGAGCTGACAGATGCATCAGGGTACTATTAAGATTGGGCGCATTAGCCGGGCAGCACTGAGCCAGCGTGACGTAAACGAGCATCGGCCGAGGCCTTGTGTGGGCTGGGACCAGACCGGAGCTCCGGCCTATGCCGGATTTATTTTTCCACGGCATATGAATGGCTGTCCTCCAAATTTAAAGCATAAAAGGAATCCACCATTGATAATTTCACACTCACAACCAAGGCAGTTCTGTAGCTACTGAAGTGGTGTGATTCTACAGTTAAGGTACAGGCCTGGAACCATCAAACCCATCCTGATTGGCAACACACTGCTGACCCTTTTTTTTTTTTTTGTTAAACCTTAGACTTTCCCCTCACCTTCTAAGGATATTTAGCCTATCTACCACTACTGACACCCGGATCGGCCAGCGGAGGACGGGCTCCCCCTCTAAGACGTGTTCCTCCTGAGATTTATTCCCACTGGGGAGTTTTTTGCCTCACTTTCTGCTTTTTGGGGGTTCATGTCTGATATTTTCTTGTTTTTATATCTTCTGTTTTCTCTAAAGTGTCATTGTGACAGTGCTCTGTAAAATGTAATTGAATTGAACCTGCTCACTAATCGTCTTAGCTAGCATGAATTAGCAGCATCGCAATTAGTAGCATTGGAGCAAACCTCAGCAGCAAACATTCTGGCTTTGGAACTGTCCGTTTCTTTTGTACCAAGAAGCTCATAACAGAAGTAGTTAAGGCAGAGACATTTGGGGTATTCAAGTCCAAGCTTGATGCAGTACTGGATATTCTTTAGACTAGGACATGACGAGCCTACATGGGCGGCCTGTCCTCATCATTATGTATTCTTATGTTCTTCTGTTCTTAAAAAATTATAACACATAAGTCTCTTTATTAACGTGTGTCTGATATTTGACTTCCTGTTGACACTAGCAGCATTCCTGGGGCCAATGCAACCACAAATATTGGAACAAAAATGTTTGGTAGACAACAAAAGGACACCTTACCAGTATGCTGAACCAATGTAAAACACATTTATCTAGCTATATATTTCAATTAGTCAGAACAAATTCATTAATATCCATCATGGCATCTAGAGCAGGGTTTTCCAATCTTATCTGAAAAGGGCCAATGTTATCTGAAAAGTGGGTGCAGGCTTTTGTTCTAGACCAGGACTAAAACACCTGATTCAACTAATCAAGGCTTTGATTGAAGTCCACAATTAGTTGATTCGTTCTATTAAGTGTTTTATTGCTGGTTCAAGAACAGAAGCCTGTGCCCACCTTTCAGATAGCATTGGATAACCCTGATCTAGAGCAATTACACTACCGGTCAAAAGTTTTAGAACACCATTTTCCAGTTTTTACTGAAATTTAAGCAGTTCAAGTCCAGTGAATAACCTGAAATGGTACAAAGGTAAGCGGTAAACTGCCAGAGGTTTAAAAAAAGGTTTAGGTTACCAAGGTTTAGGTTTAGGTTTAGGTTTGATTCATTGGTCCATAAGACCTTCTTCCAGTCTTCAGTAGTCCACTGGTGGTGCTTCTTGGCCCAGGCAAGCCTCTTTTTCTTATTTTGCCATCTTAGCAATGGCTTTCTTACTGCCACTCGACCTGTCAAACTTGCAGTTCGAAGTCTTCTCTTCACAGTTGAAACTGAGACTTCCTTCTTCAACCACTGTTAAACTGTGCTTGAAGCTGTTGTCCTGTGAGCCGCCTATCACGCAAGCTGTTGACTCTCAGAAACTTGTCTTCTGATTGTGTTGTGGCTTTGGGTCTGCCAGACCTCTTCCTGTCAGAGTTTCCAAGTACCTTTTGATGGTTTAGGAAACTCTGACAGGAACCCTTGTGTTGTCTTTGGGTCAAAAAATACCCTTTTCGGAGTTTAACACCAGTGAAAACCCCCTAAATTATTTGTTTTCAGCATGAAGTTTGATTCATTTTCCATTAGAAAAAGTGAATGATTGGTCTTTTTTATATTTTTATAAAAGCTGTACACCCTCAGGGTACAAAGATTATACACATCTATTGCAGCAAAAATCAATCAATCAATCAATAAATCAATTAAATAAATCTGCACTGTGAAGTAGGAAAACAGTTATTCACCAGGTTGTTGATGAGTGACAGGTTGTTTCTTCATGCAAATCTGATTTGGGGTCATTTTTGACCCTGTGGACACGGGGCCTATACAGAATATATATATATATATATTATATAACACCCTATATATATATATATTGTAACACCCTACGGGGTTTGGTTGTAGGTGTTACGAGTAGTGCAACCCAATAGACAGATCCAAGCTCAATTGTACAAAAAATCGTTTCTAATTAACAAAAAATCCACTCAGAAACACAAACTATGGGGAAGTCACTCAAGTGGTTGACCATTTAAATAAAGTCCAACACAACTCAAAATCTCTTAAACAAAACTTAAACAAAAGGTTTCTTCCACTCTGGGGAGCTAACCCCTTACCCAGAGCCTCTCCAAATCCTGGCTGGTCTACAGACGTCACAGGGTTCTTTTCCACCTTCCAAACACTTCCACAAGTTTTCCTCCTCTTCTCTCTTTGTTTCTCTCCCTCCACTCGCTCTCTTCACAAGGCAAGCCTGGCTCCTTGGGTTCATTGGGTTTTGATTAGTTGATTAGTTGCAGGTTGCAGTCGTTTAGGTCCTGCGAGGTCGGGGTGTGACCGGTAGATGGCAACATATGAACCCCTGCCCATGGCTCTGCCTGCCAGGTTGCCACACACCCTCCTCCTCAGACAGGGGTTTGAAGCAGCCCAGGGCACATCCATCCCCCCAGGGTCATACATGTCAGGCTGGTTGTCCAATTTCATCCTTCTCCATGGCCACGTCCTGTGTGCTGCATTAAAAGAACCATTACTTTCACAATGAGCTCGCTCACCTCCGATTTTCCCTGACTTTGTTCCCGTAGAGTTTAGTTCACACCAAAGCTCTTGTCGCAAAAAAAAGAGCCTCCTTCTTCTCCACGCGAACATGAACGTCTCCCTGACACTCTGTGTTCCTGTTGACACCAGCTGCTCCCCCCCCACCTTCTCCAAAATCAAGGGAGTGTTTGACAAGCAGCGTTCCACTTTCCACGTTCCACACCCGGGTTCTGTCTGAAACACCTTGCAAGACAACGAGGTCAGGAGTGAAGGGGAAACAGGGGCCCTACAGCGCCATTGAAGACGACACACAGGTGTCAGTAATCAGCCACACTCCGCCGAAGAGCTGTCAGACCTTCCTATTAATCAAGGTGAAGGGGGATGATCCCAGGTGTCTCAGACTAACCAACTCACAAATGTATTTTTTTTTTGGGGGGGGGGATTAAATGCACGTGAAGTGTGAATGGGTGGGGTGGGGAGAGGTAACAGAAGAGCCCCTGCCACACAGCTGAAAACTTAAACTTTAGTATGTGTTTATCCTACTCACTCGGATATTGCATGGTTTTATTTTCATTGTATAATTTGTTCAACGCACTGGAATGGCAGGAGGAGCAGGAGTTACTGACCTGAAACTCTTTTTCAGGTGAGTAACCCCTGCACAGCAGCAAGCAAAATCACAGCAAGCTCTTGTTTTGATGTACCAACAGGGATGGACCAAAAACATATTTGTCGGATTCAGCCCCAATACCGAAGCCATCATGAAAGATTCACCTGAATCTTTAGGAAACCTAAATACCAAAGCCATATCATTGATAACCTTTCCTTCATCAAACATTTAAAAATGCTCAGGTTGTTCTTTGAATAATTTTGATAGAAGCAATCCCTCTGAGGAATTGGGGTGATCACCATAAATGTTAAAAGTGAGCTTAATTAATATTGAACTCCCATGAAGGTGCAACATTTCATAGTGACTGGTGGGACCTGAAGTTGTAGTTAAATTGAATAGTTCTTACCTTGATCACCCGACTCCTTAATAAAAGGCTTTGCTTATCACCAAATAATTCAAGGGACAACCCACAAACAATTTTTTCAACATTTTAATTGTATGATCGAGGAAAGTTTTCATCTCGTTGCAAATAAATGGCTTCTGGTAGAACATTTCATCCCAAAAATTCCTGTTAAGAGGGCTGTTGATGAGGGAGTGCCATATTGGCTTTCTCTGCATGTTGCTTTTTGTACATTTTTATGTTCCTTTATGCCATGGAGCTGTTACTGCGAGTAGTGACCCGGGCACACTTCAACACAAAAAGAAAACTGTCGACGGTGACATGAAAGAATGCTGTCACATCGCCTGCTCCAAGGCTCAGTCAAACTCATCCGTTTCCTATCATACCACCTGGCACAAGGGAAACAATATCACACCAATAACAAGAAAAGAAATGGAGAAAAGGTGAGGTACTCAAGGTTAATAGCACGCTGACAGCACAGTGACTCTGCACTTCAGAACCATGCAGCTCATCTGTTTGAGTGTTTGTGTGTGTGTGAGTGGGGTGTGTGTGTGTGTGTGAGAGAGAGAGAGAGAGAAAGAGAGTGTCTGTGTGTGTTTGTGTGTGTGTGGAGTGTATGTATGTGTGTGAGTGTGTGTGTGTGAGAGAGTGTGTGTGCATGAGTGTGTGTGTGTGTGAGAGAGAGTGTGTATGTGTGTGTGGGTGGGGGGAGTCTTGGGGACAGTGTGTGTGTGCTTGGGGCTGTGTATACTGAAAAGTGTGTATATTTGTGCTTGCACATATCTAATTTTGTGATTGGAGCTGTGCATACTCAAACTTCTGTGTTTGATAAAATAAATACGCGAACAAATTGTTGACGGGGGGGGGTTGCATGAACAAATTGTTGAAGGGGAGGGGTGTGTGAGATTGGGGGTCCGTGAACGAATTGTTAACCAGGGGGAATTGTTCAGCAGTACATTGACAGTATTAGATAGATTAATAGATTATCACAACTGTAAAAAAAACATTTTGGGGGAAGGGGAGGGGGGGTTTAAACCCAAATAGTGTCCGGCAGAGTGTCCTTACTTCATCTCATCTGTGTTCTTGAGGGCCTCGTACCCTGGGCATGGTTGGCATGGCCTTTGAGCGACTCCTGGAATGCATCCAGGTCACCAGAGCCGGCATGCTGGCATCAGCGTGCTTCATAATTTGGTGTGATGGATCTAGGGGCAGTGCCATCGACTGGAGATCCACGTGGCTCTGCGCCAAAATTGGAAACGTCTCTTGGAGTGGAGCTTATCGAGAGCATGGGTGGGCGAGGAGGGTCATATCGGTATCGGTTACAGGATTTTGTGCCAGGTTCTGCTCTTAATTATTTAATTAGACCAATAATTTACGTGATCTGACATTTTAGCTGCATTTCTTAAGCTTGTGATTGACAGCTGAAGGCTGTTCTTGTGTCCCTATAGCAGTAAATATCCACAGGCTTTTACTGTGAACTGACCTACGAGTGAATTGGTGTGTCTATGGTGGTGAATCTATTGTTGTATACTGTAATTATGTAGGATAATTTATGGAAACAAAATCCTGCATACACACCGGCCTTCCATATCCTAACCTTATCCATTATGAGCTAAATGGCAACACTGATCCTAGATCAGGGCCTGTATTCATGTCATCTCAGAGTAGGAGTGCTGATCTAGGAGCAAGCTTTTGCTGGCCATGTCCTAACCTTATCCACTATGACCTAAAAGCCCAAACTGATCTGACCAGCACTCTGAGATTCATTATGTATATGTGCCCTGGTCTTCCTCCTCACACAATTACTTAATTGATGCCATTGATCAGATGGGAACCTGTTCTTGCCAGTGTAAACTCAGCTGTGGACTGAAATTGCTAAACCCCATCAGGTTCTGTCAATCACCAGGGCCAGCAGCAGATCTGCGGCACCTGGCCTGGGGATATTCAGAAATTCATTTATTGTTTTTATTTTGGTAAAAATAAGCCAGGGCTATACACATGACTGAAAACTATAAAATACAGTGGCAGTGCATAATAGTGGTTAGGGAACTGGGCTTGTAACTCAAAGGTTGCAGGTTCAATTCCCAGGTGGGCAGTGCTGTTGTACTCTTGAGCAAGGTACTTACCCTGAAAATATCCAGCTGCATAAATGGATTGTATGTAAAAAAATGTGAAATGTGTAAGTCACTCAGGATAAAAATGCTTGCTAAATGCCTGGAATGTAATTTACGGTTTTCTCCTTGCTCTCCATCTGTGTCTGCACATCCAATGAAGATGCCTTTGGATAAACAAGGAGGCTGGGGCACGCTAGCATTAATTTTCTGTATGTGCAAATTAGATATGGGAGCTAATGCCAAAACAGAGAAGCAGTTTTTTTTTTTTTTCTTGTCATGCGCAGCATATTTATTATTTTCCCAGAGCCATTCATATCCCGGCCCACACTTCTGAGAGTGGTGTGTGTACAGATGGTGATTAAAAAAAGAAAAAGAAAAAAAAACATCCTTTTTAAACAGATTTGCCCTGACGCATGATTTTGAGAAATTATCAAGACGCTTTAGTTTGAAAAATGCCTGCATTTCATTACTAAACCCCCAAACCATTAACGGCACCAACACAACAAAACAAAACAAAAATAGCCCTGCATTGTCTTGAAAGGAAATTCTGTGCGATTGTTGACTGTTTTTCCCGGCGTTCCTTTTCGTCACCCCCCGCGTGTCATCGTGTTTTACGGAGTGGGGGGATCTGCACATCCTCCATGCCACACCGTGCCACAACCTGGCTCCTCCTCATACCATGTCTCTCCCATCTGTCCCAGAAATCCAAAGTTTCCACATTTGAGAAGATGTGGGCGTTCATGAGCAGCAAGCAGAACACCGCACTGGTGAAGTCGAACGACGAGGGCATCCAGAGGGTGCTGAAGTCAGACTACGCCCTGCTCATGGAGTCCACCACCATCGAGTACGTCACCCGTAGGAACTGCAACCTTACCCAGGTCGGAGGGGCCATAGACAGCAAGGGCTACGGCATCGGCACGCCCATGGGTGAGGAAGGCCCAGCATCGTCTCACTCGCTAACATGTTACGCCATCACTGTCAATTCTGTTTCCACGAGAACAAATCACCTCGTTCCATTCCATACATTTGTACATTTCAGTTATTTTCTCCCCGGTTTCTCAGAATTATTCTTTATTTATCTTATGGTGAAAAAGATGAGGCAGGACGTTCGCTGCGCATAAGAGTGGCCCTGTAGTACCGGGTTACGGTCGACGGCCTGGTGAGTGCCGTCTCGGAGGAGACGTTACTTTGCCTTCGTCACTACCAGTCGCAGGACTACGGCAACAAACTCATATTACTAGGGGAGGATTGACATAAAATAGCGGGTCTAATTGGCTACGAAATTGGGAGAAAATGGGAGAAAATCAGAAACAAAATCTGTTTAAAAAAGGAGTGGCTCTGGAGTACCGGAGTTACAGTTGATGGCTTGGTAAGTGCCGTCTCGGTGGAGTCGATACTTTGCCTTTGCCACTGTCAATCACAGGGCTACAGCAGTGAACTCACAATACGAGGGGGGATTGACATGAAAAAAGGATGTACATTTATTGGGAGAAAAAGACAGACGTTTCGGTCAAATGACCATCATCAGTATCAGAAAATCAGAAACAAAATCTTGATAATCTTGATAAAACTTTTTTAGGAACAAATAGAAATTATTGAAGGGGAAAATGTAATGTTCTCTCTTCTGTATGTGACGACCTTGATTCGCCCCTCCACAGGGTCCCCGTACAGAGACAAGGTCACCATCGCCATCCTGAGCATCCTGGAGGATGGCCGGCTGCACATGTTGAAGGAGAAGTGGTGGAGTGGGAGTGGCTGCTCTGAGGACGAGAGGCGGGAGACGGGACCATTGGGCATCCAGAACCTGGGCGGGATCTTCATCGTCCTGGCAGCGGGATTGGTCCTCTCCGTCTTCGTGGCGATCGGGGAGTTCGTCTACAAGCTGCGGAAAACTGCGGTGCGCGAGCAGGTGAGACCCAGCCCGAAAGATAATCAATCAATAATATGATCAGTCAATAAACCAATTAATCAATAAAAAATAAAAAATAAATGAATCAACAATTAATCAATTCATCTTTGGTAAGGGGAGGGCCAGGCCTGTCCGCCGGTACTAGCAGTAGCACCCACCAATAGACACCAGCAGTTCTGCACCCGTTTAAAGGATACCTCTTTTACTCAAGTGTTGCCTTTTGGCAGTTACCTGTATTCTCCTGAGGTGAAAAAGGGTGGTTTTGTAAATGCAGTTAATTTGGGGATCTGATGGGATTCCTGAATGCAGTACAAAGTCCTCAAGAGTCTTAAAGAGGCCAAACAAGGACAAACATAGCAAAGTGCTTCGACATTGGCCTTTTTTTAATGAGACAAACAAAAAAAATTGTAAGGTCGACCGGGTCCAGGGTAGTGCTGAGAATTTGCCATCTGGTTTTGTTCGAGTAAATCTTTCTCTTTTTTTCCGCTCATCACTGAGGCGTGGAGTGACCTAGGGAAATGCTAACATTAACATTCACATTGGAGCTCCTGCTTCCAGCTTCACTTTGATTAGTTTGTCTTCAAAGAAAGACACGACAAACATCTCAAGTTCCCAAGTATGATCAGGTGAAGGAGAGGTTAGAATATGATCTTCAGGTTTGGGTCTTGCTTCTGGGCTTTCTGCCAAGCGGAAAAATTACACAGTGTATGACTTATCAGAAGCAGCTCAAACTTCAAGATCAAGTTTAAGATCATGATTTAATTAGCCTCACTAGTCAGGCTCATAATCGTACGGTACTATGAGCCTGACCAGGTTGACAGTGATGTTATACTGATGAGATAATTCTGCCCAACTGCAGGGGAATGGGCTTTGCCTATACACCAATCATTGACCTATAACGTAATGCTGGCTAAAACTTGCTTGAATCAATCAGATTGATGGAAACCAGTCACAATCTGCATCCTCCCTTTCCAGCCATTCCAGCAATCTGGAGTCGAGGTGATTAAATTATTGTGCTTGTATCATGGCACTCAATACAAATAAAATGCTGATATATCGATTTATAACAAGTGTACATAGCTGCACCTTAAAAACCAATATCGTGTCATACAGTATCGTTTTAATATATATAATCATTACAACTGTAGTTGAGAATGGTCATCTTTAGTCGCAAGACTTCAGAAAACCACCCATCCTTAGTTCTGAGTTGAAGTGCTCTGTGGAAAGGAAACAAGTAAAAGAGCACACCAAAGCCTTTCAGCTCATCCCACGTATTTATGTGATTGCAAGCATGTCTCTTTGTTTCGTTTCAATCAGTGTAATTACAAACTGGAGCATGTGAAATTAATCCTTTATTAGTCATAGCCTGTGTCAAGGCAACTCTGCACACTGCCGCCACGGCAACAGAATCTCTGCGGGAAGCCCCGGGCTCAGTCTCCACGGCAGCGGCGAAGAGCGGGCTTTTCTCATTGGCCAACAGCGAGGAGGCTTGATGCGCTCTCTCTCTCTTTGACAGCGAGAAGGAAAGCAACACATTTTTTTCCGGCCGTGTGGATCCCGTGTGTGCCACAATTCAGTCGTCGAAGGCGGGACGGCAGATGGGCGATATCTGGAAAAATTTGGGAAAAATGTGAAAAATTCCAACCAGATTGGCAGTTGCCAGAGTCTGGTTGACATCGGCTTACACCCACCTGTCCCCGCCTTTAAGTCACCCTGACCATCATGGTGTCACTAGGATTCAAAGTAAACTTTCTTACTCTTCAAGTACATGTATATGCCATTTAGCAGACTCTTTTATCCAAAGCGACTTACATTTTTCAGTATATGCGGTTCCAGTGGGAATTGAACCGACAACCTAAGCATTGCCAACGCCGTGCTCTACCCACTGAGACACACAGACCCATGTCTGTCCAGGCCTGATGCAGTACAGGTTATTCTTTAGACTAGGAAGTGATGAGCCTAGATGGGCCGAATGTTCTTGTCATTATGCATTCTTATGTTCTTTCTCCTCTCTCTCGCCACCTCACAGAGATCGTTCTGCAGTGCCATGGCCGATGAGATCCGGCAGTCCTTCACCTGCGAGCGGCGGGTGAAGCACAAGCCACAGCCGCCGGTGATGGTGAAGACGGACGCCGTGATCAACATGCACACCTTCAATGACCGGCGGCTTCCGGGCAAGGATAGCCTGACGTGCAACACGGGCATGACCCCGGTGTTCCCATGACAGGAAGCGCCGGCCTTTCAGGGGCCGACGGAGCGATGCGCCGAGCGCGACGGGACGGGCAGGTCACCGCGGCGACACCAAACCGAGCCCGGCGACAATGGCAACGGCAACGGCACCTACAAAACCCACGGCAGTCCAATCCGGAGCAAGAACGGCGGCGTTTCCGAACCACGGCTCGCCCAGAATTTCCAAACGACGACAATGTGTACTCAAGTCTGATGTTTACGTGTGTAACACAAAAAACAACAACGCCCCCTGCCCCCCTCTAACCCCCTTGCCGCCACTACCCACCGTCGCACCACTCGCCATCGCCATGGGGACCTTGGGAAACCCCCACATCGAAAGAAAAGACCCAAAATTTACTTCGAAAAAATTTCTAAAATCATGGAGTAGGAGACAAACATCCTATACCGGAAGAGAAGCTTATTCAAGCATGGCAATAAAAAGACAGAAAGAAAGAGAGAGAGAGAGAGAGAGAAAGAGAGAGAGAGAGAGAGAGAGAGAGAAAGAGAGAGAGAGAGAGAGAGAGAGAAAAACGAGGCTTCAATTTCAACGGGGAATCGCAGTGCCGTCACACATAGCACATTGAAAATTCATTCAAAAGTCAAGGTTCTGAACTGTTTTATTTTTCCCTGACATGCAGAGGTCCTTTGGCAGTGGAGAATGACCTTTTACCTCAAAAACAAAAGCAGTGCAAAGTAAGACTTATTTTAGGAATTTTCCATATCCCGTTGAGGTTGCCAAGGGAAGACATTTTGGTGGATGAATATGAGGATATTAAAAAGCATGGCTGGGACCATGACATCGTTTTGTAAAAGGACATTCGCCTGGTATCTGCAGAGTGAGAAATCTCTGGAACCCCCCCCCCCCCCCCTATGTTTGAGCTGCCAGGGACCTGGCCCTCCAGTAAATGTGGGCTCGCAGATCTTTAATGACAAAATGAATGCACAAACCAGACAGGGGTGCCATCAGTGAAGCCAGTGAGATGTACTGAGGTGTTAACGGGAGAGCCTGACACGAGCAACAAATGGTTTTTTTTCTCTCATTGTGCCATTTCTGTTTTGTTGTTACGATGTTTGTCTGTTTGTTCGTTGGATGTTTTTTTGTTGTTGCAAGAAACAAAAACAGGATTTCCTGTGTGCTTTGCTGCGTAATTTGCCGGCAGATATTTTCGACACATTTACAGTAGACAGCGCGAAAAAAAGAACAAATTGACATCACTTACCAAAGATATGTCCTCGAAATAGAATTAGTCTCTGAATATTAATACGCGTTGTGTTCTAAAAATGCAAAATGGGAAAAAGTTTTAAATTGTATTAGCTTCCTAGAACACTGACACCCTAGCGTTTACTGAAATTGTTGGTAGGAAAAGTAGCATTCATACAATTCTGCTATTATTTCATTTATGTCATTTCCTTTTGCATAATGGAGCCTTTCCCTGTCCAATTCTTCTAAATACATCCATTCAACATTCAAGGGATTATCGCATTAATTACACTGTTTTATTATTTCTCATTCATTTTTTTGGAAAGTAGATTAGGTTAATTTACTTAAATTACTTAATTAATTTCACATGACTTAAATTGGGTGAAGTTGAGTTGTTTTATCTTCATCTAGATATCAGCCACCTGTACTGTATTTGACATTTCCCGCAGAGTGGCCTATTTGCTGGTAATTGTGTACTGAGGCTGCCAGCAGGGGATTGTGGGTAATAACCAGGTAAACATCACAACCAGTTCTAAGGCCCATGCCATCTTTTGCCAAGATTAAACCTTGTATGTATTGAATTCCCCGAAACGTGTTTATGTCACCTTCCCAGGAATAATCAACCTTACCTAACCTTACCTAACCTCCCAAATACAGAGACCAAGGCCCTGCAGGAAAAAAAAACACTCTTTCTAAACTCTTTCTATCCCTCCATTTTTGTTCCTTTCTCTCTGCTGCCTTTGTTAACAGTGTGTGTGTGTGTGTGTGTGTGTGTGTGTGTGTGTGTGTGTGTGTGTTTCCCAGTCCTTTTCAGAAACATCCATTGTGCTGTGATATAATTCATTCATCACTCTCCTAGCTGCTTCATCTCTCCCCCTCCTTGCCCCAGATGGTGTCTGTGCTCCCTCAGACCAAGGGGCGGGGTGGTTATAGATGGGATTAGTGCACTCATTGTGCAGGGCAGAGGGCGGGGTCATTTACATGCAGCTCACGCGCCCCCTGTCTGCAGCCTGAGGACACAACGCCCAGCCTCTCACCTGGAACGGGCCTAGTAACAGGTGTAATCCTCACACCTCATATATGGATTTTACACACATTAACGCTACATTAATTCACCCATAATTCTGCCCCCCCCACCCCTCCACCCCCCTCTCATATGCATATGGATATGATCAATACAGGTACAGGTGAGGATTGAGCTGCTGGCTCACACCAGCATTGCCATTTCCCCAACGACGCCATCTTGCTGTGCGTTTGCTGGTCTCCCCGAAGGCTCGTGGCTCCCTGATTGGTTCGCTTTACTCATTAGCTTAAATCAGGCCAGGGGCATCATTTTATTTGAATATCGTTTTAAGGATTATTTCTCTGTCAGCTCTGTAATGGTCCTCCCCTTCTGTGGTTCGCGTGGTTTTATCAATGATGTCCTTGAGCACAAGTGAGCTCAGGCTCACTGTTTAGTCTGGTGTCGTTTGGGGTTTAATCTGAAAGCTCTGTGGCAGGAGAGGCCCCACTTTTAGCTTGTTGTCTCTTTGGATGACGTAAAACCTGCCAGGGGTGTCGGTTTAAAGAAAAAGAAAAAGGAAATGGATTCTGACTCATCTTAGGTAGCAACCATCTAGTCGCCCACAAGACTTGGATTTCTGAATTCTATTAGATTTGTGCAGGTTTCAAACAAGAGAAAAATAGAACCAGTGCATTACGTAGCCTTTGTACGACTTTGTAGAACACTCCATGTCACACACCAAAAAAATTGTCAGTGACCTTTGACCCTCCCCCTCTGAGAGGGATAGTTAACTCACAGGAAAAATGTTAATATTCATATGAGCTGTCGCCTCGGTTACAATATTTGGATACACAAAAAGGGCTCAATGAAATCTCAACATTGACACCCTGTTTCTCAACATTAGCTTTTCTGTGTTGGGTTTGGTGACGGAACCTTTTTCACATGTAACTTAAACTAACCATTTGCAAGGTACAGATTTGAGATAAGCATTGCTTTACAACCATTTTACTGAAGCAATTCAGGTTAAGTACCTTGCTCAAGGGTGCAACAGCAGTGGCCCACCTGGGAATTGAACCTGCAAACTTTGCATTATAAGCCCAGTTCCCTAATGATTATACTACACTGCCACGCACAATACTACATCAGCCAACCCTTCCCTTCCCATTTGAGCTTGGCATCAAAAAGGTACGTGTTGATTCTGATTTGATCCTGGCATAAATAACAGCAGTACTACTGGTGTATGATTTTAGTATCTAAGGTGCCGGTGCTAAAATTGTCGAAATGGAGCTGTCTGGATAAAAGGCTCCTTCAGACAGCAAACCTCTGTGAGGTGAATGGGTAGCAGAAACGAGGGGGAAAAATGTTTTCCTTTTTGGGGTTTTTTCATACATAGTTAACACTTAAAATAATTTCAATCCACTTGTCTGACTGTGGAATCCCATTGTATAAATTCAAAAAATAAAAATGTTCTCGAAGGTCATTGTAATTTAAAAAAAAGCCCTTCTACAAATATAATATAGAGAAGATAAAAAGATATTTTGCTAAATTATACTTTCATATATTGGTAAATACATTTTGTGTGTGTGTGTGTGTGTTCTTAGAGAAACGTATCCATATATAAAATGTTCTCTTTTCTTTTGCTCTGAATGTCCCTGATACAAGTTGATCAGGGCCCTTAAGTACCACTAATGGAACTCAGCACTCCGCTCCTGTGTATGTACTTTAGTAACAGGGACAAGGAGAACCTGTACCCATACAATCTAAGGGTTTTATCCGGCAGCTGATAACCTGAGTCCGATTTCTGTGCATAAATCACTAACACTCCCCCGCACCCCCCCTCTCCCCCACACTCTCCAACATGGCTGCCCCCGCCCCTCAGCATCATGTTAGACATGGGTACGCTGTGAATGGATGTACTATGTGAATGGACAGGTAGGACTGAGTTATTTACCTTCCTTCGTGCCACACCCATTTCCCTTATACAAGGTGTACGTATTAATGTTAGACTGTCCCTAACGATAGAAGAAATTCCTTTTTTGAAGACAGTTAGTGGACTGTTTTTTTTTTTTTCCATTGAGCCGCCGTATTCCCTCTGGTGTTTAGAGTAGATAGTTAATCACTGGCCACTGCCTGCTCTTGCAGATCCTTTTTTTTTTTTTTACCCAAATCTGTGGAGACGTACATGACCTTGCCCTGGGTTTCGTCACTGTGATAACGCTAGCTAGCCCGAGATTAGCAGGTGAATCTTGATCTGTGAGACCCTCATATAAATATATACATTTCTTTTTCTGGGTAATGGTTCAGACACAGTAGGAATAATTAATGTGTGTGACCAAAATTGACTACTGGGCTTTTTTTGTTTGTTTGTTTTGGTACTCATATTAGTCCTATTTACAGAGCAAAAAAATATTTTGTTGGGAAAGTGTGTCTGGTTTTATTTTACAATTTGTATGGAACTGAAGAGAAAATTTAGGGGGGAACATGTCAGAATAAAAGTCCATAAACCGTGTTCCATAGACATTGCTGTATGTGGTATGAGTTATAATGGTTTACAGTTACAGCTTTTGACTTTTATTTATTCGTCGTTTGGGGTTGCAATTATCTGCTTTATGATTTGACAAAAAACCTCTCAAACAATAAGATTAATATATTGGTGCCGACCAGGGTTTACTTTGTGGACATGCAGAATTTCTATGAATATAGTTTTTGTAATGTTTTGTAACAATTTTTGTTTTCCTAGTAACTGTATGTGTTACACGCTGACCACTCCTAGACTAATTGAAGTTAAAGTAAAAACATAAAAATAAAAAAACACTATATACAAAAAGGGTATACAATGAAATAGAAAGGTATTGAATTATTTTCTTTTTAACACACTGTGAATAATTCAATTGTACAGTTTGCTGTATGGGTAATATGGTTTTAAAGTTTTAAATAAAAAAATGATAAAGTGTTTTTAAAGCTTTTCTTTCCTTTTCGGTGACATTATCCTGAATTTTATTTTATTTGAATCATTTTTGTTTCTTACTTGTATCCATCTGACTGCAATACAGGTGTGTGGAACACCTGGACCTGTAGTTACATGTAAAGACTGTATCACCATACTCATATTACCACCTTGTCCAGAGGTCAGGACTGGTTTTAATTCCCTTTGAAAACACACTGTCACACTGTCACTGTTTCTTTGTTTGTTTATTTGCCAGGGACATAACAAAAAACTATGTTACATGAAAGACTTCAGATGCAGTGCATTAAGGGTTTGTAGCCAAATGCTAATTTCCTACACTTATATATACAATATAGTATATAAGTATATAAAATAAAAAGAAACAAAACAAAACACATGCACAAACACTTTAGAAAAAGTTACTTCAATCTATACAGCAAAGCAGCAATTCATACAACAAAACACAAGCAATAGGAACCCTTACATAATGAGAGCAACTATAGATATCTAGTAATATATATATATATATATATATATATATATATATATATATATATAGTACAAATGTTTAACCATTTTAAAAAACATTATTTTGTCTGAGCTATTACTGTCAAATCAAGGATGCAACTTATTAGATATTATTACCAATATTATTATAGCACTGATGTTATTATTATTATTATTATTATTATTATTATTGATACCATTAATCATTATAAAGAATTATTGAATTATAATCTTGGAACTGGAACTGACATAATGCATTAAACCAAATACATTTTGATTGATTAATAAATGATTGATCTCTTCTCAAGGGTGATGTAAATTGACATATTACTCATTAACTGATTAATTGATTATGTGATTAAGGGTGCAAAGGGAGTGACTTCCAATGTCGTCAATTAAATGTGCCTCCCCCAGCAACTCCTTCAAAGCATGAAAACCTACCTGTGACTGTAAGGAATCCATACAGGCAATGCAGCTGATTCTATTCACCTCAGGCCACCTCACCTGCACAAGGGCCCAACAGCCATGTACTGGCTGGGACTCAAACCTATGTCCCTCTGATCTGGAGTCAGGCAGTGCCAACTCCATTCCCAACATGGTCTTATCCCTTCACAGCACTACATTCAGACGTCAACCTATCTATCGACGAGAAGGGCATGAGTAGCCTGAACCAATCCTTAAAAAGGATATATAACCGGAGGGTTGGGTCTTCGCTTTGGTGGGATATGGGTGGTAAATAAGGAGAGCCATTACCGCTCTCAGAGGCGACACGACCTCATAACTTTCACCACAGCCGTCTCTTACTGCGCGTCTCTGCGGTTCCCGGTAAGGAGCTAGGAACTGGAATCACCACCAACCGTCTCTAATCCTGCACCTTGCCGCCGTTAGACAGGTTTCCATCAAGCAAATGACATAAAAGCAGCAAGTGAATGAATGTGTGAGTGTGAGAGAGTGTATGTGTGTAGGTGTGAGTGTGGAGAGTGTTTGTGTGCAGGTGTGAGGGAGTGTGTGTGAGTGTGTATGAGTGTGAGAGAGTGTGTGTGTACAGGTGAATGAGGTTCCCCTCATGCCAAGCTCCATGCCTTTGATCAGCAGCTCTTAAAAAATCGGACAAGGATGGCCGCACCGAATTCCGAACACCGTAAACCATCTAGAGTAGTTATCCGGGAGAACTTTGTTGCCATCTGCCGTGTTTTTTTTTTTTTCACCCTGGGGGTGGCGATGGTGGTGGTGGGAGGGGGCGTGTAAGAGTGGGGGTGTGTGGGGAAGGTACAGCCTGCCTTTGAAGTGATGTTCCACCTTGTCCTCATAAGCCACAGATAGCGAGGAGCAGAAGTAAGTGCATTTTACAGTTGCTTCAAAGACGGAGCAGGGGTGCAGAAGGAATAATGCCGCACACTTTTTTCTTTATAAACCTGTTATTTACAAGGTGGTGGAAACGGTGGGGCGAGATGGGGGGATAAGAATGATGATCGGGGGAGAGAGATACGTTTTGGAGATGCGATCGCACTGTGCATTATAAGGACCCGTTGTGATGAGCTCAGAGAAAAATGTGAGCCGGAAGCAACAGCAGGGGCCTGGTTTCAAATTTTTTTGTTGCAGCAATAAGTGACTGACTAATGCATGGGGGCCACTTGTGGTTTGTGTCTGACGGGAGTGCGCTAATGGAATATGGATGTGCTCCGAGTCTCTGTGGCTTCCAACGCGGTGTGGCTTGGCTCGAAGGGCACCTCAATGACACCCTGAGTGATCATTAGTCTATTTCATAGATATTTCCAAGCGTGCTTGAACGTACACAAAGGCAAGCAGGCCTATTTTAAGATTTTTGAACTCCATTTTCTCTCTCTCGCTGTCTCTCTCTCCACTCCAGTGAATTCGATTTATGGATTATGGTTATTTATGATTAAGTTGCATTAGAAACTCAATATAATAATAACAAGTACTTTCTACTACCTGGAGTAATAGTTGAATAGTTGAATAGAGAATATGTAAAAGTGATATACTTTATCCGTTGGTACCGATCGTGGCACAATGGACACTCGCGTTACTGCACCTGTTTAAAAGATCCCTTGTTTACTCAAGTGTTTCCTAGATTTAGGAGTTACCTGCATGTATCCTGACTGACACCCATGCTATTGTGCCCGACTTCCTTAATGCAAAATGCCACGTGGTCAACTTTAGTCAAAAGTTTAAATGACAAGAACATTCAAAATAACTGTCTAAATCTGCTATTTAAATCTGCAAAACACACTACACACCTGGACAGCTTTGAAATCAACTATTCAGCTGAATGATACACAACTCTGGAACGTGCTCAAGTCATGCCACTACTTTTCTGACAATTAAGAAACAATATCTTGGTGGGTGTAGTAGTAAGCAGTCATGTAGAAGTAAAAGCAGTCATGAAGCAATACCTCAGAAGAAATAAACCAACAATTGACAGTAAATTTGTCAGCAAAATTTGAGGATGAACATTGATTGAATAAAGGTCAGGCTCTCTCATGCTACGTAGCACCACAACACACAGGGATTTATGGCAATGGTGCAATGTATTATGAAGCACTGTTCAACGTAAAGATAACTCAAGGATTTCGCTTTCTTCTGTTTTCCCAAAGGGAGATGGAGGGGTAACATTGCTGATCATCTTCTGCTATATCAGTCGCTCAGTTAGCCCTCTCACCACCGACCGAGTTGATGATGAACACCGAATCCAGCCGACGGGCTGGAAATGAAAATGATGGAATTAAAAAAGAAAAAAAACAACATTTGGAAGTGGGTGACAGGCCCAAGGGTGTTGGGGGCTGTGAACATGGACTTGACACTCCAAGCCCCTCCCTGCCCTGCCCCGTGGGTCTATGGGGTGGGGTGGGCCACCCTTTTCCCCAAGCTTGCGGTCCATATCTGGGGAGAGCACTACACTGGTAGAGCTTTTTTTGGTTCCCTCCCAGGAAAACCAAGGGACCGGTGTGTCTCTCACTATTAATAGTGGGGCCTGTCAGCGTTGAGTCACCGTGTGGCCGGCAGAGAGGTGCTGGCGGAGAAATATTAACCTTGCCGATCGGGAGACGCTGGCGCTTTGACTAAAACTCAGAAACCCTGGGACTGTCACTCAGGATAAATAACTGCCTGGGGGGGCTCACTCGTAATTGTAAGATTTATTATCTTTCACTATCAATTAGTCCCCTGGGAGAAGAAAGGGGATGGATTTAAGGATCACAGCAGGAGTATGTAAAAGAGAGGGAGAGAGAGAGAGAGAGAGAGAGAAGGAAGAGGGGGAAGGGGGGTGAGAGAAGGTGGGTGTGAAGCAAGAGGGTGAGAGGAAGTTAGGGAAGGAGAAGGAGAGGAAGAATTAGAGGGAATGAGAGAAAAAGAACAGAGAGCAGAGAGACAGTATGTGAATGACAGAGAAAGAGAGAGAGAGAGATTGCATTTCCAGCTATTATAATATTATTTTATGCTAATTAGAATTTGAGAGAGATGCTACGTGATAGAAAGAGAGAGAGAGAGAAAAAAAAAGAGAGAGATTGCTGCTACCATTAAAGCAGTTTTTTTCATTTGAATTAGAAACGCGAAAGTGACAGACAGAGAAAGAGAAGAGAAAGGAAAGATGAAAGGAACAGGAGGAATTGATTGAAGGAGGGAGAAAAAATGGAGCAGGGGAGAAGAGAAAGCAAAAATATAAAGAAGAGAGGAACAAGAGAACTAGGGAGAGAGGGAGTAGAGAGAACTTGAATTTAAAGTAAATTCAAATATAATTATGTTACAGCGCATTGGAGTGGAGTGGCTCACAGTGACATTTTTACACCTCTCGTGGGACAAAAAAAAACAGAGCGGGTTCGAAGCCACGTCACTGGAATCAAAACCCATCCAAAACTTTATTCTCCACCATGCGACAGGGGAAAAAAATGCTGTCAGTTTCACTGCGGCTGGAGGCTCCACCCCTTGCCATGGCAAGGCCCCCGTCTCCCGGACACTTTGAGTTTGGTGTCCAAGGTGATTGTGATTGATGAGAGTGCGGGGCTTGGTGCTGAATGCTGTTGACTGGTGGCCTGTGGGGTGACCGGGGTGGATTTGCTGCAGTGAGGGGGCGGGGGGAACGCAGTGGTGAGGAGCCCTGTTTCAAAGCGGGCTGCCCCGGTACGCATTTGGACTGGACCTTTGTGCTGAAACATAAGAACACATAATGACGGGCTCTCACCTAGGCTCATCATTTACCTGCAGCCTAGAGAGTATCCAGCACTGCACCAAGCCTGGGTTTGAACACCCCATTAGAAGATAAGAAGACATAATGATGAGAACAGACCATTCAGCCCATCTAGGCTTGTCATTTCCTAGTCTAAAGAATACCCAGTAATGCATCAAGCCTGGACCAAAGTTTCTCTGCCTCTACTGCATGACCCCGCCAAGCTGTTCTGTTCCACACATTGACAACTCTCTGTGAAAAAAAGCCTTCCTGATACCAGGGCGGAATTGACCTTTAACTAATTTCCACCAGTGCCCTCTTGTTTTGCTCCATGCCACAGACGTGTAATTTTCATGTTAAAAAAGGCCTTTTCCCAGCTGCTGACTGCAGCTGAGGAGAAACAACGCGCACAGCAGGGCTTGAGCGCTAACCTTCAGAGACAAAGAAAACAACCCAGCTAACCTTTTTCATAAACCGGGTTAGCTTGGATGGTCCATCAAATGTTCACCTTTCTGTAACCTTACTGTGCTAAAGAAAGGAATTAATTAGTGAAGGCCGAATCAAGCCTTGTGTGTGGTGTCATTTGTTTCTGTGGGGGAAAAAAACATTGTTCCCTTTATGGATTAAGAACAAAAAAAGCATTTTTCCTTGTTAAAGGGAAATGATTCAAGAGGGGGGGAAAAAGGTGAACCGTCCATCTGTTGTCATTGGCAACCTTTCCCCTCAGTTCACAGACAGAAAAAAAGGAGTGAAGTGACGTGAATACCTGTTTCCTAGCAGCTAAATTACTGCAAAATGCTTCGGTCCTTGCTAATGGACTATACATACATCCCAAATTTGTGTGTTACATTAGGGTACATTAGCAAGATCAGAAGTAGGCTTTGAGGATTGTAATATTTGAAGCTCGTATCAGACACTGATGTTGCCTGTTGTCTCTCTGTATTCAATCCTGACTGGATCACTTGCTGCCTCTGTGTAGGATGCGGTGAAGAGGAGGGTCATGCAATTATAAATTAATCAATCAATCAATCTACCAATCAACCAATCAATCTGCATTTATTATATTCATTACATTTAAAGTACAGTTTTGAAGAAGGGTGACATTTCTGTATTTATTTCTGATATTTAGAAATAAAAACCCTGTACTGCAAGTTTGCTGCTGCAACCCTGGGATGGGCAGTGACAAAGACAACAAACCGCCTCCTCTGAGACGAAACTTGCTAAGCCGTCGACAGTAGCTTTGACACACACAGAGCTGCTTGCACATGGCAAACTCATGCCGGCCTCTCTCGCCCCCTTCCCCCTGGGGGCAGACAGTTAATTGCCTCACCCGAACGGGACTCCGGGCCTAATCCGCGCTGGCCGCGCGCGCAGCCTGACCTCGAACCCCGGCTGCACTGAGCAACGGCCACTTAACCCAAAGTCATTCATAATCAGTTGAAAACCAGATTTTTGTAATGGTGACCAGAATGGAGTGCAAGTAGCAACAGTGATATGGTAACTTTCTGTTCTATGCTCATGTATAATATTTCCATGTCATATTAGACATATCCCTACTGTTTTCTCTAATAGAAGAATCAGATTCACGATTCTAGTTATGAATGATCGCAGAACTAAAATCAGAGTAGACAAGATATATTCTGACACACCATGGCCATGGATTGTTTCAATATAGAAAGCAATAGAGGGGGGCGTGCATGTGTGTGTGTGTGTGTGGGTGGGTGGTACATTGATGGGCACAACCACCCCCCACAATAGCTCGGACAATATTACATTATTGTGTAATTACAGTCTGCCACAGTCTCTTTGAAAAGAGAGAGGGGTGGGGGTCTCATGGAGGGAAATTTCAATTCAATTAATTTCCTGCCCATCTAATGATTGGGTCCCATCGCATGTCCCTTTTGAGATAAGCCACATGGTTGCATGTGTAAATGAATAGCTGCTCTTGTGTCTCTGGGTCGCTCGCTTTCACAGAGGGGTAATTGACACGGTCGTGGGGACTTTTCAGAAAACGAGAGGGATGACATCAGTGGACACATCATCAGCGAGAGACAGGGACTCCTTGGTTAAGTTGCTTTAATGCTTGGCTGCTGCCCATGCTCATACACAGCTCAATGCAAAGCACAGCAACAACCCGGGCAATGCACTTTTCTATTTCAGCTGCAAAAATATGAGCGGGTGGGCAAGTGTATTCAATCTAACCACACACAGGCTTTTTAGACTTTTAAAGAATAAACAAGTTATCAAGTGTTACATTTTCCATTATCAAAAACACCTTTGCCTTATTTCTGCCTGAAATAAAAACAAAATTTGAAATGCGTTTGTTTTGTTTTTGTTAGGAATTAGGAATTAAGGCAGTTTCTCCGGGTTCGACCAATCCACTACAACATGCACCATAATTCGACGTATGCTGGCTTGTCACAGAGCTGACGAGTTTAATGTTCCTGTAAAGTTTACGGCTGAAACACATTTGCAGAGGAGTTTTACGACCCAAGATTTTATTTTCATCCTTTTGTTTAATGGAAGAGCAGGTTTAACTGCACTGGGCTTCTTCTTTTATAACCGTACACAGACACTTAGCGGTGCGTCAGAGAGTTTAAAATTTTCTGTTTGAAACAATCCACGCAACTTCCCATGATTACAAAGTAAATCCTCTGTAAGCCTGAACGATTTAACTGCAGACATCGACATTCGTCCCATGATTCGGGTGAATGGCTCGGTTTTTCAAAGCTGCTCTACTGTACTACTGTATGTGAGAGGGCGATGAAGGTACGGCCTTTTGAATATTACCAAACAAAAGTATTCAATTTTGTACGAGAAAAGGCAATGGACGAGAAAAATGTATTGGGTTCAAAACGATGGATGTGTATACTGTATGTGTGAATGTGTGTGTTCTATTGAGAGAACCAGACAGCATACTCTATAGTCAGCCTGAAAACATATAATCAGGTGTTACACATTGGGGGGGAGTTTTCCCCATTCACTATAAAGCACTTTCCCAAATAATCCCCCAAAAATAGTGGTTTGGACAGACGAAGGGCTCATTTTCCATCTTTATTGTCAAAATATATACTAAACTATGAATAAGACGTTCATGCTAACACACTTCGACTAGTTATTCTCCCTAAGAGTACACAGAAGGAAGACGACACCCTGAGGAAGACTCACTAGTCAAAACTCATTAGCGTTTAATAAAGATGTGAAGGCCTTTGTTTGTACAAAGTTTTTAGGGAGAGCTTTCTCTAACCCATTTCTTTAATTTGCACATTTTTGCCATTATTATTATTATTATTATTATTATATTATTATTAGTAGTAGTAGTATTATTATCATTATTATTATCATCATTAATAATAGTTTCTCCTTGGGGTACAGTGGGTATGGGCACACCAATCTTGTTAGACGACGCATGAGCTTGTGTTTTTCCCCTCGCTCTACATTCATGTTAACTTGACAGTTATTGTGTGCAGCAGACACAAAAACAACATGTTGAACATATAAATTATTCATACCCCCCAGCTGGGGATAAGTAGCAGGTTACTGATTGGCTGAAAGCCGTCATGGTGCGGTTTGAAAAAGATGATAAGCAGACCGCATTGGGAGATCAAAATCTGTCTCATTGCGCAGTTATAAATTAAGACTGGAAACTAAATCTGCAATTCCACAACCAATTGTCTTTGTTTGATTTGCATTAGCGGCAGTGGTCATAAACCATTTAACGTTGAGCCCTAGCACGGAGAGATGGGGTTTTTTTTTTTGTTGTTGTTCAGCTTACTTTGTTCAGGCCATGGGAGGATCCAGAAGCTGCTCGCTTGCCTGGCAGCAGAATAAAAACCAGAACAAAAATAAGCTCCCTGTATTTCCTCTCAAAGAAACGGCAAAGGTTACTCACTGAAGAGGAGGTGCTGCCCAAAGGCTCTTAGGAGCTGGTTTGAAGTCCAGGAAATTCATGCAAGCAACTTGACACAGATCTGAAATGGGCTAAGAAGCCACAGGGTGATGTTTTTTTAGCAAGGGGTGGTGGTAAGGTTACAAAACATGTAGAAAAAAAAAAATTCAGAAACCAACCAATTCTTTAGACAATCCTGGGGAATTTTGAACAAAATATGTTACTATCCTAAAATATACAGTCATGTGAAATAAGTTTGTTCTGAACATTGAAAAAATTGAATTATCAGTAATCTGCAGAAATATACTGATGTCTAAATTGTTCAATTATTTCAAATAAAGTATTTGACCCAGGTCTGAAAAGGATAAAAAAAAAAAAAACTTGGTCAAATAACAATCAGGAGTAACAAGCACAAAATGGCCACCACGGATCCCAACAATGACAAATTGAGACCCGTCCTCAATGTAATTATTGTTTGTATTTCTTTATAATTATAATTTGTTTCTGATTTTATCCAATTTTTCTTCCGATTTGGTAGCCAATTACACCCACTATTTTTTTCAAGTCAGTCCCCCCCTCGTAGTGTGAGTTTGCTGCCATAGCCCTGTGACCGGTAGTAACGAGGGCGAAGCATCGTCTCCTCTGAGACGGCACCCGCCATGCCGTAGACCGCAACCTGGTACTGCAGGACCACTCTTGTGTGCATCGAATGCCCTGTCGGCTTCCTTCCCTGGGGCAGACAGCCAATTGCCACCCCCAGTGGCACTCTCGGCCAGAGCCGACTCTGGCGCGGCCGGGGGGAACGAAACCCCGGTCACCATGGCCAGCGCCAGACGTTGAAACCACTGGACCACGCAGGAGGCCCTATCGTTTGTCTTTCTTTAACATTATTTTAACTTTACCTGTCAGGGGGAAATACTCCAGCCCATAACCGATAACTACACAAGAAAATTAAGTGTTTAATTTTAATTTATTATTATTTTTTTTTTAAGTCAAATTTGCCATGGGGTGCAGTGTGTTATGTTCTGAATGTCTGTTTTTGTTTTGTTTTTGTTCTTAGTTTATTTACCATTCATTCATTCTCGCATTCTGTCACGTTCTGTTCCCCGTCTGTCATTAATCCTGTATTTCGAGATCCACTCCTTGTCTTGTCATGCACTTCGGGAGATTCTATGTTTCGGTTTTTCCGTCTTAGCTTCTTATCTTGTTTTACTTCTTTCTTTCTTTCTATAACACTTTGTATATACAGTAGTAGTTAGATGTATATAGTACTAACCAACTAATCTACTAACATTAGGGATTTAGATTAAGTTACTAACACTACTAATCACTAATTATCTCACGCTTCTAACTATCGCTGTCATTCTCTCTTGTTGTCCTATCCCTGTACGCTTTTCACTTTTCACTTCATTCGCACGCAGATTCTCTCTTTGCGTTCCTACCCTTCTAACTATGCACTTGTCTGCCTGCTCTTCCAGGTCGTTTATTGTTTATTATGTGTTTGTGTTATCCCCAGTCCGTGTCTTTCGTTTCCCCTTGTTATTGGATTAACGAATCCCATTGTGTTCACCTGTGTTCCTACCCCTCTCTCCTCCCAGTCACACCTGAGTCCTGTTGTGTTTCCCTTCCCTGCTTGTATATAAGTTCCGTGTTTATGTTCTTTCCTCGTCAGTAGTATGATCTTCATTCCCTGAGCCGATTTATTGTAAGCCAGAGTCTGTAGCATTTCCTTAGACACCCCTTCTGTTTTCACTCTGAGCCTGCCTGTCGATTTTGTTTGTTTGCCTATCTGTTTCCCAGTTTTGACTTTTTGGATTGTTTTGTGACTTCTCTTTGCCTCGTGATTTTGTACCTCCGCTACCTTGACTACTGGTGTTTGATCCTTGCCTGAAATTAAACTATTCTTTACCAAATCCTGATCTGCGTCTGGGTCCTTATCCTGTACCTAACAAGTGAACTACTTGGGTTATTCATTGAACCAAACTGCTTTTTGTGCTTTACACCTCGGACATGCTGTACTGTATATCGCAGAAGCTTTGCTTATCATGTTTTTCTAATAATGGACACCAAAACATTATATCATATGATGAAGGAACAGCGTAATCAGCAGCGATGCAAACGTGTGCATGCATCCCAAGCAACTCTGTACATATCAATGCCGTGGGTATTTCCATTGTTTGATTTTATATGTAAGACAAGCTTTGCTCGTCATCAAACAGAAACTTCTGATCTTGTAGCTTGTATTTTCTACCTTAAAAAGAAAACTTTCCATGTTCTATCCCAAGGTTGTTTGCAGCCTACAGCTAGTTTCTTTGAAGTGCACCTAGAACCACACTCCCCTCCCTTTTTTCCAGGGGGAGTTCATAAGCAATTGATTTGCTATTCTGTATCAAGACCCTATCTGGATTCCACACCTTGCTACTTTCCTTGCTTGGGAAGCAACCCTACTGCTCCCCCTATAGCTCGAAAGGAGCTGATCCGCAAAAGTCCACATAGTTACATTGCGTACAACTATGAGGCACACAGCTGATATTCTGAACGCAATGCCTACTTTAAAGTTTAATGCACATGGACCAAATGTCAAAAATAATTGATTAAAATGTTGAATACATTATAGAATAAAAATAGAAAGAAATGCTCACCATAAGTATAAATATAAGTTCAACTTCATTGATAAATCTCTAGTTTCATAATGACAATTTTCACAACATTGTATTTCAAAGATCCCTTATATTTGATGTTTATTGTATAGGGTCCCACTGAAGCACACCAAATGGCGGAAGTGTCCGAATGGTGAAGAATAGCATGTAGTCTTACCTTGTGATACCGGAACGGGATTAAATGAATGTTATCTAACTCCAATTATTTTATCTGACTAACTTTTTTCTCTGTTAACAGTTACTTATAGAATGGTATAATATGCAAATGAGAGACAGTAGTCCCTTAGCTCTTGTAGCGTGGCTCTATATGTGCTGCTATCTTTATATGAGCCTTTGGACTGTGTATAGCCTACTAAGGATACAATTGTGTATCTTGCAATGGCACTAATGTATAGGCGAGTGACTACGGAGTGCACCTATCCAAAGTTCTATGTGTGTGTGCTGTTAAGAGTAACCTTAAAACCACAATGTGTAACTGCAGTAGAGATCAAGATCAATGAGAAATGCTGAGTTATGAATATGCTTATTAGCCAAAATTGTTACACAGGTGCAGTGGCGGGCCGTGCATTTCACACCTAGGCCTTCAGTAGAGCTCCGTCTGAATCAGTCCACCCCTCACCCCCCCACCCCGCCATCTTATTGTTATGTTTTGAGTGTCTGTTCGGTCTTCAGTCATGTTTCATTCTCGTTCTGTCATGCACTTCGGGAAATTCTATGTTTCGGTTTTTCCGTCTTCGTTTCTAATCTCGTTTTACTTCCTTCTTACTTTCTAATTACACTTTGTATATATTAGTTAGATGTATATAGTACTAACCAACTAATCTACTAACATTAGGGATTTAGATTAAGTTACTAACACTACTAATCACTAATTATCTCACGCTTCTAACTATCACTGTCATTCTCTCTCGTCTTATCTCTGTACGCTTCTCACGTTCCGCTTTATTCGCTCGCAGATTTCTTATGCGTTGCTCCTCCTCCCTAAAAAAACGAAACATAGAATTTCCCGAAGTGCATGACAAGACAAGGAGAGGAACTCGAACAGGAACAATGACAGACGGGGAACAGAACGAGAATGAAACATGACTGAAGAAAGATAAATAAACAAAGTGCAAAAACAAACCGAACAGATACCCGTTGCCGTTGCATCGCAGATAGATAACTCGTGTATCCAGAATAAATGCCTTTACTGAAGAAACAAACCCGGGGTGCTACAGCTGCGACACACATAAAAAAACATAAATAATAACCTCATAAAATTGCTATATTATTTAGGAAAATAGCAACATTTTACTCACCAAAAATCCTTATTATTTGTACACAAAATCCATCCTCCTTTCTTTCCTCAAAAATAGTTCAATTACTCTGTCGTACAGATTATCCGTGTTTCAGTTCCATCAAGAAGTCATTTTCTATCGCCCCTTATCACCCCTTTCTATCTATTTTCATATTAAAGTAGCATTTAACCAATCACATTACATCATAGTCAGACACTCTCTGACTATCCAATCAAAGGGTGTGAATACGCTGACGTTACCTAGGCCTTCTAGAAGGCCTTCGTGTCCCCAACTCAAAATCTGATTGGTTGAAGCAACAGTTTGATCAACACTTATTTTATGCTACAGGGCCTGCAGAACTGATTGTGAAGGCCTCCAGGCAGATTTCTTTGACCCTGGCAACAAATGATGGCTGAAATGTGATTGGTTAAATGCTTTAATATGAAAATACACGTCTGGAAGCAGCGCAACCAGGGGAAAAGCTATGAAAGGAAGCGGACAGACCATTTGGAATTATTTAATAAGTATTCATGGACAAAATATAATTAACATCAGTCTGTGATTCAGATATTTTTTAGGCCAGCAGAGAAGGCCTTGCAGGCCCTGACGGCCCACCACTGCACAGGTGTTAGACAGAAGTTGAATGATAACTGTAGAATGTCAAAGCGGCTATACGTGAATGATATGCAGTTGTATATGTGAATTTCGAAGCATACCACTTTTCCCACTATACCACTATACCACAGCATACCACTTTTTCCCCACACATCAAGGGAAATCCTAAAACACCAAGTAAGGACACAATCACAGAAAAACGTAACTACTCCCTGTGCTAATTCTGTAAGCGTATGATACTACGTACATTATTAGTTAGTACAGATTTCCGCTGACGTGTAGGTCATTTGCATTTATTCCCATTTACTTTTGAGCAGTGTTCTGAGATCTTTATTAAGTGACCACTGTTCCACATCATCAATGACACCAACCCATTGCTCATGGCCTTAGCTTTCCAACAACACCAAATATGATTACACTGTATATGGACATGCTGATGTTACAGAATACCACATTGAATTCAGCAGGTTAGTCAACAGTCCTGAGAACAGCCCCCTCCATGTTCTGTTTTGCCAAAGTCAGCACGACTGCTTTTATGAGTGTGAGGGCTCTAAGGCATTTGGGGCAATACCACTAATTTCATCTGCTGGCTCCCTGGTGGCACCGTAAACACAGTTCGTATTCGTTTGGGTTATTTTGGGGCAGGGCCGTGCACAGACATTTTGGGGGGCAGGGTCTCAAGCAAAAAAAATGGGCACTCACCCCACCGACACGCACTATTCCCACCCCAATGTTGTAGTGAGTAATACGATTCTAGATCAGCAGTCCTACTCTTGATACATAAGCCCCCTGAATTTGGGGCTTCAAAACTTCTGTTTTCATGTCCTGTATCATTTTGTTACACTGCATATATTTTATAAATGAGACATATGGTACAACTACTGAACTACAGTTTGATTTTAGTAACATGTTTTTGAGCATCACACAGAGGAAAATAAATCAGCATTATATTATATTCAAAAACGCACACACGCACGCACGCACACGCACACGCAAACAACCACACTACTTAAACACACTCATATATTTGTTACATCTATGCATATGGCTGAAAAACTGATCCAGGGTCAGGGAGGTGAGAAGTATTTTGCCTTTCATTGGAAACAGGAGTGTTTGCCTCTTCTAGCAGTGTTTATGCTGCTTCTTATTTCCCAATCAAAATGGATTGATTGATTGAAACTGATTGATTATTTTAACAAGGAAACACACTGCTACATGCCCAAACAATAATGCACATTTAAACATCAAGTTTTTAGAAAACTGGCTATAAAGAAAAGGGGGTGACTACACTAAACTAGCAAAACTATGCAAAGCGTAACTACCTGCTTCAGAAATTGATTGCATATTTGTAGGTTGTCCTTCATGACGGAGATAACATAGTTTTAATGATAATTAGACTAGCTTGCTTGCTCGCGAGTATCGAGGCTAGTAATGACAAAATTACAGCGTGAAGGTGGCAAGTCCTACTGACCTACTTCATCGTTTTTTTTTGTTTTTTTTATGGATATATAACATAAAAAGTAAGTGTTGTTTAATCGTAGTTTCATAATTAAAACAGTGCCTACCTGAGTGATATCATTCACCGTAACTGAACTGGGGCTGGGGATGCGGTGCTTTTCATGACAAGTTGTATTCGGAATGTCGGAAGATGCGACGTTGATTGATTGATTGAGACAAAACCATGGCGGGGGGGGGGTTGGAGAAGGGAGTACTTTTTTTAAATTGATAAGGTGTATTTTTTTGTGGATACTACTATACATTTCCCTCTTTATATTTGATAGAATTTCAATAACAAATAAAGAAAAATAAAATACAATTAACACCAGCTAAAAAAGGGCACTTTTTGACTCTGAGGGCAAAAGGGCAGGGGCTCAAGCCCCCCTTGGGCCCTATCTGTGCACGTGCCTGTTTTGGGGCATGGTTCTCTAAATCACCTGTGGCAACCAGCCAGGGGAGGTGAGGAGAGTAGTGATTGAGGGGAGGTATGTCCTGACACACTGGCTCCACCCCCAGACCTTATTGGGAGGTCCAGGGGAAATAAGATGCACTGGGAACCCTTTAACAGCTGACTGCTCAAGAATAAAAGATGGGGCATTGCCCCTAGCCAGGGTGCAAAGTACCAGAAGGGAAGAGCATGGAGAGCTGTTGGGAGAAAAAGTAAGTAAACAGTTTTTTTATATATATATTTGTGTATGATCTAGACCGACTGGATAACCCAAGTGTCGTTGAACAGAATTGGATGAGAACCTGGATGTGCCTGTGACCTTGGAATACGAAACACGACAACGAATTACAGACTTTGATTGTTTGCCGTGTTTTCCCTTCTCCCTCTCTGTGAGTTTTTCCCTAATAAACTCCTTTTTGTACCCATTGAACAGCTTGAACGGTGTGTTGTTGAGTTATTGAACTTGGTTGGGTGGAACCCCACACCTCTATTCCCGCTACATATGGTGGAGAATGCGAGCAACGCATTGCGTTAAAAAAACTGTTACATAACCAAACAGACAAAGCAAACAATGGAAGCTCTCAAGAAACAGCTCAGAGGCAAATATAGCTCAGCAGAACATGCATCGGGAGCTGATGAAAAACCTCATCAGCAGACTGCCCTGATGAGGTGAACCTGGAGACAAACAGCTGGGAGACGCTGAGTTAAATTTGGCGGAAATGTTTCTGATGGAGCAGGAAGGGGAGTTCGCAACCGCCTCCTTAACGGGCCGATTCGGAACCACTCAGATGGAAGATCCCAACCTGGCCAGTGCTCTCCAGCAGGTGACAGTTGTGGATGGGAAACTCATCGAGGGGGTGAGTCAGATTATACCCACACTTTGCTCTAAAGAATCAATTGTTACATCAGGTGTTAAATAGATGATGTTGCTGGTCCCCCAACTTTTTATACCATCTGTCTTACAGTTAGCTCATACCCATCTTTTAGGGGCACATCTAGGGGTGGAGAAAACCTTAGAGAGGATAAAGACAAAATTTGACTGGCCCAGGATAAAGAGAGCCGTAGAGGAGTGCCAGTGTTTGGCATGCAGACCACTTTTCCGCAGTCCATTAATCCCTCTGCCGATAATATTGGTACCTTTGAGCAGAATCACAATGGACCTGGTGGGGCCCTTGCCCAAAAATGGCAGAGACCACCAGTACATTCTAGTTATTTTGGACTACGCAACTCGACACCCAGAAGACATTCCCCTACGCACTATGGACACAAATGGGATTGCACATGAGTTATGGCTGTTATTTTCCAGAATAGGCATTCCAGACCAGATACTAACAGATCAAAGAACCCCACTCATGTCCCGAGTAATGAAGGATTTATGCAAAATGATGCGAATAAACCAGCTGCATACTTCAGTTTATCACCCCCAAACAGATGGACTGGTGGAGAGGTTTAACCGAACCCTGAAGCAGATGCTCAAGAAGGTCATGGAAACTGATGGAAATAACTGGGGCCAACTGCTGCCATACTCAATCTTTGCAATCCGAGAAGTACCCCAAGCCTCCACTGGGTTTTTGCCCTTTGAGTTGCTGTACGGATGTCGAACCCAGGGACTGCTGGATGCGGTCAAAGAAGCCTGGGAACAACAACCTTCACCAAATCACACCCTGGTGGGCCACGTCTGAGAAATGCAGGATAGGATAGCAACCCTCAGGCCCATTGCAAGAGAACACATGCAGGAGGCTCAGAATGCACAAGCACAGGTGTACAACCGAGGAGCACAGCCTTGGGAGTTCTGAACAGGGGACAAGGTGTCAGTACTCAACCCCACATCCGAGTGTAGGTTTGTAGCTAAATGGCATGGCCCCTATGTGATAATTGAAAAAGTGGGAGAAGTAAATTACCCAGTATGACAGCCGGATCGCCGCAATGCCACGCAGTTGTATCATATAAATGTACTGAAATGGTGAAACTCCCATGAGGTTCTGTATGCTATTGTGCCTCAGAAATCTGTTTCAGAGAACACACCTGCGGAGGTGCCATTGGGGGACCAGCTGAGCCCGGCTCAGAGACAAGACATGTGGGAGCTGGTGGACAGTAACCAGGATGTGTTCTCCATGGAACTGGGACACACACACCTCATCCAGAACCACGTCATAACCACACCAGGCAAAAAGGTGAAGTTGCAACACTACCGTATACTATAGGTAAAGCGCGAAGCAATCTGAATGAAGGTACAAAACATGCTAAATGCCGGAATAATTGAGGAGTCACAGAGCGCATAGTGTAGTCTCGGAGTGTTGGTCAAGAAACCCGACAGAACCCTCAGATTTTGTAATGACATATGGAAAATGGTATGCCTATCCAATGCTAAGAATTGATGAATTAATAGACAGACTCGGAACCATTAGGTTCATTAGTACACTAGATTTAACTAAGGGATATTGGCAGGTGCCCTTAGCATCCGAGGACTGGGAGAAAACTGCTTTCGCCACCCCAGACGGCTTATTCCAATACAAAAAACTACCGTTCAGATTGCATGGAACCCCAGCCTACCTGGATGACATAATTATCAATGGGAATAAGTGGAAGACCCACCTCGACTGGGTAAGAGCTGTGTGCATTATGGGGGGGCGGGGCTCATGGCGAACCCGAAGAAATGTTGGCTTAGCCTACAGGAGGTGGAATACCTGGTGTATACCACTGGGAGAGGATGCATTAAACCCCAGGCAAAAAAGTGGAAGCAATAAGGGACTGTCCTCATCCCCTCACAAAAAACCAAGTACGCACCTTTGTAGGGCTGACCAGTTATTATCAACGCTTTATTCCTAACTTTGCCTCCCTAGCCAGCCCGTGACAGATCTGACCAGGAACCATCTGCTGGACTGGGTGGAGTGGACAGACAGGAAGGAGAAAGCGTTTGAAGACCTAAAGAGCATGCTATGTTCGGACCATGTGCTGGTTACGCCAGATTTCGCGAAACCACGAATAGTGCAAACTGATGCATCAGAAACCAGGGTGGATGCTGTCCTATCCCAGTTACAAGAGGGGGAGGAACACCCCATATTGTACATTAGTTGGAAACTGTTACCGCGGGAACATATTCTTAAATATTCTTAACATAAAAATATTCTAGAATAGTGGCGGCACGGTGGTGCAACATATTCTTAAATATTCTTAACATAAAAATATTCTAGAATATATAATATTCTATATTCTATGTTTAGCAATAAAATGGGCACTAGAAACGCTTCAATATAATTTATTGGGATGGCATTTCACCCTGGTAACAGACTATGTGCCGTTAGTATGGATGGCACGGAACAGAGCAGTAATGCCCTTGTCGCCCGGTGGTTCTTATCCTGGCAGCCCTTTGCTTTATCTGTTCTACACAGATCTGGTGCGGCTCATGGGAATGCCAACGCCCTCTCCAGGAGAGACGCACTGTTGTGCCAGACCACCTCTCCTTCCCGGTCGGAGCTGAGGAAGAGGGTGTGTGGCAGGCAGCCAGGAGAAGTTGAGGGGAGTAGTGATTGAGGAGAGGTACGTGCTGACACGCTGGCTCCACCCCCAGACCTTATTGGGAGGTCAGGGGGAAATAAGATGCACCAGGAACCCTTTAACAGCTGACTGCTTGAAAATAAAAGAGGGGGCATTGCCCCTAGCCAGGGTGCTACTGGAAGGGGAAAGTGTGGAGAGTTGTTGGGGGAAAAGAGAAAGTAAACAGTTTTTTAAATATTTGTGTATGATCTGGACCAACTGGATAACCCGAGCATTGTTGAACGGAATTGGATGAGAACCTGGATGTGCCTGTGACCTTGAAATACAAAACACAACAACGAATACGGATTACGGATTTGGATTGTTTGTCGTGTTTTCCTCTCTCCCTCCCTGTGAGTTTTTCCTCTTTTTGTACCCGTTGAACAGCTTGTGTGTTGTTGAGTTATTGAACTTGGTTGTGTGGAAACCCCACATGCCTATTCCCGCTACACACCCTACAATCTGATAAATTCACTTTTCACAATGTCTGTTGCCTTTTTTTGCATGTCATAAATGACCATTTTCACAGCATTGAATGTAACAATTACACAGTTGTCATTCCTAATAGGCAGGCAGGGCTGGTGGCAATACCCAAAGAAACAGTAACCATGGTAACTGAAAAGGCTGAAAGGCTGAAATTAATAAAGGCTGTCCATTGATATGGACCTTTACATATTTTTAATATATTTTGAAGTAACTAAATCACAATTATAAAGTAATATGTGTTTCATATTAATGTAAAAACTAAATACCAATATGTTTGTTCTATAAAATATGTTTTAAAATCAACATTTTAATTTGTGTTCATTCGTTGGTCAAGGCCAAAGGTCAAATGTCAAATAGTTGGTGCCCGAATTGCAGTTGCGTCAGTCACAGAAATGGCAAAATGATTTAGTGTGTGAAGGGGAACAGTGTCTAAAATTATGATGGCATATGCCAAAAAAGGAAAACCTGCACCAGGAAAGAGGAAGAGTGATTGCAAGTTGAAGCTCACTGACAGGGATAGACAGACACTCAACGGGACAGTTGCTAACAACCATAAATAACGGCCTAAAAAATGACCACAGAACTGAATCAACGCCTCTGTGACCCAACAACGTGTCTCAACAACAACTGCACATCGTGAGCTTCACAAAGCTGATACTTATGGTAGGACTGCCATTTGGAAACCATATGTAACTAAGTCCAATGCGTAACCTGGTGTAATGAGCACAAACCATGGACCTGATTTATGTTTGGAGAAAGCAGAAGCAAGCCTTCAACTCACATTGCCTATTCTCAACTATTAAACATGGTGGTGGATATGTTATGGTATGGGCAGACATTTTGTGGGAATCATTGGGTCCGATTATTACTCTGCATGATAGAATGCATTAGAAAACATGATAGATAGAAAACATTGTTTCCTCAAGATTTTCCCATATTCCAAGATGATAATGCCCCCATACATACTAAATGGATTCAAGAGTAGTTTCATGAACACCAGGATGAAGTCAAACACCTTCCATGGCCTTCCCAATCACCACATCTAAACCAAATCATTGAACCTTTATGGAAAGTTCTGGAATATAGAGTTCATAGTAGATTTTCTCAAAGAACTGTAGGCTTTCCTTCTTGAATAATGGCCCAATATCTCACTAGAAACCATTAAAAATGTGTATAACAGCATTCCAAGAAGAATTGAAGCTGTTCTGAAGGCAAAGGGCAGCCCAGCTCCTTATAAATCAATACATATTCCTATATTGTCTGGAGTTTCTATTATTTTGTCTACCCTTTGTATATATTAGCACGGAACAGATTTCCAGGTCATATAGTGGAGGCCAGTCAAGTCCAGGCTTGATGCAGTATCCTTATGTTCTTATATTACTCCAAAAATGAAGGTTTGAACACTTTTTTCAAAAGCTAAAATAAGCAAAGATCAAATAAATTATTCACCAGGAAATATTTCTGCAGTCCGAATTTTACTCTCGTGGCACAAGATGTCTGACTTAATCCCCCCAACCAAGGGCAGGTTTGTTTCCATTTTGACTTTGGCTCTTCGTTTGGCGGGAAGACGGAGGCCACACTAAGGGGGCTGGGGGGGAGGAGAGTTTGTGGGGTGTGAAGGCCAATTTGAGCAGACACGCAGACGGGGCCCCCCATCTGACCGTGCCTCTACTCTCATCGGTCCTCATCAACCCCTCTAAGAGAGCAATATTGCTAATGACAGACACACTGCATTTAGAGATGACTTGGCTTGCTGTATCCATGGCCCCCGGGGGGAGGTGGCTCGACACCACCGTTTTGTAATGTGAGCTGCTCATTAATATTGCATAAGGAAGTGACAGTTGGTGGGCTTTGGCAGGAAGCGCCAGTGTCTTGGGGGGATGGGGGCAGAGGGAACGGCCCCTCGGCTGCCAATGACGGGGGGGCGAGGTGTTTTTTTCGACGGCAGCTGGCTCTCCCGCACGGTGGGGACACCGTGCTAGCCGTAAGCAGGCAGTGTGGTTTTGAGCCGCGTTTTTTAAAGCTTCCTTATTTATTTATTTATTTATAATACGGCATTCTCGGACCTCCTTCTTTCGCAACCGCCAAGTTGCCAAGTGAGCATTCGATTGCTGTATGGCAGAACCCGCCATGAAGAAAATAAATAAACTGTGTTGATACGTGCGTCTCGCGGGTCAGCCCTGTACACAGCCAAATCTGAAGACTTAATTAGACTCCTGTCAGAGCCAGACGTATTACAAGGATTGCAATTACAATTACATTTTTGTGTGTGGGTGCGTGCACGCACGTGTGTGTGTGTGTGTGTGTGTGTGTGTGTGTGTGTGTGTGTGTTTGTGTGGTTAAGATAAAATCGCACTCGTATCACGAGAGGGAGGGGAAAAAAATTCTTAAGCTAAATGTATTCATTCTTTCTCCTGTTCTCAAGTGAGATTGTCTCTCGTGCTTTGCTATAGACACTCATCTGCTTACAATTGTCTCGCTAATAATGAGAAAATAATAGTAATGTTGTACGCTAACATACCCTGAAAAAAACATAAGAGACTGTAATGAGGTCTTTAAAGTCTGTCCCTCCTTTGAAGAAGTGTGTAGTTTTAATTAGTCTCAGCAATTTGGAATGCAAAGCATACTCCTGAGATTTAGCACTAATAAAGAAGCTCTTTGATACTCCAGCAGAAATACTAATGTTTCCAAACAAGAGTCAAAACTGTTGGGAAAATGTGTGCATTTTATTTTTTTGTTTTCCTTCTCGTTCAGACCAATTTATACTTAGCAGATGCTGGGAACCTTTATTGCTCCAAACAGCACCGTTAAGTTGAAATAATTAACATAATCATATTAATTTCGATCCTGCATGAGGTTTGATTGCAATGAAATATATGACTGGTATTTTTCAAGACAGATCTCTGTTAACATCTGCTGGGGTTGATTGAAGTACATGTTTTTTTTCAGGCCCTAAGGATTTGACCATTATTATTGGTTGGGTTATTAACCATTGGGTTAGTAATAGCCAGGTAACTGCCAGGTAGTGTACAGGTAACTGCCCAAATAAAGGAAACACCTAGATGAAAGTAGTCAACCAGGCATCATTGTAAAGGGTGAAAGGATTCAGATTGTTTCACATTTTAAATATCTTGGAATACTTCTTCACTCACAGCTGTCTTTTAAGAAACATGTGAAGCAGGTGCGTAGCACCATCAAATTAAATCTAAGGAACTTTAGATTTATCTGAACCCAGCTATCCTTAGATGCTGCCAAGCTGTACATGCAATAAAATATTTTTTCACACATCTCATACTGTATCACAAGCTGGAACCAAGCTGGAAAAACAACACTTGTCACACTGCAAATACTTTACAAACAAACAGTCAAAGCACTGGATAAAAAGCCATCAAGTTACCATCATTGTAACATCATTCAGAAGTATAATCTCTGGACTTTTGACAACTTTGTGTGCCTTGCTGATGCTAGTTTAGTGTACAAAGTAATCAATGATCTGGCTCTTCCCCCATTAAGAGTTCATATCAATGCGCTCAAATAATGGGCCACTAGGACGACCAAAAAAGGTGATTGTAGGACACAGTACAGATCTACTGAGTTTGGCAGAACAGCGTTCTCTATTAGAGCAACACATTCTTGGAACTCAGTACCAATAAGAGAGTGCTGCAGCTTTACTGATTTTAAATCCAAAATGAAATCATGGCTAAAATCAACCTAATAATGTGCTCATTACGCATCCAACGCAAACTCAGTATTTTAATGTTGTGAAATCTTGTTGTTGTTGAATATTGAATGTATCATATGCATTGTCTTGTAATTGCATTTTTGTACTACAGTGTTCATTTTGAGAGATGTTTCTCTCTGTTTCCTGCCCAGGGACTACAGATGTAAATTAGCCTTATAGCTAACTCTAGTACATAAATACATTAAAAAAAAAAAAAAAAGATCTCTTAAGTCTCTTAATAGGGCATTGGACCACCAGAGCAGCTTCAATGCGCCTTGCCATAGATTCTACAAGTGTCTGGAACTCTGTTGAAGGGATGCAAAACCATTCTTCTATGAGAAATTCCATCTTTTGGTGTTTAGTTGATGGTGGTGGAAAACTCTGTCTCAAGGACCTCTCCAGAATCTCCCATAAGTGTTATTTGGCAGTTTGCAGTTATTTGGCTTGATGTCCCATAAGTAATTTGGCAGTTACTTGTATGATTCAGGTAATAATACATGCTTATTAGTGGCCATTGAGGCTTAGCCTCCCGAATAAATATAGTTTAAACTAATTTACTTATCATTCTTATTAATTGCATGAATACGATTCTTGTTAGTTCGCTCAGTGGGATTTCTGTTTGTACTCCCAGACCGATCCTACAGGAAACAGGAAAACATGAACATGTGCCCTAAAATAAAACGTGCACTTGCAGCACTTTGAGGCTATGGCTCTATGCGTGTCTCATTTCCATTCATACACTTTGGCACTTATTTGTGTTCACGGTTCAAGGGGAACAGATGATGTTGCACCTTTAAGGCTGGGACTAATACAATTATATTGCCGCACATTTCCGAAAACTGATTCATTTCCACAGTCACAACCCTGTGCTTCATGTTCGAACTGAAGTGATGCCACTCTGCAATGTACAGCCAGGCTTGGCAACTCACAAACAGCACCAACAACCTTGTTTCATGCAGCGTAGGTCAATTTTGAGATCATTGTCAGTTGTACACTCTTTATAGGAATTTGAGAGTCATTGGGCCAGATGCAAGAACCACTTTTACGCACAAATTTGTTCGTAAATCACCAGTTTTCTAGTATTTAGAATTTTCTCTTAGGTATGAACAAGATTTACAACTGGTCCAGAGCCATACAAGTCATACGTACAATTTGCCTGCCGTTCTCCAAAGCAAAACAACTTTGTTTTTGACTAATGGATTGTGTCTAGTTTGTTACTTAGAAGAACTGTTGAGTTTGAACATATAAATTGCACGATAAATGATAGAATTCATAATGTATAATAATTTTGAGAGTATCCTGTTTGACAATTATAGGCCTATATTTGACTGTCAAATTGTCAAATTGTAGGATAATATAATTATCATTTGTTTCAATTGTGGCTATTCAGGCTATGGTATAATACTACAATATCAATATAGACATCTCATATTCGCTCGTCGGTGTGCGTAACGGAGACTTCCTCCTGTTGCAGTCATGGATCGCCTTGCTTTCGTGAGACGTTTCTTTGACTCCAATTTCATATCACACCATTTTTTTTTTTTCTGTGATGCTAGGGGAAACAGATGATACTGCATTAACTGCACAAGTAATTTTTCCCACTCCTTTCCCACTCCTTGTTGACGCTCTGAAATAGTATGTGCTTTCGGTGACTTATTTCAGATAGTAGTACTTCAATCTCCGAGCTTGTAAAGTTTTTCTTCTTGTTTTTTTTTCGGTGCCATTGTTATGAATGACTTTCCTATGAAAATGGGGCGGGACGCCTAACGTTATATAGCATTATTTGGGCGTTAATTATGCTAATTCACAAATCACATGAACGAGCACTCATTTAAGAAGACGTGGCATTCAGCATGTTTACATTGTGGAACACTCATAGAAGCCACCTCACGGAAAAAAATACAAGAAAGATACGATAAAAATACGAAAATGTTCTTGCATGAGGTCTTTGTAGTATTTGTTTAAATAATTAATTACTGAAAGTGCACTTGTCAGACATTTCAAATTGACAGAACTCATTTCAGAGAGATACAATTAAGGGAAATACATGCTATTGATACTGTAAACTAGAATTGTTAACAACTGCCACCACAATTAAAAGAAAACACTCCAAAATTCATATTATCTCTAATTAAAACTATTGCTACAACCCTAGTCTTGATTTGATGATTGCAAGACATAAAAACACTTACTTCTTCCGTCCCTATGATTTGATCCTTTAGGCCTAACACAAAAACATTCAGTAATACATCCATGCTGATGACAATCTGTTACTGAAACAGTGCTTTGTCAGGAGCCTACCATTTGATTTAATCATCAAAATGAGTAAGCTATTATTTCCCCTCTATGCCTATCAACTACCAAAAAAACTCAATTTTAGAAAATCTTTCATTCTTCATTCTTGTTTCCTTTTCTTCTACCTCACTCACAATCTTGCCATTAAAGTACACACACACACACACACACACACACACACACACACTCACACAGGTACTCATTTGCTATTCACAACTACTACTTGGTAATCATTACCAAGGCAGAAACAGTTCTCTGTCTTTTTTCACCCAATGAAAATTTAATTCGAGAACAAATTAGCAAAAAAACAACAACATTGTACGGATCCGGGAGTAGTGATGGGCATTACGAATCACTTTGCTGATTTGAATTGTTTGGTTCAGTTCAGTACAAAGATCTGGGTCAGTGAATCGTTCAGTTCAGCTTCCAATTAGTAGACTACCGAGCACTGTAAAACAATTCACTGCAGTTAGCAGGCACGTTTGGTGCAACACGGTGAACAAAATATTACTGGGAGACGTGCACACACATACTAGTAAAAAAGGAGCCTAACATGGAAATAGCATAATGCTAATCAAGCACATTTAATACATCGTCAATCGATAGATAGATAGCGTTATTCAAGCAGCACACAACCACGCATACTGTATTACAGTGGGGAACCGTCCAGGCCTTTTAAGCCTTCACTGAAGGCCTCAGAAAAAATTATGAAATAAATGAAAAATATAAAATCCATTAACTAACAATATAATGTATTTGTTTTTTTATTCCTTTAATGTTAAACAATATATCTGTCTTCAATATGTCTCATCTCGTGATTTATTTTGTTTCGGAAAAGGAAGAGTTAATTTTAAATTGTCTCAATAGAGTAGAACAATCTAGCTACAGTAACTGTGTCACCTTCAGCCTTCAGTAGCTGGATTGAAGACCATTAGGGTAGAGTTATGTAATGACAGGTGGATTAGACAGGTGGATTTATGATAAACGACTGACGTTAGTGTCAATATCAGTATTGATAGCTAATGTTAGCTAGCTAGCTAGCTGTGACAGAAGCCCTGGCAATGGAGAAGGACTGTATTTCTAATTTGTTAGCATCACCTTTTTAAAGGCTGGGTTTTAATGAGAAACGAGATTGTCCAAAGAGGAAGGCCAACACCAGATTTACCAAGACTCGTGCAAGCTAGCAAGTCATTTCAGAGGCATTTCTGAACAAACAGGTTGTACTGCTTGTCTGTTATTCAGCGTGGAGAAGTGGCCACGGGCCAGTGCTGGTTTCAAGTTCAACAACCGTAGCTGCTTAACGAAAGCAGCTCCGCACCACCAAAGTACAGCTGGACACCTGCAAGCCACCATCCGACTGAAAACATTTGGCTAGATGCCCAGTTAAGTGAGCAGCACCAAAGAGAAACGCTAGCACATAGTGGGAAGGTGAGACAGAATAGGGAAATTCTGAAACGCCTCATTCACTCCGTTGTGTTTTTGGGAAAGCAAGAGCTAAGATTTAAAATAAATCTTTTATGCAACAGTTTAGTAAACATGCTATTTATACTCATTTAGATTTCATATTAACTTGATCTTGTGCTCAGATCTCAAAATGTGAGTAGACCTATGATTCATCAAATGCGCGCCAAAAGATTCGTACGTCAGGCATATACGCATGTTTTATCTAGCCTAAATCACAAATGACTGAATTTAGAACTTGATCTGGTTGGAATCAAAGCTCACGTTTTGTTCAATGCACCGGCGAAAATATTTTTTGCAGAGACGTTATGAACGTCGCTAATATCGGGTGCAAGGGATATTGTTTCTGTTATTTTTATGATGAAATTGCAGGATTTTTGGTCTCACTGAAGGCCTACAGTATGTCCAATAGTCATGGTTTGCCACTGCAGTATTACCACAACCTGACTGTTGGGGGCTCACACATGTGAAATAATGAAACAACTTGAATAAATGGTTTTTGTCATTTGTTATTTTGTTGTAGAAAACCCAACTCGTTTGAACCAGAGTGCCAATTAAATAATGTGTAACTAACAAATAGGGAAATACAAAATCAAATTACTTTATGAATGCAATAAGACTATCAAACGATTACACAGAGATGTTGCCTTTATCATACCCATAAAATTACAATAATATCGCATGTTATCATCTTAGAAATGCCGCTGATTTTATTTATTTATTTTACTTTTCAGTTTCACTCATCTCACGTCTGAGTGTCAATGCTTGCATTCGTCCTTAGAGAGCTTTTAAGAAAGCAGGACAATATAGTCATTGATTCGTTCTTTGTACTGTGTCAGTGTACTGTGTTAGCCTACTGACTGTGAGAACAGTTCTTCAGTTCGTTCAGTCAGCGCAGTTCAGTTTAATAGAGAAATCCAGTATGTGGATCTAGTAGGGATGTCCAGTATTGTTTCTGTGGAAGGCGTCGGTCTCGGCAGCTAATCAGGATGATTAGCGGCCACGCCTACTGGCAGAGCAGTAAGCGCACACACCGGTCCTGTGTATAATAATTGCATCTGTCTGCTTTAAAACTGCTCTGCTCCCTTCAGTAGGTGGCTGGGACGAGGAGGGAGAGGCGTTAGAGACCAAGGAGCGAGAAGAAAAACGAAAGAAAAGCGAAAGTTAAATTATCGAACGGACTGAAACGTGCCGGTTCGATATTGTTTAATTTGGTTTTGTTATTTTAGTTAGTTACCCAAAAGCTTCGTGGCAACTAGGGTGAAGTGTTTGTTTGTGTTTTTGTACCCTCCCGGTGCTCGTTCTCTGCCCAGTGTGGGAACAGAGAACTCTCCAAGTTCCGGTATAATCTCCAAATAAAATCCGGTCCGTAGACCGGCAAACTCCACTCCGTGCCTGGACTGCTCTGTCCCCGTTCAGGGATTGTCGCGTGGCGTGTGCCAGTTTCAAATAGGATGCTTAATGGTAAGCCCGTCCAAACATTTTATTTAGGGTTTCTACAGGCAATATAGGTCTCGCACCCAATTCCACCCAATCTGTGCCAATAAATCCATATTTTCGGTACATTTAACTGTGATATTTAAAGGAGAACGTGTTATATGGATGTAGACTTGCCAGCGGCCTGCCGGTGACGGTTATGGGGTTAAATGGGTTTGGCACAAATTTGTGGAAATGCCACAGTTTATCCTAACCCTCCTTTATTCGCCTCTCCTAAACCTTAGGAGGCCTTCATGACTGTAGACAGCAACAGCCTCACCTACAAGCAGGCACAGCTGAGGTTGACAGCCCGGTAATCAGCCCAGGTGTATCCAGTTGCCTTCATTAGGCCCTTTATAAAAGCACAGCCTGCCATGCCATAACATGAAAGGGATGGATTTTCACATAAGCAACACAGTTTTAAGCAAGCAGGGTTTTTCACCTTAATCCCACTGTTAGTTAGTGGTTTGGTGTTTAGTTTTTTTAACTTTGTTTTGACACCCATTACCTTGCCACAATACAAATGTTCATTCCCCTCCTCAACACAGAGTTTGGCAGTTCAGTGACACTGCCAAATTGTGTTTGCGAAAAAGGAGAAAAAAATATTGTAATTAGTTTTTTTTCATTGAATCCAGGCCAAGCCATTGTGCATTTGGCTTAGTTAAGTCACAATCTCAGAAAAAAAGAATTATATTTGAAATGAATGTGCTTATGGATTTGATTGAGACCTTTCTGCTTGGCAGTCTCATGATTCGATTTCATTATAGGAATTATTACAAAATGTGGGTGGCTCTCGCAAGTGTACACAAGGCCAGATGCTTTACACCGCCATTAAAGGCATTATTAAAATCAGGATGGCAGTGAGTAATGATGCTGGGCCAAGGCATCCTGCTTGCATCACTTCATGCTGCGTTGGTTTAATAGCCAGTGTTCGCTGCAAAATGTTATTGGACGTCCAATGGAACTGAGTCTTTATGAGCAAAAAAAAAAAACATGCACAAAACCTTTTTGTCTTCATGTCAAGGCATCTGTGGGGTCAGCTGACTGAGAAAGAGTCGTGTTTAATTATTTGATCTTGTGGTATCAAGTGAGGCTTTCTAAAGATCACCGTGGCACCTGGGTAAAATAGGGGGGAGTGGGGTGTTTGCCAGGAGTATTTCATGAAATGGGATTGCAAAGTTTGTTGGGCTAATTCTATGAAATCAAAAAAAACTGGATATCATAGAATTCAACTTCACCGGATTCAAAATCTTTACGAATGTTAACCAGTTAACTCTATAATCCAGTGCAGGCTGGACCCTATAGAGTGGCTCAGTCAGTAAAGGCTCTGACTACGAGTGCATTCTGGGCCCTATAGAGTGTCTCAGTCAGTAAACACTCTCATCATGAGGGCAGCCTGGGTCCTATAGAGTGGCTCAGTGGGTAAAGGCTCTCAGCACAAGTGCATGCTGGGCCCTATAGTGGCTCACCCAGCAAAGAGTCTCATCATGGGCCCTGGGTCCTAGTGTGGGTAAAGGCTCTCAGCACAAGTGCATGCTGGGCCCTATAGTGGCTCACCCAGCAAAGAGTCTCATCATGAGGGCAGCCTGGGTCCTATAGAGTGGCTCAGTGGGTAAAGGCTCTCAGCACAAGTGCATGCTGGGCCCTATACAGTGGCTCACTCAGTAAAGAGTCTCATCATGAGCACAGGATGGGTCCTATAGTGTGGCTCAGTGGGTAAAGGCTCTCACCACAAGTGCATACTGGGCCCTATAGTGGCTCACTCAGTACAGAGTCTCATCATGAGCGCAGGCTGGGTCCTATAGTGTGGCTCAGTCAGCAAAGGCTCTCAGCACAAGCGCAGGTTGGGAGGAGTGCACACGCTTTGGCTGCAGTGCTCCTGCTGTACAGGTGCAGGTGGCACAACCGTGACTCGAGAGGCACAGTTTGTGATTCCAAATTGGGGAGAAAAAGAAAAAAAAGGGGCGGGGGGGAGTAGTTTTCCATGATGCCCATGATCTGAGCCACTCCCCCTTTTTTGGGAAAAGCCCAGACGACCATGAGCAGCAACTCCACCGTCGTCTCGACTTCGGTCTCGGCACCACGCTCGCTTTCGGTGCGGGTGGCACAAGGGCACGGTGGGAGGGCAGGCGTTGCCGTGGCAGCAGCAGCAGCAGCGAGCGGAGCGCACGCGGAAAGTCCTTCAAAGTCTGCCGGCGTGCCTCAGGCAGAATCCTAATGAGGTCATCAATAACCTGCAACAGCTGCTCTGAAAAAGAAGGGGTGAGAGAAGAGAGGGAGCTCACTCTCAAACTTCGGAGTGTGTACGGCGCCTGCCGGGAAGAAAGAGCGAGTGCGTTTGATATCCCTCAAGTGTGGTTTGATTAATAGGAGAAATGAAATGTTTTTGAAAGGCGTGTGAGTGTGTGTGTCTAAGAGGTGAGAGAGTGACTGAATCACACGGAACAAATTGTGATTTCCACAGACTATAAACTATCTATCTTCCGATCCGATTTTTCTTCTCTCGCGCACGCTGAAAGGTTCATTTTGGAAACCCTTTCAAATGGTCTTAACTACCCATCCTCAAGCAGAAAGGAAACCTTTTATTCCACATTTTTTTTAGAAATGACTTTATTCATTCATTGAATTTCCCTTTTACATTCATGGCTTAAAAGCAGGGTGCACAATGGCACGGTTTGACCTACAGTGTGCTTGAGAGATCTGCATGGTTTGGCTTATGGTTAGCAGGCCACAAATGTTGTTTTGAAAGATGGATTTCTGGACTGCTACAACATTGTTCCTGCATGAGACTGTTTATCAATAATAAAGCAGTTCTAAAATGTCATTTCAACTGAAATAACCCCACACATATATATATATGTGTGTGTATAACGCTTCTCTCCTTTTTTTGAAAAAATTGAGTAATCCTCACCCTCCTGTGCTTTTGATCAATTCTCTGTTACACCTTCTATTGACCCCATAATTTCAGATGGCAAGGCCTTTGAAATTATTGTCATGTCCCCCAAGAACATAAACGGGAGCAGTCGCAGCAAATTATTTTCTTCCGAGTTTTCTCCCAACACAGAGGAGAATGGTGTTGGTTGTGGTATTGTTTCAATAATAAAGCAGTTCTAAAATGTCAGGCAAAGTTTCAACTGGAAGTAATTAATATTTGTAGTTTTAGACAGATAATAAGTAAGTAATACACACACACATATATATATATGTGTGTATATATATGCCATTTAGCAGATGCTTTTATCCAAAGTGACTTACAGTAGTGAATGCATACCTTTTTCAGTATATGCAGTCCAAATGGTAATCGAACCAACAACCTAAGTGTTGTTAGCGTATTTCTCTACCTACTGAACAACACAGAACCACTATTATATATATAGGATATAACACAAAATAACAACATAACCTTGGCATAGATTCTACACGTGTCTGGAATTCTATTTTAGGAATGCAACAGCATTCTTCCACAATACATTTTATCCTTGTGATTTGTTGATGATTTCCTGTTGTTTTGTTGATGATATTGGAAAATACTCTCTCAGGCACCACTCCAGAATCTCCTGTAAGTGTTCAACTGGGTTAAGATCTGGTGACTGAGATGGCATATGGTTTACATCATGTCCATGCTCATCAAACAGTGACCAAATCATTCAGTGACCACTTGCACCCTGTGGAATGAACCATTGTCTCAAATGTTTTTGATGGATGGATTTTGACCAACACAAATCCTCCACATTTTCTGGCCCTCATTCCAGTCCAATTCTTACATACAGGAAACTGACAAAACAAATCACTTGAGTAAATTAATGTTGGTCAGGTTATTCTTTTTTTAAGAAACATGGTTGTTTTTGTGGTGAAAACACATTGTTTTCATGCCTCAGGTGAACAAGCAGCCTTCCTCCATCGTTTTGACATTTATACAATTACACCTGTAACTTCTCTTTCCCTTTCTGCTGTTGATCCCCCACAGAAAAATAAAAACTATGGAAAAGATTCAGGTATCAGTCAGTGCTAAGCTTCTCCCCATCTCCGGCTCCCTGTTCTCAGTCCAGAGCTCCAGACAATTGGGGGCCTCTGGTGCTGTTCTTTGGCCAGGCCTCCTTTTGTATTTGGAACCCACAGAACCAATACCCAGGTGCAAGTCTTTCTGCCAGCATTCGCTGGTTCAGCCTGCTCACAAACCTTGTCAGGAGCCTCCTCCATTATTTAGGCTTTTTATATTTCTTTCCCCTCCCTCCCTCCCTCTCACCCTTTGTTTCCTGCCTTCCTCTCCCAGTTTGGCCGCTGAGATTAAACCATTGGGCGGATATCGGATACATTTATGTATTTATGGAGGCTCTATTTTTATTGCACCCCTTTGTGGGATAATGTAGGGCAGTAAGAGGTTTGGGGGCAATTTTCAAAATGTGTTTTTTGTTTGTCATAAATTGCGGGTGAATGTTCCCACTAAGCTGCAATTACAGGGGGCAAAACTGTGTGCCAATTTCTGAATGTACCATTTTTCTTTGTTGAGTTGCCAAGGAGACTCAGCACGTTTTTTTATGCTATTTATGGATGTGGTAGGTGCATGATGGGATGCTCACTGTGAGAGGTTTCTGTGCCACTGGTTTTACCCGTCCCAATGGAAATGACACCCACGGTCCAAGTGGCATAGGCCTTGTTTCAGAAATGGGAGAGTTGAGGAGGGGGGTGGGGGCTGTCACCTGTATATACCTAATGTAGGAAGGGCTACAGGACTCATCTAGCCAATGACCTTGGTCCTCATCCAACCGTGATTAAGGGCAGAATTTAAATAAGCACAAACAATTTCTCCACTCCCTTCACCACATAAAAGGGGAAGAAACATTATTGACACATTAAAGGTGACTTGACTTTTCCTGCAAACCCCTACAATTCAATATTTAGAATGATTCCTTCAAGCCTGGAAAACAGGGCCAAGAAGTGTAAGCAATGTGGAATAAAATAACCTCCATAAATTTGTTATTGATTGTTTTTTTCAGTATCGCTGTGGCTGAACACATTGAATATTGGGCCTCTTCTTGACCGGGCCTAATCTGGCTTGTATTTGTTTTATGAAACTTTAATACAATGTGAGATGACAGGTTTCCCAGAGCCTGTTGCTTTTTGTTTTGTCCTATCGAGTGGCGGGTGAGAGATCCGGGAGCGGGGGGCAGGACTTGCTTGTGCCCCCCTCCCTTCCCGCCCTGAGCACTCCTACACCGTTTCCCTCATCAGTGTAATTCGTCCCCAAGACGGGGAATCAATCACACTGATTGCAACTTTATTTACTTACCAGGATCTCCTTAGCGCTGCCCGTTTAGCTGTAATGGCCATATTATTCTCATTAATAGAATCGCTTTCGTAAACGGTGTGCATTCCTGCTAATTGCTTTCCCCTTGATGAAAATTTCAGATTCTAATTACTAATGTCTTTCTCTCTCACTCTTTAAAATGTTCTTTCCAGCAGCACAGGCAGAGCTGTCTTAAATGGGACCTTAAATGTTCAGGCTCCATTTGGAAAGAGCGCGACTGTGCGGGTGACCGCCGAGTGGCACTGGTGCCAAAAATCCATACATGCAGGGAGCACATGGAATGTTGGCACCGACGCTGCTCGACGCTGCTCAAACTGGTGGGCGGGACCTTGAGTTTGTTTGAAGAATAACGTGCAGTTCAGAGCCCGTCACCCATGAATCAAAGTTTACCCTTCAATGGGTCTGTACCCTCCTTTTCCCTAAACACTTGAGTAAATGAAGGATACTGGTGGGTGCATTTTCCTGCCATGGTTTAGGTCCGCTCACCGTCAGCAAAACGCCAAATGATGGAATTACTTGTGGAAGAATGGTGTTGCATCCCTCTAATAAAGTTAAGACATGTTATGCTTTTTCCTTTATTTTGGCAGTTACCTGTAGGTGACATAAACCTCCAGTAGGAGTGGTTGAAGAGGACAAACGCCTTGCCTGGCTTGGAGATACAAGCAGTGGATAAGTAGAGTCCATGATGCGTCTGACTCTGGGGTTAGAATGTGAAACTGCAGACTGCTGTAAACGGGCTGAGGTTCCGGCCACATTGAATGGTTACCATAGTCGCTTGTGACATTCGTGTAATTATTATGGCTTTAATGGAACAATAATTCCCTCGCCAGCCAGGGGAACGGTAAGCAAGATACAGTAATTGAAGTGACAAACTGGAAAACTATGACAAACAGGGAGACAGGGGGGTTGGGTGGTTGGGGCTGGGGGTGAGAAGTGGCCAATCAGAGGGACAGAAAAGAAAGCAAGCATTACCCACTGGCCGACCTCCCCCTGTCCTCCCTGTAACTCCACCAACACTTAACATCATAACACTGCTATTTACAGGGCCCGCTAAATAAGGCAATATTTCAGCATCGATTTTCGTGCCACTCTCCTAAACCCGCTCAGGGTTTGATAACTCAAGCATTATTGATTTTTCTATAAGCAAAGGTAGTCTGGGAGGGAGAGCATAAACAAACGGTGGCAGCCCGTGACAACTTGGCAAAAAGCTGGTTGGGGCGTTTCTCTTACCAAACCCCCCAAGGACTGTCAGATAATGAGTGGGGGGGTAATCCTGCTACACATTCCGTTCCGTCTCTGTTAAAGGACCATACTGCGTGTGCATGTGTACGTTAAGGTTTAATGAGCATGACGGAAGGCTCACTGACAGCTTTCGAGAAAATTAGTTTGAAAGGAACAATTGATCAGAAAACAGGCTGGCGGTAGCATCTTGTGGCCACCGATTTTGCCTACATCATTTATGACCCGGAGCCCACTAGGTTTCTACCACAGAGTCAATTTTTCATCAATCTACCAACGGCAGGAAAAAAAAATGTCAAGGGCCTGTCACAATATCCTCTTGATGAGGCCTGGACTTTGAACGCCCTCATAAATAATGGTGTGCTTTTCAGGAACAAAAACATAGAGAGCTTTGGACAGGCCTGGATATATATTAGTAACATCGCCTGGCCATATCGTGCTACTCACCCCCCTGCCCCCAATGACACTGGCTAATCATGTAAGAACACACCTTTTCTTGTAGAACTTTATTTTGGCTGGTGGTTGCTAAGCACAACTGTATCAGCGCAGATTGGCTGGGCAGGAATACAAGAAATGCCTGCACACACACACACACACACACATCCCTTCGACTAGCCTGCTCCAGAGACAGGAGCAGGAAGAGGTGGAGGGAGTCAGTGTGCAGGAGGGGCAGGGGGGGCAGTGATGATGAGTGCACCGGTGTGGAGAGGAAGGTGACCTGCCCAGACACAATGTTCCAAACTGCTGTGATGGAGGCAAGTAAATTGGAGGGGAAAACAGCTGATAAAGAACAAGCTGTAGATATACAGTGCTGTACAGTAACAAACAGGCTGTAGATATATGCATTAGTGCACAGTAATACACAGGCTGTAGATATACAGTACATGAACAAACATCCTGTAGATATATGTTAGTGCATTATAATAAACAGGGTGTAGATATACACTACAGTGCAGTAACAAACAGGCTATAGATATATATTGGTGTACAGTAATAACAGGCTATAGATATACAATACTCTACAGTAATAAACAGGCTATATATATATTACTGTACAGTAATAAGGATGTTGTGGATACATATTACTGTGCAGTAATAAACAGGCCAGTTGTATGAGCTTCAGACAGACGGGGGAATTCTGCATGCCCAATTGGTGTTCCTGCACTGTGGAACTACAGACACTGTTTCAGACAGGCCTGGCTAACTGATACCTGCACAGTTAACAGGGAGAGGCCTGTTTTCTGGTCAACCTCAGCTCTCACACAGGTAATGTTTCACATTCAGACAAGGGGTAGGTTTCATTCAGGCATGGGGATACTGCTGCCACCCCTGTTCACAGCTAAGTTATCCTGCATGGATTCACCAGTTTGCAGCTCGCTAAATACAGGTAACTACCAAAATAAAGGCAACGCTTTGGTAACCCTGGGGGGGATTCAGCTGGTTGACTACAGAGTGACTAAAAATGTCAGTCCAATAACTACGTATCAATGTGACCATCATTGTGGTATGATGACTATGCCTTGGTATTGGCTGGTGTGAGTGAGCGAGACAATTTCCACAGCCAACGTTTCAACATTTCATCTGAGTGTCCCCCCCGCGTTGCCTTTATTTTGGCAGTTATCTTCCCATATACTGTATATATATATATATATATAGGTGTGTGTGTTTCTTTAATTTGAAAGGTGGCTGTGGAAATGTCCCCCACTCACACACTCTCACACACACACACACACACACACACACTCCTGATTATGGCTGTTTATGACATGTCCACAGATGTTACAGGTGTAGTTGGAGGGCAGGGCAGTGGTTTTATGAGTGAGCTGCTGCTGGTGTTGTCTTCTCAACCATTGAAGTGGTTAATTTATCTTCAAAGCTGGATGATGTATGATGGATGAGCTGTCGGCAGGTGGTTCTGCACACTCACATGTCACACATACAAACACGCATGCACATACTCATACATGCATACACACACACACACGTGCATACTCACACATGCACACACACACTTACCTTAGCTTAAGATTGTCCATTATGTTCCGATGATAACTTCCACTACTGCTTCTGACTCCTTTGATGACTGTACAATCCAATGTGTGATGCACACTGCCTATTGCAGACAGGGCAAACAAAGACCTGAACCGCTGTGGCTGGTACAGCCATGGCCTTATGTCTCTTCTGACGCTTCACCAGACGATGTTTGGCCCTCTTCTCCTCAAGAACCTCCTGCCATCCTCAACCATCCTCCTGCACTTCATGACACTGCTGGTGCCAGGTGGAGCAATCTGCAGCAGTAGCCTCAAGCATGGCTGGGTTTTTCCCACATGTCCTTAATGTGGTCTTCAGCTGGTCCTTCAGAGACTTTATTTTGCCCACCTGTGGAGCGGCGGCCCATATGTAGCTGGCCGCACAGGATCTTTCTTGGTAGGCATTCTGCCGGTGTCCGGATGATGCACCCGAGCCATCGCAGTTGGTGGCGTGTGAGGGTGGTCTCCGTGCTCCTGACGTTGGCTCTCTGCAGGATGTCTGAGTGCGCTTACAGGCTTGCAGAGCCTCCAGGGTGTGTGCCACAAGAGTGCAGTCATCGGCATACTGGATCTCGAGGACATGCTGGGATTTTAACTTAGTGGCAGCTTGGAACCTCCTGATGTTGAAAATGTTCCCAGCCAGCCTGAAATCGATGGTCACCCCACTCTCAGCTTCCATGTCCTTGTGCAGGAGTGTTGTGACGCAGAGGAGGAAGACATTAAACAGCACTGGGGCACACACACTCACACACACACACACACACACACACACACACATATAACATGGAGAGGTGGTTACCTGTTGTGGTAATGGCATTGCTCCAGGCACGAAGAGAGAGGGCCTCCTAAATTCAAGCGACGGATAGCGATCTGGCTGCGCATGGGCCGAGGGACAGTGATGGATTTCTGCACCCCTGTAATCAAGAGCAGGTACTAAACTCCTGTTACCTTAGTGATATCTGCAGGGAACTGACTGATGTGGAGGGTGTGGGGGGGGTTCTAAACCAGGAGGGGGCCCCATTTTCTCCCAACACCACAGGTGAGTGTGTGCCTTGCTCTCTCTGGGGTCCATAGACAAAGTGTTTAGTTTTTTCTTCCTCTCTTTCCTATTACTTAAAAAAAAAAATATATATATATTTTTTTATATCGATGCTACTTCCAGGCAAACAAGGTTTGTCCAGAGAGGGTTGGAGACTGAGAGTATTTTAGAGCCCAGCCCAAATGTATTCTTGCTTCTTTTTGGTCTCTCTGTCACAGTAATGAATAGCCTTGGGGTAGCAGCAAGTGTGGTTTTTTTTTTTTAAACGTTGCTCCCATTGGCTCAGGGGTAAATGATGGCACTTCCATTGGCTCAGGGGTAAATGATGGCACTCCCACTGGCTCAGGGGTAAATGATAGCCATGACCCGAGGGTGGGGGCTCTGCATTTTCATGGCCCTCTCATGGGGTGATGGGGGTGAGGGGGTAAAAAGACTGAAATGTCAATATTACTCCATCTTGGCAGGAGGTATTGAATTTTACTTTTTTTTGGGGTGGGGGTTGTTTTTCTTTTTTGTCTCTTCATGCAACTGGATGTGTTCATTGGGCTTCATCAAGGAAAATGTTAACTTCCAAATGTTTTTTTTTTTTTGTATTGGGTGGTTTTTAGTTTTTTTTTTTTGTAATTGGCTAAAAATTGTTTACAGACCATGGAAGACAGGCACAAAAGTGGAACAACAAACCGTGTTCCTAACATACCTGTGATTAATTTGCATATGTGATCAGTGGTCTATGATTAGCATTGCTTCGGGCTAAATGGGCTTCGGATTAAATATTAAGACTGTGAGTTGTTGTGGGGGCTGGGAAGGGTGAGAGGGGGTTGGGGCCGAGTAGGGTGGGGGATTAGAGGGGGTGCGGGGGGACGGCGATGTACGTTAGATCCGATACATTAACCACCAGTGATGTTACCCATGTCATAGCTCTGTAATTCCACTTTAACTGGGCTGGCTCAATGTGCATTTAAACTTTAATCTTAATCAATGTTCCGTGCACTAATGAGAACCCTGGATTTATACGCTCGCTGGCCTGGCCATGTAAGATGTCTATTAAGATTGATTAAGCATTCAGAGGGCTTAGTAAAGAGACAGCGGGCTATTTTTTTCTTCTTATTCTTCTTCTACTTCTCCTCCTTCTCCATGTGGGGAAGTTGTTGAGGTCGAGAGAGAGGGAGCCTGTCATTTAGAGCTCTGCTTCAGTCGCTTCTTCACCCATCTGTGTGCCGTTAAAATCCTTCCGTCCCAATAAAACGTCCCCTTGCGTGGTTTATTTATGCCTCTGTGTTGCTGCGGTTATTTAACAATAACCGCGGCCGTGGCATTAATAGCGGCTTTCATTTATTTATTAATTTAGCCGCTGTGATAAATTTGGCGCGGTGAAATCACCTGTGAAATTTAGCTTGGTGAAATCAGGTTGTCAAGTTTGTGTGAAGAACATTTTTAACTTCTTTTTTGCTCCTACGAATCTAATTGTTAAATATCCACTAATTCAGTTTTGACACATTTTGGCCATAACTGCTGTTTTATTCATTTTTATATTCAAAAATGTCATATTACTTTTTTTCTTACATTTACACAAACTTGTGAACTGGCAGAAATGCTCTTGGAACAGTCAGACGGATCAAAATGAAGATGATATTTCAATCTCACTCTGAAAACATACTTCACTACATACTACACTTCATAAACCTCCATTTAATTTATGATTTTCAGTGTAGAGACCTTTTTGAAAGGTGTGACAAATTACATCAGTGTCGGTTAAGTTCCGAACTGTAACTATGGAATAATATTAATGACTCGGTGAACAACAGCATGCTTACTCCCAGGGAAATGTTCATCCAAGGGATTCTCGATGCTGAATATGTTCTGTCCCAAGTCTTCCACCACCAGACACTGGAAGTACCTGTGGAAATGTGACATTGTCAGTTCATTCCATATTGCCATTACCACTTAACTGGTCCTCCGGGACTACTTACACAGGAATTACAAGTTGCTCCGTCGTTTTGCCATCTGTCCCCTTCCCCTGGGAGAGATGCCTCCGGCTCTAGGATCCCGTTTTCCGTCTTCAGCAGCGGAATTTCTGACAAGCTCTACACGGTTTCGGAAGGGGGGATATAAAAAAGATGAGACGTAAAAAGAGCTAAGATGGGGGGTTTTCTTCATTTTTTTCGGGCATCGTCAAATCATTCGAGCTGGGGGTCTGCTCATCCCGTTTGAGACACCGCCGCTGGGCACTAATGAGCTGAGAGCTTCTCTCTCTGAGGCCCAGGTGGCTTTTGCACCATTCCGAAGGAACCCAGGACCCTCCGACACCCCCCAACTATCCCCAACGCCCCCGGAACAAAGTCTGAGTCAGAGTCAAGTGGACTCTTCCTCATTGAACCAGTGCACCCATTGGATAGTACGGGCAAGGGAGAGGAGGGGCTTGGAGGGGATGGGGGGGTCTTGAAACTCACAAATGCAGGAAAGGGGTGTGGCTCGGAGGGGGTGGGAGGGTCTTGAAACTCACAAACACAGGGGAGTGTCAAAGGCAGTCATTTTGAATCGAGAGAGAGAGTGCGGCGGAGAGAGAATGTCGTGATTCTGAACTTGTCTTATTTTGCTCCCGGCGTGAACCTCAATGTAAACGGCATGTGTTCCAGTCAAAAATACTTAAACTGCGAACGAGTCACCAATCAGATAGAAGGAAGAGGCTCAAGTGCATCCTGTTCAATATGGAGCAGAAACTCATCCGTGCTGTGTGTGCATTTTCCTCCTAGCCTTGATTTATCAACAGCTTGTGCATCAAAATCCATCCTAAACCGTGCATGGAATCATGCTTTACAACATCTGTACTATTTATACATTTAAAAAAAAAGGTTTGCTGAGAATGTTGTGCCTTCTTGGACACTTAGAACAGCGCAGAAACATGTCCTTGTGGCTGAATGAGGGTAATGCATGGAGAGTGCACACAGCCAGAACATCTTTTTCAAAAGCTGAACTTGCATAAATAGAACTCAAAAATCAAAGCTAACACACAGACTTCCCACAATCCTTCAATGCTGCCTGAAGGAGACTGAGGTCAAAATGCGAAGCGCGCACCTGAAAGCAGATATATATATATCGTGTCACCATATTTTTGGTGTTAGCTTTGATTTTTTTGAGCGCTGTTTTTGTAACTATAGCTTTTGTGTCTCAAAAAATAATATCAATCAATAAACCTCACTTCTTTGCAGCACAAAGGTTGGGCCTTACTCCTTTAGCGTATGTTCCAGCTGCCTCACCTTGATATTATTCAATTGTTTTGAGAGGATCTTAAAGCCTATTACAAATCACTCCATTAACCTTACAAGCTCATGGGGGGTGGGCGGGGAGAAGCGCCATGCAGGTGGCCTGGCGTGGGTGGGTGTTATCATGAACGTGATGAACAAAAGAGATGGTGATGTATGATGAGTCTGATGAGGGATATCAAGCAGCAAGAGATTGCATCATCTCCAAATAAAAAAATTATAATCCAGTCATTTTTGATTTTCGTGAAAATATGAGCCGAACCACACTTCTGCAGCAAAATTCATGCGTGTTTGGCGATATTTAATTATGATGCATGTCAAATGGCGGCTTAAAGCAGTGCATTACAATTTATTCGTAATGAAATAGAAAAACACTCCACAAATGAGGCCTTGAACACTGACAGTTCTGTCTTACACAGGAATTAATTGCGTAAATGAATAGGAAAGCTCATTTGTTGTTCTTGTACTGTACATTATTAACTAAAATTAGATGATAAAACCCAATTAGCAATGTACATTAACCGTGCTTAGCATCTGATTAACCAAGGAGAAAAAAAATAAACGGATGCCCATGCCAAATTATGTTTTATAATGAACACTTCAGATCATGCGTTTCTTTCTCTTTCTCTTGGAAAATATTAGTTGTTTTTTTATCACAACCAGTAAGGAATACCTTGCCTGCATACTGAATACTCCAAGTCTGTGATGTGATTTTGAAAGAAAATCATAAATGCTGGTCGTCTGATTGAAGGAACTTTGTGTCTGAATTCATCCTTTATCAGCAAAGCTTTGGCACTGCTCCCGGCTGTATCGTGTGAACAACCTTTTCGGCTCTCCAAGGGAACTCCATGAACAACGACGAATCCTTTTTTGTTGTTGCCTTTTTACCCCCCGTGAACTGTGTTCCACCCATACGACTTAATTTAAAAACTGCTCATTAGAGTGCAAGGGACATAATTGCTGAAAGTTGTGGGAGGCTAATGTTTCATCACCACACTGGCCCCTCACTGTCCCGCTCAGTCAAAGGCAGATTTAGGAAATATGAGGCCCTGGGCATAAACCTACCATGAGCATCCACCCCCAACCCCCTCCCTGATTTCTGAGAAATGCAAGTTGTATATTATTCAATTGATATATTTACATTTTAAAAAATGAATAAATACAAAATCTGGGATATTCCTAGTGCAAAAACATTGAACATAAAGAGACATGGACTCTGAGTCTGCATCAGTGTTGATTGATGAGAAATTTTGTCAGAACTTGTCAGAACTTCACCCGCTGGTGGGAGAGTGTCCAGGTTGGTTTACCCTCCCCCATCCCCCATTACTAACCCTTTTGTCCATTTGTTACCATGCAAGGTTTTTGGAAAATGGAAAAAAAACACAAAAAAATGGTTTGATATAAATGTTGTGGACATTGAAGGAGTGCTCAGTTTAATTTGCTAGAACATTCTTGTGCGCCTTGAGGGAATGGAATCATTGAGGCCTGCCAACATGATTCCTTACATCCCTCAAACACTCTCCTTTATTTCAACACATATTTATTTTAGGTATGTGTGGATACGCTGCGAATGTTCTGTTTTCCTTTTTCTTCTCAACAACACAAGGACTTAACATTTCATTTGATATTCCATTACATCTTTAATTTATCACATTTCTTAGCATGGGAAGTGGGAGTTTTTAAAATGGGTCGCATATTGAATATCAGGGGCATTGCGCTGTGCTCTGATGTTAGGCTTACGAGACCAGGCCAACAGCTGAGAGAAGCAGCATACTTTCATATCGGTAAGCATATTTCTTTGTTTAGATTCCGCCATCGAGCCGGTTCACGGGTTTAAACGGGCCTGACTTCCTGTTTGTTGAAGAATTGTGTGGGGGGGGGGTTGGACGTCGTTTGAAATTCTCGACAACTGAAAGGAAGGAGGAAAGAGGAGCCAAAGACTAAACCGGTGGGGAATGAAAAGGAAGGAAATGTGTCTGAGAAGCGATACCCTGAATAAAGGTTACACATGCCAGACAGGAGACGTCACCTCAATCAGTCCTCGCATGAGAAAGGCCTTTCTCCGCCAGTCCTGGTGGTCGGGTTCTGGGTCATTTTCTCATTCATTTCCCCATTCAGCCAGAAAAAACATTAACTTGGCACAACGTGAAGTCCGCGATGGAGGTGATGGGGTCCCGGGTTTGAGCTTTCAGGTTACAATGTCCGTTGGCTTTTAAGACCCCCCCCACCACACCCTGATCAACTATATCATTTCTTAAAAATTGTCAACATTTCAGCCACAACAGAACTCGCCATTACAAATGATTGAGCCATTTATATTGTACATTTGATCATATTATGGTCCACAACCATATCTGGTATGCATGTTTATGTGCGCGTGTGTTGTTCGTGCGTGAGCGAGCATGCATAAGTCTGTGTTTGCATGTGTGTTTGTGTGTGTTTGTGTGTGTGTGTGCGTGTGTGTGTCTCTGTAAATTAAATGCATGAGCCTATATAAACATAACAGTTGGGAGGTGAGGCTGAACCAAACTGTGTTGTGAGGATATTACATTCCACATATTCTAATATGAAACATTGGATTTCATAATGACTTTATTATCTTACAATTTAAGGGCAATGGCAATTGGCAATGTTTTTATTTTGCAATTGTCAACCACAACAGTAGAGAAAAATTATTTTGCCTGCAAATATTTCTTGTTTTACATTTGGAGCTGAGAATGTGAGAGACAGTGTACATGCAGTCGGGTGTCTCGTAGCATTGTCTCTGATCTGTGCAGAGAGGTAGAGGGTGACGAATAGCTGTCAGGGATATAAATTCATGAGCTAATATCCATTGAATATATTTTCATGTAATATTGACTAATCCATATTAATATGAATTCATGTCTTCTCTCTCTCGCTTCTGCATGGATGTGGAATGCTAGAGCAAAATGTTTACCTCATTTTCTTAGACACACACACACACACTCTCAGGCATGTGCACATGCACACACACAGACTCTCTCTCACACACACATGCACACACGCACACACTTTCTCATATATACTCACACACACACGTGAATCCGCACACTCTCTTTCATGCACATGCACGCGCACACACACACTCTCTCACATACACATGCACGCACACTCCCACATATACTCACACACATATGCCCACGCGCACATATTCTCTCACACACACTCACACACACACACTTTCATACACACAGTCACACTCATGTACACACACACACACACACAAAAATAGATTTTTCTATTGATTCTTTTCTGTGTATTTTCACCACAGGGCCTAACATTCAAGAGGTTAAAAGGCTTCTGCACCTGTGTCCAGTCACCTCTGTGATTGATGAGGTCATTGTATGCAGTGCCTACATTCTTACTCACAGTCACTTGAGTGTGTCACACAAAGGGATGGATGATCAATGAAACTGACAGAAAAAAATGAAAAAAATACCCAAGATCCATATTTGCAGTTGGAAATGCATGTTCATAAATGCATGACCAATCTTTTTTATGCGCATTATAGCACATATTTATAAATTAATAAACCATACCATTAAAATTATCGGAATCCATTATTTATGGATCCAAGCAATGATAAGTGTGCCCAGTGACACACACACAAACACACCCATAAACACACACACACACACACTGTTGTGTTGGTATGGGCCTCTAATGTATAATACATAATGGAAATAGGACTTGACAAATGCTCTTGGGGGTTGCAGTCAGGTGCAAAGTGCAGTTATATTTTGTACAGAGCTGAATTAAACAACATTAATCAAAGCTTAGCCGAGTAGGAGCACTAATTAAACTTGATCAATTCTGTTACTGAAGACGAATGCAAACTAAAACAACAGAAAATGGAGGCAAACTGATTGTAATGAAAGACTAAATCCATTATAAAGATTAGTGATCATTTATCATCTCTTACAGCAGGCACCTGTACTTTATTTTTGGAGCTTGTGTTTGGTCACCTATTTGTATGGAGTTGTGGAGGAAGACATTTTGTATCAAGTTGGGATGCTAGACCACATCCACAGAGGATGTAGGAACTAATTAACTCAGTGTGATGCTGCAGTTCGGAGTGGTCCAGTCAGAGACAAAAGGCTTTTTGCGCGCAACAAAGGAACATTTGTTCAAAGGAACATTTCCCATTGGTTTAAGACCCTTTGTTCTAACAACCTGTTATATCTTCATGTTAGCCCATAGCTCCATTTACCTGTAAAACCCCTCTTCTTCCCATTGGTTTAAAATATCCATTTGAATTTGAAGGCCCTTGGACACGGGTCTCCGCTGTTCTAAAAGCAACCTGTTTAAATCTTCTGATCTGTTAGCCCATAGCTCCATTTAACACATGTAAGTTTTCCCAGCAGGCAACAGTCACACCTGAGCCAAGTGAAGGCAACGGGACTAAACGACCAGCTGAAGGCCATTTCAAGGCCTATTTAAAGGGCTTTCCCACTACACTGGGAGAGGAGTCCTGTTGTTGTTGGATAAACTAAATATCCATTTGTGTTTTGGAAAGAGTTGAAGTGTGTTTGTTTTGTGTTAGAAAATTGGATTGCGCTTGGATCCTGCGGACTGGATTACACTTGGAACTGGATTTTGGATTTGCAGCTGCTCGGATAACTTTGTGTTTGTATTCCCCTGAAGCTTGTTTTGTGTTTGTAATAATAGTTTAATAAATTATCATTTTGTTTTCAAACACTCTCTCCTTGTTGTTAAACTCCTACGCCCTCTGCAAGTTTTGTTTCCCCTGGGGACAGTGAGTTTTAATTTCCACGATAGAGTGGAATGCGTGACTTGGCATTTTGCCCCTGATCTAAGCACAAAAACACACACATACATACTCTTTGCATGTGTGTTTGTTTGTGAAGAAACACTCTCTGCAAACACACACATGTACACACATTCTCTCTCTCTCTCACACACAGACACACACATACTCTCTCACAAACAATCACACACTCCCACAAACAAACACACACTCTCACACTTGGGGTGTAATGATATACCGGTATGATGGTACACCACTATATTAAAATATGAACTTGTACTATCATAAACATAACGTAATACAGTGATAGTAAATCACGTGGCAAAAGTTATTTTCATGCGGGAAAAAAAAAAATCCATCCGTTACCCTACTAAAATGTCTAAATAACCCACATTAAATAATATAATACTGGACCTGGGGTGTCTGTCAATGTGATTTAATCCCACCACCTTTGGCTGTTCTTGCATTTTGTTCTGTTTACAACATGATTGCACACGCGCAGACAGCTCCCTTGCATTTCCCAAACCTGTTAGATAGCGGTTATTAGCTAGCTAGCTACACGGCATAAATCTCCGTTTGCAATCCTTTATAAAACTTGCGATGTCCGACGTTGATTCCGATGCCGAGGCAGTCTGTAAAAAGTGAATTTGTTCATCCATGTGTACTCACTTTTGATTCAGAAAAAAGATGGTGTTGTTGTTGAGAACAGATCTCCCATCTGTAGTGAATGTGGAAAACATATAATGGCCAGAGGAGACACAAGTCAAACCTTGCATTCCACTTGCATGAGCATCATCCTTCACATTATGACACAATGGAAAAGGTGAGTGCCTAAATATAGTACTAGATCCAAAAAGCTGATAACACGATAAAGAAAAATGTTGTGAGTGAAAATAAAGTGAATGACGCACATACTCTCTCTCTCTCACACACACACACACATACACACTCTCACAACACAAACACACAAACAAACACACACACACACACACACACACACACATACTTTATCACAAACAAATACACACACACATACTCTTTCTCACACACACACACACACACACACACACACACACACACACACACACACACACACATACTCTCTGACAAACAAACACACACACACATATATATATTTATTAGGTACACCTGTACACCTGCTCGTTAATGCAATTATCTAATCAGCCAATGATGTGGCAGCAACTCAATGCATAAATGCATGCAGACATGGTCAAGAGGTTCAGTTGTTGTTCAGACCAAAAATCTGAATTGGGAAGAAATGTGATCTAAGTAACTTTGACCGGGGAATGATTGTTGGTGGTGTGAGTATTTCAGAAACTGCTGATCTCATGGGATTTTCACACACAACAGTCTCTAGAGTTTACAGAGAATTGTGTGAAAAACTAAAAACATCTAGTGAGCAGCAGTTCTGTGGGCGAAGATGCCTGGTTAATGAGAGAGGTCAGAGGAGAATGGCCAGACTGGTTCAAGCTGACAGGAAGGCGACAGTAACTCAAATAACCACGCGTTAAGTGGTATGCAGAAGAGTATCTCTGAATGCACAACACATCGGACCTTGAAGTGGATGGGCTCCAGCAGCAGTAAACCACACCAGGTTCCACTCCTGTCAGCTCAGAACAGGAAAGTGTGCCTACAGTGGGCACAGGCTCACCAAAACTGGACAGTTTAAGATGGGAAAAACGTTGCCTGGTCTGACGAATCTCGATTTCTGCTGCAACATGCAGATGGTAGGGTCAGAATAAACAACATGAATCCATGCATCCATCCTGCCTTGTGTCAACGGTTCAGGCTGCTGGTGGTGGGGTAATGGTGTGGGGAATAGTAGTAAACAGTTTATTTGTTTATAAAAATTAGATAAAATACCATAATGTACATGTGGCAGCAACCAAGCTGAATTGAAAGTACATTTTACATCGGTATAATCTAAAGTATATATTTTTTTAAATAAAAATTAAATTAAATTAAATTAAAAATAAATAAATAATAATAATCTAAAACATAAACAGCAACATTAAAAGCATAACATAGACTGGCATAAAATAGACTAACCGACACGCAATAACGTGACAAACTGACATACCATCACACAACAATCATTATAGTGTTCACTTATTTAAAAGTCTGGTCATGTGTGGGATAGCAGTAGCGCCAGTAGTGCTCAGTTCTACACCGGATCACGTCCAGTTTTTCTGAGGTTTTAGATCTCCGCCATGTAAACGCCCCCTAATTAATATCATTAGCATATAAAGGAGCTTGAATCAAAACACAAATCCTCTACTTGCGAGCTGCAAGAAAAATAATTTTAGCGAGGCCAAAATCGAGGTCCTGTTGGCGGAGGTGCAGATGTGTGCAGGGACGCTGTTTGGGAGCCTTTCCAGTGGCTTTACCAGTAAAACCAAGTATGTGGCCTGGCAGTCTGTAGCCCAGGCTGTGAACGAGGTGGGGGGGCAGCAAAGGTCCCTGAAGGACGTAAAGAAAAAGTGGTCTGATTTAAAACTGAGGTCAAAATCTCGAATAACTCGTTCCCTTCTTATTGCGCGGTTGGCGATATCTTCGAGAAGTGACAATGCTGCCATTCTTCCTCTTGCAAACCACTGCATTATTGGACATTTTATAGCCTATAGATTGACCGAAATGTTTTACACGTGTGGAGCCATAATATGTATATTAAATACATTTCCTTCAAGGATGTGTCAATTATGCTAATATGGGTAGTTTTGGAAAACCAATGTGTGTTTTTGTTTTGTTTTCCACAAGTAGCCTAGCTTATGTTGTTTTAATTTATTAGTAACTTTATTGTGCAAACCATTACGTATAGCCTAAGCAATGTGTTCAATACTACTACTACTACTACTACTACTAATAATAATAATAATAATAATAATAATAATAATAATAATAATAATAATAATAATAATAATAATAATAATAATAATAATAACGGCGGCACGGTGGTGCAGTGGATAGCACTGTCGCCTCACAGCAAGAAGGTCTCTGGTTCGAATCCAGGCCGGGGCCTTTCTGTGTGGAGTTTGCATGTTCTCCCCGTGTCCGCGTGGGTTTCCTCCGGGTACTCCGGTTTCCTCCCACAGTCCAAAGACATGCATGTTAGCCTAATTGGAGAGTCTAAATTGCCCGTAGGTATGAGTATGTGAGTGAATGGTGTGTGTGCCCTCCGATGGATTGGCGACCTGTCCAGGGTTTATTCCTGCCTCTCGCCCCGATGCATGCTGGGATAGGCTCCAGCCCCCCCGCGACCCTGACCAGGAATAAGCGGCTTAGACAATGAGATGAGATGAGATAATAATAATAATAATGAGGAAACAATTAGGCAGCAGACGACATGTTGGCGCTCTTAGATTTCCAAATACATTTTCCATAAATACATGGTAGGAACAATCATAGTTTGCGCAAGAGATCAGTTCAGTAATACAGCGATAGACATAATTGCAGGCAGCTGCGTACCATATCTGTAACACTGGGAAGGAAAAGGTTAGTAAAACTTTTTTTTTTAATGGAGTAAGCAGGGGTATATAGTGTTGAGAAAGTAGGCAGTGGTGATGATAATTAGCTAGATGTACAGAATTCAGTGGTAGTGGAGTCTGAAAAGGTAGGTTTTGAGTCTCTTGCAGAAGATCGCAAGTGATTCCGCGGTCCTAACCGATTGCAGAAGGTAGTTCCACCAGCGGAACAGAGAAGGACAGAGAAGAGACGAGACCGCGAATACCTGCAGTACTCCAACATTGCCACAAGGAAACATGCGTACGCCAAGTTGGAACCTGACGTGGAGCTAAGTACTTTTCCACGTCAAAGACCGTTTTTATAAATCTGACCTTTGGCGTGGATTTGAGTGTACGCACATTCTAAGATCAAATCTGTGCATAAGCATGTTTTATAAATGAGGCCCCAGGTCAGCTAGGTCCAGCTGAATAGTGGATGGGGCAGACAATGGTTAAGGTCATCAACAAACTTCCAGCGCTTAGCTGATGCCTGTTCAGCTGCACCATTGACGTAAGCAATGAAAATCAGTGGACCTAGCAGAGTTCCTTGGGGGAGTCCACATGATGTTGACCCCTTCAGAGAGTGCTCCATGGTAACGTACTGACTGGATTCTGTTGGTCAAAAAGTTTGCTATCCACCTGGCTAGAGAAAGGCGGAGACCGAGGTTCAGTAGCCTAGTAATAGCCAGGCCATGATCAACACGGTTGAAGGCTTTACTATAGTCAGTGGTAACTAATGAGCAGGTGGAACCAGATTTGTCCAGAGATCTGAAGAGATCATTTGTCAGGTCAATGAGGCTGTGGGTTGTTGATCGGCCAGGAAGGCACCCAAACTGCTGACTGTTGATTTGGGGCAGAATGTCGTTTAGGGCCCACTGGGAGATAAAACTCTCAGCTACTTTACCAAGCAGAGAGGTGAGTGAGATGGGGCGTATTTCACTGATGGCTGGGGGTCTCGTTTTGGGTAGGGGGACTACAGTGGCTAATTTCCATTCTGCTGGGACAATACCTTCCTGAAGGGAGTGATTGAGTATGTCAGCCAGGAGTTCGTAGGCAAACTCCTTAATAAAGTATATTACTATTTCTAACTTCGCGAAATTTTATCATACACACGCGACAAAAACATTGACAGAAACCTTAGAATCGCGACTTTCCGATTTGAGCACTGGCAAATCAAATGGGATTTTTAAATTAGGTTAATTAGACCAAAAGTAAACCTTGCCTTTTACTCTCTTTTTACCTGTTAGTAACGTCCCCCTTCTATTGACATGGTAACTAGGTGCTACGTTTCGGGGAGGTGTGTGGGGCGGGGCTTGGGGCCATGTGTGAAAACGCCGGCGTAAACAACAGAAACTGTCGACAATTTGAAGCAAGATTTTATACAGACATACAATTTTATTCAAGATGGAAAGATTTTCTGCGCTGCACTGTTTGAGAGCATTGATGGAAAGCGACGAGGACAACAACTGACGAAGAGTAAGTAACTATATTTGATTTGCCATGTTATCAAATACTCGTATATATATATTCAATATACGAATTCCGCGTCTTGTGACTACATATTCCGCGTGTTGCAACGTAACAAATTTCAATAGGCACACAAGATCTATGGAAGAATACTTTTCAAACAGCCTAAAATATTATAAAAAATCGTATGTAGCATGATCGGTTTCATGATCTCACGTCCTTGTAAAATCGATTCTTGTTTTGTTTATTATTAGAGTGCTTCTGTTTAGTTAAATCCGTGTTTGGGATTACGTTTTGGATTTGCTGTTTAGCTAGCTTTGTTTGTTCAGCTAGCTTTGTTTGTTCCAGTTCGTTTATCATTTTGTTTTTGTTTGTGAGTTATTTTGCGTGTCGCCTCCGACATTGTTTTGCCTACGTTTGTGGATAATAAAATAAGAGCCAAAATGGCTGCTGCCACGAAGGAGAAATGGTAACTCAAATATTGCTTAGCCATTTAAAATCTAAATTGTGAGTTGTTGTTTTAACTCTAAAGTGAAAAAAATCACACAAAAAAGTTTAATTGGAAGACCCTTTTTTTTCCTTGGGTCTCAGGAGGATATTATGTGCATTATTGTTAGGCTGTATGATTTGTAATATGTGGCATTCCCCTGTATATACTGTATAGTAGTTTGTGTGCTGTTTTCAATTAATCTTCCTAAATGAAAAAAGCATATATTCTTCTGCATGGCTCACTGACTTGCTTACTCTGATGGCCTTTGAGAGAGAGAGATGGCCCATCTGACAACTCTTAGAGGTGTGGACAATGAATAATGAATATTCAGGTATTTAGCATTTAGCCCTCCCACAGCCTGAAATAAATGTGACCAGTTCTGATAAAAACAGGTTTTAGCTATTTAGATCTCAGATGTGCTAAACTGTTTTCACACCCTTACATAACCAAGACCTTGATGAACAAACGCACATTGGCAAAACAATTCGTCACTATAGTTTAGTGTGTGCTTTCACAACTTTGTGACAGCAGAAAAATTTACTATTTTTAACTTGTGTGTTTGTAGATCTATTTACAAGCTGCATATGATACTGACCAAACTATTGATGGCATACAAATGTAGTAATGAGCCTACCTGGGATACCATCTGGGCCAGCTGCCTTTGGAATGTTAACCTTTCTTAGTTTCCCGTAGACTTCCCAGGGCTGGACTGTTGGAGCTGGGCCTGCAGGTAGGAAAGAGGGTAGGGTTGCCAGGTCTATAGGGGCTAAGGACTGGGTCACAGTTGAGAGTGTTTTATTTATTGTGTTAGCTATTTCTTGTCGGTCATTGGGGTCAATTCCATCAATATGAAGACACTCTGTGAGAGATTAGCCAGGTTTTTGATGTGTTTATGCCATTGGGCCATATTTTGGTTTTTGAGGGTTTTGATCTTGTCTTTGTATAGGTTTCTTTTGGCCAATTTGGTTTTAACTTGCACTTTGTTCCTGAGGTCCCTCCATCTGTCAGTTTTATGTTTGTGAAAGGCTCTCTGATGTTGACTTATCATGGTTATGTAGGCGTGCAACTTTGGAAGGGAAAATTTCCAGAATTTTGGAATCAAGCGTGGCATACATAGCTCTGGATTTCTCCGTTGGGTCTGACTGGGAGTAGACCTCTCGCCACTGATGTGACGTTAGTGGCTGGGACAATACCTTGGCCAAACTTCATTGCCAAAGTGCTTCATTGTTGCATCCATGACCCAGACCTCCACAAATGATAATAGGTGCTGTAAACATTGGAGTAATCTCAACTTTACTGTTCTTGTCTTTACGTACTACATTACAATGCAGTACTCTGTGATTACTGTAGAATATGGTAAGCTACTGCAAGCGAACCACAGTACCAGTATGAAACTAGGAGTTGTAAGCTATTCCTATATTGTTAATACAGTATACTGTAACATAACGTATTTGTCAGAATTGAAAGACGACCAGCTGGTGGTGGAAGACAAAGTCTCTTCACAGCAGAGCAAGAGACGGCTATTGTCAACATGGTGCTACAAAACAAACCCTTAAACTGAGGAAAATCCAAGAGGTTTGAGGAGCTTTGCCAAAAATGTTTCCTGATTGAGTTTTGTGTTTGAGAAAAAGGGTCATAGTTTAAGGAAACATGTTTAAACAATTGAGAAAAACTGTAATAAAATGGCATGCCCATAAGATAACCAAATGGCAAGTCAAATTACCAATAATGCAATCAACATTTTTAACAGTAGCCTACAGTAGTCTATCCTTTTCTCTGCTAAGATGTTATGGTTATGATGGCATTATGTTTGTATGTGTAAGGTATCTCTTTAAATGAGGCTTCACTTAAAACGTCTGAGGGAGGCCGTTTGGAATCATGCAGCCATGGCAGAAAGGGGAATGCCAATCCTGTAGCATGACCACCGTGATCACAGTGATGAATGTGCCATGATCACCAGACGCAGAGTAGGGTAGCTTTTCGCCATGTGAGAGAGGGGGAGAGGGAGAAGGAGAGAGGGAGGGAGAGACATGGAGCGACACATGGAGAGAGAGAGAAAGAGCAAGCAAGAGAGAGAGAGAGCAGCAAGGGACAGAGATTCATGCCACATTAGATTTTTTGCTGCTCTGTTACATTCTCAAATGGCCTAACGGGTCTTATTATTTTAAAGACGATCCCTGGTAATGAAAAGAGATTTGGCATGGCATTGGCGGTGTTGATGGTGATGGTGGTGGCGTCGGTGGTGACGTTTGCGATTGCGTTACTGTGGGGAGCGCGTTAGCCCGGGCCAGCTCCTGTGCATTATTTTTAGCGGTCAGAAAGTCTTGGCTGTAAAAGGAGGGAACTGCTGTGTTGGTCTCACCTGGGCTCACCTGATGAGGCTGATGTGCGTTCAAATGAGCAAGTGAAGGCAAACGCCCGCGAGCGTTTTCAAACAATTTAAAACTTGTTTCTGTTACCTTTGTGTTCTCCACAAATGTTTGCAAACACAAGTAAGCGGTTTGAAAACATAGTGTGTGTGTGTGTGGAACAAATATGGCGTTGTGGTGGATGGTGCTGGCCTGAGATATATGTTTGTTTACGTTTAATGCAAACGATTTGGAAGGTTAGTTCGCCATGAACGTTCTGGGCTAGGTTGCTGAATATGAATATGATGGCCCCAGATTAACAGAACAAGCTGAGTCCATTAGAACAGGACAGAGAACATGAACATTGGCAATTTTGGCATTCTTTTTGGCACTGATATTCTGTTTGATAGAATAATAATAAAAATAACATCAACGATACATCATAATAACAACAACAGCAATAAATCATAATGATATGATCATTATTATGTTATATATACAGCATATATCACGTTATTATTCATTGAAGGCTTTTGAGATTCTGAAGTGGGACATGCTATTGGAACCCGAATTACTTCAGTGCATGTCCAGCTGTATCAACATATCATGTAAACTGTGTAAGCAGCTCTGATAAAGCAGCTCTGCTAAACAAATAACAGGCAAATAATGTAATATTAATTTACCACATGGAGGGAAGAACGTTGTTAATGATTACCAACGCATTGCATCACCAGCAACGTTGTGATAAAAATGTCAGGAAACATTAGGAGCTCATGAATCACGCAGTGGGAGACATTGGTGTGGCATTTTGTTTCTGCACAAATTAATGTCGCACACCACTGTAAAACACGGCAGTGACATCAGCACTGCCAGCAGTGCGTTACAGCAAAAGTGTTTTCATCATAATTTTACTGCCGGGCAGAAATACTGGGTTCGTGTTACGTGGTTTATGGTTTGGTGTCCTATGTTGACAATGCCAGTGCCGACTTTGGCCATCAGGCGGCCTTATCGGGCACCAGTGACCCCTCTAGTTAGTTAGGGGACCTGCATTCTGCCTGTAGTCTGTTTGCGTACGAATCATGTTCCTCTGACGCAATTAATGTGCAGCACGGCCATGTAGAAAATAAAATGTATATTTAATGCCTATAGATATCAAAGCGAAGCGTTGACCCAATGCATGAATATATATCTTTATCTAAAATAATGGCACGATGGTGTTATTGTAACAAAGCTATAGCAGACTAAAAGCAGTTTGATAATAGCGCCAAAGAAAGATGGCTCTTATCTTCATTGTCAGTGTCCCCCTCAATTATTATCATAAACTTTTTTACTGTTTGTGGTACCCCAATGTTCAAATAAAAGCTACGCCCTTGATTTATATAGAGTTTATGCTTCACTCTCTCTCTCTCTCTCTCTCTCTCTCTCTATCTCTCTCTTCTCTCTTTCTCTAAGAAAAACAATGAGATGGGAGTGCACCTACAGTATCAACCCGTCTGTAATAGGATCCCGCATGGGATGGCCCACTATGAAGGCCCAAGGCATTGTGGAATTGAATCTGACATATATGGTTTGTAGCCAGCCTAAATGTTTTTTTGGGGGTGGTGGTTGGCTCAGGCATTCGTCTGGTCCTGCTCAAACCAATTTATCTTTCCTGTTTGTGGCTGAACGAGAGGGGGAATAGCTCCCTGGCCAGAGAGGATGGCTGTAAACGCCTGTGTAAATGGGGGTATCAACAAGTGGACTGGCTTCTTCTCCATCAGTGGAAGCGGTTAGGGTTGGCTCCGTTTCCTGCATCTGTTTTTTGTTTATGGACTCTTCGCTTTGCAATTTGTGATCTGGAGGGGGGAGGAGCACGTGAACTGAGGGGATTTACTCCTGATCTGTCAGACACGCCCCCTGCATGTGTACAGTATGACACACTGATGCTCTGTTTGGGGGGGAAACAGTTCATTTCCAAGATGCCCGACAGCTCGCGACGACCTGACTCACTTGCTATTCCGCTCAGAGGGGCCCAATGACTCATTTCAAAATCTTACTGGGATGACCTTGGCGGTGCGCGTGATAATAAACATATGCCCTTCAATGAAAAATGGGATGATGGTAATTCTGCACTCACCTGACCCCCAACCCCCCCATGTCCCGACGTCACCCCAAATTCAACGAGATGTACAGGGGGCCCCCTGTGAGCCTGCTCCATATCCTGAGAGCCCCCATTGCTGATTACCATTCGCAATATCCCATCTCATCTAACCTTGTAATGATATTCCCCTGTCCTGCCTGAACGGTCCCCGCACTGCCCCCCCCCGGGCATCATGGCCATTTTTAGATGGATAATTTCCTTGGCAGTAAGCTGTTGATGAGGTTGGTCAGGGATGAAGGCTTCTATTAGCTGAAGTGTTGCACATGGATGGAGCTACAGGCCCATAAAGCCGGGTTCCTGTCAGGTTTCCCAGGTGAGCTGTACCATGAAGAGCAATCTCCTCCCACTGCCACATTTCTGCAAGTTTTCATCGGCTCGGGGGGGGGGGGAACCCAAACTTTCTGAGAAATCTCTCCTGCCCCTGATTCACTCTCTCTCTCTTTCTTTCTGTCTTTCTTTCTTCCTGCAGCTTCTTTTTATTGTTTGTGTCTTCCTCTCGAGGCTGCTGTAAAGAAATTGAACTCTTGCCAATATCCGTTGCCAATTTAGGTATCGTGGAGGTTTTAAAATGTTTAAATCTCTCCAGTGTGAAAGTGTTTACGTGGAGCCGGAGCATCTTTTTCACGTGTTATATGGCCGGGCCTGCTGATAACCTTGCAGATGTCCATCCATTAAAAATATTTTTTTTGCAGGTTTATTTTTTCAAAGTGGTGGAAACATCTAGATATGCATCACATTTTCAATTCTGTTCACAAGTCCTTGTCTTGTCACACACCAGAGACCTCCGCTACTATAAAGCTGCATACAAAATGTCTTCCTGCAACTCAGGTCTTTGTGAGTCTAACTTGTAGCCTGCAGTGTGAAAAGAAGTGGCGGCTGACATCACGTGTTTTGGAGTAGAGCGTGTGGTTGTATACGCTCTCCCGAATTGAAAGGGGAGGTTGCGGCTTCGCTAGCACGGCTTAGAATGCGACTGGCCATTCCAAAATCGGGAGGAAAAAGGGAAAAAAATGATTTGAGGTGTTATAGCATTGGAGTTGGATCAGTGATGCATGAGGAATACGTTTTTTCCCCCTTGCCAACCCTCGGATACTGTGGAGGGATATGTAGCTAGAAGGGCAAATTTTTTCAGCCTTTTGAGAAAGATGGCCATGGGCCCCATGCCCACAGGGGGGTGAGATACCTGGGCTGCTTTAGATGAGCTGCAGCTAGCCTTCTTGTTCTTCTCAGCTGTTCTCAGTAGCGCCGGCTAGTCAACTGCCCTGAGGGGAGGAAAGTACTGTATGTTTTTACTGTTTTTATAATGTTTTAATTTTAAAGCTGGTACACCTGGCACATGTATAATGTAATCCTGTGCTTTGTGTATGCTGAGGGCTGTGTAACAAATCAAATATATATAACTGTTTACAGACAGAGACTTAGGACTGAATTTTGTTTAATTCTTTGGGAGTTTTTTCAAATAATTTTGCTTTTTCATGACCTTCAGGTGACCTTGTGTTTGAGGGACAGTCCAGGGTCTCAAGCTCCTTCTCTGTACTAGGGACTCGCTGGGAAAGGATGGTTTCTCCCTCCTTAAAGAAAGAGGCAGAGGGGAGGAGGAGAGGGGGAAGATCCACACTCCTGTGTCTCTCCCTCCCTCTTCCTTCGTCTACCTCTTGTTAACTGTCACCCTGGAATTTCTCAATTTCTCATCTCCTGCAGCAGATCCACATCCCCAGAGGACGAACTGACAGCTGTCATTCAGCCTCAACAACTGCACCTCTTCTCTTTATTCATTTGCTGTGGAAGAGGAGAGAAAAAAATAAAACAACAAACAGCACAACCAACCACCACAACCCCCAGCATCCCCCCCCGCCACTCCATCTTCCCCCCTCCTCTCGCTTTCACTACAGAAAGCAGCTGACTCCAACTGACTCCAATAAAGATTGCCCACACTTAAAGAGAAGCGCAGGCTTACAGTGAGTTTAATATTTCATTGCATCTCTCGCTAGGAGAGCTTGGACCGGGATCAAGAGGAGGAGAGAAGTGCACTTGGCCTGACTTTGCTCACTTTAAGAAGGTTAATTGTTTCCCACCCCCGACTTTTTTTTCCCAGTTAACCCCATAACTGTCACCAGCCTGTCGCCGAGTTGTCTACATCACATAGCACGTTCTTCTTTCAATATCACAGTTAAATGTACCGAAAATATGGAAATGTGTTATATGCACAGATCAGGTGGAATCTCATCTTTTCAACAATGTAGTGGCCCTGTTTTGTCACAAGAGCAAGCCAAATTGAGAGAGTTCCAATGTTTTCTATGGGCTTTGTATCGCCAACAACAGCAAAGATGTCATTCTCCTGGGTCTACGAGATATAGTATGCGAGTATGTGATGGTAAATCTTTGCTACAAAATATGCCCGCACCCGTCATTCTCCGATAAGTATTACCCAAACAGCCCCCCCCCCCATGACAACCAGCACCACCAGTAATATGATTATGTGGCATGATCCAGGGGCATAATTGATACTACTTCCCTCCATATATGCTGAAATTTGTCTATGGCTCTAGCCAATGGGTTATCCTTTACAATTCTATAATTTTTCATTTGGTTTGCATTTACTATCATGAATGTGCTATGCGCACATCGTCATGCTAATGAAGATGCACACGATTGTTTTTGGAGGGTTTTGGGGAACTCTTTATACATTTCTCTTAGTATATTTGGATTTATTATTTGATTTTACATTACGAAAAGCCCCAATTTCAATGGCCCGGATCTTGTTTACAATCGGTGAGTAGCTACTGGTCAGCTAGTAAGCAGATGTGCCGGCTCTACCACCAGAAGATACCTATCAAGTTCATGTCCTGCGAGGGAGACTGCTTCAATAACGGGCGCTTTAAATGCCTGTTGGTTGCTTTTTTACCATTGGAAAACCATCTGTTTTTTGCACAGACTGACAGGGCAGTCTGTAAGTATTTGGACAGTGACAAATGTTTTGTTGTTTTTCTTGTGGCTCTGTACTCCAGCACATTTTTGTAATGAGATGTGCAGACTGACACCTTTAATTTGAGGGTATTCACATCCATATCGGATGAACTGAAGGAATTGCAGCCCATTTTAAGGGTCAAAAGTCATTGGACAAATTAACATAAACTTAAATAAAGTCATCATATTTAATATATGGTTGCAAATCTTTCGCAATCAACAACTACCTGAAGTCTGTGACCCATAACCAGACACTTGGTATCTTCCCTGGTGATGCTTTGTCAGGCCTGTACTGCAGCCATCTTCAGTTCTTGCTTGGTTTGGGGGCTTTTTGCCTTCAACAAGTGTAATGCATGCACAATTAAATTGAGGTCGGATGATTGTCTTGGCCAGTCAAGATCATTCCACATTTTGGCCTTATACTCAATGTTTTGGATCATTGTCCTGCTGCATGGTGAAGTGCCATCCAATGAGTTTTGATGCATTCACTTGGATCTGAGCAGACAAGTTATTTCTGTGTACTTCCACATTCATCCTGCTGCTGCCATCAGCAGTGACATCTTCAATGAGCACAAGTGAGCCAGTTCCAGTGGCAGTCATACATGCCCAAGCCATAACACCACCTCCACCGTGTCCTTTCAATAAAACAAATATGATATTCATATCATATCTGAAGATAAATTAGAAGTTCTAGTAAATAATATGTATGCTATTTTGGATATATATAAAATTCTGTGGTATGGAAATCACGTGGTTCAGAGGCGAGCACCTGCTTGTCTACGCTCTCCTGAATTGACAGCTCAGGCTGCAGAGAGTGTGGCTTAAGGCCTCTACATGCACAACGTAAATGGTTGTGCTGTGGTCGCGAGTTTGACTTTTGTGCTAGGTACGCGACACCCTCTGAAACCCTCTCTGCGTAGGTTGTAAAGGTTGCGTTGATGTTGCAGAGCCCAGGTTGTGTTGCTGTTGCACTGTTGTAGAGGCCTTTAGAATACTATCGTGCATTCCAAAATTGGGAGAAAAAGGGTAAAAAGCATAAAAATGAAATAAAGAAATAAAATCAAACACACCATTCACCACCTCATTCCTGCATTCAGGCGCCCCTACAGAAAAACACGTTAATTCTGCACTTGTCAATCACGTGCATGATTTTTTTTACATGTGAAATTCAAGTGAATATTCCATAAGGTCAGGCTAAACCTCTTTGGTGCCATATTGCCGCCGATTCTGAGGCCTACGCCCACTGAAGGAAGGGCCTTGTGGTCTAATTAAAGCTGGTAATGGCTCCAATTAGGCAGCCAGGTGGCTGGGATAAAACAAAGAGGCCCAAGGACACTGAGTTGAATGGAGAGCCCTACTGCCCCGTCCTCAAGTGGCCGAGGCAATTTGGAGAAGCACGAGTGCCCTTTCCCGTCCGACGGCCAATCTCGCTGTCAGTCCCACACCTCTTTTATCCAGCTGAGATGGAGATCCTTCCTTTTTTATTCCGTTTTTTTCTTAAGTGTTTCACCTTTTAAAATATTGGATGGAGAACGCACTGGCCCATTATTTGGACAGTGTACAGCTGCCCCGCGGGACCGTTCCTGACACATTTTAATAAGTGTGCGGTAGTTGTCCTTTAAGCATTGTATTAACTTAATTGATGCTTGTGGGAGACTGCCCGGTATGGCTTCCCCCCACAGGTACAAATTAATCTAATTTACAGCAGCAGGCGTTAATCATAATGCTAACGAATGGGTGGTAATGGCTAAAAATCTGGCCCAATTAAATATACATACAGTACAGTCACGTCGAGGCTTATTTGCATGAGTCGTTTAAGAGGTTTGCTAATAGGCAGGAAGGAGTTTGAAATGCCCCCCTCACCCCCGTCCCTAAGACTCAATACTTTTTTTCCCTAGAACCATAAAAAATTCAAATGCATTGCAGATTGGACTTTCCATAATTCCCCTTCGCTTCAACTCAGATATTAACCCCTCAGAGTTCTGTGTAGAGGTATCTGCAGTTCGGTTCACACCATGGTGGTTTACGTTAAATAGGAAGGAGGTATGAATGAGTCCCTTGCCATGAAAAAGTGGTCCTCAGACTATGAAATGTGCTAATAGAATTGATTATAAATTGGGTAATAGTAATTATTATAATTATGATTATTATTACTACTCTTTTTTTCTTCAATATATTTGTAATCATTCATTTTCATTTTTCAAACACATACCTCTAGAAGCTGCCAATATGCAGCTACGCCAGGCATGCAAATAATACAGTATTGATCTGAACAAAAGGCATGAAGTTGAATTATAGAAGAACAAACAAAAAAAAAGTAGTTTATTTTAAATCATCCAGGGGAAAAAAGAATGGTGTGACATAAAATCAAATCTGAAATGTAAATGCGGAAAGGCCAATAATCCCGGACAGAGTGCACGTGAATGAAAAACGCTCTATTATTACTATAAATAAGATTTAATAGCTCCTCTCACTGATTCAGGTCTTTTTATGCACCGTACAATAAAAATAGTCTTCTTCACTAATTGCTCCAATAAATCAGAAACTGGGACGGTGAGAGGATACAATACGGTCTTGCAGTTCTGCTGATATAGTTATTTTTAGGAGATGTATATTTTATGACTTAAATAAATTCGCAAGCTTGAGAAGAGGAGTTTTCTCACACTAAAACTGCCTTTAACGTACTTGTGGTGGTAAACACAAGAAATAAAAATAGAAAATAACAACTTTAATGTGCAGATAAACCTACCCAAACCCAACAGTGCTTTTCACCACGCGGCCGAATGTTCCACGGCCGAATGATACCGTTGTGAGACAAAACAACAAAGCAATAAATAAATAAATTCCTACGCAACGACCATCGCATGCAGTTGCCATCAGCCCAACGCTCCTCCAGTTAATGCTCAAACATGTGCATTCGCGAGGTTTACGTCTGTATCAGGCGCGTTTGCCGGAGTGACAGCGCAGGCACAGCGAAGGAGCCAACAGCAGATGCCCGCTGGCACATTTAATCTCCATAAAGGTGCGGGGCGAGGCGACTGTATAAGCGCTCTGTGGCGCGAGGGAAGGCACGGGGGCTTATTAATAGGGAAACGCGCATAAATGAAGATGCAGCTGGCTTGGCGGGGAGCGCAGAGACAAATCACCTGGCCATCTGGACCGGGCGGATAGAGGAGGGCCGCCTGCAACTGTCCTCCTGTCACAGTCCCAGACGCCGCCCACGCCAGGGATGAGACCGCCGAGCCGCTCCGTCGGACCACACGCCGCGCAGACAGGCGAGAGAGCAGGCTTTTTCTCCGCGATCTGGCAGGAGTGCTTCAGCAGTCCGCCTGTGTGTTGCGAACAGATTTCTCCTCCTCCTGTTCTGCCAGTGGAACGAGACAGCGGCCACGCGGCTATAAACACACAGCAGGCCGCAGTTGTTGTTTTGAGGATTTCTTTTTTTTTTTTTATTACTGAAAATTGTATTCATATTTTTTCCTTAACAGCATCAAGACAGAGAAATATACAACAAGGAAAAGAAAAGAAAAGAAGCAAAAACAAAACAGTCGTACAAAGATGAAAAAAGAATATCCGCTTTTACAGGGTATGCCACATTTTTAGATGGATTTGCTGCAAGCACAACTGCGTGTCCTTATCAGATTGATCTCGTTTAAATCAAATTCCTTTTCCATGCCAGTGGGGAAAGATGCTGTCTTCAAGGCCATGGGGGAATTCTTTATTTTCCATGCTGTGCATGTTTCAGCCACACTGCCATACTAAGTGTGGCTTTGCCTCTCCATTTTCCAGGTAGAAGCAACAGGGAAAATGCATTACCTAGTGGCGAGGGAGGGTATTTTCATTTGCAGCTGTGGGTTGGCTTCTGGAGACATGGAGTAGTTTAAAGAAGGCCAGACACATACACATGTTCATGTCTCTCAAACACACACACACACACACATGCTCATCTTTAGTGACCCTGTCTCTCAAACACACACACACTTATCTTCAGTGTCTCTCAAACACACGCACATCTTTGTTCTTAGGTGTGACTGTGTGAAAGCAGGTGATGGGAGGCTACTGCACAGCGCTTTGGGCTATGAGCCCCGTGACCTTATGTCATCAGGTTTGCCAGATTCTCTAGGCTCACCAGATACTCAGATATTCTTGTCATTGTAAGATCTGTCTCCCTATCGTTGAAGCCTAAACATTGCAATTAGGTGCATCTTCTGAAAATGAATAAAAATGTAGTTTTTTTTTGGGGGCATGGCCTTTACGTTACAGACATTATTTAGCAGACACTCTTATCCAGAGCGATTTACACAGTTTACATTTTCTTTACATGCAATCCATTTATACAGCTGGATATTTCCTGCAGTAATTCAGGTTAAGTATCTTACTCAGAAGGTATAACAGCAGTGCTAATTAAACCTGCAACCTGTGAGTTACAAGCCCAGTTCCCTAAGCACTATACTACACTGCCGACCTAGAACAGCATTGTGCCAATGGACATTCGGTTCTGTAATATAGTACTGTAAACTCCTGTTACTAATCAGAACCTCCTGTAGTTAAGAAGCAGAGAGGATGAAAGGAGGACAGGAGCTAAGAATCTGTGGTGACGTAGCGTAATCTCATGTCGCCATGGTATCTCAGGTTACACAGAGGGAACTCATTGACAAAACCATTTCCATTGTGAATAAAATATAACTTTTACAGAATGCTGTGCAGGTGCTGCTTAGCTCTAAGAAGCCACCGTGAACAAGCTCTTTAAAATGATCACTCACTCAACCAGTCAAGACTTTCCTCTTCCAAAGGAAGAAAACATGATTGGTTAAAATATTTTGAACTCATTCGCCCTTGATATTGTAGCTCCACCCATTCCAAGGTTTATGAATCCTCACTCCATCCATCCATCGCTAATTGCTCCTGTGTTATTCTTCTATTGCTTGATTAGTTTGCTAAATAAGTTTGATTATTTTATGATTCTATTTGTCCATATTGTAATCAAATGAAGTGTGTTTTCAATAATTAGCAATAAATTGTTCAGTGAATTTCAATGTAAACACATTCTTTATTTCAGTACTTAACATGCCAAGGTTGTTTACATAACTGTTTGGCGAAAGGACAAGAAAAATCAATACAAAAAATCATAAACTCTGAAAATCAAATTGACCGCACTTCTTAACAAGCCTGCCGATGGTCACGGGTCCACCATAAATAAAAGTTATAACTGATGTTCATTCCCATTCCTTACACAGGAGAAGAGGACGAACATAGCGGTTACAATCTCATATCGGTTGTCATCTTAACACATTTCAAAGCCGGTGAGTTTAAAAAAGAAAAAGAAAAAAAAGCAACGAAAGAAAAACTGGCTCCCAACCAATTAAATCCAACCAACCCCCCAGTGTTGTTAACCAGTTGGTTTAATTGAGCAGAAATTATTTTTGATGTCTTTAGGTGCGGGCACACATCTCTTTGAAAACAGTTGGGGGCTCTCTAGAATAATGGACCCGCAACCTTCCAACGCTAATGGCTGGCTAATAACTTATTAAATAGCAGACTCCCACACAAATAGGGACACTGCACAGCATGTAATTATACATTTCAAAAATGCGGCCTTTTGAGTTTTGTTCTTTCATTGCAGTGGACTCTTTCACCAGCCTTTTAATTTCTACACAGCGACAGAGAATGAATGATTTTATAAAGACCCCCATTTCCTACATAACAGGATCTGGGCATGCTGTGAAAATACCAGCTGAAACTTTTCTCTTTTTTTGAAATTTTTCAAAAAAAATGTAGTTATCCTGAGGGTAACAAAAGCTTGCACGAGACAGTTGGCCATTTCCTTTTACACAAAACAACTTTTTACTGAGAATAAATCCTATGCCATGATTTATTTATTCATTTTTTAAATTGTGGTATTGTCAGAGGTAGTGGTAGTGGTTGTTGGCGGTTGTTCTACATTTACATTTACATTTTAGGAACTCAGCAGATGCTCTTATCCAGTGCAACTTACAATGAGTGCATTTAAAATGGCAAGAACAATCACAGCTAGAGCAAGAGAAAAAAAGGTGGAAAAAAACACAAACGTTTCTCTCCCTGTTTTATAGGTGCAGTGTGCAGCTGTCTACAGTGATGCCTGTTGTATTGTTACTGCACTGATCTCTTGCACTAACTGTGATTGTTCTTGCCATGTTTAAATGCACTCATTGTAAATCGCTCTGGATTAGAGTGTCTGCTAAATGCCTGAAATATAAATGTAGATTTGTACAGCAACAATATAGTAGATGCCATCGTAGACCGATGCACATCACACCTAAAAAAAACTGGGAAGTTAGTACTTAAAAACAAAAATCATATATGCAATGGGAGTGTAGTCTGAAGAGGTGATTTTCAGTCTTTTGTGGAAGATGGCCAGTGATTCTGCAGTCCTGACCGAGTGCGGAAGGTCATTCCACCACTGGGGGGCCAGGGCAGAGAAGAGGCGAGGCCGCAAGGAGTGGCTGCTGGATGCCTGAAGGGACAGGACAGCCAGTTGGCCAGAAAAGGCAGAGCGGAAAGGCCTAGCTGGGGTGCCAGAGGATAGAGAGGTGTTAATTAGAGTGCAGATAAAAAGGAGAAAGTCCTCAGAGATGGACTGGAAGAGGGGGGAGGGAATGGGATCGAGAGGACAGGTGGTAGGGTGGTGGGATTGGATTCGTTGTAGGGTATCGGGGTCAGAGATGAGTGAGAAAGAGGATAGGCAGGTGGGGGGGGGGGGGAAGCTGGTGAGGGAGCGGTTGAGGAGAATGAGTTGCGGATGTCATTGACCTTCTTGCGAAAGTAGAGAGGATGGGGATGCTGTTGTCAGGGTATCATAAATTATATGACTACAGCAATAAGATCAATAGGACAAGAACACCATTGGTATCTTCATTGTTTAAAGGTAAAATTACAAAATGTTTAGATAAAGGAGGAGGCCTACTGGTATTGACCCTGTTTGTACCTCATTATGTTATGAATCAGAGAACACCTGGCTCCCATGCACAATGGCTGCCTGATTGGGCATGGCAGCAGGTCAACTGACTCAACAAGCAGCCTGGACTACAGGAGGGGTGTCAGATTCCAGTCCTAGTGGCCTGCAATATTGGCTGAACTTTGGTGTGTTATAAATAATAATAATATACAGTATGCCTTTTAGCAGATGCTTTTATCCAAAGCGACTCACGGTAGTGAATGCATACATTTTTCAGTATATGTGGTTGCAGTGGGAATTGAACCCACAACCTAAGCATTGCCAACACAAGTGATTCATTTTAGGTAGATTAATACACACACACACACACACACACACACACACACACACATATATATACATTTCATATATATATAAATATATATATTTTTTGTGATAATTTTTTCATTGGAAGAAAAAGACTTTTTAACAGAAAAAAATGAAAAACAGCTGTTTGGGGCAGTTTATAATCATCATTAAAAAAATGCAGCAGTTTTGTATAGAAAGCAAAAAATAAAGCTGGCTTTAACTTGGCTGCAACTTTTGATATTACACCGGGATTCAAATCAAACTCAAAACAAAGCAAATCAAACTCAAGCTCCTCATTTAGTGCAAATTCATTAGATTTAATCTAGGGGTCAGTCAGAGGCCAAGGCATCCCTCTAAATCTATTCTAGTTCTCACTACAACTGGAGCTGCAATTCTCCAAATTAAATGACCTGTTCATTTTAGACACTTACAGGATGATTTACCCTCTAAAATCACATTATGTCAGACATACGAGTATTGGCCAAAAAGGTGGAAACACCAATATGATACAACTAGAACAGTTTTCCCAGGATATTGGCACCTTAAGTCTGTGTCCCGGCAGATGCATTTGGGTTTGACCAACAACCAGATTTCACGCTAAGAATGAAAATCCCACGACACAAATACTTTTGAACCCAGTCAGATCAGTTCCCAGAAAAAAACATGCTTTCATTTCCTGTAAAGTGCTCTGAGGGTACAGTTATAGATTTTTCTTTTCAAATTGATGAACAACGGGACAGAATCACAGAGGGGTCTTAAACGTTGAAAGAGGGGACACCTGCTTGCGAGCGCCACACCGTCCATGGAAAATAAAAGAGTTCAGATACAAAAGGAAAATGGAATTGTGCCAAACCTGCATTCTGTTAAAATGGAAATGTGGACTTTTCAATAACCTTAATTGAGTCAACAGACTTAGCCTGAGACAAAAAACAGCATTCACCGGGAGTTCCCAGGACTCGGTCTGAACCTCTTTGGCCCAGACTCTCCGGCACTCAGCCTCATTCCTCTCCTCCTTCCTTCATGAAATACAATAGACTTTCAAAACCTTCCTGGTAATTAGCACCGTGTGAAACAGAGGAGTTGGTGCATGTAAATATAAGGGCCGGTTTGCTCGTTAACTGCAAATTAGGCTATGTCTCCACCAGCTAGGCTAACAGGAGCTCCCTGGGTTCACTTGCAGGTAGGTTTTTTTAAAGAGAATGCTGCTCGTTCCATTTCCCGCGTTAGCATCAAGATAATGGGGCCGTTTTTTTCACCTTGTGTTGCTACTGAAATTAATGTCATGATTAAAACGATGACAGCATGGCTGGCACCTTGAGATAGCAGTGATTGTACATGTGGTGGCTGTCGGATCCCATTAAGTACCTGTTTCATCACTGTCACAAGGCTCCGACGTTAGGTTCCGCGCCCTGTCGCTGTAGGACTGTAAGAAGTTGGAAGTGCAGGAACAAAAAGGGGTGATGCAAACAAAGAAAGTAATTCAACCAGAAATACACTGATACATTGAGATTTAATAAGAAATGAAGACATCCGTGCGGGAAAGGGCTCTTCGTCTATAATGAGAATCACAACACATCGCATCCATCATAACCAAAGTGTAATATAATATGAATGCAGGTGGTGCTTTGTACATCCCAGAGGGGGGAAATGGGATTCTCAGTGTTGTATTATTTATTTCGCAGGAGGAAACACTGGGTATCTTATTAATGGATCATGTAGGTAAATGGATCTTCTGCGTCTGCACTGATTCTCTTAAAATACTCACAGGGGCAAAAGACATGAAAAAACTAATGAGAAAACAAAGTGAGAAGCCTGTGAGACAAATGCGATATCCAAGTGAAATGTTTCAGGCATATGAGATATCAAAGTGAGATGTCGATGAGACAAATGAGAAATACAGGAAATGATACCTTTCCCTTAATTGCGACCTTGTTTGTTTCCTTGTTCAGTTGCCAACTGCTGTTGTACCCTTGACCGAGGTACTTAACCTGAATTGTTTCAGTAAATGTCCAGCTTCATGAATGGATTGTATGTAAAGAAATGATCTGGATAAGAGCATCTGCTAAATGCCTGTAAGGTAATGTAGTCTCTCGCACCCCAGGCCAGGGATGTGAACCCCTTTAGTAGATCAATAAGAATAGTGCACTGGTCAGGCATTTGGGGTGTGATTGCCTGAGCATAGCACGATTGATATTTTTCTTACTGGATGGTTTGATTTGCGGAAAAACTGCTGTAGAAACGTACAGTTTTTCATCGATGCTGTTAACGGCTCTTATCAACACCCCCCCATTCATGTCATGCTTGACCTTTTACACAACCGAATCGTGTTCTGGTGTTTTGACTTGCATGTGGCTCTCTCTGTGCTCGCATGCTACTCGCACGCTGCCGAAATTTGGAACCGCACAAGCGAGTCGGTCGGTTTCCCTGCCCTCATAAATGCTTGTTTGAAAACAAAGAAAAAGAAAAAGAAGAAAAAACTTTAACAGAAAAGAGCCAGTGATCAAAATGCATTTATAATATAGGGCAGCACAAAAAAATGTTTTAATCTTGTGGGTTTAACCTTAGAGATGCTGCATCACCTTGGAAAGAGTCTAGAAGACTGGATTTTAACTGCTACGATGGTGGTAAATATTCCCTATGCATGGATTCCACCAAAGTCAAAGTACAATATCTTCAGAGAAAGCACAGAATCAAAAGTAAAAGTAGACGTACCCCTCCTCGAAACAACTTGAGTAAAAGTTTTCTTTTAAGCGTCTTTACACAAAAAAAGTTTATTTTAAAGGAACAAAGTTTCAAGTATAAAATGATTGCTTTCATGTGAGTCACTTTTCTATTAGAGGCGAATGTTTTGTGGTACTAATTATTTCACGAATTATCTGGAGTTTTCTTGTAGTTTCTTCATTCACAACACACAAGCGATCACGTTTGGAAGCCTCTGCGGTTGCATCTGTTCGCATTGATATTTGCCCGGTAGGCGGTATGTAGGCATCAGCAGCGTATTGATTTGGTTCAGTTGTCGCTGTACTGCTGTGCTTTTGTGGCTCGTCCCTGATCTCTCCACGGCCTGTTTACCGGCTCACCGCTGAGCTGTGGTGTGCCATCTGTATTCTGTGTGCCTTTTTGTGTGCCAATTAAAAATTTTGTTGTTCAGTTTTCTGTCTAGCTTGGTTCTTCAGTTTCACAAGAAGGTACAGAGAGACAGATTTGCTCATGAAGTAGAGTTTCAAGTTTTCCACCCCCCTCCCACATTTACGAAATGGCTGGCTAGACAAACTTTCTCATTTGTTGTCTTCTACAAATTGTGGTACAACTGTGGTTTGAGGCAGGCCAATGTTGTTTGAATAAAAAACTGTAAAAATGATATGATATTATACTGGAGACATAATAAAGAGATGGACAGAGATATAATAAAGATATAGCTATACAGGAATTATATATTTTTTAAATCCCGAATTTTCTGCGACTCATAATTAATGGCCTGGATTCAATGCTCCATAATTATTAATTACATTTGTTGGGAGTTTTTTTTACACAGTTTGCGTGAGTTAAGTGATCACCAAAATTAACTTGCCAAACTGTGTTTTTGAAGAAAAAAAAGCAATTCCATGCTCAAGTGTTGATTCAATTCAGGCTCTGTCAGTTTGTCATAAAGACCACTGACACACTGACATATGTGTCATGAAGACCACTGACAGACTGACACACTGACATATGTGTCATAAAGACCACTGACAGACTGACACACTGACATATGTGTGATAAAGACCACTGACAGACTGACACACTGACATATGTGTGATAAAGACCACTGAGAGACTGACACACTGACATGTGTGTCATAAAGGCCACCTTGTTTCATACATACACTACCAGTCAAAAGTTTTAGAACACCCTCATTTTCCATTTTTTACTGAAAATTAAGCAGTCCAGTGAATAACCTGAAATGGTACAAAGGTAAGCGGTAAACTGCCAGAGGTAAAAAAAAAAGTTTAGGTTACCAAAAACGGAAAAATGTAAATTTTTTGGCAATGAGTAGTTTCCTTCACCATCAAAAGGCACTTGGAAACTGGAGGAAACTCTGACAGGAAGAGGTCTGGCAGACCCGCAACCCACAACAAAATCAGAAGACAAGTTTCCGAGAGTCAACAGCCTGCGTGATATGCGGCTCACAGGACAACAGCTTCAAGCACAACTTAACACTGGTCGAAGGAAGGAAGTCTCAGTTTCAAATGTGAAGAGAAGACTTCGAGCTGCAGGTTTGACAGGCCAAGTGGCAGTAAGAAAGCTATTGCTAAGATGGCAAAATAAGAAAAAGAGGCTTGCCTGGGCCAAGAAGCACCGCCAGTGGACTACTGAAGAATGGAAGAAGGTCTTATGAATCAAAATTTGAAATCTTGAAATTTGTAGGCCATCGAGTAGGCAAAAGGATGGTTCCTCAGTGTGTGACACCAACTGTCAAACATGGAGGAGGAAGCGTGATGGTCTGAAGCCCTTTTGCTGGATCCAGAGTCGGTGACTTGCACAGAGTGAATGTTAACCCACGTTAGCCCATTACCTGTCCCCTGAAAAGGGCCTTTTTTTATAACTCTGAAATTTACATTCTTTTTCAGTTTTTGGTAACCTAAACTTATTTTTTTTTTTTTACCTCTAGCAGTTTACTGCTTACCTATGTATCATTTCAGGTTATTCACTGGACTTTAACTGCTTAAATGTCACTAAAAACTGGAAAATGGGGGTGTTATAAAACTTTTGACCAGTAGTGTATTTATCCCAGGTAGTCTACAGTCTATGCACCTACTGGAAAAAAACATGCATCCTAAAAGATACCAAATTTAAAAAACAATACATTTGGTGTAAAAGTGTCAACAAGTGAAATGGATAGTTGCATAATTGTATGATCTGGCAGTCTAAATAAATAAATAATTGCATGAATAAATAAATAGATTGAAAAGGGTCCCCACGACTGAAACCGGATGAAAACCCCAAACAAGCATCTCTTGTTCGGCGGGTGCCCGTCTCTGCGGGGTCCTGACATGATGATGGAGTGGGGGCCGGATAGGGGCCCCGGATGGGGGCCCCCTTCCCGGGTAACGCAGTGGCTACCACAGTGAACCCCTTTGACTGCAGGCTGCTGAATCACACCAGAGCGCAGGGGAGCCCTTTGTCTATTTATCTGCAGGAGGAGGAACCTGGGGACTGTGGAAACCGGATACCCAAAACCACACCTGGACCCAATAACGTATTTGCAAATACTTTAACCTTTTTAGATGCTGGTAAATATGTGAAAAACGCTCCTTGCCGATCCCTGGGGAATTTTTCTCACACAAGATATGGTCACTAACCAGAATGTGCGTACAAAATCACATGAAAGAATAATTTTCTTCTGAATGTAGGTGAAAATGTATGTTGTTTTTAAAAAAGTTTTTAAGTTAAGGGTCCAAAGATATATAATGATTAATAATGAATAATACTGATTTGATCCAGTGCTGGTAAGCAGCATGACATCCCCCTCCCCCCCAACTCCTCTGAGCAATACAACTCTCAGGCTGCAGGAAGAAAAGATAAAGAAAGAGAGAGATTCACAAGCCCTGCTTTTGTGGAGTGCGAACGTATTCATGGAACAAGCCCTCAATGGAGCACTATCAATTTGCCAAAGTAGACCGGGTGATTAACATTTGAACCGCAGCACATCAAGGGCTCCCCGTGGATCAATAGCCATTCTTTCACGCTCATTAAGAAAACCTTTCAAAGATGCCAAAACAAATTGCTCACACACAAAAGGCGGCGGAGAAGAACAACATCGGCGCGACAGTGACAAACAAAATGGGGGGTTCCAGTGTGGGTCGTAAATCTCCCCGGAGCCTGAGCCATGGATGGGAGCAATCTGGTTCCATGTTTTAAAAAAAAATGTATTACCCCCCCTCCCACTCTCTGCAATTGTGTCTCCTCCAACCGGCGATGAGGGGCATGTTGAATGCTGCTCCAAGGACCCCCCTCCCATAATGCACAGGTGTTTTGCACCCGTAATAAGGAAGAATCCTACACTGGAGACAAAACCCGTTAGGCAGACCTCTGACACCCTTCTGTCAGCTCGTGGTCCATACTGCAGATACATCAGGTTTTGAGCCTGCATTTTGCTGGAAGCCTACACTGTGTTGGGGGATTGGAACCTGCACTGTGTTGGGGGATTGGAACCTGCACTGTATTGGGGATTTGGAGTTTGCACTGTGCTGGGGGATTGGAGCCTGTGCTGTGCTGGGGGATTGGAGCCTGCGCTGTGCTGGGAAATTAGAGCCTGCATTGTGCTCAGGGTTTGGAGCCTGCACTGTGCCAGGGGATTGTAGCCCATGCTGTGTTGCTATGGATAGTTTGAGTGAAGAGAAGTGAAGTTCAGTGGATTACAGGCAGCCCCCTGGGAAGAATAGTCATTAAGAATGTGGTGGCTTGTTTTTTGGAGTGAATGTGGTTTTTTGGGAACCCTCTTTCTCCTTTGAAAGATGGGACATAAGCTGGCAGCCACTCAGAATCCCCCAAGGTGACAAGTGTACCTGGGTGTTTTTTTTCTGTCTCTCTCTTTCACCCACAGTGTTCTTTTAACATTACAGATCATTTAATAAAAATGGGAACAAGGTTCTAAAGCCAATATTTTCCTGTATGCTAGTAATTTATTTGTGATGCTAACAAAAGTAGTATTAGTAGTAGTAGTAGTAGTAGTAGTAGCAGTAGCAGTAGTAATAGTAGCAGTAGTAGTAGTAGTAGTAGTAGTAGTAGTAGTAGTAGTAGTAGTAGTAGTATTATCAGTATCAGTATCAGTAGTAGTAGTAGTAGCAGTAATAGTAGCAGTAGCATTAGCAGTGGTTGGTATATAGGTATTATGATGCACTATTGTCGTTAAAAATATTGAAATTGTATTCAAAATGAAATGCTAACTACCTGTTTATGGTTGGCAAACAGAGTTCAAGCACTTGATTGTATTGGAAACACCTTGGGCCTCAGTACCTCAGTGAAGGGCTCTATAAGTTGACCTAAAGAGAGAGAGTGATGGGTGGAGGGGTTGGTGAGGGGGGGATTTCAGGCCCTTACGCAACAAAGCTGAGCTCTCGTCCGTTCCCCGGGCTGCCGCTATTGGAGGAGACAGCCTCATCCGGAGCACAGAGACAGACGACAGAGACAACCCCCAGAGAGACAGATACTGACTGCGGCCGATAAAGTGGAGGAGTCCAGGAAGCAACACCCTGGGGAGCGCCTGACAGAGTCCTTCAACATCAGCCATTTCATTTACCGCCTTTTCTTTTACCGATTCCCACCCCACCCCCCAATCCCGTGCCCCATTCCAGCTCGTCCCTGGGGGACCCCACCGGTGGAACCAACCCAAATTACAGCGGACACTTAACAGGATTGTGAATAAGAAGGAAATTTTGTGAAGTTTCTTTGGAAGTGCCACGACTGCACTGTCTCTCCAGCAAACCAACCCTCCGGGGCTGAACTCCACTGCCTAATGTGGTCCATTGTGCCGGCAGGGGGTACGATGTTGACAAATGAATTTCAATCGAGGTCATTTTCCTGGATTTAATCTACTTCTGTCCAATGCTACCTACCTATGTGTACTGTCAACTCTTGATAATTGCAAGAGCTCTGGGACTGTTGTGACATTGTGCATTTAACTGAAGTATTCTCATAAAAGGAGTAAGTCAAGCCAGTTGGATTAAGGACAAGCAGCTGCATACTATGAATTGAAACAGAATATGCAATTATATGCCATTATAAGGAGTCTACTGCATGTATTGAGACACACAGACAGAGACACACACACACACACACACACACACACACACACACACACACACACACACACACACACACACACACACATACACGACAATGAAGGATTAATAACTGTTTTTTAAAAATAACAATTTAAATTTTTTTAGTGAAATATAATTCATCTGCATTTGTCAAATATGTTATTTGTGCATAGTGTACAAAAATCTGGTTAAACACACTAGCGATGAGGAGAGTGGCCCACATGCTCCCATTTGGCAAATAAAACCAATGCAATCCATACACTGATACCCACTCTGAAGCGAAAGGTTTACTGCTTTAAGTGTTTATTAACTTTTATCTTTTCCTCGTTCCTTTTTACACATTGTTTTATTTAAACATTTTTTTTATCAGGCTCTGAAACGATGAACCTAGTAAAGCGCATAATAAAAGGCAAATAACCCTCTGGCTAATCATTAGCAATTCATCATCACTTCTCCCATTTATAGTCTTTAGCAGCAATAAGAGCTTTGTTAGTGTTATAAAGATTATTTAAAAGACTGCCTCCTCCAGCACACATGAGAGCCAGAGCTGCTAGCCACCATTTGGATCGGTGGAGAAATGTAAACGCAACTTTGGGTTTGGCTTTTATCTGATGCGAGTTGAGGGATTAAAGGCAGCTCTTCGCTCGGTGCAGACTGCACCTGCATTGAGTTGTTACCCCAAAGACTTCAATGGCACCTACGCAGCCAGCGCTGAATAATCACCTGCAAAATCCAGTTTGTCCCCCCGCGATCGTTCTGTGACAAATCCAACGAGCGATTGTTTAAACTGACTGTCAACAGTTCTCTACCTGATATTTCCTTTTGTACTTTTGTTTACATTTGCAAAATGATGAACTGGAATAGGTGGTCATAATACCAGTGCAGGTTACCGGTTGACCTCATGTGCAGATTCCGATCAACGCCGGCGATCATCAACCTGGTCATGCCATTGGCGTCACTCTGGCCACCGTTACACAAAAAATCGCCATTCATTTCACATGTGACATATGTCCAAAAACATGCGTATACATGTGAATACCTGGGCAGTAAATGTGACGACGTGTGATCACATGATATATATGTACATGACAATAATGCCACAGTTTAAAAATGTGCTATACAAATATATATGTGCTGTTCCTACCAAAGCGTACTGTACTTCAGCTCAACAGCGAGCTAAACTCCACTCCAAAAATGACTGAGTCGTGTAGTAAGATTGACCATTTACTGTAGGCTCTTCACTTTGTACATGGACATGGAGTAAAAACTGCAATAAAAATAAATACAACAATATCAATTGCTGTCCTGTCCTTTCTTATTGTAATAACTCGTAAACACAAAACGTTTTCTTTTTAATACAAACCGAGCGTGACATTTATCAAACACTCTTTAACATTGTCTTATTTTATAACATTAAATTATAAACTTACGGCATTGCCTGCTTGGAGTTTGTAAGAGGATGGAAACGATAAAAGCTGGACGCTAGCAAACATGTGTCTTCTCCCTTCTAGACAAACTTTCTCTCTAACCAAGCACTTCCGTTCTAACAAAGGCATTTCCTCTCATTCCGGGAGAGGGGCGTTTCAAAATAAGAGTCCAACAGTGAGAAGTGTCTTTCACAATAAAAGTTACATTTTAACGAATGCCTGAAACATAACAAATTACAACAGACATGACTTGAAGTCAACACACTCCCCGTCTGACCTTTGTGAGGTCACTACCCTTATTACTATGCGGGTTCTGAATATCAGTCCTCTTTGGGTAGAAGCAGAACCAATTCGGTAACTGGTCTACGAAAAGTCTTTGTACAACCTTGGTCCATGGTCTTCACTTCCACCTTACGCACTCTCTCGTCTTTTCCAGGGAAAGTGGCAGTGACCATAGCCATTGGCCAATTGTTGCGAGCAGCTTGGTTGTCCTTCAGCAAGACGACATCTCCTTCTTGAAGGTTTCTTTTGGACACTGTCCACTTATGCCTATTTTGCAGGGTTGGTAAATATTCGCGACTCCAACGTGTCCAGAACTTGTCGGCTAGGGCCTGAACTTGTCTCCATTGTTTGGTGTAGAGATCCCTTTCTTTGAAATCTCCTAGAGGAGGTGGGACTCCAGCCTTCTGGGTGAGGATCATGGAGGGCGAAAGTATGAATGGAGAGTCTGGGTCGGTGGATACCGGGATGAGTGGTCTCGAGTTCATAATTGCTGTCACTTCGGCCATAAGCGTGCACAGAACTTCGTGGGTCAGGTGAATATTCCCTTGGAGCAACATAGAATCGAGGATCCTTCGGGCCACGCCGATCATACGCTCCCAGGGGCCGCCCATGTGAGAGCTGTGAGGGGGGTTGAACTCCCAAGAGCACCCTTGCTGGCTAAGGTACCTCTGTATGCTAATGTCCCCCTGGTCTGTGCTCAGCCCTAACTCCTTGCAGGCTCCTATGAAGTTAGTACCGCAGTCTGATCTCAGCTGCTTTGCTGGTCCTCTGATTGAGAAGAAGCGTCTGAGAGCGTTGATGCAGCTTGACGTGCTCAGCGACTCGATCACTTCTACATGGACAGCTCTTGAACTCATGCAGCTGAACATTATTGCCCACCGTTTGCTCTCGGCTTGTCCTCCCCGTGTGCGTCTGGTTGTGACGGACCAGGGCCCAAAAACATCTAACCCCACGTAGGTGAAAGGGGGGCAGGATTGGAGGCGCTCTGGGGGTAAGTCTGCCATGCGTTGCTCCTGGAGTTTTCCGCGGAGCTTCCTACAGGTGACACATTTGTGTATCACCGAGTTGATCAGCGTCTTTCCACCCAAGATCCACAGGCCTGCTGCTCTTACCGCTCCTTCTGTTAGGTGGCGGCCTTGGTGTTTCACTTCTCCTACAAGCACCCAGCCCAAGTCCAGACGTTGAGCGAAGGGGGCATTGCGCGGCCCACTGACTTGTTGCCTTACCTGGTGCACTTGTATGACATCTCTGCCTAGCAACAGTAGGATCTCCGCTTGAGGGTCTAGCTCTGGGAGGTATTCTGCTACCTGTCTTAGGTGTGGGTGGTGCAAAGCTGCGTTTGGTGTCGGGATTTCGGACCTATTGTCAACGATCTCGTCACACTCGATGAGTGGTGGTAGGGGAATGCTAATTTTACCATCAAGCGATTCAATCTGAAACCCTTCGGCTCTTCTGCCGAATGTTTCAACCATGCCGGAACACGTTTTCAGATAGTACGAGAATGGTTCAGCCTTTACATCGAACAGCTCAAATAAGTCAGATCTTGCTAACGACCGATTGCTTTGGTCGTCTAGTACCACGTAGGCGTTGACAGCTTTGTCCTGAGAGCCCTTTGGGTACAGCTTTGCAAGACAGATCTTGGCGCACGATCTGCCTGCTTGGCCCAGACCACATACCTCTGTGCAGCTGGAACTGACGATGGCTTTGCTGGCACGGTCTCCTTCCCCCTCCCCGCCATTCTCTGCTGAGGATGAAGAAGCCTTGAATGTTGTTAACACTGACCCGGGATGCATGGCTGTTTCGTGAATGCTGCTGTCGCACTCGGTACACTTTACTGCTGTTTTGCAGTCCTTCGCTAGATGAGTGGCTGAGGCTACACATTTAAAACATATTCCTTTCTCCTTGAGAAAGGCCCTCCTGTCAGTGAGTGTTTTGTTTCTGAATGTCCTGCACTTTTTAAGCGGGTGTGGTTTGTTGTGGATTGGGCATGTTTTACCTGGGTCATTTTGTGAAGTTTCTTTGGAAGTGCCACGACTGCACTGTCTCTCCAGCAAACCAACCCTCCGGGGCTGAACTCCACTGCCTAATGTGGTCCATTGTGCCGGCAGGGGGTACGATGTTGACAAATGAATTTCAATCGAGGTCATTTTCCTGGATTTAATCTACTTCTGTCCAATGCTACCTACCTATGTGTACTGTCAACTCTTGATAATTGCAAGAGCTCTGGGACTGTTGTGACATTGTGCATTTAACTGAAGTATTCTCATAAAAGGAGTAAGTCAAGCCAGTTGGATTAAGGACAAGCAGCTGCATACTATGAATTGAAACAGAATATGCAATTATATGCCATTATAAGGAGTCTACTGCATGTATTGAGACACACAGACAGAGACACACACACACACACACACACACACACACACACACACACACACACACACACACACACACACACACACACACACACACAATGAAGGATTAATAACTGTTTTTTTTTTAAAAATAACAATTTAAATTTTTTTAGTGAAATATAATTCATCTGCATTTGTCAAATATGTTATTTGTGCATAGTGTACAAAAATCTGGTTAAACACACTAGCGATGAGGAGAGTGGCCCACATGCTCCCATTTGGCAAATAAAACCAATGCAATCCATACACTGATACCCACTCTGAAGCGAAAGGTTTACTGCTTTAAGTGTTTATTAACTTTTATCTTTTCCTCGTTCCTTTTTACACATTGTTTTATTTAAACATTTTTTTTATCAGGCTCTGAAACGATGAACCTAGTAAAGCGCATAATAAAAGGCAAATAACCCTCTGGCTAATCATTAGCAATTCATCATCACTTCTCCCATTTATAGTCTTTAGCAGCAATAAGAGCTTTGTTAGTGTTATAAAGATTATTTAAAAGACTGCCTCCTCCAGCACACATGAGAGCCAGAGCTGCTAGCCACCATTTGGATCGGTGGAGAAATGTAAACGCAACTTTGGGTTTGGCTTTTATCTGATGCGAGTTGAGGGATTAAAGGCAGCTCTTCGCTCGGTGCAGACTGCACCTGCATTGAGTTGTTACCCCAAAGACTTCAATGGCACCTACGCAGCCAGCGCTGAATAATCACCTGCAAAATCCAGTTTGTCCCCCCGCGATCGTTCTGTGACAAATCCAACGAGCGATTGTTTAAACTGACTGTCAACAGTTCTCTACCTGATATTTCCTTTTGTACTTTTGTTTACATTTGCAAAATGATGAACTGGAATAGGTGGTCATAATACCAGTGCAGGTTACCGGTTGACCTCATGTGCAGATTCCGATCAACGCCGGCGATCATCAACCTGGTCATGCCATTGGCGTCACTCTGGCCACCGTTACACAAAAATCGCCATTCATTTCACATGTGACATATGTCCAAAAACATGCGTATACATGTGAATACCTGGGCAGTAAATGTGACGACGTGTGATCACATGATATATATGTACATGACAATAATGCCACAGTTTAAAAATGTGCTATACAAATATATATGTGCTGTTCCTACCAAAGCGTACTGTACTTCAGCTCAACAGCGAGCTAAACTCCACTCCAAAAATGACTGAGTCGTGTAGTAAGATTGACCATTTACTGTAGGCTCTTCACTTTGTACATGGACATGGAGTAAAAACTGCAATAAAAATAAATACAACAATATCAATTGCTGTCCTGTCCTTTCTTATTGTAATAACTCGTAAACACAAAACGTTTTCTTTTTAATACAAACCGAGCGTGACATTTATCAAACACTCTTTAACATTGTCTTATTTTATAACATTAAATTATAAACTTACGGCATTGCCTGCTTGGAGTTTGTAAGAGGATGGAAACGATAAAAGCTGGACGCTAGCAAACATGTGTCTTCTCCCTTCTAGACAAACTTTCTCTCTAACCAAGCACTTCCGTTCTAACAAAGGCATTTCCTCTCATTCCGGGAGAGGGCGTTTCAAAATAAGAGTCCAACAGTGAGAAGTGTCTTTCACAATAAAAGTTACATTTTAACGAATGCCTGAAACATAACAAATTACAACAGACATGACTTGAAGTCAACACACTCCCCGTCTGACCTTTGTGAGGTCACTACCCTTATTACTATGCGGGTTCTGAATATCAGTCCTCTTTGGGTAGAAGCAGAACCAATTCGGTAACTGGTCTACGAAAAGTCTTTGTACAACCTTGGTCCATGGTCTTCACTTCCACCTTACGCACTCTCTCGTCTTTTCCAGGGAAAGTGGCAGTGACCATAGCCATTGGCCAATTGTTGCGAGCAGCTTGGTTGTCATCTCCTTCTTGAAGGTTTCTTTTGGACACTGTCCACTTATGCCTATTTTGCAGGGTTGGTAAATATTCGCGACTCCAACGTGTCCAGAACTTGTCGGCTAGGGCCTGAACTTGTCTCCATTGTTTGGTGTAGAGATCCCTTTCTTTGAAATCTCCTAGAGGAGGTGGGACTCCAGCCTTCTGGGTGAGGATCATGGAGGGCGAAAGTATGAATGGAGAGTCTGGGTCGGTGGATACCGGGATGAGTGGTCTCGAGTTCATAATTGCTGTCACTTCGGCCATAAGCGTGCACAGAACTTCGTGGGTCAGGTGAATATTCCCTTGGAGCAACATAGAATCGAGGATCCTTCGGGCCACGCCGATCATACGCTCCCAGGGGCCGCCCATGTGAGAGCTGTGAGGGGGGTTGAACTCCCAAGAGCACCCTTGCTGGCTAAGGTACCTCTGTATGCTAATGTCCCCCTGGTCTGTGCTCAGCCCTAACTCCTTGCAGGCTCCTATGAAGTTAGTACCGCAGTCTGATCTCAGCTGCTTTGCTGGTCCTCTGATTGAGAAGAAGCGTCTGAGAGCGTTGATGCAGCTTGACGTGCTCAGCGACTCGATCACTTCTACATGGACAGCTCTTGAACTCATGCAGCTGAACATTATTGCCCACCGTTTGCTCTCGGCTTGTCCTCCCCGTGTGCGTCTGGTTGTGACGGACCAGGGCCCAAAACATCTAACCCCACGTAGGTGAAAGGGGGGCAGGATTGGAGGCGCTCTGGGGGTAAGTCTGCCATGCGTTGCTCCTGGAGTTTTCCGCGGAGCTTCCTACAGGTGACACATTTGTGTATCACCGAGTTGATCAGCGTCTTTCCACCCAAGATCCACAGGCCTGCTGCTCTTACCGCTCCTTCTGTTAGGTGGCGGCCTTGGTGTTTCACCTGGTTGTGATAGTGCCTTGCTAGCAGTAAGGAGATGTGGCTGTCTTTGGGTAGGATTGTTGGGTTCTTCTCTCCTGTGTTCAAGTGTGCATGTTTCAACCGGCCTCCAACGCAGATTAGATCACCCTCGAGGATTGGACTCAGCCGCTGAAGACTGCTGCTTTTGAGGATCTGTTTGTTTTGTTGGAGGGCTGCAAATTCTTTTGGGAAGGCTGCTTTTTGTGTAGCTTTGATGAGGACATCTTCCGCTGGGACAACTCGTCCGGTGTGCGAGGTAAGCTACATTTGTGCCACCCTTTGCATCCGCTGACATTGTTCTGTTTGCAGGATCGTGCGATGTGAATCAGGAGTGCTACACCCCTTACCAGAGAACTGAAAGTGGAGAAACGCCGAAACCGCTGTGTGTTAAGACCGTTCTCTTTCAGCTGTGTCGCGCAGGTGTTGACTTGTGGACGGATTTCGTTGTCCTTTTCAGGTTCAACTAACTCAAATGACTGACCTTTTTCTGTTTTTCCCACGGGTGGTTTCCGCAAGAAGGTGGGTCCGGAGAACCACGTCGTCTGCCCCAAGCGCGATGCAGGTACTGAGCGAGATGCATGGTCGGCTGGATTGTCTTCTGACCGTACATAATGCCATTGTGCTGGTTTTGTGGACTGGCGGATACGCTGCACTCTATTATGGACATAGACATAGAATCTCTTGGTCTCATTGTATATGTAACCTAAGACCACTTTACTGTCAGAGTAGAACTTGGTTTCGTTCGGCTTGACGTCCAGTTCATCTTGGATGAGCTCCGCCATCTCTACGGCTAAGACGGCTGCACACAGCTCGAGCCTTGGGATGGTAGGCTCAGACTGAGGTGCTAACTTAGACTTTCCCATCACAAAGCCTATGTCAACTTGACCATCTCGTTGTATTGCTTTCAGGTACGCCACAGCACCGATGGCCTTCGTGGAAGCATTGGAAAACACACACACAACTCCGTGTACTGCCTTGATGAGGAGGTTGTTGTGTACGTGCGTGGCACATGCAGGCGCTTCAGGTCCTGGAGCGCGTCTCGCCAGGCCTCCCACTTCGTGAGTTTCTCGTCAGGAATTGGCGTGTCCCAGTCGGACTGGTCAGCTGTGAGTTCTCGGAGGAGAGCTCTTCCTTGGATCGTGACCGAGCCAGCATGCCCAAGGGGTCAAAAACACTGTTCACCATGGAGAGAGCACACCACGGCGGGTGAACGGCTTGTTTGCGGTAGACACGGCAAAGGTGAATGTGTCTGTAGTTATCTCCCATAAAAGCCCTAAACTGCGTTGAGTAGGCATGGCTTCGCCGCTGAAGTCAAAGTCTTTCACGGCTTTGGCACAGTCTTCGGGTGCAAAAGCCTCCATGACGGCTTGACTGTTTGAGGCGAACTTGTGGAGACGGAGGTTTGACTCAGCAAGTGAGGCTTGCGTCCTCTTCAGGAGGTCGATGGCTTCAACCTCGGTTGGTACAGACATGAGTCCGTCGTCGACATAGAAATGTCTTTCTACGAATTGGACAGTGTCAGCTCCATGTTTTTGTGCACCCTCTCTGATGGCTCGTCTAAGGCCATAGATAGCCACAGCAGGAGACGGGCTGTTGCCGAAAACGTGGACTCTCATCCTGTACTCGATCACTTCTTTAGTCGTGTCATTGTCTTTGTACCATAAGAAGCGCAAAAGTTCCTGTGTTCCTCTCTTACCTGGAAACAGTAAAACATCTGTTGTATATCCGCCATTACAGCGACCTTTTCCTTGCGGAACCGAATCAGAACACCGAGGAGGGAGTTGTTGAGGTCAGGCCCTGTGAGAAGCACGTCGTTGAGAGAGACGTTGGAGTGCTGGGCGCTGGAATCAAAACCACACGGATCTGCCCAGGCTTTTGAGGGTGGTACACTCCAAACGTCGGCAGGTACCAGCATTCCTCACCTTTTCCCAATGGTGGTGCCACCTCGGCGTGGTGGTTCTCGAGGATCTTCCCCATGAAGGCGGTGTATTGATCCTGCATTTCTGGTTTCCTTCTCAGCGTTCGCTGGAGAGACGTGGAAGCGATTGACTGCTTGCTCCCTGTTGTTAGGTAAACGTTGACGTGGCTCTCTGAAAGGCAGAGGAGCAGTCCAGCTGTTTGCTTTATCCCTATAGACTTCCTTGCCCATTGTTCTTACAAAGATTGTGTCTTCAATAGATGGAGCAGGCTTATTGTCTGATTCAGTTCTGTTGAATACTGTTTGTCCCAGCGTCTTCTCTGTAACCTTGCCGGACCTGGAGAGAGTGTTATGTGACTCCCCGCCCTGATGGATTTTCTCTTTAACGTACCTGAAGCTTGTGCACGGATCGAGGATTGAAGGACGGCCGTTCTCCAGCACATTGGTCTTGGATGTTGTGACCGTCGGCTTGTGCGCTTTGCCCAGACACACTTCTCCTACAAGCACCCAGCCCAAGTCCAGACGTTGAGCGAAGGGGGCATTGCGCGGCCCACTGACTTGTTGCCTTACCTGGTGCACTTGTATGACATCTCTGCCTAGCAACAGTAGGATCTCCGCTGAGGGTCTAGCTCTGGGAGGTATTCTGCTACCTGTCTTAGGTGTGGGTGGTGCAAAGCTGCGTTTGGTGTCGGGATTTCGGACCTATTGTCAACGATCTCGTCACACTCGATGAGTGGTGGTAGGGGAATGCTAATTTTACCATCAAGCGATTCAATCTGAAACCCTTCGGCTCTTCTGCCGAATGTTTCAACCATGCCGGAACACGTTTTCAGATAGTACGAGAATGGTTCAGCCTTTACATCGAACAGCTCAAATAAGTCAGATCTTGCTAACGACCGATTGCTTTGGTCGTCTAGTACCACGTAGGCGTTGACAGCTTTGTCCTGAGAGCCCTTTGGGTACAGCTTTGCAAGACAGATCTTGGCGCACGATCTGCCTGCTTGGCCCAGACCACATACCTCTGTGCAGCTGGAACTGACGATGGCTTTGCTGGCACGGTCTCCTTCCCCCCGCCATTCTCTGCTGAGGATGAAGAAGCCTTGAATGTTGTTAACACTGACCCGGATGCATGGCTGTTTCGTGAATGCTGCTGTCGCACTCGGTACACTTTTACTGCTGTTTTGCAGTCCTTCGCTAGATGAGTGGCTGAGGCTACACATTTAAAACATATTCCTTTCTCCTTGAGAAAGGCCCTCCTGTCAGTGAGTGTTTTGTTTCTGAATGTCCTGCACTTTTTAAGCGGGTGTGGTTTGTTGTGGATTGGGCATGTTTTACCTGGGTCATTGTCGCTTTTCGCAGAGTTGTCTGCATCAGAGTCCGCTGAAGCGATGTCGGTCCTGTGAACCGAAATAGGATTCCTAGAGCCGTGACCTTTAAAGGTAGGTCTGTCTGGTTTTGTAGATGCAGTGCCACTATTGAGAAAAACGAAACTTGGATCGTTACGCTTCCTTGCTTCATAGCAGATAAACCTGGTAAAATATTCAAATGGTGGAAAATAACCGCCATTTTCTTCCTTCCACCTGGAGCCGGTGGAAAGCCATTTCTCCTGCAGGCCATACGGTAGCCTTTCTACGATAGGGTTTATGCCCCGTGCGGTGTCCAGATACGACAAACCTCGGAGGTAGCCGTCCTCCTTGGCACACTGGATCTCCATGAGCAGGTCGCCTAGCTCTCGTAGCTTTGTGTGGTCTTTCGCTGACACTTTTGGGAAGTCGCTCAGCCGCTGGAACAGAGATTTCTCTATTATTTCGGGAGCTGCATAACATTCACGGAGTCTTTCCCATGCCCTTTCAAGAGCTGCTGCTGGATTAGTTACATGCACAGAGCGCATTCGTTTGACATGCTCGCCAGATTCCTTACCAAGCCATTTTGTCATTAACCCCCTGAGGTCCGTGCTAAGCTTTTAATGTTTTTAGATTTTGGCATGGTCTGATATTTATCTCAATTTCATCAATTTAACACACACTTACTCCAAAGTGTTTGATATTTTTATTTGAAGGACAATCACAGCTACATTTGTATGCCATCAATAGTTTGGTCAGTATCATATGCAGCTTGTAAATAGATCTACAAACACACAAGTTAAAAATAGTAAATTTTTCTGCTGTCACAAAAGATGTGAAAGCACACACTAAACTATAGTGACGAATTGTTTTGCCAATGTGCGTTTGTTCACCAAGGTCTTGGTTATGTAAGGGTGTGAAAATAGTTTAGCACATCTGAGATCTAAATAGCTAAAAACCTGTTTTTATCAGAACTGGTCACATTTATTTCAGGCTGTGGGAGGGCTAAATGCTAAATACCTGAATATTCATTTTGGCTCTTTGTTACGTTGCAACACGCGGAATGTTTGGCGTCACAACACGCGATATTCATAGGCTATATTTTCACGAGTATTTGAAAACAAGCGAAATAAAATTAATATCAGCATAGACTGTTGCTGGCAGATTGCAAGCGTAAACACAGACAAGATGTAAAAAAATAAAAAAAAACAAGCGAAATAAAATCAATAGCATAGACTGTTGCTGGCAGATTGCAAGCGTAAACACAGACATACGATATATTTTATAACATTTTACGCTGTTTGAAAAGTATTTTGTGTGCCTATTGCAATTTGTTACATTGCGACATGCGGAATATGTAGTCACAAGGCGCGGAATTCATATATTTTCACGAGTATTTGAAAATATACTCGTGAATATACTGTTGCTGGCAGATTGCAAGCGTAAACACAGACATACGATATATTTTATAACATTTTAGGCTGTTTGAAAAGTATTTTCTGTGCCTATTGCAATTTGTTACATTGCGACATGCGGAATATGTAGTCACAAGACGCGAATTTATATATATTTTCACGAGTATTTGAAAACAAGCGAAATAAAATAAATATCAGCATAGACTGTCCTCTTCAGTTTGTGTTGTTTATGCCGGCGTTTTCACACATGGCCCGACGCACCTCCCGAAATTAGCACCTCGTTAACATGTCAATAGAAGGGGGACGTTACTAAAAGGTAAAAAACAGAGTAAAAAGCAAGGTTTACTTTTGGTCTAATTAAGCTCATTAAGATCAAATCCCATTTGATTTGCCAGTGCTCAAATCGGAAAGTCGCGATTCTAAGGTTTCTGTCAATGTTTTTGCCGCGTGTGTATGATAAAATATCGCGAAGTTAGAAATAGTAATATACTTGTATTGCTGCTTGGATCGGCGCCGATCCAGCCGACCTCAGGGGGTTAAGTCCAATTCCTCTGTTGCTGTGAGGTCTAACCCTCTGATAGCGCTGGTGTAGGACGAGTGCCATGCGCGGTAGTTTTCAGGCCTATCGTCAAACTGATATAGGCTAGAACGCACCAAGTCCCGTCGAGCTAGGAACTTTGCAAGTGGTTCGGTGGCGAGCGGATTGACATTAGCTGCCGGTGTGCCTTGCGGAGTGAAAGGCTGAGCCGAAACATTTAATTCGGAGTGAGCGTTGTTTAAATCCCGTCGATAATTGTGTTCTCCGTAGGGAAACTTGTATTCAACTTTAATAGGACACGGTGTGCGTGTATTGTCGATTTGATGGTCGGCTAATACGGGTTTGCTAACCAGGTTAACATGTAGTGGTTCAATGTCTCTTACCGGGAACCGCCGTGTCGGACAGCTAGCATCGACCCATGTTCGTGGTGGAGAAGCGACGGGTGTGGCTGGCTGACTTCGACATGGATATAATTGTTTTTGAGATTGAACAAACTCACTCGTGCGTTCCATTTTATCCGTTTCTGAGATGGTGTCTAACACCTTAGGGTTTTCTAAAACTTCGGCAGCCTCTAAGGCTACTGCCTCTGCAACAGCTGCTTCTGCTTCACGCTCAAGGGTCAGTGCTTCTATTTCGGCGTCTAATTTAGCTTTAGCTAGTTGCGCGGCAGCCTTATCCTTTTGTAATTCTGCTTCCCTAGCAGCCTTTTCCATTTGTAATTCTGCTTCTCTAGCAGCCTTTTCAGCTTCCCTAGCAGCCTCTTCGGCTTCTACAGCAGCTTTTTCCATTTTAAGTCGAGCTCCTCGGGTTGCATACGCGGCTCTTACCTTGGCAGCCTCTGCTTTGGCACGGGCGAGTGCCGCTGCGCTAGCCGATGAGCCTGATGACTGCAAGCTCCTCCTGCTTGTCGTTGAAGATGCGTCGCTTTCCCTGTCCGCCATTTTCCTTCACTGTGTTAACACCAGAGGAAGTGTGCCTTTCTACTAGCAAACGCCAGTCGAAGTATGCTTTTTTACTTGCAAACGCCAGTCGAAGTATGCTTCCTCACTAGCAAACGCCAGTCGAAGTATGCCTTTTTACTGTGCTGTTCCTACCAAAGCGTACTGTACTTCAGCTCAACAGCGAGCTAAACTCCACTCCAAAAATGACTGAGTCGTGTAGTAAGATTGACCATTTACTGTAGGCTCTTCACTTTGTACATGGACATGGAGTAAAAACTGCAATAAAAATAAATACAACAATATCAATTGCTGTCCTGTCCTTTCTTATTGTAATAACTCGTAAACACAAAACGTTTTCTTTTTAATACAAACCGAGCGTGACATTTATCAAACACTCTTTAACATTGTCTTATTTTATAACATTAAATTATAAACTTACGGCATTGCCTGCTTGGAGTTTGTAAGAGGATGGAAACGATAAAAGCTGGATGCTAGCAAACATGTGTCTTCTCCCTTCTAGACAAACTTTCTCTCTAACCAAGCACTTCCGTTCTAACAAAGGCATTTCCTCTCATTCCGGGAGAGGGGCGTTTCAAAATAAGAGTCCAACAGTGAGAAGTGTCTTTCACAATAAAAGTTACATTTTAACGAATGCCTGAAACATAACAAATTACAACAGACATGACTTGAAGTCAACACAATATATTTTTGTATTAATGGAGAGCATTCAGGAACAAAATGGCTGCCGTGCATCTCCCAGGTAGGTGCTACACTTTAGTGGTGGTTGAGGTGAGCCTCACATGTATATCACACATTTCCACATGTATGTGGTATACATGTGGACATGCATGTGGTATACATATGGAAATGTGTGGTATACAGCAGTGACGTGCGGTGAGGTCAATGGTTGGGGAGGCACTGGATATCAGAGTAGGGCGACCAGATTTTCAAAACCTCAAACCTGAACACTTTGTAGGCTATATGAACGCGCCGCACGTGCACGCGCACCGAAAATGCAGATCTACAGTGCTATTATACAATGTTTTAATACAGATAACATAAACATTCTGATTTTCACACCAAATAGCCCGCCCCAATTATTTAAAAAATACGTTATATCTGACGGCGAGGACCGGAGGGGCATTCCTACCGACCCCTGGCCTCGGCTATGTAAGCGCTGAATAACGGGAAGATTTGAACGTGATTGTTAAAAAACGGGAAAAATATAGCTGATTTTAGATGCAATTCACTTTCGTTTTATTTCGTTTTGTGTCGTTCATTGTAGATTTTATTTTCATTTCAGTTAGGCTATTTCCACTGCTATTATTTTGTTATAATCCTGACACACGCACAAGTTAAAGTGAAAATATTGCTTAGCTTACCTTTACTTGTAAATTAAGTCCATTCGCCTTTCTTTCTCAGTTTAGAAATCAAATCCTCCATTTTCAGAGCGAAAAATCTGTGCATTTGTTTGGTTGTTGTTCTTTTAACTTTTGCAAGAGTAAACCGAGTCGTAAACTTCAGGCTCACTATTGCCCCCGTCTGTGAGGCAGAGGTACTGGCTGCCTCAAGGCAAGCCTTTTCCTTGTGGATTTATGTCAGATCAATAAGACTTAAATATTACACACATACGTGAAATACATTACCGAACACTATGGAAATTAAGACGTATAATAAAAGTGTCTTCAAACATGATATTGGAAACATACAGAGAAATGGCAACAAGCACGCGCCAATTGCACGCACTCAATTTAGTTTGTGAGGGATTGCGCAATCTGGGGAGAGGCTCGGCTCGTCACTGCCTCACCTCTCGTCTCTCTGTTGTATTTGAACAGGAAATACAGAATTTCAGCGATTTTGACTATAAAAACGATCAAAACTTATAGGAACCACACCGAAATTGCATTGAAAGCACAGACGAGTGGACAAACATTAATACTTATTTTATTTTATTATTTCTTTTTTTACTTCTCATGAAGACAGGTGAGGCTCTGCCTCCTCCCCTGACCGCATGTCCCTGGTATACAGTACATGTGACGCTCACCTCAACCATCACTAAAGTGTAGCACCTACCTGGGAGATGCACGGCAGCCATTTTGTACCTGAATGCTGTCCACACATCAGCTGAAGTAGCAGTTATTGTGTCAGTTAAACTGGGGGGATGATTCGGTGGCCAGGTTGAAAAAGCCATGTTGTGAATTAGACCAGGACACCGGGGAACTCACTACTCTTTGGGATAAGTGCCATGGGGTCCTTAATAACCACAGTGAGTCAGGACCTCGGTTTCATGTCTCAGCTGAAAGATGGCATCTTCGATCATCTAAAAGACAGGGTTTCCCACAGCACAGTATCCCCATCACTGCATTGGGGCCTTGGGTTTAAAAAATCTGTTCCAGAGTGAAGGCCACCCCCTACTAGCCCACCAACACCACTTCCAACAGCAACTTAGCTTTACGAGAAGGACTGCCACCAAAGTACTAACCAAGCCCACACCTACTTTTGGCAGGAGCAGGGTACATGGTGGTATGGCAATTAACTTTGCATTTTGCATCTGGAACAAAGCCCTGGTTTCAAACCCTTTACATTGATTGGTTGGCCATATCTGACCATAGTGAGACAGAAGGTCATGGGACAAGGTTGGCAGTGGGGCCTGGAGAGTGTGAAACAGTGATTGGTTTAGGAGTTGGTGTGTCTGTCAGGGGAAGCGCATGTGCTTCAGGTGTAGGGCTACTCGTGGGTTCGGAGGGGAGGGGGGGGAATAGAAGAAACGTGCCAGTGGCACAACTGGAGATTCCAAATTGGAGAGAAAACGGGTTAGTAAAAAAAAAAAAAGTGGGATTATTTCACAAATTCAGATATTTTCATTTTGGGCCAGAGCCTGGTGTTTTGGCCGATCGGTACGCTGCTGTGTTGGTTTAATCAGCCTGGCTCTGCTTTAAGGACAGCCAATCCCTGCTTCTCACAGCGCTCTTCATGTTTGCTAAAAGAAATATGTCCAGCTGTGATAATTATTTTAGCTCATATTCAGCACCAATTATTTTTCCTTCGGTAATAATATCCAGGCTCTGGCTATGTGTAGTTGGACTACTCTCTTGATTAGTTAAAAAAAAAAATCAGCCATTTCCTGTTTAGTTATTTTTTTATCCCATTACCAGTATATATATCTCAGACCCACACGTACACATTTAAACAGAGTTTGTGCACCACAGCACCTCACAGTAGTGATGCGAGAGTGAGGTGTCATGACACCAAAAATGGGTGGAGCTACAATTAGCTGCCAATCAAAGTGACTTGTTTGAACCAATCAAATGGTTTTGCTCTTACACAACAAAACACAATGATTGGTTCAAGTCAAACGGTAGATAGTTATAATAGGGGCTTGGAGAAAATCTTGCATCCATTTCAGTCCTCCACCACCAAGGGGTCAATGGAGCTTCTATTTTAAGATACACGTCAAACAATCAATCGATGAATTGCGACAATCAGTCAGTTAATCATTTATTTACCACTTAATCATGACATGGGAAGGTAGCGCAATGTTTATGTCCGTTGACACGTGTCGCGTATAAGAGGTATAGCGCATTAGGCAATGCTGCAATAAATAAAAAAGAATATTGCTCTAAAAAGGTCCAGTGCACTAAAGTTTTAAGTTAAATATAATCATTGTCATTTGGTTTATTGTGAACCCCCCCCTCCCCATAAGACACACTTCTATCGGCATTGACAGAATTAGTAACAACTGGCAAGTAGATAAATTAAATAGACCATGTGGAGATTTGCTTATATAAAAGTTAGGACCTATCGCTATATTCTTAGTTTTTGGGGGAAAATACATATGGGAAGATTTAGGTTAGTACTGCCAAAAGAATTTGAATAATATTGTAGTATTATATCATTTAAAAGAACATATTTTATACAGTCATTTTTGCTCATCTTTATCAAGGGTGTGAATAATTTAGGAATTTACCATATACTGTATATACTGTATATATATATATATATATATATATATATATATATATATATATATATATATATATATATAAAGTACTCTTATGTTTTTCTTTGCCTTCTCTTTCCGTCGTTCCTCTTTTCCCTTCCCCGCATCTCATTGCTGTTGGAAAATCAGCACGATCTCATTTGATAGCTGTGTTTACCCCAACCCTGGATGGAATTCATTAGCCGCAATTAAGCGGTTACTTGATCAGAAAAAAGAAGAAAAAAAAAAAAACCTTTCAGGATTATGTGAAGTCAGATTAAAGAGAAGAGGCAACAAGAAACAAACAGAACAGATTATCAAGAGCTGCCAGATAACTGCCAAGCTTTGCAGCCCAGGCCTCTCAGATCGCCATCTCTTCAGTGCTTTATTTGTCAAAAAGCCGCCAATACTTGAAACAAGCCAGACTTAATCCAGCCCGGAATTGACTGGAAGGCTGAGAGAACCTGACAAAATCCTGTGTGAAGGTAAGATGAAAGGAAGGGTGTGTGTGTGTGGAAGGGGGTGGCACAGTGAATTAATATAGTTTTCCACCCCCCCTTCCAATACCCACTACACCCACGGTCTGAAAATCGGATGTCGCGCTTGCGTCCGCCGAATCGTGGCATTAAATGATTATAGGCTGCCGGTCGGGCTCCGCTCTGCGTTTAAGCCCCTCCATTATGCAGAATCAAGTGGTGATTTGATATTTAAATATTATGGGTTTATCGCTGTTTTACTATGAGATTTATTACTGAAACCGACCAAATCCCTTTAAGCGAACATTGTTTGAAATGCGTCTTTCGTGTTAATGCTCAGCGTAGCCTTTTGTAAGTTGCTGAAAAAAAAATGGGAGAGGGGTGGGGGAGAAGAGGTTTGGAGAGTAGGTTGCCTGTGTCTGACAAGTGCTTGAGTTAGTCTTCTCCTCCTTTTTCCCTCCCTTCTTAGAGGAGTATTTACATGGCCATAAATTTTGCAGTAGCTGTGAAAGTCTGTTCTTTCATCAACTGCCTGACTTTCCAGATGCTACGAAAGTGTAAATGGTAGAACACAGTTGAGCCTTTTGATTTTATATTGCTTAGGTTTATTCCTCCTTAACTGTTAAAGTTAATGTTCTGTGAAAATTTGTAAACCCATACATAATTTAGTTCTTAATCACTTTATTTGTTAATAATAAAGTGATGAACAAATAACATCAGGCAAACATCATACAAGTCACTACTACTACAACTCATATTAATATTATTATTATCATTCATATTATTCACAGTATTATTATTATTATTATTATTATTATTATTATTATTATTATTATTATTATTATTATTATTATTAGTATTATTATTATTATTAGTATTAGTATTAGTATTATTATTATTACTTACATTTGCTGGGGGAACTGGGTTATTGTTTTATGCTGTATGCTGTTAATAAAGGTGTTGTAACATATTCATTATTTTAATGGAAGTCTAAAAAACTGAGATAATTGATTATTTTAATGGGCATGATTTTCATTGCTTGAAACCACTCTCTGAAAGGAGCATGAGTGGAAATTAACTGGTTGACATCCGTAATACAATAAGAAATATACAGAGCCAATTAAAAACTGGAAGTTTAAACATGCATTCATTATAGCACATTGCCATAGCTACATTTTCACAAAGTGCTGAACAAAGCTCATATGGCATGACAGAAAGAACATGCGAGTTAGTTCCAGTCGATTTTGTGTCAGAAGACATCTGTTGCGATAGACGATACGAAGGCTTATGAAGGCTTTATGAAGCTTCAAAGGATGGCCATGAAGCTGGCCATATCTGCATGTTTACCATGTAGCATTGTGATGAGCTACAGTCAGCAGTCAATAGTGTAATACTCTTTAGGCCATAAAGTAGCACTTCATGATCAAATATCAGGCACTCTTAACAATTGTAACAGTCAATTTATGTGTTGGGTCTTGATTGCCTAAGATTTGCATATGTATGAGCACCCTATCTACACCACGTACTGCATAGAGATCACAGTTGTTTATACACTGGTTCATGCTATGTATGCTCTTATCCCATAATTTTACAACTCTCATAGTAACACCGTTTGGAACTTTTGCGTGTCGTTATTCTATTTATTTATTATAAGAGTAAGGCTGTGAGACTTGGCTTTAAATGGTCGTTAAATATTAACTAATAAAGAATGTTGTGGGGAACCGATGCACTGGCAATGGATTCCTGTTCTGTCTACGCATCACACCTGGCGACAGCAAGTACCCATCTGCTCAGGAAACAACACGTTACACAGTCTTTCATTGCAGTCTTTTAGGGTTGTGGTCTGGTAAAGACTGGTGTTCACAAAGAAAGAAGACATTTTGAAGTGGAGCATCTAACCTAACCTCAATTGTACACTTCAGTACAGGCAATGAATCGACCCATGAATCGACCCTTTCTTTTTGGTTTGCATGGTTTTTGAACAACAATCTTGTGCCCTGTGGATGGGGCATTGTCATCCTGGAAGAAACCACTCCCATCAGGATAGAAATGCTTCACCATAGGATGAAGGTGATCACTCACAATGCACTTGTATTAATTGATGTTTACCTTGCCCTCTAAGGTATTGAGTGGACCTAAACCATGCCAGGAAAATGCACCACACACCATAACAGAGCGGCCAGAATCCCTCATTCACTCAAGCATTTCCTTTATTTTGTCAATTACCTGTAGATCATAACAAAGGGGCACCCCAAAACGTGATATGTGCACAACAAATAGTCCTCCAGAGCATGGGTGGGTGGGGTGGGGGATTAAATATCATGGGCATGGGTTACAAGCCATGAATGAGGAGATGCGTGAGGTGACAACATGCAGAGGGGAAAAAGAAAGAAAGAAAGAAAGTCAAACTTTGGATTTCATGGACTCTCCAAATGATGTGAAACACAAAGCATAGAAGTGACAGATGGCCCAGGTTGTGACAGGAGACAGGAAACCTCGCGTTGGCACATTTATTTAGGCTGATTTGCATATGTTTTTGTGCTATAAATTATTCAGCCATCTGGTGAGTTTTGAACCTTTGTCCCACCTTTTTAAATTGGGATAGAAAAGTATTAAAATGGTCTCTGCTCCAATTCTTAATTTAAATTTTCCAAGATCAGAATGAACATACAGCGACAATGTGCATGCTGTGAAATGATAATGACCACTGTTGAAGAAGACTCCACTCTTTTATGAGTAGGCAGATGCCGACCTTTTGCTTTGTAAGTGTAATATTTCAATAGGGCTCCTTACCCATTACATAAAATGTAGTGACTCTCAATCTATTTGGCTTCATATTCATAATCATTTGCAGCACTGAAATTACGTACATGCGCCATGAGTGCACAATAAAGCCAATTAAAATATCAAAAGAAAACAAGAACAGATAAACTTCTCACCGGCTCATTTATTTCCATGCACAACAAGAAAATAAAGCATTTCTCATTTCACAAAACAGTTAAAATGTTTGGCACGGTTACAAAAAAGTTTAGGGAACCTTTGTGTTTTTGATCGAGGAGCGAGGTGTTCTATGTGTCAGTTTGATTTTGACTGGGGCCCAGATTCTAGCTGGCTCTGGCTTTGGTTTGATCGGCGCTCGCACTTCAGTTTATCAATTTACGGACTTGTTACAATGTTTTTGTTGTTCCCTATACAACATTAGGAGTCTTGACAGTTGTATGAAATTACTTAAAAATGTGTATGAAACGAATCCCTGTGATAATACCATGTTTGCCATACAGAGCAATCATTGATCGTAAGATGCAGAATTGAACATGGCGGGGGCAGGCGGTCTAAGATGAAAATGTTGGTGGTATGGGGTTAAGGGAGTAAAATCTGGGGAGATCTTGATTGGTCCTGTCTTTCGAGCTTGTTCAGCTTGCTATCCTTTAACTCCACTTGCAGTGCGTTACATCAGGCTATGTGACACACAAGGGCAAACTGTGTGTGTGTGTTGCGGAAGGTAGTGTAGCCCAAATTATTACAAATAGATAACACACACACACACACACACACACACCCGCATGCACACACGCACACACACACACTCACACACACTCTCACACACACACTCTCACACACGCACATACACACACACACACTCTCACACACACACGCACTCGCGCACACACACACACACACACACACATACTTTCACACACACAGAGTGACTGGGGGAGTGTTTTTCTTCTGCGGTCTTGTGAAATGAGGTGATGATCTCAGTGCTTCCCGTTCTTTTGCAAAAACAACAAGAAAATACGTAATTTTTCATTATTTCCAGTCGTCATGATAATTTTTTTGCTGGGGTTTAAGGCAGGACAAAATAAGTGTCTCTTTCCTTTGCAGCCAACCCCCAAAAGAAAAAAAGAAAAATTAAGAAAAATGTATCAGATACTGGCATGAATTCAAGTGGAGGCTAATTGGTGAATTAGTGAACCCATAAAATGCCATCTTTATTTTATTTCCCAGTTTATCAGTAAAGTTAAGAAAAATCTCATGATAGTATGTGTGTGTATCTATTTTTTACAGTTATCTTTTAATGACAGAGTGACTCAAAACTGCCAGACACAGAAAATCTAATAAACATGATGAGGAAGCATGCAGTTTTCATAATTTGAAAAAGGCATTCAGGTGAGAATGAATCAAAAGCCAGAGGTTTGTGGAAAATCGCTGTTGATATCAATCCTAATGTGGTGGAACAACATGAAAAGTTTTTTTGCATTGGATTGATTGATATGCCCTCATTATTTTATCTCTGTGTATTTTTTTTGCCGCAGTGTGAATTAGCAGAGCTGAAAATGATTGTTTTATTTGCTAATTTTGAAGGCGGCTGCCTCGTTTCTGTGGCAGCGAGCAGAAACTGAAGTTTGGAAACTATAAGTGGATCTAAACAAAGGCCCGCTTTCATTTTTGCTGGCGGAACATGAAGTTCTTATTGCCAAGGTTAAGCAAACACGGCATAATAAAGATTGTGTTTTAAGAGGGTTGTGTTGGTTGATATCTCCAAGGATATTGCGGGGCAGGAGTGTTTCTTCTGTTGGTGGAATGGTCTCTCTCAAATTGACATGCTCGATGTCTTAACAATGCTAGCGGAAGACTTGTAAGAAATACAAAAATGTGCTTGCAGTGTAATTTTGTGATCTAGGAGTTAGTCGGCTTGACAGCTACTAATGTGTGTTTTGAAGTAACACGGAACAGTTATTATTAAGAGTTATTGTGTGCGGTAGGAGGAGGCGAAGCAGTTTAAACTCTATATTCTCTATAATGTAAGATGTACTTGCCTTAAAAGCCTGAAAGCTGGGCACAGTTCCTCTGTCCTTATCAAAGTGAAACACTAGAGCAGCGAGCGGATACTCCAGCCCTCATGAATATTACAAGACAATTTATTACGGCTGTTTCTTCTCTTTCTCCTGATATTTATTTATTCTTAGGATGTGCTTACATAGCCCATGTTCTCAGCCTTTCTGCACATTTGGGTCCTGTATTTGTGTATCATTCTACTCTGTTATCACACAGTCTATTCTCCCTGGCTAGCCCTGTTTGCCTATGTCTGCCCTTTCCAATGGCCAGGTTGTGATTACTTAGAAGTATTTGGTCAGGATCTCCCCTGTTTTATATATTTGACAGTTTTTTGGTGTTTTCTTTCTCTTTCTCCCTCCCTCCCTCCCTTCCCCCTCTCTCTCTCTCTCTCTCTCTCTCTCTCCCCCCTCTCATTTTAGGTTCTCTTAGACTGCATGGATTTAATTTAATGTTACATTTTAGATGTCCGCTGCACTTCCCACCTCCTGCTCTGGCCTCCTGATCGATAGAAGATGGAGGACTGCTAGTCACACACATCCACTGTGTGCTCAATCAGGTCCTTCAGCATGCCAAGGCCTATGCATCCCCAATATGCGAGGACTGAAGCTGAGGTATATTACATCCAAATAGTATTAGTAAGGCAACTATAGGCAAATGCACAGTCATTTATTATGCCTAAGACACACCCACACAAACACACACACGTACACATTTCACACAGACACACATTTCTGCCAAAAAATAAAGGAAACACCATCACGAGCTGCCAGAACAGCTTCAGTGTGCCTTGGCATAGATTCTATGAGACCACTCCCATCAAGATAGAAATGTTTCACCATAGGATGAAGTTGATTACTCAGAATGGCTTTGTATTTATTGGTGTTTACCTTGCCTTCTAAGGGGTTGAGTGGACTTGAAACATGCCAGGAAATTGCACCACACGCAATAGAGTCACCAGAACCCTTAATTTACTGAAGTGTTTCCTTTATTTTGGCAGTTACCTGTATATACACTACCGGTCAAAAGTTTTAGAACACCCCCATTTTCCAGTTTTTACAGAAATTTAAGCAGTTCAAGTCCAGTGAATAACCTGAAATGGTACAAAGGTAAACAGTAAACTGCCAAAGGTTAAAAAAAAAGTTTAGGTTACCAAAACCTGAAAAATAATGGAAAATTGGAGTGTTCTAAAACTTTTGACCGGTAGTGTATAGTAATACAATTTTCTTGCTGTGTTCAAAGTGCAAAAACAAAGAAAAAGAAAAATATCCAGGCTCTCTCCTGTGAGCCCTGTAGTCAGGAGTTTGCATTCGCTGGGAACTTTCCGCTGGCTTCCCTGGTCTTTGTCTGTTTTCATCTCCCCCTGTCTTTCATGGCTTCTCATTACCCTGTGGTGTAGATTCTGCAGATTTTGTTTGACGCGCGCTGTTCCCTCACACGCTGGCTCCATCTCCGCGTAACTGCCGCGTCAGCACAAAATACTTCACTAGGAGTGGATAAATCAATTGAAACGAACACGTTATTCACATTATCATTTAATGCGTTTTATAATTATAATAACCCAAGGTCACGCACCTTGCGTTGATGCTCTTTGCTTTAAGACAGTGAAGGGAAATGGGGGGAAAAGGAATAGCAACTATAGATTGCTTTATCTGCTGCAAATAGCGAAATAGCAAGGGAGAGAGAGAAAGAGAGACAATATGCACTCCATCCACTGTGAAATTCAAATGAAGTGTCAACAATCCTTAAGAGAGGCAAACCCATATGAAAGGCCCTCTTGTGTGTTTAAGAGACCCTGTTCCACTTTTGTCGACCGCGGGAAACGGGCGGCGATTCACGCTCTCAGCGTTATAGAGCATTTTTACTTTCTTTTCACCCACCAACTGGTGTCAAATGAAGAGGGCGATTGGACGCCAAGCTTCAATGCCACCTCTGTTTAATTTTCAACGTTAATGCACCCCAGCAAGCAGATAAGCGAGGAGATGCATGTTAATAGAGTTTACAGAGGACCACAATGGAAATAAGTCATTTGGCTTTTCTCTGTTTCTATGAGAGAGAATTTCGCTTATTGTCAATTTATATGGGGTGTGTGGGTATGTATGCATGTGTGTGTGTGTGTGTAGGTAACAGTGCCCCTACTCCCGATGTAAAATTAAATCTACGCCCCTGCCCACAGGTAACTCTGAATGGCATACGCACGTGACCATGAGAATGTGCCACACTTACAGGTGTGGGAAAACACTGACAGGTGTCTGACGGACAGGTGGTGAACAGACCTATACTCAAATTAGCCAGCATTCAAAGGTCCCCCAGCCTCTTATCAGACACGCGGTCAGAGACTGACGCGTTATTCCGCTGAGCTTTTAACTGCGTCGTCAAACGACACTCCCGAGACTGGCACGTTATTCCACTGAGCTTTTAATACCAGCTGCACCATCCTACAACTGTAGGCCAACTGTGAGGGAACAGTTATTAATATATATATATATATATATATAACACCCCTCTTGCAGTTTCCACTCTGTTATTTCATTTTCCCAAGCTGTCATCAGTACCTGAGATCCCAGAATTCAATTTTGGCTTTGTCAGTTTTGTAAAATGGCATTCTTTTAAAGGGGTGTAAATATACTCAATTCTAAATAGGAAATTGAAATTCTGCAGTCAGGAGGGAGATTAAATAGGCTAGGATCAGGGTTTTTTTTATTTCTGCGGGGACACATGTCATATTAGGTTAAGGCGGTGCGGTGAAGGGAACGCGCTGCTTGAGGTTCTAAAGCCGCGTGAAACATTTAGTGTGGCAGCTGTGTCAGCGTGAGACCCCCGGAGGGGGCAGGGGGGCTGAGGGCTGTCATGCACAGTGCGGAGGGCCAAAATGACAATGCGCATTGGTCGAAATCGGGGGCCGCGTGCTGTGCCGTACACCAATTCTTTAAAACCGCAAAGACCGCGCTCCATTCAGGATGATTGGTCTGTACGGCATATCTATACTGCCACCTATTGCCCTGGAGTGTAACGACGCACTCTGCTCTTCTGAGCACGAGAACCATGAGGACCTGATCCAAACGTAGTTATCCAGTTGGACTGTATGGTTTCCGTGGCGACCGGCGGGAATTTCTTTTCCCATTCCCGGGGTGCTCGTTTACCGATGGATCATTAGTTCTTTGCCCCGGCGACGGGGGGAGACAGGAAGCGCGAGACGCAGTCAGGAGAGCAGGCAGCTGGGAGGAGGAAGCACTTCTCTCTGTAATCTGCACACATTCAAACGTAATTACCTTTGATTCACAAGAGCCCCGACTCACACATTCCGTTTCGATGAATGACATTCTCAAAATCTTTTTATGTATAGCGTTCAGGGAAAAATCAATTCGTTATTTTTCAGCCTGACTGCGGCTTTTCTCCTCGGATAGATATCCAGTTTGCATCACAAGGCAAGTCTGTTTCCATGAGTTTGAAAAGCCGCAAGCAATTTTCAATCCCGTAAGAAGAGCAATCTCATACAAAGGATTTCATATCGGTAAAAGTTAAAGTGGACGTCTTTTTTTTTCCAATCCTGCTTGAATAAATTTTGGGGGGGCCCAGTATCAAACTCAAAGAAAAATGAGCTTTCCTCCTTTTCTCGATTGTAAAGTGGGCCCCTCCCTTCAAGTTTTGCACCAACAGAAACACACACTATAGTATTCCCAGCTTGTCTTGCTAATCCCCCAACCCACCCAACCCCCATTCATCTCATAGCCCTAGCGTCTGTCATTACGTCTATTAGACTCCTCTAACGAGCTCCCTTTCCTGCCTCTTTGTATGTCAAGCAGAGGACGCAATCTGGCTAAGAACAAAATTGGCTTTGATCAAATTATTTTTGGTGATTTGCAAGGAAAAAAAAAGAAGAGTGGCAAAAAATTGACTTTGAAATAACGGCCTTTGGGCAGTTGCGTTTTTACGCTTAACCTGCCAGTGGCCGCACAGCACAGTGCAAGTACCTGCAGACATGGAGATGTGTAGCAGTTTGAGCCGTGCCAGGTTTTACCATGTGCAGGTGAGCATACTGAGCGGGCACCACCTGCTGGTGGATTCCACTCACTGTACTAAACTGCTCCTAGTAAAACCTGGAGCACCATGGTTGAGGGGTCAATTCAATTTCAATTCAGTCAATACAGGAAAATAATAGAAAATTCCATTTGTGAATAAAAAAATGACTATAATTGTTCTGTGGGGGATTTTTAAATTAAATTAATTGAATTTCAGTACATTTTTGGAATTTGACTGAATTTAAATGGAATTGCCTCCCCCAACCCTGATCCAAATTCAAACAAAATGTTTCCATCCCTGATCAGGTTACCAATATGATATGACTATGGTATCTTGCTGTGTAGAGTCCTTGTCAGACCATTCTTGATTAACCCATATCTGCCTAATGCATTATTCTGTATAAACACGCTGTGTGCCTAGCCATAAAACACCCATTCACACTCAGCCAACCTTCAGTCTAACACTTCCCTCTTATTGGAAAGAAGAGAAACAATAGGCATGTATTATGCAAAATTATGCAAAATTATTGGAAAGAGCTTGAAATGATCTTTATTTTGATGTAAACTGATGTGTTATGCCCAATCCCAAAAAAGTTGCAATTGAAAAACCTCATATACAAATTATGAAAATGTGAAAATATGTATTTGTACATAATTTATAATTATAATTTGTGGAGATATATGGTATGTCATATCAATTAAACGTTTGAACAAATTATTGTGTGTAATATGTGTGTAAATTATTATTTATGTCGTGTTTGCGCCGTCTACAGGAAATCCTGTAGAACGGTGAATGTACCGTTTGTGAGGTCTACGGCAAATCCCGTCATTCCGCGGATATGGGTTAAACTCCCTGCTCACGCCCTAGATTGATATTTGCTCTCAGTTGATCTAGAGTGGCTCGTCTGTTTAGCTTTGCACCTCAAACTAATGCATTGACATCACGATCCAGGAGTATGCGCTTCTGACCACAGTTGTCCTTGGTTGATGATGTCTTTCCCTCAGAGTTCCTTGCCGACATCACCTTAGACACTGTTCCTCATGAAACAAATTGAGCTGTCTTTGTCACTGAAGCTCCTGCCAAACGGGCCACAACAATCACCCCTCTTTCAAAGTCACTGAGATCTGTTCTTCTAGCCATGGTAGCCAAAATAATGGGCAACTGGGCCTGCCCAGCATATATATTTTTTTTTCTTCCGTTTTTCTCCCAATTTGGTTGCCAAATTTACCTTCTATTTTATTTTCAATTCCCCAACCCCACGAGTCCGCCGCCCATCCTCCGGGAGCGAGATTCACATTCCTGGACCTATTTCCCCGCCTTTTTCCGAGACGGAGATCTTCCACGGACGCCATTAACCTTTTCCTCGACGGACTCGTGCCGGCTCTCCCTCCCCCCTCCCCCGGAGGCGGACAGCCAAATGCCGCCTCCGATCGGGCTGATGACCAGGGCTAGTCTGGTAGAAACGCGGGTTTCTGCCCAGCATTTTTATACATGACCTGAAGCATGATGAGATGTTAATTGCTTAATTAACTCAGGAACAACACCTGTTTGGAAGGATCTCCTTTAAATATACTTTGTGCCCCTCAATTACTGAAGTATTTCCTTTATTTTGGCAGTCACCTGTATGTATACAATTAATTTATAGCATGGCTTGGGCTCAAACTCAGCTCTGACTGCTTGTTCTGTTTCCTCTAACTGGCCCCACAGCACACATTGCAGTGCAACGTGGTAGTAAATACACATCAAGATATTTGACCTCACCAAAGGCTATCACTTTCATAACAGTCCATATATTTGTCATGAATTAGACATTTATATACTTGTGAATTAGAAACTGTCACATCATCCGTGTGTCTTTACCCGCCGGCATTTGATGAATGTAGTCACTTAATCAGATAATGAAGAGACATTGCATTTTGTCATGCATTTGCTGTGGGTACAATATCGGCATCGGCAAAATGGGAGAACATGAACCCGTTCCTCTGTTACTGTCAGGGGGATGGATGGTGTATCTCGAGAGGACTCAATTACAGATTACTCCACATTCTCCAGACGCGGATTCCACTCCTATTCTGTTAGGATGGCTGTCATCAACACCCAGCATTGGACCTGGTGTGCAGACTCGTACCCACTAGTGCAGCCGGGGTGGGGGGATTTCCGGTTGAAACCCCCCAAAATGTATTATAACAGTTTATGTCTGTTAACGCTGAAGGATTCGCGCGTGGTACCTTCCCCCCGGTCAACAATTCGATTTTCGAAGTCCTCTCGTTTCATATTGCCACATCCAGAGGCTTCCTGTGCCATTACATGTGACAGGCCTTGTTTTATTTTCTTTGTTTTGTTGAGGGCCTCTTCTTCTTCTCCCATCTTCCGCGTTACAATATCAGCCCCGGGTTAGCCTGAACTCATCTCCTTGGGATTGGAGTCTAATGAGTTTTGATGGACTTTGTTTATCCAACCCCAACAAGCATCCTCGCCTCCAGTATCACAGGCAGGGCTCGGGGACGGTGGCATAACGGATCTGTCGGTAGCCTCTCGCTATGGCTGGTGACCTCCCAAGGGGGGATCAGTCCGCTGATTGGAGTTCATTAACATCAAGGGATCCGTCACCGGCAAATCCCACCGTCACCGTCAGCCGCTGTCGAAACCAGAGGCCATGTCATGACCAAGAGGTGAACTCAACTTGAGGCGAGAATAGCGGGCCTATGGTTGATTGTGAACTCATTTCAGGGGGGGGGGGCAGGTTTAAGAGCAGTAGATTAATAGTTCAGAATTGTCATATAATATTACAGAAAGGTTTAAGCCCAAAATCCCCCACTGCTGGCAACACTATTAGTTTGGCCAAGCTGTGCTCGTGAAGAAAAAAAGTTCACATTGGCATTTTATTGTGAATGCTGGCCAGTACGTCTGAATATCGAAGCACGGCCGCCGCTTCAAACAGGGACGATGGTGATGCTGAGGTGGGCTGGTTATCGTTGCTTGGCTGTTCACACTGAGCATACACACAAGGGGGATGTTTCCCAATTCCCCCCGAACACAGATCCAGAGGCCCGTTTGCCGTCGGTAGCACGGTAGCGCACTATCACACTCATCGCTAATAAGGCCGGAGAATAGTCCATTACCAGACGAACGCAGTACAAAGCGGAGGCATTCTAACATGGCTGTAAATTGGCGCTGGGGTGTTTTCTGTGACGGGTAAGTGGCCGAGGAAGCAGGTGCCTCTGACAGCGTTGTGAGCTAGCGAGCCCCTGGCACTGTCCTCTCACGAGCAGATCATTTGCAACAAAAGGATCCCTCCCTTCCTTTTTTTTCATTATTGCATGCAATTTGGAAAAGAGCTCCTGAGATCCAGGCCCATTGCTTATTAACAGCAGCTCTGAAATCATGCTAATATTGTGTTTCAAAAATAAAACTTACTTGACTGATTGCAAAAAAAAAAAAAACTAAAAACGGGTCACTGTGAAGTTAAAGAGTAATAATAATAATAAGTAAATAAGAGTAAATTAATGGCAGTAGGGAGATCTGAAACCATGGCTGGCACTACATGGAGAGACCTGGGCTTATCGTTGGTTCTTCTAATTTGATTGAAACAAATAAAACAGTGGGAGTCTTTGTCTCCTTTCCCAAGAGTGAAACCAACTATCACATACAGATAACTGCCCAAATAAAGGAAACACTAGTACATGAAGGGTTCTGGCGGCTCTGTTATTGAGTGGGCTGCGATTTCTTGACTTGGTTTAAGTCCAAAAAGATAAATGACAATAAATACAAAGCCATTCTGAGGGATTACCTTAATCCTATGGTGAAACATTTCTATCCTGATGGGAGTGGTCTCTTCCAGGATGACAATAGCCTCATTAGGACATGGGTGGTCACTGAATGGTTTAATGAGCATGAAAGCATTTATGGGATATTCTAGAACCTGAGACAACATTTTCCACCACCATCAACAAAACACCAAGTGATGGTTGATTTCTCGTAGAAAAACGGTGTTGCATCCATCCAATTGAGTTCCAGACACTCCAGATTATACACACGTATAATCTATGCCAAGGCACATTGAATCTGTTCTGCCAGCTCATGGTGGCCAAACAACCAATTAAGACACTTTATATTAGTGTTTCATTTATTTTGGCAGTTAACTGTATGTACTATGATACCTGGTGGTGGGTCTGGTGGATCTCTGCCACCATTTAAAAAATATTTCACATCATTTACTTTCATCAAGATGAAATATCAAAGATGTCCAAAGTCCACACAAGATGCAAATAAAGCTGTTTGTTGGATGCGCCATCATTTCCAGAACAGGTGCTAGCAAGCTTGTAAACAGCCCCGAGGTCCTTGTTTTGAATGCCTGGACTTGCATGAGAAGTCTTAATGACCAATAATGACCATCATTATAAAAATAGGGTTTTGTACATCACCCAAATAAAATTAAAAAATTAAAAAACATGATGTCGCTAACGGAACTTTTAATCTGGTTTTGATGTGAAAGGAATTTCAGAACAAAACTTAGCAAAAGAGTGAGCGAAGAGAGAGTCCTTTTACTCTGTGTGCATGTGTGTGTGTGTGTGTGTGTGTGTGTGTGTGTGTGTGTGTGTGTGTGTGTGTGTGTGCGAGTGTGTGCGTGCGTGCATGTGCATACGTGCGTGCATGTATGTTTGTGTGTGCTTGTGTGTGCGTGCGGGCATGCGTGTGTGCTTGCATGTGTGGGTGCGCACGTGAGGGTGGCATGGGTGTGTGTGTGCATGCGTGGAAAACGTCAAGTAGAGAATGCACCTCAAGCCTCCAGGATAAATACACTTTTTGTCCTTGCGGGAGTGAGAGGGGGAGATCTTTCACCACTCTGCCTTATGGTGTTTACAGCAGGAGCGGATGATGTATGGTGCAGGTATTCACGCCTCACTGAGTAATTAACAAACGAGGTGCTCGGCTAACGAAGGAAGGACTTGATGGGGATGCATTGCTTGAAGGCATCCCTGTGGCTGTCCCTCCAGAGGAGCTGCTTAGAGCCCTTTGATGGATGGACTGCAGCCTGTTCAGAACAGGTGGATCCCTGGAACACACAGACACACACACACCCTTCTCTGATCCCCTGGCCAGATGTGTCCAGCTGTAAGGTTGAGTGATGGGGGACCTGGTGGTGAGGGGGGGGGGGTGTAATTATCACTCAGATTAACTGGCTCCGACCCCCATCACTGACGAAGAGAGCACCTCCTTCCCACTCTGACGCCGAGACCTTTATCGGGAAGAACTCGCCGGGTCATCCAGAACTCGCCGGGTCGTTGCCAGCTTACGGTAATGTCCCAAGTCTGTCGAGGGAGCGATATCTGTGCGGTTTTACATTTTGGGGACACAAATCCGCCCCCCCCCCCCTCCCATCAGTGTAGTTTCCCCTTCTAGTTTGACGGGGGATCTTTTAAGTTCTCCCACCGAGTTGAGAAGAGACACTCGGGTGGTTTTGAACCCAATGAGGCATAGCCGCTGTAAGAGCCGCGGCTCTGCCCACGCGTGGGGGGATAAATGTAGCGTGAGATGCTGGGACTTCCTGTCTCACTGTGATACACACTTGCAGAAAGCACCGCTCCAAGCATCCAGCTCTCCTTAATTTACGAGCACGGACGTACAAACAGCTGAGATTCAGGTGTCGACGATCTTGGCGGGCTGACCTAACCGCATAAGGCATAAAGACCCCTGGCCAAAGTCACCCCAGGCATTGTCTGGCTTTTATTATTGTCATAGCAACATCCTCCCATTGCCACGACATCAAAGCACCACTTTTTTTGTGTGTTTTCTGAGCTGGTTCCAGAGAGTTTGCAGCACTTTAGCTCACGATGTATTCTCATCACATCAGCTTTGTAAGGGAAAAACACCAATGCGCATCCCCGGGCGCTAACAGTGAGACATTTAATTAGTTTCAAATTCTGTGGTACTCAATGCAAATGTACAGTTTTGTGCATCAATACTTATTTGCAGTCAAAGTACATTGCTGGGAATAAAAGATAAGAGGGAAAGGATAAGAGCACTTTTTTCGGGGGTGGGGGGGCAATCTAAATAATCCCTAGAAATAAATGAGCAAATACAAACATATGTAAACAACATTAATCTATTTTAGACAATGCATGAAATAGGGTGTGTGTGTGTGGGGGTTCTGAAAACAACATTGTCCAGAGCAGATATCCAATCTACCCGGTAACAACGAGTTGCTTAGTGAATGAAAGACTTTGGAATAAATGAACGTACAAATTTCCCCCGAGGACTATTTTCATCAGAATATGCTATCATTTTCCATTTCTGTTTAATGAATCATGTGAATTATAGTAATATTACAAATGGCAGTCTTTGCAGGCTATTAGTTTGTTTCTTTAGGGGTCTAATAGAAGACATGCTTCATTTAGGGCATTGGTTGTCCCCGAGCAATGCAGAATGAATTGCATTATTTCAAACAGCTGCTATTTCAAACGATCTTATCAGAGGCGTGCTGAAATAAGGCAGCAGGGGGGGGTTATTATTTCAGCCCAAACGCTTCTGACTGCACCGTTCCTCTCTGATGGAATTCTACTCCCGGAGAAGGCACGCTCCCGGCTCCACTCCTCACCCCTCATCATCTTCCACAAATGTTTTTTTTTAACTTAAATACAGAACCATGCATGCTTCTCAAAAAAAAGGCCTCTCTCACATCTATGAAAATGGAACTTTCTGGAAAGGGGAACTCCAGCTTTTCAGTTGAACACCTCTTACCAGATCAAAGCTAACTGACATTATGTAAAAACCTGACATATTTTAGCAGGATTATATTAGTCCGGGCATTCAATCACGTTAGGCTCTACGCATTGCTTAAATTGGTGAGAACACCAAAGGCCTGTTGATTGATACTTTTTAGTCGTGTGTGTTTTTCTTCTTCTTCTTTTTCTTCTTCATCGTTTGTCTGTAGGCAGTTTTTTCGTATTTATACCCTGGACCATGCAGCACGGAGAAAGTGGATTTGCAATTCTACCGTTCAAGGCTGAGAGAAATCTTTCATTTGAATTGAGAGGGCCTCTCCCAATGCGCTATGAATGCCAGTTTGCTTACAGCGATTATGCAGAACCCAGCCAGAATGTGGCCACACTGCATTACAGTGAGAGATATATGTGTTTGTGTGTTGAAATGTTCGGGGTAGCGCGGTCGTGATTGCAGTGATAAAGTGTGCAGAAGTGCTGAGACTACAGGGGAAAGAAAAGCTGGAATAGAAAAGGAAACAAGAGAGGAAGCCAAGGAAAGGAAATATCTCTATTTAAATATGGAAAATATACAAAATGTGTACATTTCATTCAAGAAAATAATGAATAAAACAAGAAAAATAAATAAATAAATAACCTGAAGGGAGAAAGCTGTTGCAAACAGTTTGGCACGGCAAATAAAATGTATACATCCAGCAATACAAAATGTAAAATTATGGCTGTATGCCTTTCAGAAGTGAAATATGCAGGAAGAGTGTAGATATTTCATACTGAATAATTTAACTGTGCTTTGGAATGTTTGCTCTAGCCAAAGAAGAATAAATGGCTGGTTCTGCAGGAATAATTATTACGACCCTTTTATCCGACCCTTTATTACTACTTTATTGCTATTATTATTATAACCTTATAGTCATCTCATATGTACCATGTGTGTCTATGCATGAAATATGACTAGTGATATGATTCCCAATAATATGCCATATAGTGTTTGTGGAGTCACCATTAACAATGATAGAAATTGTATATATTCTCTAAACCACAAGGCCTGGAGTGTTTTATCCTTCTTATATTACAGCAACTTACTAACAATACAAATCTGGTTCAACTTAAACAATTAAATATATTATTGAAAACTTGCTAACCTCTGCTACACTGTAAATCTCCTGGAATTGACCCGCCTAAGTTAGCCCAAACTAAAATGGTGTGGCGCACTGCAGTGTTCTCCATGGACCCTGGGTTCTTCAAGCTCTTATCGCACAGGGACCCCAACATTATATTTTTGCTAATGTTTTTTTTTTGGTGTACATTGTAATATGTTGTTCAAACCACCAAGTTGTACTAATAATGGCACTGGCAGCAATAGAATAAGATACAGTTTAACCACAGGTAACTGGTACAAATACATTTAATTGATTTATTTAATTAGAAATATAAATGTGTGTATATATATTCATATTAAGCAATGCCAGCAACCCCCTGCAGTACCTCCACAGACCCCTGCTGTACAAGGTTCCTCTCAGTTATGCTAAAAACCTCACAGATCAGGTTTATAACAGGGGGGGAGGTCCCTATAGACATAACAGTGCTATTTTTTCATAGTCCATTGGATGTAGTCTCATGCTACTATTGGTCATGATTTCTTCATTGCTCCTCCTAATTGGCTGATCCATGGGACCACACCTCCAATGGTTACTGTTGCTACGTTGGACAATCTTTGTCAGAAAATGTATGGTTTAAAAAATGTTATGGTTCTGTGTGGCTCAGTAGGACATTGACAACGCTTAGGTTGTGGGTTCGATTCCCACTGGGACCACATACACTGAAAGATGTATGCATTCACTACTGTAAGTCGCTTTGGATAAAAACATCTGCTAAATGGCTTATATAGAAAATAAATAGAATTGAACACAGAACAAAATTCTATATGGGAATACTTTATCTATATCGACAACTATGACTTGTGATATCACATCAGACATTATTCCATCTTTGTGTACTATATGGTTAGCTGGATATCTTCACCATTTGTATCTCCTTTTCTCATTGAAGTAAATCAAAGATAAAAGTTCTGTGCATCGATGCAGTTGTGTGACAAGAACTGGACTGAGCTACAGTACAGCTGTCCCTCATTTACCCAAGTGTTGCCTTTATTTTGGCAGTTACCTGTAGCTAATGATGCTATGGTAGGTGGCAGAATTGATTATAGTGAACTTAAAGCATCTTGCATCACTGTAGAAAACAGAGAACTTGAAGTGTGAGATGTATAAGATCATATGAATGTTACTCCCAGAAAGACGCTTTTAAAATTTATTTCACGCCCATTTAGCCATCTTCCCCTTTTGTCTTAAGTTCTTAATAAACTGCAAAATATTAAAGCACACAGCTGTTGGTTCAGAGATCAGAGATTTTAAATATGACCATACCTGGTCTCTAGTTTGATTTGCCAAATCTCTCACACAACAGACTCTCAGAACAGACCTTGAAACCAACTGCGTGACCAGTTTCCCAAAATCACAAAAAAAAAAAAAATTGAGAAATCTTTGCACCACTGCCCTCTGACACAATGTGAAATTTGAAACTTGTAATATAGAAAGTTCCCAACGGTAAGTATATTAATAATACCATTTCAAATCCTGTTTTTATGGATTGTGAGAAGGTAATGCTCGGCTGCCGTGGCTACCTACTGTGTGTTTTGAGTATTAATTCTGAAATGGAATAGTTGCATGTGTGTAATTTCAGATAAGCTCAGTTTCCAGGACTTTCCAGCTGTATGCACATAAGAGTATATGGTATCATTAAAATGAATCAATCAATTTGAATGAATTGGCACAATAAACAGATCCCACAGAGTAATTGCATTGGGACTTTCTTTGTACTGAGTGCTGAAAATGAGGATCAAGCTGAATAAATGGAAATGGACAGAAAAATATTTGTCCTTTGTTCCCCTCTGTTCTGTTTTTTTTTTTTAGAAGTCTTAGAAATATCTGTTATTTCATTCAATCAGATATTTTTGTTTTATGATTAATGTTGAATGTTTCCTTTATAACATAATATGAAGGGTTTCGTGGCTTTTTTTCTAGTTTTACTTTGTGTTGGCATATTTCTTCACTCTTTTCGTCCCTTAATTCGTTGATTTCCGTCATATTTTAAGTGAACCACTTTAACGAATGCAGTGTGGGATGGAAAATATCCTCAGGACTGTTGTCGCATTTCTGACGGATATGATATACAGAATGTTTACGCTATATCAACAAATGTTATCACATTCAAAATAAGAGTTTGGAAAGAATGTGCATGTTAGAATGTTAGACATAGTGCATGATGGGATGGGAGTTTTGGGGAGGGGTGATGGCATGCGGTATGAGCGGGGGAGGGGGGCATACAGGGCCAAGGCCTGGAAATCCTAATCGAGAGGACTAAGGGTTACAACCCTTGATGTACTACCCTTGGGCAAGGTATTCAAATTAAACCACTTATGCCATTGTAATTGTGTCAAAATATATCAGTACAGGGATATTGCATTATACAGTTATTGTATTATTTGATTATTTGCATATATCCTTCCTGTATGTTTTATTTTAGAAATACATTTTCAAATGCAACAATCAAGAATATATCATTTGACAACAGTGCATTTATTTTTCTTTTGGAAGTATATAAGCGAACTAGGTTTCAACGGTCAGTTAAATTCCAATGACGTTCACATTCTCATATCGGTGTGTGCTTGTGCGCGTGTGTGTGCGTGTGTGTATATATGTCTATGAGTGTGTGTCTGTTTGTGCCTGTGCATGTGCTTGTATATGTGCATGCATGTGTGTTTGTGCATGCGTGCGTGCGTGCGTGCGTGTGCGTGCGTGTGTGTGTGTGTGTGTGTGTGTATTGTATAAGCCTATGATTTCAATATATAAAAGCTGTGAACTGGATGAAGCTAGCTCGCCCTCTCTGCCGATTCCACCCTTTGAATAAGCCAATGATTACTCAAACAGCAATGCTTCACGGCTCTGCATTATGCAGCCGCTCTGACCTAATCATAGGGAAATTCACCTCGGCCATATTACATATGCCTAGAGGAAGAGAGGAGTGCACTAAGTCACCACCTATTATGGGAATGTTACCATAGAGATGTCTGTAATGAGGGTGGAGCATATCTATAATGAAATGAAATTCTCTTTTCTCTTCATCTAGAATGTGCGCCAATTGAATAGGGGGTTGCCAGAAGGGTGGGAGAGATGCTGAGAGCCTTCAGATAAAAAGACTCTGCAGAGAGGTTGAGAGATGGGCAGCTGGGCTTTGGGGGCTCTTGGCTTTGTTATGGCCCCCTTGTCAAAAGCCTGCAGTAGCGTATGCGCTAAAGACTGCTATTAGACTGGCAGTGCCAAATTGCGATCTGCAGTGGCGTTTTGGGAGTCATTAAAGATTTTCTCTGAATATTCGGAATGACTGCAGATAGATTTTTTTTGCTTTTGCTTTTTACCTTTTCTTTAGCCATCATAATTATGGCGGGGTGGGATTTCTTGACAGGGAAATGATGATGGACGGGGGCCGGGGGTTGAGGGAGGAGGGGATTTGGCAGTGCGTAGCGTCTGATTCGACCAGATCAGAAGCCATTAGAGCCCCTGCCGTTCGTACACAGAGCTCCAGATTTATCTGACGTAGGCGGACAGGCCCAGGTGTCAGCTTGCTCTTCTCTTGATGACCTCGTTCTACCCCCTGGGGTACTGGGCTGTTGAAAAGTGAGACTGAGGTGCTGTGTGTTGAGACACTGACAAACACCCCCCCCACTTGTGATTAAGAGGAAATTAAACCTGTTTGAATCTCTTTTACAGCTGTAGTTTTGTGTATCTTCTGCTGTCAAGGTTCGTAAGAGGAAGAACAACACAATGACCCGCACAGGCGAGCCGGGGCTCACATGGAGAGGGTCACTAATGCCGCCATGGACTCTGGTCAACTAGGGGAAAAGATTAGTTTAAAAGATGAATTATTTGTATTTGTTTTTCGCTCCCTCTCTCTTTCTGCCATCTGCCCCTCATCATTGATTGCATGGCAGGCTGTGGGCTTTCATAATCTCCCTCTCTCCCTCCAATGTCTTCCATCCAATTCTTTTCCCACCTCAAATGCCTCGTTTGTCAGTTTATTTCCGTAGAGCCACTCTAAAACATTCTAATGTTGAAAAGCCTCATAAATATGCAGCTCGTCTACTGTTGACCATCTGAAAAACATACCTACTTTTTTTGTTATTGTTTTTGCTTCCATCTCAAGGGGTTGGGGAGGGGGGGAACGTAGCCCCTTTGTTGTGTCTCTTCTCCTCGACTCCTCTGTATTTCTATTTCAAAACCACCGGGCTTGTAACAATTTGGGGATGTTTTGAAGTTGCTGATGACACCTTTTCTGGTAATCTGTGTGGGTGAGAGAGAGAGAGAGAGAACATAAGAATACATAATGACGAGAACAGGCCGTTCAGCCCATCTAGGCTCGTCATGTCCTAATCTAAAGAGAATCTAGTACTGCATCTAGCCTAGACTTTAATAGCCCAAGTGTGTCTGCCTCTACTACCCGACCTGGCAAACTGTTCCAGGCATTGACAACTCTCAAAGAGAGAGAGAGAGAGAGAGATAGACAGAGAGAGAGTGAGGGAGAGGGAGAGAGTGAGAGCGAGAGAGAAGGAGAGGAAGAGGGAGGACAAAAAGTCAGCTATATCAGTGGAATCAGGGGGATTTCTTTCATTCTAATTTAATTGACTTCTAAGCATCATTATTGTTGTAGATTCCCCTTAACCTTTTCAGAAAGATCTAGAAAGATTCTGTGTGGAAGAATTGCCAAAGATCCCCCTCTAATATGTTCACCAATCTCATGAAACTATAGAAAGGGACTCAGTAGTGTCATTCTTGTTAGGGGAGGGTGCACAAAGTACTGAAAACAGGGATGTGAATAATTGTGGCACATATCTTTTAGGGATAAAATATTACTTCTTGAACAAAATATTTTTCTCTGAGCAATTGGAATGTTTGTTCTATATAAATAAAGTTGTTATTATTATGTATTGATGTTGTGAACCATTTTGGAGGGTACTGTACATAAATAACACAAAAGGTAATGTTTCTATAATTTTGCATACTTGCAAACTATTATTTTTGCAATGCTGTCTGCATTCCCATCAGTAATTGCGGTACTCTAGAGCAGACTAGACTACTCAACTGTGGACTTAATTAACAAGTGTGTCAATTAATTGAATATGACCATTGGCGAGTATGGTTAAAGCGAGTCGAGTGGGAGTGCTGGTCAAGGATTTAGTTCATAATGGATAAGGTTAGGACATGTCCAGGGGAAACCTGATCCTAGATCAGCACTCCTACTCTGAGAGGCTTTATGGGCCCTGATCTAGGATCAGTTTTGCCATTTTAGCTCATAATGGATAAGGACAGGAAATGGACAGGGAAACCTGATCTGTGAAACCCAGCTGGCATGGTCTTTGTCACTGTGATGAGGGAGGCTTGCTCTGTTTGTAGAAGCCAATTATCAGTGTGTGCAATGTTCCAAATGATGCTCTGTTACTGAATAATTCATTTCCATGCTTTTGATCAAGGTTAGGGGTGCAACAATCTGGATTTTTATGGCCCATACCATTGCCTTTTTTGTTATTGTTTTGCTTTGGGGGTTTTTACAACTATATTGGCATATCCAGACAAAAAATTCAAATCAAGAGGCAACAAAAGAAATATTAAGAACTGGTCATTTTAACTGGATATTTCAAAAGTGACTTCAAATCATTTCTCTTTTATGCATATTTCATACATGTAAGTCATAAACAAAATCATAGATATTATCAGGGAGCTATTGAAAAACTGTAATGCATCTATAATAACATTAGCTAGAACTGTTATTGAACATTTCATGTGAACATTTCAGGTACGTATGTCGATGGTACAAACTGCTGACTTGCTTATATCACATTGAGAATCGGCCGCAGACGTTACGGGAATCTAACCATAGGCGTAACAAGTGGGGGTGACGGCGGGGACATGCCCCCCCCAATATTCAAAACAGTCATACACTATATGGCCAAAAGTCAGTGGACACCCCTACTAATTATTGAGTTCAGGTGTCTCAGCCACACCCATTGCCAACAGGTGCATAAAATCCAGCACATAGCCATGCAATCTCCACAGACAAAAATGTAGAATTCAGAATGGTTTGTAAAGAGCTCAGTGACTTTACATGTGGCACTGTCATAGGATGCCACCTTTTCCACAAGTCAGTTCGTGAAATTTCTGCCCTACTAGATGTGTTCCTGTTATATTCTGAGTTTATGTTTCTGTCATTTTTGTACTTCGTGTATTTATTATCTGTCATGTCTCTTTATTCTGTTGTCAGCTTTGCGTTTCTCATTGTTCTGTCACGTTCTGCTCTCCCGTCTGTTATCGTTCCTGTTCCGTTTATTTCTAGATCCACTCCTTGTCTTGTCATGCACTTCGGGTGTTTAGAATTTACGGGTTTCCTCCGCCTTCGCTTATTCTCTCGTTTTCTTCTTTCCTACTTTCGTGATCGCACTTTGTATATATTAGTTAGATGTGTACAGTACTAACTAACTAATCTACTAACGTTAGGGATTTAGATTTAGTTACTAACACTACTAATCACTAATTATCTCACGCTTCCTACTACCGGCATTTCTCTCTCATTATCCTATCCCTGCTTAGTTTTCCGTTCTCTCCTCATACGCACGCAACGTTTCTCCTTGCGTACCTCCCCTTTTACTATGCACGTGTCTGCCTGTTCTCCCAGGTCGTTTATTGTCTATATGTTTGTATGGTTCAGTGTCCGTGTCTTACGTTTCCCTCTTGTTATGTAATTATCTCTTCCCTGTGTTCCAGCCTCTCTCTCCTCGTTGTCTCACCTGATTTCTATTATGTCTCCCTGTATATATGTTCAGTGTTTTCATTTCTCCGTGTCAGTACGTTGATTCTATTTCCCTGAGCCTACCTTTTCCGAAGCCAGAGTAATTAGCATTTCCCGAGACTACCCTTTGATTACGACCCCGAGCCTGCCCAGCGATTTTGTCCTTTTGCCCTTCTGATTCCTGAGTATCGACCTTTTGACTGCCCTATTACTACTTCTCTCTGCCTCGCGATTTTGTACCTCTGATTCCCTGATTCTTGGTTTTGACCCCTGCCTGTGAATAAACAACTCTTTTGCCTAATCCCTGATCTGCGTCTGGGTCCTTACCGCGGTCGTCACAGGACGTACTGACCACGATGGACCCAGCAGATCCAGACCAGCTCCGCTTCGCCCTCGAGCAGCAAGGTGCCATGCTCGGACGGCACCAGGACCATCTGGAGCGTGTGACTGAACACCTGCAGTCTCTCACCTCCGGTTTGGCTGAGCTTACCCTCACGCTGCGAGCTCCGGTCATTAACCCCGCACCCCAGCATGCCGCGGCGCCACTTCAACCCGAGCCTTCCTCCGCCGGTGCGCGAACCCCGTCTGCCTCCTCCTGAGAGATACGCAGGTGAACCGGGAGGTTGCCGTGCGTTCCTGACGCAGTGCCAGTTGATCTTCCAACTGCAGCCATCCACGTTTCCCAGCGAATTATCCCGGGTCGCCTCGTCATCACCCAACTGACCGGTCGTGCCAAGTCCTGGGCTACCACCGCGTGGGAGGGCTCTCTTCCCTGCTGTCAGAGCTTTGACCGGTTTTCGAGGAGATGAGGAGGGTCTTCGACCGGTCTAAGCAGGGTCACGACGCGGCTCGGGAGATGCTCTACCTACGCCAGGAGGGAGGGTCGGTGTCGGATTACGCATTCGTTTCCAGACCTTGGCTAACGCCTGTGGCTGGGGAAGGAAGGCGCTGTACGACGCCTTCATCTGTGGACTCTCCGAACATCTTAAGGACGAGATCCTGACTCGTGACCTGCCAGAGTCCTTCGATGACCTTGTCAGCCTTGCCATCCGCGTGGACTCCCGGCTTCAGGAGCGTCGTCGCTGGCGTAGTTCCGGAGGTTTTCCCGGGTCTGGGAGGACCGGGGTCAGGTCACCGATCGGTGCCTACAACCACCCTAGAGCAGCTCCATCTACTACCCCGGCCTGAACCCATGCAGCTGGATCGGACCCGCCTTTCTCGTCAGGATCGTGACCGCAGGATGGCCAACCGATCCTGTCTCTACTGCGGTGAGTCTGGGCACTTCATTTCCGGCTGTCCAGTAAAAAGCCAACACCCACTAGTTAGGAGAGGAGCACTAGTGGGTGTCATTCCAATCGAACGCTCCTCTAAACAACGGACCTGCCTGCCGGTGACCATCGAGTGGGAGGGTCAGAGGCGAGAGACCACCGCGCTCATTGACTCGGGGGCTGAGGAGAGTTTCCTGGATGCCGGTGCGGTCGCGAAGTGGGGGATTCCAGTTTCCAGTCTGTCTCACCCCCCTCATTGCCAACACACTCAACGGTCAGAGACTGGCCCAAGTTACCCAGATCAGTTCCCCTCTTCGTTGCGTACTTCCGGCAACCACCAGGAGAAGATAAGGTTGCACATTATTGACTCCCCTCACTCACCTATTGTCCTTGGCCACCCGTGGCTGGTGAAGCATAATCCGTCCGTGGAATGGAGCAGTCACAGGATTGTGGGTTGGAGCCCACAATGCCTTTCCCAATGCCTGCAGCAAGCCCATTCATCTGTTCCGAGTCCCCTGTCTTCTGTCCCGAGTCCCCTTTCTTCCGAGATGAGTCTTGACCTGTCGGTCTTTCCTTCAGTACCTGGACCTCAAGGAGGTCTTCTCAAGTCCCGAGCCACCTGCCTGCCCCCCACCGTCCCTATGATTGCGCCATTGAGCTCCTGTCTGGCGCTACCCCTCCTAGGGGGTCTTTTCTCCTTGTCCCGTCCCGAGACGGAGGCCATGAACACTTACCTTCAGGAGTCCTTGACCGCTGGCATCATTCGGCTATCCTCATCACCCGCTGGAGCGGGTTCTTCTTCGTGGGGAAGAAGGACGGTTCTCTTCGTCCCTGTATTGACTACCGTTCGCTCAACGACATCACCGTCAAGAATCGCTACCCTCTCCCCCTCATGACGTCCGCATTTGAACAACTTCAGGGAGCTACCGTCTTCACGAAGTTGGACCTGCGCAACGCCTACCACCTGGTGCGCATTCGTGAGGGGGGATGAGTGGAAGACGGCGTTCAATACTCCGACAGGTCACTGGGAGTACCTGGTAATGCCCTTTGGGTTAACCAATGCCCCTGCCGTTTTCCAGGCATTGATCAACGATGTCCTCAGGGATTTCATTAATCAGTTTTGTTTTGTCTACCTGGGCGATATCCTTATTTTTCCAAAACTATGGAGGAACATGTCACCCAGGTCCGCAGAGTTCTACAGCGTCTCCTTGAGAACAGGCTCTATGTGAAGCCAGAGAAATGTGACTTCCATTGTCACACCACCACCTTCCTGGGCTTCGTCATCTCGGCGGGGAGCATCCAAATGGATCCACGCAAAATCAAGGCTGTCTTGGACTGGCCCCAGCCAGAGTCCCGGAAGGAGTTACAGCGCTTTTTGGGCTTCGCCAACTTCTACAGAAGGTTCATCAGGAACTACAGCACCATTGCTGCTCCACTCACCGCCCTCACCTCCATCAAGATCCGGTTTCACTGGAATCCTCAAGCTGAACTAGCTTTCCGGTCACTTAAACAACGCTTCACTTCAGACCCCATTCTCATTCACCCTGATCCCACCGCCCAGTTTATCGTCGAGGTCGACGCTTCCAACATTGGGGCAGGTGCCATCCTTTCCCAACGCTCCGCCTAGGACAGGAAGGTTCATCCCTGCGCCTTCTATTCCCATCGCCTCAGCCCTACGGAGCAGAACTACGACATTGGCAACAGGGAACTGCTCGCAGTCAAGCTCGCCTTGGAGGAGTGGAGGCACTGGCTGGAGGGCTGAAGTTCCTTTTCTGGTCTGGACAGACCACAAGAACCTGGAGTACCTGCAGACTGCCAAGAGACTCAATTCCCGCCAGGCTCGTTGGTCGCTCTTCTTTTCGAGATTCAACTTTGTTCTCTCTTATCGACCTGGATCCAAAAATACTAAGCCTGATGCCCTTTCTCGCCGTTTCGAACCCATATCCAGGGTTTCCGTTCCGGACACCATCCTGCCTCAATGCGCTATCAACAGCGTTCAACTTCACATTGAGGCAACACTGCGCTCCGCCTTGGAGGGTGAGGCCGGCCCCAGTCGCTGTCCCTCGAACCGCCTCTTCGTGCCCAGTTCTGTCCGATCCCAGGTGCTTCAGTGGGGTCACTCCTCTCGCCTGTCATGTCACCCTGGCATAAAGAGGACTATGTCTTTTATCCAGAGACGTTTTTGGTGGCCTGCCATGGTCCAGGACGTTAGGAGTTTTATTTCTGCCTGCTCTGTCTGTGCCCAGAATAAGGTTTCCCATCAGCATCCCTCTGGTTTGTTACAGCTCCTACCCATCCCTCACCGCCCTTGGTCCCACATAGCTCTGGATTTTGTTACGGGTTTACCCTCCTCCAACAGCAACACCACCATTATGACGGTTATTGATCGTTTTTCTAAGGCTGTTCATTTTGTCCCCTTACCCAAGCTTCCCTCCGCCAAGGAGACAGCCACCCTCATTGTCCAACACGTTTTTCGTTTACATGGCATCCCCAGTAATATTGTTTCTGACAGAGGTCCCCAGTTTATCGCCAGGTTTTGGAAGGCTTTTTGTTTACTCCTTGGTTCTTCCGTCAGTCTTTCCTCAGGTTTCCATCCCCAATCTAATGGCCAGACAGAGCGGGCTAATCAGGTTATTGAAACCGTTCTGCGGTGCTTGTGCTCTCGGAACCCGTCCTCTTGGAGCCAACATCTTCCCTGGGCAGAGTATGCCATCAACTCCCAAACCTCTTCCTCATCCCGTATGTCTCCCTTTGAATGCTGCCTTGGTTACCAACCACCCTTATTCCCTAGCCAGGAGAGGGAGGTGGGTGTCCCCTCTGCCGAGGCGTTCATCCATAGATGCCGACGTACCTGGAACCTCACACGTCGCAACCTCCTCCGAGCCAGCGCCCGGCATGAAGGAGACGGCGGACAAGGGACGCTCAAGGCTCCCGTTACCGGGTTGGGCAGCGGGTCTGGTTGACCACCAGGGACATTCCCCTCAGAATGGACCACCGCAAACTCGCACCCCGTTTTATTGGTCCCTTCCCCATTTCCAGAATTATCAGTCCCACTGCTGTTGTTTTGAAGTTACCCCACACCATGCGTCGTATTCACCCCACCTTCCATGTTTCCCGCCTCAAGCCCCTTGTAACCCACCCTTTGTGTCCCGCCCCTGAGCCACCCCCACCCCCCGCCTTATTGATGGTGGAGATGCCTACACGGTCCGTAAGATTTTGGACGTTCGCCGCAGGGGCCGTGGTCGCCAATACCTGGTGGACTGGGAGGGCTACGGTCCCGAGAACGTATCTGGGTCCCATCCCGGTTCATATTGGACAAATCCCTTATCAGAGACTTTGATTGTTCCCGAGCTGTCTAATATTTTGCCATGTGTTTTACCCTGCCTGTCTGAGATTCTGCCCCGTGCCTTTACCCTGCCTGTCTGAGATTCTGCCATGTGTTTTGACCCTGCCTGTCTGAGATTCTATCCCGTGCCTTTACCTGCCTGTCTGAGATCCTGCCTTGTGTTTTTGACCCTGCCTGTTCTGAGATCCCGCCACGTGCTTTGCCCCGTTCTGCCTGGCTTTCCCTGCGTCTTGTTTGTTTATCTGTTTTTGTTGTTCCTCCTGTTAAACGCCAAGAGGCGTTTCTTAGGGGGGGGGTCCTGTTATATTCTGAGTTTATGTTTCTGTCATTTTTGTACTTCGTGTATTTATTATCTGTCATGTCTCTTTATTCTGTTGTCAGCTTTGCGTTTCTCATTGTTCTGTCACGTTCTGCTCTCCCGTCTGTTATCGTTCCTGTTCCGTTTATTTCTAGATCCACTCCTTGTCTTGTCATGCACTTCGGGTGTTTAGAATTTACGGGTTTCCTCCGCCTTCGCTTATTCTCTCGTTTTCTTCTTTCCTACTTTCGTGATCGCACTTTGTATATATTAGTTAGATGTGTACAGTACTAACTAACTAATCTACTAACGTTAGGGATTTAGATTTAGTTACTAACACTACTAATCACTAATTATCTCACGCTTCCTACTACCGGCATTTCTCTCTCTCATTATCCTATCCCTGCTTAGTTTTCCGTTCTCTCCTCATACGCACGCAACGTTTCTCCTTGCGTACCTCCTTTTTACTATGCACGTGTCTGCCTGTTCTCCCAGGTCGTTTATTGTCTATATGTTTGTATGGTTCAGTGTCCGTGTCTTACGTTTCCCTCTTGTTATGTAATTATCTCTTCCCTGTGTTCCAGCCTCTCTCTCCTCGTTGTCTCACCTGATTTCTATTATGTCTCCCTGTATATATGTTCAGTGTTTTCATTTCTCCGTGTCAGTACGTTGATTCTATTTCCCTGAGCCTACCTTTCCGAAGCCAGAGTAATTAGCATTTCCCGAGACTACCCTTTGATTACGACCCCGAGCCTGCCCAGCGATTTTGTCCTTTTGCCCTTCTGATTCCTGAGTATCGACCTTTTGACTGCCCTATTACTACTTCTCTCTGCCTCGCGATTTTGTACCTCTGATTCCCTGATTCTTGGTTTTGACCCCTGCCTGTGAATAAACAACTCTTTTGCCTAATCCCTGATCTGCGTCTGGGTCCTTACCGCGGTCGTCACAGTTCCGGTCAACTGTAAGTGCTATTATTGTGAAGTGGAAGCGCCTAGGAGCAACAACAGCTCGGCCATGAAGTGGTAGACCATGCAAACACACAGAGCGGGGCCGACGAGTGCTGAAGCGCATAGCACGTAAAAATCGCCCATCATCTGCTGCATCACTCACTACAGAGTACCAAACTGCCTCTGGAAGCACCATCAGCACAAGAACTGTGCGTCTGGAGCTTCATGGAATGGGTTTCCAGGGCCGAGCAGCTGCACACAAGCCTCACATCACCATGCGCAATGCCAAGCGTCAGCTGGAGTGGTGTAAAGCACGCCGCAATTGGACTCTGGAGCAGTGGAAATGTGTTCTTTGGAGTGATGAATCACGCTTCACTATCTAGCAGTCTGATGGACGAATCTGGGTTTGGTGGATGCCAGGAGAATGCTACCTTCCGGAATGCATAGTGCCTACTGTAAAGTTTGGTGGAGGAGGGATAATGGTCTGGCTGGGGCTGTTTCTCAGGGTTTGGGATAGGCCCCTTAGTTCCAGTGAAGGGTATTCTTAATACTACAGGATACGAAGACATCTTAGCCAATTGGGTGCTTCCAACTTTGTGGGAACAGTTTGGGGAAGGCCCTTTGCTGTTCCAGTATGGCTGTGCCCCTGTGCACAAAGCGAGGTCCATAAAGACATGATTAGACGAGTTTGGTGTGGAGGAACTCGATTGGCCTGCACAGAGCCCTGACCTCAACCCCATTGAACACCTTTGGGAGGAATTAGAACGCCAATTGTGAGCCAGGCCTTCTCGTCCAACATCAGTGCCTGACCTCACAGATGCTCTTTTGGCTGAATGGGCACAAATTCCCACAGACACACTCCAAAATCTTGTGGAAAGCCTTCCCAGAAGAGTGGCAGCTGTCATAGCCGCAAAGGGGGGTCCAACAAGCTCATATACTGTAGGTGTGATGGTCAGGTGTCCACAGACTTTTGGCCATATAGTGTAATCTGACCCCCAATAATTTGTAGATATAACACATGCCTAATCATTATGTCCACCCCAATATTTAATATGTGGTTACGCCCTTGAATCTAACTATGGCTGATTGCCATTTTATGGCTAAAATCATACAATTTTGAGGCATGGCCGATGGATTGGTGGTGCACCCCGTCCTCTTGGAGCCAACATCTTCCCTGGGCAGAGTATGCCATCAACTCCCAAACCTCTTCCTCATCCCGTATGTCTCCCTTTGAATGCTGCCTTGGTTACCAACCACCCTTATTCCCTAGCCAGGAGAGGGAGGTGGGTGTCCCCTCTGCCGAGGCGTTCATCCATAGATGCCGACGTACCTGGAACCTCACACGTCGCAACCTCCTCCGAGCCAGCGCGGGCATGAAGGAGACGGGCGGACAAGGGACGCTCCAAGGCTCCCCGTTACCGGGTTGGGCAGCGGGTCTGGTTGACCACCAGGGACATTCCCCTCAGAATGGACCACCGCAAACTCGCACCCGTTTTATTGGTCCCTTCCCCATTTCCAGAATTATCAGTCCCACTGCTGTTGTTTTGAAGTTACCCCACACCATGCGTCGTATTCACCCCACCTTCCATGTTTCCCGCCTCAAGCCCCTTGTAACCCACCCTTTGTGTCCCGCCCCTGAGCCACCCCCCCCCCCCCCGCCTTATTGATGGTGGAGATGCCTACACGGTCCGTAAGATTTTGGACGTTCGCCGCAGGGGCCGTGGTCGCCAATACCTGGTGGACTGGGAGGGCTACGGTCCCGAGGAACGTATCTGGGTCCCATCCCGGTTCATATTGGACAAATCCCTTATCAGAGACTTTGATTGTTCCCGAGCTGTCTAATATTTTGCCATGTGTTTTACCCTGCCTGTCTGAGATTCTGCCCCGTGCCTTTACCCTGCCTGTCTGAGATTCTGCCATGTGTTTTGACCCTGCCTGTCTGAGATTCTATCCCGTGCCTTTACCTGCCTGTCTGAGATCCTGCCTTGTGTTTTTGACCCTGCCTGTTCTGAGATCCCGCCACGTGCTTTGCCCCCGTTCTGCCTGGCTTTCCCTGCGTCTTGTTTGTTTATCTGTTTTTGTTGTTCCTCCTGTTAAACGCCAAGAGGCGTTTCTTAGGGGGGGGGTCCTGTTATATTCTGAGTTTATGTTTCTGTCATTTTTGTACTTCGTGTATTTATTATCTGTCATGTCTCTTTATTCTGTTGTCAGCTTTGCGTTTCTCATTGTTCTGTCACGTTCTGCTCTCCCGTCTGTTATCGTTCCTGTTCCGTTTATTTCTAGATCCACTCCTTGTCTTGTCATGCACTTCGTGTGGTGTGTTTAGAATTTACGGGTTTCCTCCGCCTTCGCTTATTCTCTCGTTTTCTTCTTTCCTACTTTCGTGATCGCACTTTGTATATATTAGTTAGATGTGTACAGTACTAACTAACTAATCTACTAACGTTAGGGATTTAGATTTAGTTACTAACACTACTAATCACTAATTATCTCACGCTTCCTACTACCGGCATTTCTCTCTCTCATTATCCTATCCCTGCTTAGTTTTCCGTTCTCTCCTCATACGCACGCAACGTTTCTCCTTGCGTACCTCCCCTTTTACTATGCACGTGTCTGCCTGTTCTCCCAGGTCGTTTATTGTCTATATGTTTGTATGGTTCAGTGTCCGTGTCTTACGTTTCCTCTTGTTATGTAATTATCTCTTCCCTGTGTTCCAGCCTCTCTCTCCTCGTTGTCTCACCTGATTTCTATTATGTCTCCTGTATATATGTTCAGTGTTTTCATTTCTCCGTGTCAGTACGTTGATTCTATTTCCCTGAGCCTACCTTTCCGAAGCCAGAGTAATTAGCATTTCCCGAGACTACCCTTTGATTACGACCCCGAGCCTGCCCAGCGATTTTGTCCTTTGCCCTTCTGATTCCTGAGTATCGACCTTTTGACTGCCCTATTACTACTTCTCTCTGCCTCGCGATTTTGTACCTCTGATTCCCTGATTCTTGGTTTTGACCCCTGCCTGTGAATAAACAACTCTTTTGCCTAATCCCTGATCTGCGTCTGGGTCCTTACCGCGTCGTCACAGTTCCGGTCAACTGTAAGTGCTATTATTGTGAAGTGGAAGCGCCTAGGAGCAACAACAGCTCGGCCATGAAGTGGTAGACCATGCAAACACACAGAGCGGGGCCGACGAGTGCTGAAGCGCATAGCACGTAAAAATCGCCCATCATCTGCTGCATCACTCACTACAGAGTACCAAACTGCCTCTGGAAGCACCATCAGCACAAGAACTGTGCGTCTGGAGCTTCATGGAATGGGTTTCCAGGGCCGAGCAGCTGCACACAAGCCTCATCACCATGCGCAATGCCAAGCGTCAGCTGGAGTGGTGTAAAGCACGCCGCAATTGGACTCTGGAGCAGTGGAAATGTGTTCTTTGGAGTGATGAATCACGCTTCACTATCTAGCAGTCTGATGGACGAATCTGGGTTTGGTGGATGCCAGGAGAATGCTACCTTCCGGAATGCATAGTGCCTACTGTAAAGTTTGGTGGAGGAGGGATAATGGTCTGGCTGGGGCTGTTTCTCAGGGTTTGGGATAGGCCCCTTAGTTCCAGTGAAGGGTATTCTTAATACTACAGGATACGAAGACATCTTAGCCAATTGGGTGCTTCCAACTTTGTGGGAACAGTTTGGGGAAGGCCCTTTGCTGTTCCAGTATGGCTGTGCCCCTGTGCACAAAGCGAGGTCCATAAAGACATGGTTAGACGAGTTTGGTGTGGAGGAACTCGATTGGCCTGCACAGAGCCCTGACCTCAACCCCATTGAACACCTTTGGGAGGAATTAGAACGCCATTGTGAGCCAGGCCTTCTCGTCCAACATCAGTGCCTGACCTCACAGATGCTCTTTTGGCTGAATGGGCACAAATTCCCACAGACACACTCCAAAATCTTGTGGAAAGCCTTCCCAGAAGAGTGGCAGCTGTCATAGCCGCAAAGGGGGGTCCAACAAGCTCATATACTGTAGGTGTGATGGTCAGGTGTCCACAGACTTTTGGCCATATAGTGTATCTGACCCCCAATAATTTGTAGATATAACACATGCCTAATCATTATGTCCACCCCAATATTTAATATGTGGTTACGCCCTTGAATCTAACTATGGCTGATTGCCATTTTATGGCTAAAATCATACAATTTTGAGGCATGGCCGATGGATTGGTGGTGCACCCCTAATAGAGGAAGTTAACAATGTGTGCGCAGGCAGACTGACTGTGAGTGTGGAGGAGCCATGCTTCGTAATAAATGACATATCAGGAAGGAGAACATTTACACGGGAGCATGTCACTAAGCTGGCGTGAACACTAAGTCCGCCTCCGTAGAGCAGTGGGCAGCCTGTGGGAATGAGATGCAGGGCTACATGCACACCATTCTTTACAACGAGGTAAAGCTTAATATATATATTTTTTTTTTTATGTATCTATTGAATTAATTAATTATTTAATTCTTCAATTTTTTATTAAAGTTTGCGGGGTGAACAATAGAAAAGGTAAAAGGTAAAAGATTCTTAATTCTGTGTGGCTCAGTAGGTAGGGCATGGCGCTGACAACGCTTAGGTTGTGGGTTCGATTCCCATTGGGACCACATGTACTGAAAAATATATGCATTCACTACTGGAAGACCCTGTGGATAAAAGCGTTTGCTAAATGGCATATAAAATACAGTACAAAAGGGGATGGGGGGTAGTGATAATTAAGATCATTCATCGAAAAATGAGAAGAAAAAAAAACATTGGCCATAGATGGGGTGGGAGTCGGCTGTCGTGGCCAGCGGAACAGTTCTCTTTCTAGATAGTGAAGGAAAGGGGACCAGGTATCTACTTATCATATTGTGTTTTCGTGATGCTGTTCATTTTTTCATGGGTGGCATGTTCTCTTCACAGATTCAGCCATTGGATTATGGAGACTTTCGGTTCTGTCTTTCCACTTTAGTAATGCTACTGTTTTTGCAATAGTTAGAGTGACTAAAATAAAGCTTCTGTATTGTAGGGGGGGTATGAGTTATGGATAGGTCACCAAAGAAGGGAGAGGGAAGGACTAACTGGGATGCCGAGGACAAGTATTTCAGGCAGCGTAATAGTTTCGCTCCGTACACGGTCCTTGACCTACATGCAAAGCCTTTGCCCCTTAGGTCGCCAGCTCACGGTTGAAAGCAGCACATCACACAGTGTCTCCGTCCAGAACAGCAGGTTACTGCTGGTGCTCCTGCGGTTAACGGTATGATGCTCCTCTTTTTTCCGTCTGCTTGAAGGAGGAGGGGGCGGGGTGTGTGCTGATTTGTCCGTACGCTGCATATTTCTAAAGGCGCGATGCTGGTGCAATTCAAAATGGGTTTTCTGCACCCCACTACCCCACTACTCCTTGGGAACATCCTGTCTTATGGTTTATGTTACTGTAAATACTTTGCTTTGAGCAGTGCAGGCTGGGCGTATCGGCTTTAGACATCAGGCCCCACGTCCCCTGTGCTCGGAGGGGCATTATGGGCCGTTGTCACACTCAACGATGGCAGAGCTTTGCAGCGATATAATTTCAGGGACATTCCAGAGCCTGGGCTGCTGTCACCCCCTCATGCAGGAAATGATATTGAGCCTTGACAACACAATTAAGTCAACATACTCGATTTCCATCCGATTCAGCATGCGACGGTTCCCAGCGTCATCCCTCAGCATCTCAAACTGTGTGCCTTAATTCTACCGCTGTTGTCTTGCTTGATTTTCTTACATTACATTCAGATGCAGGTGCAGTATTCCAGTTCTGAACTAGGGTGTGTGTTCATATGCGTTTATTTGTGTGCATAGAAGTGTGTGTGTGTGTGTGTGTGTTTTGCATATATATGTGTGTGTGTGTGTGTGTGTGTGCATGTGAGGGTGTGTATGTGTGTCTGTGTGCATGCAAGTGTGTGTGTTGTTTGTGTGTGTGTGTGTGTGTGTGTGTGTGTATGCATGCACTTGTGTGCTTGGCTGCTCATTCATTTGCGTGCACGTTGCCATCAAACGAAATGTAATTAACACAAGTGACGGAGACAAGGTCCGCTGGGAGCTTCTGTGGCATTGGCGACTCATTGAATGGAAACTTTATGGAGATCCAATATATTTGACTCCGAATTTCCCTCCTTTTAATGAGGAAGTCTGCATCCTGGAACTCTCTCTGGACATTTTCTATGAGGCCAATATGGCGTCAGCTATTACTCTGGAATTCTACATAAAAGGCAAATGGGGTCTAGTTTCTGTTTGATGATGTGGAGCTTTGCCATCCCAAGCAGCGATGGTTGTCTGGTAGGGAGAAGAAAACGAAGAAGTATTCATTACAATTGATGAATATTGCCACAAATGTAATTATGTCAACAGTTGCGCTGCTTTTTGCGCAGTTTTTTTTCAGAACTACGGCCGACTGTTTACTACGCTCTGTTATTCGCTTCTTTCAACGTTAATCCCAAGAGCCGAAATAATGAATTAGTTACAAATTAAATGGTGTAGTAGAGATGAAAGCAACATAAGAGGGGGAAAGTGTTTGTTTACACGTTGGACGTACATTCCCTACGTGCTTGCAGTAATTGGGGTGGCTAATAACTTGGCATGCGTAGGGACGCACTGAGTATTTTAGCTCAAGACAAAGGCAATGACAAAGAGTCTGGGAGCCGCACACGGACCTAAATGAAATCACGCTTGTTTTACTGTGCCCACTATACGCAGCGCCGAATAAGTCTGGTAATTTCATCCGTATCAAATTACCCCACTCAAGTTCATCAGCTCATCATCTCCATGGAGAAGATTTCTATTGCAGATACACTGTGATAATAAACTTCAAATTGCACTCTTGTTTTTGGCATGGATCAACTACTCGCCTATTTGAATAGGAATAGATTGCAGTCTGATTATTTCAATAATACATGAGGAAACTAATGAACATATTCAGAATCTGGCACATAACCCAAGTGCACGCCTGCGAGCGTTGATTAAAGTTGCACTGTTTGGCATTTGGATAATGAACAAACACTGCGGAGAAATACTACCATTGACCTTTCGCCGGCTTTGGAATGGCTGTGTTTTAATTCATTTTCACAATCACGAAGTTACGATCGGTTTCATTTTCTCGCGTGCATTTTCCCTCCATTAGCCCTCGAGAAGAAAAAAAAGACCACAATTACCCTTGTCTGTTCGTCGTTTCGGCTAAGTCTCTCCGCACGAGCCACCTTTACGCCCTGCGAGGCGCTTTTAAAAATGTCTTTTTTATTATGGGTCGAGGCTTATTCAGCCACATTGAACGCTAGTCCCAGCGAGACAGTAATGAAGGTGAAGAGGAGGCGTTGGGGGAGAGTGATTTGGGATGATTAGAAAGCATTTCTCTGCCGCGCCACGCTGCGCACAGGCTCTGCTACTTTCCTATGTTCTGGTTCCGCACGCACATCAGTGAGGTCGAATATCAGCACCAAAGACAGCTCCCTCTTCCAAATGCGTCGCATCTTATTTCCTATCCCATTTTTTTAAAAGATGCATGAGCACCTTTTCCCGCTCGCTCTCTCCATTTCTGTCTGTCTGTCTGTCTTTCTGTCTCTGAGATAATCCTATAGTATTATTTTAGTTTATGGTCTTCATGTAGGCTACTTTTAATATGCACATTATTATTACTAATTATTATTATTATTATTATTATTATTATTATTATTATTATTATTAATAATAATAATAGCAATACTATTACTACTACTAATACTACTACTACTACTACTACTACTACTACTAATAATAATAATAATAATAATAAAAATATATTAAAAACAACTAAAGAAAAATATAAACTGTGTGCTCCTCATGTTTTTCAGGAACTGAACCATCACCACTACATTACATTACATTACATTACAGGCATTTATCAGGATGCACAGAGAAGGGTGTACCCCTCATCCAGCTGACTGGAATCTGTGTTGCCCTTCTGCTTTTGTTATCAGAGCCAACCGGACTGCATGTCTCACTGACCTGAGGTCTGCCACTGGACTGATGGGGGGCCCAAGAGCACAAGTTCAAATGTGTGTGACACAGCCGCCATGCCATTTTGCTAGACATTGCGCCACTCCGGCCTTAAGGACAGCACGGCAAAACGTCTGTGATGTAAAAAAAACAAGACTTGCAAGTCGACCCAGATAACGGCATCTGCTGAGCGAAGACACAGCGTTTGAGCGAGTCTGGGCGGTGGGGCGAAGCTGCCAACTCCACGTGTGTCAAGATCCGAGGACGCGTGTACCGAAACTCCAGCTGTCTCCTACAAAGGGTGTCTGGAAGAAGAGTACTCTCAGTTCCCTGGCTGTTGATTCTGTTTGTTTAAAGAGCGGTTTCTGAGACTCTCTGGCACCAGATCTGTGCCTCGACATGTTCCAACACGTACAGGAGGTGTTTTATTGTCAGTTCTGAGACAACAGTGCTTGAATGAATTCTGTTTTTTTTTTACATTGTGTAAGTGAGAGAGGGACATGTTTAAAGGAGCTAAGCCACAATTCTGACCAAGGTGCAAAAGGAATATTTGGCATTTATTTTTCTCTGGAACCTGCAAAAAAGCCATCTTTTGTCAAGCCATCATAGTCATTGCAAATATATACACTACTGGTCAAAAGTTTTAGAATACCCCCATTTTCCAGTTTTTACTGAAATTTAAGCAGTTCAAGTCAGAATAACCTGAAATGGTACAAAGGTAAGCGGTAAACTGCCAGAGGTTAAAAAAAAGGTTTAGGGTACCAAAAACTTTTCACAACATTTTTACTCAGGAGTACAATTTGACCTCTAACTACTTCCCTAAGCTCCATCCATCCATCCATCCATTATCTAAGCCACTTATTCCTGGTCAGGGTCACGGAGGGGGGCTGGAGCCTATCCCAGCATGCGTTCCGGGCGAGAGGCAGGAATACACCCTGGACAGGTCGCCAATCCATCGCAGGGCACACACACCATTCACTCAAACACTCATACCTACGGGCAATTTAGACTCTCCAATTAGCCTAACGTGCATGTCTTTGGACTGTGGGAAGAAACCGGAGTTGCAAACTCCGAGAAAGGCCCCGGCCTGATTCGAACCCGGGACCTTCTTGCTGTGAGGCGACAGCGCTATCCACTGCACCACCATGCCGCCACTTCCCTAAGCTCTGCTGGCATAATTAGAAACAGCTGAAAAAACCTTTGCAAAGGAAGTGTCCTTTTTCAAGATTAGAGCACCTGCAGTAGCAACAAGAACACATAGAGGACCATATTAATTACGTCAATATCCACTATTAATGGTTACAAGGCCTAAACAACTCACACTCACACTGTATTAGGAGTGGCCATGTATTGAAACTTAAATGAAAAATAAAGTGTCACAACATTTTGAGGAAATTAAAAGCAATGGTGTGCAATCAAAATATTTATAGATATTTCAATTTCATACCATACTTTCACAAACAAATATATATATTTTTGTATCAGTGTTTTATGACATTCTTCAATAACAAATACCACATGAGTAAAAATGTTTTCAATGAACAATGAAAACAAACAGATTTTTGTAGTGGACTCAGACTTTTGGACCCGACTGTATATTCAATTAAAAAGAGAAATAAAAATTCAGCTTGCATTACAATGAATAAATCTACAAAAGACAGAGGAGAGAGGTTCCCTTTTAAAAGTCAAGTACTCTAAAGCTTTTTAGCCTAGATATTGTAACATCCAACAGAGTACCAAGCACATCTCAACTTAATGCTTCAGAAGATGTATTAGAGATAATGCTAGTTACATTTAATATACAAGAGGGTTGAAAGTAACATTTATCTTAATTATCCAGGGGGAGCATTAACATTTATTAACTCGGAATGCTTTTACCAGGCCCATGAAGAAGGATGAGTTTGGGTAATGCCGTGGCACGAGCGGTAGCTGAGTTGCTGAACCATGCCTGCTGTTTACGCTGATTGATAACGGTGTGAGATGGCAAAGTTGAGTTCAACTCTCACTCAGTCTTTGCCAACTGCTCCATCTAGCTTTGAGAGGGTTTAAATACAGCCTACACCATCCCCGTTGTTGTTGCTTTGGTGCAGATTATAGGCAGGGCCATCTCGTTGGTTTGGAATTGTCGACAAAGATAAGAGAAGAGAGAAATAGAGAGAGCCCCTCCCACAGAGATGGCTCCACCCATAACAAGCTCCACCCCCGATTACACCTTCCCTAACAAGCTCCACCCCTGCTGTTTCGTCAGCCACTGAAACAGACTCAAAAAGAACTCTTGCATTGTTTCGTTTTTAGACTGTCGGTGTTTGGAGGTGTTTTTTAAAGTTTTTTGTTCTATTTTGATGCCACTTCAAAGAGATGGCAAAGTTCTAAGAGGCCTGGCCAGAGGGGAGGGGTGTAATTCGAGCGGTGATGGCGGTCAGGCGCAGCGGTGAAAAGGCTCTGTCGTTTATGCGCATCAGTGCAGCTGATGGCTCCCTGCTCATTATGTGTCCTCGACCGTAAGAGCCCCGCCGCTAAGCCTCCTCTCACCGGCAGTGTGCAAGATGGCCATTAGGGGCCTAAGCGGGCAGCGTTTCTCCTTTGATTGTTTGACCGATTATACACACACGGCGCTGTCTTCCGTGTGCTCGTGCCAGCCCCCCCGTAGCACATAAACACAACTGTCCTTTGAATGAATCGAAGAGCAGCTGCGCAGAATGAGAACGTGATCATAAACGTTCTTCCTTCGTGGGCGGCTGGATCATAAAATCGCCCTTCATGGGTTAACATTCTAAGGCCCTTCCCTGTAGAATTTATGAGGATACAAATTTTTTTGTGTTGCTTCAATGTAGCAATGTTGCACCTGTTAGGAAACGCTGGATGTAAACAGCGCCCACGTAATGGCTTCTTCATGACTAAGAGTAGATGGTAGGCCTGCCAGCTTTCTCATGACTAATAGTAGTTTGGAGGCGGATGGGGCTGGGGAGGGGGAGGAGGAGGGGGGGCTGTTTTGTTTGCTCCTCTGTTTGTTTGTGTTCGGCTTTAGGGAGGCGATATTGGGCAGTGGGTTCCTTTGCTGTTTCCCGATACTGATACCCTCCCCTCTTTCCCAGGGAGCATGGTTGCCCATTGCAGCCCACTGCTCCCATCTGCATTGGCAGCCGCAAGTCTCTGCAATAGAAAGGAGAATCAGCTGGAGGGAGGAGGGGGAATGTTCTGCCACCGCGCTGCACTTAATCTTAATGAAAAATGAGTCTGACTCCCGACGGAGTACTTTGGCTGACATCCACTGAGCTCCTGTCCTCTATTTTTACTCCCATCTTTTACAGGCAGCAGCCCTGCGCAGTGCAGAGCAGCCCCGCGCAGTGCAGAGCAGCCCCGCGCAGCAGCCCCGCGCAGTGTAGGGCACAGATGCTGTGTGTCTGCGCCCACGTGGATGCAGCGTGAAACAGCAACAGAAAGGTAGGGGGTCTCTGCAGTGAACCAGTGTGTCTTAATGCAGATACTTTAAATCAGTACCAATAAGACACACTGCACACAACAATGCAGATACCATAACCACTGCAATTACTACTATTACTAATGCTACTACTACTAATACCAGTAACACTGTGACTGCAACCATTTCTGCTACTACTACTACTACTACTACTACTACTACTACTACTACTACTACTACTACTACTACTGCTACTATTACTACTGCTAATAATACTATTAATATTACTATTGTTACTACTACTACTACCACAACTACTACTATTACTATTGCTGATGCAACTATGACTATTGATAATAATAATAATAATAATAATAATAATAATAATAATAATAATAATAATAATAATAATAATAATAATAATAATAATAATAATAATATAAATTAAGAGATTGTTTCCAGTGACTGTTTAAGAATTTGTTTTGATTTTATGAGAACAATTTGAGTCTTGACAGGTAAAGGGCTAAAACAAATGTGTTTCAGGTAAACTGTGACTTTTCGGCTATAGGCAGCACTTCAACAGATTTTCAGTGACATTCCTCTGTGACCTCAGAGCTCATTAGCATTGAGCTAATGAGCAATTTCTGAAAACAGAAGAAATTGAGATGGATAGAGTTACCACTAACTAACTGCAACCCATTATGAAATGGGCATAAGTTCAAGTAATAGTCCTGCATTGACAGTATTTAAATGTGTATTGAAAGGAATAATAGACTGTGAATACAATATTACACCAAAACTGTTGTTATAAACCTACAGATAACTGCCAAAATAAAGGAAACACCAACATAAAGTGTTAGCATAGACTCCACAAGTGTCTGGAAGTCTGTTGGAGGTATGGAACACCATTTGTCCATCATTTGGTGTTTTGTTGATGGTGGTGAAAACACTGTCCCAGGCACTGCTCCTGAATCTACAAATATATCCCACACCATAACAGAGCCACCAGAACCTTTCAATTACTAGTGTTTTGTTTGTTATGGCAGTTTCTGTAGACACACACACACAATATATATACTATATACATACAAATATATTGATATACAGTATCCCTCCCCTACAATAACATCAATGTTTTGGGAGAGGGCGGTGAACAGTACTTTGGGTAGATTAGGTATTCATGCTGTTTGGTTGTGTGCAAAGTTTATTTATTCTGGATAAAATTAATAAAGTATTTATTCTATAAAATAAATAAGTAATACGTTTAAATAGGTTAGCAAAACAAGGCCATACTAAACCATGCACCTCTACCAAAATTACCATGCACCTCTACCAAACAAAATGGAGAATGCCAACCTTCCCCACACACCTGATTTCAACCCACAGCTAATTAAATTACAAGCAGGTGTGTAATCACCCACGATTATTTCTGACTGTGACTGAAAGCACTGAAATCAAAAACAAAGCCAATTCAGTAATTAAGGAGGACATTACAATATTGTAGCTGATACATAACTGGTTGGTAAATTGAATGCATTTCAGTTCCCTCTACACATTTAAGGACAATACTCTTTCGGCCTCCCAGGTGGCCTGGTGGCCTAGTGGTAACAATCATTCGACGCTGGCCACTGCGACCAGGGGTTCGATTGCACTGGCCGCACCAGAGTCGGCACTGGCTGGGAGTACCACCGGGGACGGCGATTGGCTGTCCACCCCAGGGAGGGGGGAGGGAAGCCGACAGGAAGTTTGCTGCGCACAGGAGTGGCTCTGTAGTACCGGAGTTAAGGTCGACAGCCTGGCGAGTGCTGTCTCGGAGGAGACGATACTTCACCTTTGTCACTGCCGGTCACATGGTCACGGCAGCAAACTCACAATACGAGGGGGAGATTGACATGAAAAATAGAGGGTGTAATTGGCTACTGAAGTGGGAGAAAATGCTAGAAAATCAGAAACAAATTCTTTAAAAAAATGTTTTTAAAAAGGACAATACTCTTTCAGCACAAACACAATTAATTAAAAGAAAAAATTTAATCTTGGTCAAGATGGGGCTGGCATCTTCACAGACTTTAAAATGGTTAGGGAGCCCGACAATACCCATCGACAAGACAATTTGGTGGGGGAGGGGGTGGGGGTACAAAGTGAGCCCCCCTCGCCTGTTTTAAAGCTCCCTGTTGGGTCCACAAATGAGAGCAGTCTTCGGGGGATTAATTAATGGCGTGCAGGACTCATGCACTGGCACACAGAGTCTATCAGGGCTCTTTATGCAGCCCGTGGCTCATAGCAGCCAATAGCACACAATGCATGCACCCCCTCCTCCTCCCCAATTGGCGGGCTTGGCCATCCGGTCATCTTTTGTCCTTAACTTTAGATTAACAAGTAAACGCAAGTATTCATGTCTTTGCTTCACCAAAATGGTCCGGCAAGTGCATTTTTGGTGATCGCTGAATTTGCAAGAAGTGAAAAAACAAAAAACACGTACATTTTAATCGCGCATAAAAGCTTCTACAGGCCTCCTGACCTGGCAGCCTAACAAATAACTCTTGGAGCTCTTGGTGAGATGGGGGGTTATTTGTCAGGAAGGGGGGCCAACAATTGAGGAACGTTGAGCAAATTTTAACTCAAAGTTTATGTACGCCAATGCCTGGAAATTCCCGGGAGGAGGAAGCCAAACAGAAAATGTTGCATTCGGTTGAAAGCAGTCAGGCTTTCACTGTAGTTCACCTCTCTCCTCCTTGACCGCTTTATGAGCCGTGAGTGTGGAGGAATGACCGCACGCTGACCGCGTGGCAGGTTGACTCCACTCCAGTATGGGTTTAATGATGTAACAAGGCTGTCCAGAGGCCCCCTTGTGGAATGATTAATGAGCTCAGCTCTATGAAACCTCTGGCTGAGCTCCCTGGCACAGGTTCCCTTCTCTTCTCTGTTCTGCCTGCCTGGGCCTCAGCCCTCCAGGTGTGATTCTGTACCTGATGAAAATGTGAACTCCATATTTCTTTTTTACATTCATAAAATTCTCTTTCCCCTTTCTCTCCTATTGTGGATGCGAAATGATAACTCACCACAGCCAACCAAATCCACTCTGCTGGCACCAATCATATTGCAGGAAGCTTAGGCCAGAGAAGTTAGCAAAACGCTATCAGAGATTGAGCATCTGAGGTTCGAGACTAGCCTTTAATATCAATTTGGTACAAAAGCTCTCAGAAATGTCACAGCAAACCATCCCAGGAAGCACTCATGGTAGGGTTTCGCCAGCTGTACCATAGCACACCATAATACCATAGTAATTAGGACATTTTCTTTAAGAAACAGCTAACGGTTTGTCACATTAAATGTAACTTGTTTTTCCTCATCCATCAGTTTTTTCCAAATTCAGAGCGTACGTGACGCAGTGTATTGAAAACTTCATCCTGTGCCTCACAATCAGGCCACGAACAGGCTGGTGAATGGAGCGTAGGCATTCCAAAAGGCAAAGTATCAAACAGAAATGAAAACCTGGAGACACTCAGCCCAGGAGAGAGGCAAACACTTCATAATCAAATCTGAAATGAAAAACCTCTTTGTTGACTTGGAGACATGGTGAGGAGCTGCAGAGAGGGGGAATGTGGGAGAGCAGCAAACGTGCGTGTGTGTCTGTATGTATGTGTGCATTCATTTGTGTATGCGTGTCTGCGTTTGTGTCTATGTGCACATGTGTTTGTGTGTGCATGTGTGTATGCATGCTTGCGACTGTGTTTGTGCTTGTGTGCGTTTGTGTACAGGCATGAGAATATACGCATGTGTGTTTGTGAGCATTCATGTGTGTGTGTCTGCATATTTGTGTGTGTGTGTGTGAGTGTGCTTGTGTGAATTGTGTACATGTCTGCTTGCAGTGAACAGTAGTCATTTATGTAACTCTTGATTGAGTTGTTTTGGGATCTGCATTGTCCATAAGGAAAGGAACAGTGTGGAAATGAGCCTGGATTTGAATGCATGAGACAGCTGGACCTGCTGAGCTGCTTAAGAGGATCCATCAAGCCCAGGTGAACTCGCCCAGGTGAGGAGATTTATGGGCCTTGGCCTGGGACCAGGTGAGTGGCAATGACTGACAACCTCCTTTTTCTGACTTCATGGAATCCTCTACCATGTGTCTTACGAAGCAGGAAGTGGAATTCCATCAGGCCATCAGGAAATTCATATTGTTTGCTGGATTTCTTCTTTCTCCACAACAAAAGAGTTATTAACCTTTAATTAAAACTGCTTGATTTGACTATTTTTAAATGCTATCTAATTGGGCTGCTGGGTTTCTCATCCTTTTAAGGAACTGGTTATAGTATGCAGGTGCTAGTTCTGGTATGTGGATGAGCCGCACAGTTTGGTTTCGAATCCAGACCATGCCAATGCCGACTGTGGCCATCAGCCCCACAGGGAGAAAATATACAAGTAACTAACAAAATAAAGGAAACACTTGAGCAAATGAAGGGTTCTGGTTGCTCTGGTGTGGTGTGGAGTGCCTTTGTCCTGGCGTGGATTAGGTCCACTCAACCCCTTAAAGGCAAAGTATCAAACAGAAATCATGAATAGAAATCACAAACAGTAAGCAGCAATAAATACAAAGCCAGGGTTTCTATCCGGAGTGGTCTCTTCCCGATTGGCAATTCCCGCATCCACGGGAACGAGTGGTAACTGAATGGTTTGATGAGCATGAAAATGATGTAAACCATATGCCATGGCCATCCCAGTCACGAGATCTCATCCCAATTAAACACTTATGGGAGATTCTGGAGCGGCGCCTGAAACAGCATTTTCCAGCACCATCAACAAAACACCAAATGATGGAATTTCTCATGGAAGAATGGTGTTGCATCCCTCCAATAGAGTTGTAGAATCTATGCCAAGGATATAATCACAGATGAAAGAGATTTGCACATCTGATACCATTAGCATACTTAATGGCATTTGTGAGCCAAGATGGGGGGGGCAACAAATAGCAAACAGACCGTCCCGCCTGCATTGATGAAGAGCGTCAGTGAGTGCGGTGTTTTTTGACCTGTTTAATTACCGACATGCAGAAATCCTCCGCCAGACCGCTGTACACAAGAGCCGTGGCCAGAGGGCCCCTCTGTCGAGGTGTTGCCCATGGCAACAAGCTCGTTTGAGAGCACGCTGTGCAGCACTTCATGAAAAAAGGAAAGTCCTCCATATTTGTTTAAAATATTTTCTGTGCATTTAATTCATTTTTATCAAGGGCTGATTAAAATAATTTGACTCATATTTTATTGGTCTGCTTTTATACATCTCCATTACCTTAAGTGAGTACAACCAACTATTTTTGTTGTTATATATTTTGGAACATCCACACCTGCCACCGTGCCACAAGGGGGCAACTCACCTCAACCCCCACCAATGTGTAGCATGCACCTGGGTGATGCTGGCACCTGGCTCGGCAGCCATTTTGAGCCAGAAAACTCGACCGCACATCAGCTGAGGTGGAGAGGGAGGGAATTATTGAGCCAATTACACTGGGTTAGGATGATTAGTTGGCCAGATAGTGGCAGATACTGTGCGTTGGGAGATGGTACTGTAACCTGTATTGATTGGGAGGATGATGAACACCGTGCATAAAGTAGATCCGATTCAAGAGCATTGATCTTGTGCCAATAATCTGCCCTGTCAAAAGCTGGACTTCTATTAGCAGGAAGGTAGGAAAATGCAAAATAAATAACCTGTCTGATCTCACCTGGGGACAACCGGGGACAGGCATGGTCCCCTCTTTGAAAGAGTAAGGGTGTTAAGCTTGGCGCCCTGCCCCAATTCCCACAAGACTTGCTCTCTAAATCTGGCCACGTAATCATCCCCCTGCATCTTGGCTACACAATCCCTTGCATTCCCTTCCCACTTTGATTCCTCGGGTCATCACCACAAATGAGAAATTAGTTCTCAGTTGACAAACCTGGTTAAGTAAAGGTCAAATGACTTTGATTAATCTTACCATGCTTAAATTGACTTTTTGCAAGTCACTCTGGATAAGAGCGTCTGCTAAATGCTGTAAATGTTATGTTTTGCATCATTTATTCGGTTTGTTTTTTGTACTTTGTTTATTTATCATTCATCATTCACGTTTCATTCATGTTCTGTTCCCCGTCTGTCATTATTCCTTGTTGTTCGAGATCCACTCCTTGTCTTTGTCATGCACTTCGGGAAATTCAATTCTTCGGTTTTTCTGTCTTAGTTTCTTATCTTGTTTTACTTCCTTCTTTCTTCCTATAACACTTTGTATATATTAGTTAGATGTATATAGTACTAATCTACTAACATTAGGGATTTAGATTAAGTTACTAACATTACTAATTACTAATTATCTCACTATCATTCTCTCTCTCGTTGTTCTATCCCTGTACGCTTCTCATGTTTCGCTCACGTGTCTGCCTGCTCTTCCAGGTCGTATATTGTAAATGTGTCTATGTGATTCCCAGTCCGTGTCTTTCGTTTCCCTCATTATTGTATGAGTTAATCCTATCGTTCTCACCTGTGTTCCTGCCCTTCTCTCCTCCTAGTCACACCTGATTCCTATTGTGTTTCCCTTCCCTGCTTGTATTTAAGTTCCGTGTTTATGTTCACTCCTTGTCAGAATGTTGATCATCATTCCCTGTGCCGATTGTCAGTAAGCCAGAGTTTGTTGCATTTTCCCGAGACACCCCTTCTGTTTTCACTTCGAGTTTGCCTGCCGATCCTGTTTTGTTTGCCTTTTCTGATTTCTTGGTTTTGACTTTTTGGATAGTTATTTGACTACGCTCTTGGATTTCGATTTTGTGTCTTCGCTACTCTGTCTACTGGTTTTGACCCCTGCCTGAATTAAACGTTCCTTGTTGCCTTATCCTGGTCTGTGTCTGGGTCCTTATCCCGTACCTCACAGTAAATTTAAATAAAAACAAATGTAAAAATTATATTGAACTCTCTTTGTAAATGTCTCATTATCCACCCACCTGCTGCTTGGAAGATGCAGAGTTTGGGTCAATTCAATTTCAATTTAGTCAATTTAAGAAATAAACTGAAATCATGAAATATTGTTCTCATAGAACATTATGGCCATTTTTCTATTCCTGAATTGAATTTCAATTAATTTACTGAATTGGCTGAATTGAATCTAGAGGCCTCAAGAGCCTGGCTCAATCATCTTTTAAGCTTTTTTCAGGGAGTCAAGGAATATTTTTTTAATTTTATTTCACTTGAGAAAATGTCCACTGTGATGCGGTTTGTGTCAACCTGTTTGGAAATGGAGCTATACAAACTAAATATTGATTGATTGACTTATTGATTGTTGTTCCTGAGTGGATGGTGGTTTCTAAAGCCTGTACAGTATCTGTGGTTGGCCTTCTTTATCATCAATGTGGGTGTGAGCTGTAGTGCTCATTGATTGGCTGTTAAGTGTGACTGCTTTGGGCGTTTCTTGAAAAAATCACTCTGACACAGTGACATTGCGAAATAAATAAATAAATTAGGCATAATACAATGAACAGTAGATGATATAAAGGAAACAAACAGCCGATGATGTAAAGAAAATATGACGGCGTTAGGCGGCATCCAAAATATAAACTTTCATAGAACATAATGCAGGTCCAACCGAGGAAAGAATATTAGAATAATAATAAAGAATAATAAACAACTAACTAACTTGTGATGGGACGAGGCCACAGAGCATCTGAAAGTAAAACTGTATTCACGATTCATTTGGTACCCTCCTGACCGCATACGCACAATGAGATAATTGTTCAAATTCAGAACTGCGTTTTTATCATTTTTGTTTGTAGTTCTCGTAAATAATGTGTATGCAATATAGAATATATATTTAAAGTTCAGACGTACCTGTCCATAGATACAGGCATTCCTGAAAATAAATCTGTCGTGATATGAACCAGGGCAACAACATTTGTGATTATTTGTTTTGCATCTCTGGGACGACGACTGGAACCTCAGAAAGCGTGATACAAAATGTGTAATTTTGTTGTATTGTGAAATACCTAGGTGATATTAGTAATCATAAAATACCGCCTGGTTTAAAAAATTCTTAAAATTCTCACGCAGAGGAGAGGTGTTAAGGCGTGCTTTAGTAAGTCAGACGGAATAGTTAATCGACCTAATTGACAAAATCTCCACCCTGTTTTAGTGCATTCACCCCAGGTACACATATGCATGAACAGATTTAACTATTCATGGAAAGGAAAGTCACAAAGTGACCTGCAAATTACATCCTGACCGTTTAGTAAATCCGACGCAAACATTGCGACCTTTTACGTTGGAAAAGCAGTCACAATCCTTCAGTAAATCTTCTCCCCTATCACCATCTCCTTAAATTCACACTGAAAAGGGCAACTCCTAGTGACCATGGGTTACGTGATGACTGTCAAGCGAGGTGAACCCGGAAGGTTCCGGAGAATCAGAAGCGGCGTCTTTCTGGAGGCCTTCCTAAATAATAATTCTCTTGGCCCCCTGTTTTGCAAGCCCCGAAATGCTCACTTGCGCTCGGGAACCGAAATTGAATTCGGTTCATTTCTTCAAGCTTCCTTCATCCTTTGTGCACCTCCTCGCCTGGTCGCTATTGATCGGCGGGATCCTGGCGCATTCAGATAAAGAGCCCCTCCCCGTTTCCCGTTTCCCAGCCTTCCCCACGTACGCGGCGGTGAGACCGGCATGCTGATGGATACGTGCTGATGGCAAATCAATAGCTGGCTGCAGGTAAGATTAATGAAGGGGAATCTGCATGGGGATATCACCCGTATATCCACATCCCCACCCACCAATCTGCACACACACTCTCACACGCAAACACTCTCTCTGTCATACACACACACACACACACACACACTCTTTCACACACAAACACACATTTTCTCTTTCAGACACACATGCTCTCTCGCTAATACATGCATGCACACACACACACACACATTCTCTCACACACACACACACACACACACTCACACACACACACACACACACTCTCTCTCACACACACACACTTTCTCACTCACACATACACACACTCTCTCTCTCACACACACACACTCTCTCACTCACACACAAACTCTCTCACCCCCCCCATGCTGATTGGTATGGGATACTAACTCAATTCCCTGCCATACAGATAACAGATACGGTTCAGCTTTAAATCCACCTCTCCAAAAAAAGGCTTCTTCTGAGTAATAGATCCAGATTACAGTTATAGTCATACTATCTAGTATACATAAGTGTTCTGATATACGTATATACGTATATACAGACCACATCTTTGATGGATTACTCATGCTCAGTCTAGCAAACTCCAGGCGGGCTTTGAGATGTTTTGTTTTCAGTAATGGCTTTTTTCTTGCCACTCTGCCATACAGTCCAGTATTATGCAGTGTTCTTGATATTGTTGACTGATGCACTATTACTCCACTCTCAGCCACTGAACTCTGTAGCTCTTTTTGAGTCATTGTTAGCCTCACAGTGGCTTCCCTCACAAGTTTTGTCCTTGCTTGGTCACTGAGTTTGGAGGGACAGCCTTTTCTAGGTAGGGTCTGGGTGGTGTACATGATAACCATGATATGTTCCTGAGAAATACATTTTTTAGTTGTTCCTTCAAATTCACTACCCAACCAATGATCCTCACAAAGACAGGTTTTTTTTTTAAAAAAAATATTTTAAAGAATTTGCTTCAGATTTTCTCCCATTTTCTCCCAATTTAGTAGCCAATTACACCCTCTATTTTTCATGTGAATCCCCCCCTCGTATGTGAGTTTGCTGCCGTCACCCTGTGACTGGCAGTGACAAAGGCGAAGTAGTGTCTCCTCCGAGACGGCACTCGCCAGGCTGTCGACCGTAACTCCGATACTACATAGCCACTCCTGCGCGCAGTGAACTTTCTGTCGGCTTCTCTCCCCCCTCCCTGGGGTGGACAGACAATCCCCACCCCCGGTGGCACTCTCGGCCAGAGCCAACTCTGGCGTAGCCGGTGGAATCAAACCCCGGTCACAGTGGCCAGCGTCAAATGTTCTAACCACTAGACCACCCATGACAAGCACTGTTATGGCACTCAGACAGAGGCCAATCAACTCAACACAAAAATTGTGTGGCTCATTAAGGTAATGTTTTGCATCTGCATTAATTTACAACTGCCAGAGCACAGGGTTTGAATACTTTTGCAATCAACATTTTTCCATTTTTATTTCATTTTTAGTATCTATATACTTTTTTTCCCACAAATGTAAGTGGGTTGTATTTATAACAAATATTAATTCCTAAATGAAAGTGTCAATATACAGTCCTGTGCAAAAGTCTTAGGTCACCTGATAAAATTATGTTTACAGCTATTCATTTGGGCAGTACTTGTTTGTTTTCTTGGAAAAGCACTATATAACATTAGAATAAATACAAATAAACATTAATACAATAAAAAGTAACAATCATTTCTTGCATCTTCCAAAAGGTTATTGATATCTTGTGAGATGGCTAGAAGAAAACAGGTTTTGGTCGCAAACCTCTCCTCAAAGCATTCCAGCCATTCTATGTATTTTGTTTAGTTTGACAGACGAAATCATAGTTTTGCATCAACAAGGCAATTCTCAGCAAGCAATTGTCCACCTAACCAGGTTTTCAAGATGTGGTGTTCAAGCTGTCATAAAGGCATTTGAGGAAACTGGGCAAGTTGAAGACAGAAAATGCAGTGAAGACAAAAATGTCTGCATCTGATGAACAGAAGACCCAAAAGCTGTCTGCATCTGATGAACAGTAACCAAGGAGGGAACTTTAAATCACCTGGTTACTTCATTGAGGAATGAGTTTGACAGAAAAGGTTAAGGAACAGAAGAAAATCCAGTGAAGTGCTTGCTCATCATCTGGCAGAGTCATCTGGCACCAAAGCACACGCTTTGACCATGAAATGGTCTTGTAGGACATGTTGCAGCTAACAAAAACATTATTTTGATAAGACAACAAGCAGAAGTGATCGCAATACGCAAAACACCATAAAGCGACAACCAGTGGCAGAAAGTCTTATGGAGCAATGAGCCCAAATGTTGGTTAACAAAGATGGCAGCATGTCAAAAGAAGAGTTGGTGAGAAATACATTGATGCCTGTCTGCAGCCTTCTGTGATGGCTCTGTTATGGTCTGGGGGTGCATTTCAGCCAAGGGTGTAGGGGATCTGATACAAATGTATTGAATTATGAATGCTGAAAAATATAAACAGATCTTGATTCATTAGGCTGTACCTTTGGGAAAATGACTGATTGGAAAAAACGTTATCTTTCAGCACAATAATGGCCCCAAACACACAGCAAACACAATTAAGACCTACTTGGAGTGGAAGTGTGCAGATGTGTCAGGAACGGAGTAGGAAAACCAGCCGCAGACCCAAGAATGCAATAATGTTCTTTATTGCAAAGACAGGCAAAGTTCATACGGGAGCAATCAGGGCAATACAGGAATCCAAAGAGTGGTCGGGGACAGGCAAAGTTCGTTCCAGGCTTCAGGTGTGTCAGAGGCAGGCAAGACATGGTCAATGGGCAGGCGGAGGTCGATAACATGGAATCAGTCCGGGGAACACAGAGAGGAGCAGGGCAGGAACCACGAGGAGCACAAACAGGTGGATCGGGAACAAGACTGAGACAGGACTGAACACAGAAGCACGAACACGAGGAAACAAAACATGGGTAAACAAAGAGAACGCTGGAAAGTTGTGTAGGCATAAGCAAAGCACAAGACAATCTGGCAACGAACATGGGAAAACGCACAGCTTATATACATTTAGACATAACGAGAAACAATCAGGAATTAACATGAATGCAGCTGCCACTGGAGACTGCAATCAGACACATGAGGAACAGATGAAAACGATAATACAATGACAAGACTAGAAACAGGTAAGTGAAAGTGAAAACACAGACCGGATAACCAGGAAAACATGGAATAAACTAAAACACCTAATTACGGGGAACACGAACACGAGACGTGACACAGATGGAACACTCACAGTGTTAGATTGGTTACCTCAGAGCCCCGATCTCAACATATTCGAAGCTGTGCAGGATCACTTTGACAGGGAATAGAACAAAAAGCAGCCAAAGTCAAAAGAATAGTTTTGGCAAATCCTACAAAAAGTTTTGAAGAATTTACAACAGGACTATTTGAAAAAATGACACGACAGTCTACCAAAGCGAATTGCTTCAGCTTTGACTTGTTTTAAAAACACAAGTTTTTGATACTTTTCATTGTATTAATGTTTCTTTGTGTTTACTTCATTTTGTTATATAGTGTTTTTTTCGACCAAATATACATTTACTGCTCAGATAAATGCCTTTAATTTGAATTTTTCAATGTGACTTTTGCACAGTACTGTATATATACACTACCGGTCAAAATTTTACAACACCCCAATTTTCCAGTTTTTACTGAAATGTAAGCAGTTCAAGTCCAGTGAATAACCTGAAATGGTACAAAGGCAAGCGGTAAACTGTCAGAGGTTAAAAACAAAAGTTTAGGTTACCAAAAACTGAAAAATAATGTCAATTTAATGTTGAGTTCCCTTTTCTGGGAAATATAAGCATTTACTGGAATTTTGCCAGTAAATTATCAACTATTTCTTTTGTTTTTAAATTTTGTTTCTGATTTTATCCCATTTTCTCCCAATTTAGTAGCCTAGTAATGTGAGTTCGCTGCTGTAGTCCTGCGACCAGTAGTGATGAAGGCGAAATAATGTCTCCTCCGAGATGGCACTCACCAGGCCGTCGATCATAACCCGGTACTACAGGGCCACTCTTACATGAACATTTATTTTTCTAGGTAAGCACATTGACAGACATCATCAACAAACACAAAATCATACATAGTCAGCAGTCATTAAAATGGACATAAGTAAAGCACCTGTTACGTCCCTTTACATTGTATTAGCACTACTTCGTGTTTCCTTTTGGATTTGCCTGCTGCTGTGTTTCCTTGATTTCTCCCCGTTAGGTGGAGATGAAGTCACTGCCCTGCTGGGACCTGCATGAGGACGCACATGGTTTCCAGGGGAACCCTCCAAGCAACGTGACGTCAGAAGATGCGGCTGGACATCGCTTGGCTACATCACGGAGGATACTTTTAAAAAGACGCGGGACTATATATAGTGGTTGCCACCTGAATGCCATCAGTTCCCTTTACGACATTGTTAATTACAACTTGGTGATTGCGTTACTCTGATTATCCGCCTAGTTGCTAATTAATAAATATTGTTATTTGTAATACCATTTTTGGGAACTCCGAGGAGAAAACCTCCCCTATCATCTTCGAGGGTCTGGAACCGCTAGCTGGCTACCCGGTGAGACCTATCAACCTATTTATGTATTTTCAAGGACTTCCATGTTATTAATAGAGAACAATCATCAAATGTATTCATATTAATAAATATATGTCTAACTTTTCTATACCACTGTTTCACTGGTACTCCTTACGGGTTGTGGTTATTGATTAAGTGGCTTAGTGTTACGTCCGATATTGTATACCTGGTTATTACAACGCAGGTTGATTTCTATCCGTAACACACCGTACACACACATCACTAGTGATTCCACATACAGCCCTTAGTGTCAAGGCTGTGTGTCTCCCTTGTTAAGGAAGCTGATGGCTGATGGGAAAAAGCTTCCCCTGCCTGAACTTTTTTAAATAACTTTTTTACCTCTTCCCAGAGGGTAGAAGTTTTAGGAAATGTGCGAGGCTGTGTGTGAGGTCTTTGCTGATCTGTTTGGCCTTTTGTCTTGCCCAGCTGTCATAAAGCCTCCTCAAGCCCCACACACTGTCAGAAATAGAGCCTGAAGCCCTGGTTGACTATTTTACAGAGCTTGCTTTCACTGCCCTCTGACAGTCCATTGTAGAAAGCCAGGGATGAGAAGATGAGCACACTCTACATGGCACATACAGTATGTTTTGAGTATCTTGGGGTCAACGTCAAGTTGCCTCATCGCAGGAGGTACATTTTATGCTGACAGTTTTTATTGATGTGTTTGTGTGTTATCTTTGAGGAAAGGGAGCACTCAATTATGGTGCTGAGGTAACTGGAACGCTCCGCCCTCTCCACATCCACCACTGAGGACCTGCTGTTCTCACAAGGTCTGTATTTTTGTGGAAATGGACAAGTCATTATTTCGTTTTGTTGATGTTTATTGGTTGATATACCACGCATGGTCAAATTCCTTATTCTGATTGGGTGAGAGGGTGTTGATTATTTTCCAGTAAAGCAATGCGGAGAAACATAATAATGCATGGCTATGAAGTACTTCCAGTGAAGGTTGAGGTTCCAAATCAATATGGAAGACTTCAACATTTCATCTCGAATTAACATTTGATTCATAACTGAAAATAACAGCAAACATTTTTTTTTTTAAATTTAACAATTTTCCTGGATGCCCCATAGCATTTTGACCGGTACCAGTCAAAGAACTATGATTCAGTACAAATCCGTAATGCATACATTCATAGAGCAGTCTATGAGCGCCATTCTACAGTCAATTCAGGGAGTTCGGTGAATAAAGAAAATCTGTCCAGCGAGATTCCATTTCTTGCTGTCCAAGAGCCGAGGTGTTTGCCTTATATGGCCTTATATATATTGCCTTATAGTAAGGGAACAATTTAATCAGCACGGGTGAACTGAAGACAGGATAAACAAGCTGTACAAAGGCTCTTAAAGAAATAGGCAAAAATAAATGAAAAACACACTAGCCATGTTGCAACTAGATGTAGGTATAAGCAACCTTTTTCGTATAAATGGTATAAAAGGTATAAACCACTTTGGGATGTGCAGTTGTATGAAAATAAATCACTTCAGGGTGGTTAATCCCTCAGCTTTGCCTCGGGGATCACACATCATGCCACATGGTTTATTTTCATACAACTGAGAGTTGTTTAGCCCAGAGTGGTTTACTCCTTATTTACGGTATAAAAACTGAAAAACTTAAGAATGCATGATGATGACAGCAGACCATTCAGCCCATCTAGGATTGTCATTTACCTGTAGTCTATAGAATATCCAGTACTGCATCCAGCCTGGAACATCCCAAGTGTCTTTGCCTCTACTGTGACGCCTCTACTGCCTCTACTACGAAAGTTTCAACATTCAAATTCTGTTTCAATTCAGTTATTACAATTGTAAGTACAATGCGTTCATACATAGTAGTTACAATGTACTTCTACAATGTGCAGTGTAATACACAGGTATTAGGATCTTTAATGTAAAGTGGGACCCAATCTCCTCTAGAAATGGCTCTTGAAGATCTTGCATATCTTATGTAAGTCCATGGCCCACATGGTAATGCTGGGGTCTACCTTGAGTTGTAGAGACTTGTCGCACAGAAGGTGAGGCTGAATGCAATTAAATGCTGAGGGGAAGTCCAGAAAGAGGACACACACATCAAAAAGTGGCCTCTACAGACCTCTGCTCCTGAGCTGCAGAGTGAGAAATGGGGTGAAAGATGTGAAGAAACATGGTCACACCTGTTTAAAGAATAAGGTTCAATTTACAGCGAGATAAATGATGCCTTAGTCACGGGCCTTTCGCTTCCAGTGTGTGCAAATTGGACTCGTTTCCTCCCCTCTGTAGAATCATTGCGGACGTCTCTTCGCTCTGCGCAAAAAAATCTGTCAGTTTTATCCATATCTGCAGGCCTTGTCATGACACGCTGTGCAGACATGAGGCACTGCTCAAGACAGAGGCCTAAGCCAGGGGCCATGTAAGCCAGGGAGCATTGACGTGGGTGGAAACTAGAGCAAAAGAAGCTTATGAACAGCTAACGTTAGGAACTTATGAACAGCTAACAAACTGAATTACTCAAAAAACGAATTACTCAAAATGCATTTCAGGCGGACAAACCGTATTTTAAACCAGTTTTAACACAATAGAAAGGGACACATAAAAACAGCTATTCATAATCTTTCAATGTAATGTGAAGATTTACCCCATATCTAATCACTGGCTTATTTCTGCTCTTTCTCCTGTTTCTTTTTTCTTGGGAGTCAAAATGTATTTGTTTCCCAGCTGTTGTATTTCAGCATATATACCCTTGGGATGAATGGCATTTGTCCTTACATTTTACTGACAATTAATGAGTAAAATTAATGAGTCACAAATAATGCATTTATTTGTAATTCAAAGCTAAATACACATTTTCATCGAATCCTGGCCAAAATGAAGGAGAACTGTTGATTGACTCCAGGTAATATTCTTTTACAGTCAGTTACAGACCATTGCTGGGTCTTTTTACGTTAAGTACCAGTAAGTGCAGTACTTTAAGAGCAGTAACCCAGCTGAAAGTGGCAAAGTTTACAGCAATAACATGAGGTCCCACAGTTTACTACAATCCTGGTGTAGGAAATAGGGTACAGTGACACCAGTAGCGAAAGTTACATAGGGTGGTTGTGTTGGACAAAACCATCAATTTAATTTTACACCATGGGGGGCAGGTCCTGGAGAGAGAAAAAAAAAAAAATAATAATAATAGTAGCCACAGAATGTGAACCCTTGATAGATAGGCCTATAGACATACCATGGTGTGTGAATCACATGTATATCTCATTTTTGTTATTCCAATATATTTTTTTATATATAATATTTTTTTAAATATATATATTTCCCCATTTTCGCCAATCCATCAGCTAGGCTACATATTGACGTATATGTCAACTGACACTGACCTCTTGTTAATGAGGTCTGCAAGGTGAAAAGAGAGGAAACAAAATAATGTTCTTGCTATGGCTGCAACGTGTGTTCCTTTAAAAAATCATTTGAAACTGTTAGGCCTACTGATGAAAAAGAAACCGAGTTGGAAAGTGAGGGCAAAGTCAAGCCCAAGTGAGCTGCAGACACAACCGCAATGCTAGTAGAGACCAGCGACCCACTAGCACAGGGGTGGGCAATCTTACCCTGTGTGGGCCGGTGTGGGTGCAGGCTTTTGTTCCAGCCGAGCAGTAGCTCACCTGATTTGACTAATCAGCTAATCAAAGTCTTCAGTCAGGGCTTTGATTAGTGGAATCAGGTGTGTCACTGTTCAGTTGGAACTAAAGCCTGCACCCACACCGCCCACACAGGGTAAGATTGCCCACCCCTGCACTAGCATTAGACTCAAATCATGACGTGGCACTGCCTTCAAGCAACAGTGAAAGGCCATCCACCTCCCAGCAGGGAATAATGACTGAGGATGAATTAAATATTTTTATATTTATATTTTTAGATTTAGAACACAGTTTTACATTTCTTTACATACAACCCATTTATACAGCTGGATATTTTACTGAAGCAATTCAGATTAAGTACCTTGCTCAAGGGTACAACAGCAGTGCTCCACCTGGGAATCGAACCAGCAACCTCCGAGTTACAAGCCCAGTTCCCTAACCATTATACTACCCTGCCACTCTGAATTAAAGAAGAACACAGTTCGAGTAGACTCCTTCGAAGACTTATTTTTATTTTTACGCCTCAAAGAACTACATTTATTTGTGACTTTTTCTCAAATAAGTACATTTATTTGTGCTAGCTATATGTGAGGGTACTTAAATTGACAGGTTAATCAGGAGGCCCCCTCAACACCAAAAACCCATCGGAAGAAAAAGCTAATTACGCCACTGAGTGGCGGGATGCACCTGAACCAGAGGGGTACAGCTGCGTTGGGCCAGCATATGCTTAGGGTAGCGGAGGAGTACTTAAACTTGGGACTTGGGGGGCAGGGAGAGGTAATAGTTTTAGTATTAAGGGTAGGGAGGTAGACTGCCCAGATAATAACACGTGAGGATACGTGGAAAGTACAGGAAAGTATAATAACACGTGAGGATATCATAAAGACATTTTAGAGCATAATATTAATTGAGGGAGAAAATAAATTGACTAGTAATGCTTTGAAATTCCTTTGTTTAAATGCTGGATGCTGTCATTTTTAATTGATCAAAAATTACAGAGACATGGCTTGGTGCAGTGGACAGGGATGAATATAATGTGATCATAGAATCAGGATAGAATCAATAAAAGAGATTCCAGGAATCCTTCCAGGACATCTGGATTAGACTACTGGGAGAACATGAGAATAATTAATATAAGAGTATGTTATAGGCCACCAGCTTCGGACAGCAACATAAATACTATAGTCTATGGAAACATAAAACAAGCTTGTCAGGAAGGAAAAACATTAATAATGGACATTAATTACCCCTCTATTAATTGAGAAGTATTGTCAGGACAGGCTAAATGCAAAGAGGAGTTTGTAGTGTGATTAATCACTGTTTTTTGTCCAGTCTGTTACTCACCCTATGAAAGGGAAATTAATTTTTGATCTGGTTTTGTGTAATAATCCTGATTTTGCAGCTCAGATGTAGTGGAACCACTTGGGGTAAGTGATCATAGTGCAGTTACCTATATTGTTTGGCAAGATAAGATTGTTTCCTCTAACTCTAGAATCTTTACTTCAGACAAGCTAACTTGAGAGAGAATTTAAGTAATATAGAATCAAAACTGTGAACGAAAAATGTAAAAGGGTTATTGTTGATGCACAGTGTAAATTCATCCAAAAATTAAGAAAAAAATAAGATGCAAAAGCAGTCTCAGTTGATAAATAAATCTTTATGGGAGATTTTGAGACAAAAGAAGAGACTGTACAGAATATATCAAAAATACAATTCGGAGAGAAACAAGGTAGATTATTTTAAAAGTTTTAAAGTTTAAAAAAATAAGGGCAGCTAAAAAGCACTTTAAAATTAAAATGTCCTAAAATGCTTAAAATATTTTCAATATTGCAGTACAAAAAATAAAGGAGATTAAGTGCATTAAGGAGGGAGCTTTACTTTATAACAATAAGGATATTGCTGATATCCTAAACAGTTAATTTGTTGAGAACTTCACAAGAGTAGTGCATTAGAGAAAGTACAAAAACATTTTTTTTTCTTTTCAAGGGGAGGTCATGCCTAACAAACCTCCTAGACTTCTTTGAGGAATCTACAAAGTGGTTTGCCTTCAACCAGGCTATCAAAAAATATTTGACAAGGTACCACACAAGAGGTTCATTGTCAAAATGAATTCAAGTACAGGAGTTATTTCAGAGTGGGTTCATAATTGGTTGCAAGGCAGAATACAAAGAGTAATTGTAGGAAGGATCATATCTGTCCTAGGTGCTGTGGGCAGTGGAGTCCCACAGGGATCTGTGCTGGGACTTCTGTTTTTAATCTCGATAGGGATGTTAGTAGCAAATTAGTTACATTTGCAGATGATACAAAACTTTTGGGATTATCAAACAGTGTTTAATCAACTAAGGTAATCCAAGAAGTGGGCAGAAACATGGCAGATTACATTCAATATTGCTAAATGTAAAGTTGTGCATGTGGGAAATAAAGATACAAGACAGGAGTATTTTATGGCAGGAGAAAAATTTGAATGTGATCAATTAGAAAAATGTACTTGTTGTAGTTGATCAAAGTCTATTTGCATCTAAGCAGTGTGCTGTAGTAGTGAAAAAGGACAATAGGGAGGTTATATTGAGGTTATATAATGCCTTTGTCAGACCTCATTTAGAGTACTGTGTGCTGTACCACACTACAAGAGAAGATACAAAGGTACAAAGAAGGGCAACTAAATTGGTCTGGTATGAAAGGTAAAAGTTACGAGGAAAGACTTAAGATGCTTAATCTATTCCAGTTTATCAAAGGAGACTAAAGGGGGATTTGACTGAGTTTTTTAAATTCAGAAATAGGATTAACAAAGTGAACAAAGTTTTTTTTTATTGAGTTCAGTTAGCACATCAAGGCACAGGTGAAAATCCATTAAAGGTCAATTTCACACTGATATCAGGAAGTACTTTCTTACACAGTGAGTTGCCAATGCATTGAAGAGCTCTCCAGGTCATGTAGTGGAGGCAGAAATTCTATACGATTAATACTATTCAAGTCCAGGCTTGGTGCAGTACTGAATATTATTTGGACTAGGAAATGACGAGCCTAGGTGGGCTGAATGGCCCGATATTTGTTCTTATGTTCTTAACTACAACAACACCCATCATCTCTCTCGGAGCAGAGCAGGAAGCAACTTTGAAAAAATAAAATGTTTAGCCAACAGAATCATTTAGCCAATTTGTGCAACCAGCCATGCGATGGCATGGCTTGTAGAGGCCTCAGCCCCAACCACTCCACTTAAATAAATAAATAATAGAGATAGAGAGAGTGAGAAAAGGAAGGGAAAAAAATGAAGGTTACGCCTGAACGGCCGCGTCGATATTCGCGCTAAAAGTTTGAGCCCCACTTCTAGTGGGAACGAGCTAAACTTCTTATCGCTATTGACGTGCCTTTACATCTGAAAAAGCGAACTCCCACATTAATTGGGTCACACCTGATACACCGTGAGGCGATGGTGGAATCCTATATTACGGAGTGCAAGTGCTAAGTTAAGATAAGGAGGCGAATCCATGCCCACGGCTCTTATCTAGCCCCAGCAATAGCAGTGTGAGATTGAATAATCTGGGAGGTATAAGACCAATAGTTCAGGCATCCGTGCACTCTTAAAAATGATTCCACAATGCATTGTGCTCTTGACAATTCATAAGCGGAGAGCTGCTCGGTTATCTGCATAGGTGCACCGCTTAAGTCAAAATAAGGTGTAGGGTATACATGAGAGCCATTTCAATAACACCCCAACCCGCACGGGGAAAAAAATGTATTTTCATTTTCAATTATCCAGTTTTCAATTATTTATGAAATTATATATAGTATACACGGGAGCCATTTCAATAAGACCCCCTTTACCCCTGTAAAGAAAAAGAACAATAGTTTTTTGGAAAGTATTTTCATTTTCAATTATTGAATTTTAAATTATCGAGAAAGGGGGTATAAGCAATTAATTCTTCTCTGTTGTTAAATATAATCTATGAAAAGCTGTCCTTCTGCCTTTTTTTTTTTTTTTTTACTCCCCTACTCCCTCTCCCTTAACGCGGTTTAAGAATTAAGCACCTAGAAAAATGTCCCACGGCATTTCCCTCTGCTTTTCCACTCACAGCCTGCCACACAGCTCTGTCCATTGAGTGTAGCGGTGGATGATGATGGAAAAGGTTCTCTCTGCAAATCAACAAGCAGTATCTAGCAGCTCCTCAATTAAATACTTGTTATTGATGCTTTTTTTCCCATTGTCCCACACGTTCCCCTGGGATGTCCCTGGCTTTGCACAACAGCCCCGGTGACGTATCTTGCGTTAAAATCAGTGACCTATGTGGAACCTGAACCCGCAAACCCTGTGCTCAGCTATGCAAGTCCCTAACTACTCTGGGATTCAAACCCTCAATCCTGTGTTTTATTTACTTATTCATTTTTTTAATTATTATTTGTCACGGATGTAGCAAAAAGCATTGTTTTACAATGTGTATCAAAAAATAAGGACAAACAAAACAAAATGCATGCACAGACACATTAGAAAGAGTACATACACTTTATAAAGCAAAATAGAATTTGATAAAACAACAGTGACAGTCCCTAACTGTTCTTGGACTCACAGCCATAACCTTGTGCTCAACAGTGACAGTCCCTAAGTGCTCTAAACAATTCAAATCCAACTTGCTCTAGAACTCGAACCCGCAATCCTGTGTTTAACAATACAAATCCCTAACTACTCTGGAACTCAAACCCACAACCCTGTGCTCAAAAGTGACAGTCCCTAACTGTTCTCAGACCTTAACCCGCAACCCTTTGTTCAACAGTGACTGTCCATACCTGCTAATCTGCATCTCGTACCCCACAACAAGGCTTAATTATCAGGACAACCCTGAGCCATTCTCATGCAATGGTATAAATACCAGCCCCCATAACCGTATAGACCACAATAATGCCGTTTGCAAGTCCTACTTTTCAGTTAATATTGCACGTCGGGGTAAATTGAGGCAACTTGTAAATTCAAGGGAGAAAAAACAGATATAAGGGGTTAGAATGTACAGAAAAACTGTCTTAATGTGATACGTTAAACTTTGGCCTGAATGCCTGGCCTACACGGAGGGAGGGGTGGATGGGTGAGAGGAGGGGAAGAGGGCGGGGGGAGAGAAGCCCTGCACTTTTAGAAATTTGAAGATTATAGATCACAGAGTGAGAAGCTATGAAGTGTGAGCGAGGGATCGGAAATTGAACCTCGCTGCCACCGCACCAGTCAATCAGATAAATAACGTTTATATAATGGAGTTTCAATGCTGCGCATGAATTATTCATCTCTCGGGTTTGCTTTTATTTTTTTCATTTATTTTATTTTTTTCTGGGGTGACTTTGCTGCTTAGTACAAATTGTTGTGGATTTGGGAACACGGTTAGAATTTATTTCCCTTCATTTACCCCTCTCTTGGTGTAAGTGGAACGTGCTAGCGCTGCATTACACACATGCGTTCGGAGAGAGAGAGAGAGAGAGAGAGAGAGAGAGAGAGAGAGAGAGCAGGAAGCCGCTTGAGTAAATGGATGATCGGTGAAGTTGGGGCGGGGGTGCGGATTTTTGTGGCTCTCTCAGAATGCAAAATGTACCACATGCCACTGTATACCTTCTCCTCTGGAAATTGTATTATTCTTTTTGACATTCCATTATTGGAGTTGAGAAATAAAGTCATGGTACTGTGAGAAAAGGACCTCTGTTGTTGTAGTGTGGACGTGCATACATGGATCTTACAAAATAACTGCTCCCAAGTAGGATATTACAGATGGCATCTGCCACTGAGATGTTCACTCAGTTCGAGGTCTCTAATTGGTCTCAACCTGATGTCAAACTGGTCTCAAACATCACTTGCAGGAGCCACACACCCACCTGCTGAGCAACAGGAAAGGAGTTCTGACTGCAGTTCATTTCTGTGGCTCAGTATGGTGTAGGCCAATACAATGTGTCAAATAGCCTACAGTTACTCTCACCCCCAAAATAAAAATAAATTAAATAAAAAGATTACAATTATGAATCATTGGCTAATACAATTAGTTTTTTTTTTGTTAGTTCCTCAACAGACCCCCAAATAATCCTAGTCAAAAGTCACGCAGTCACAAAGTCATCTTCACACTAGTGCCCACTTCTGTTTATGTTGAAACCTGTACAAAGAGGACAGTGAGAGAGAAACCATGAGAGACAGAATGGGAGAGAGATAAATATGAATTTGAGAGAGAGAGACAGAGAAAGGGAGAAAGGTAAAGAGAAAGAGAGCGATAGTTCAGAATATGGATGCTGCATTCCACCACAGGGTTTGTCGGTGGGGCACTTGCCGTTCAAAAAAACGGCATTCGAGTTTTTCTTCCAGCTGGAGCTGTGTTCCTTTGCCAGGAGAGTGGGTAGCGATCCCATAACCCGCCGACCACCCACAGTGGGTAGCGATCCCATAACCCGACGACCACCCACTGCCAAATCTGTTTTACAATAGGGAAATATTCTCCTCCAGAAAGCACTCTATTGGTTTAGCAGGCCACAACATGTGTTGTGAAATGAAGCAAGAGAAACCAGGGCTTACTTTCCCTCATGGCATTTCCACTGATTTACTGCATTTGTCCCTGCTTACCTGAAGGGGCCTAGAGTGTGTACAAACGGACGGAATCTGCAATATGATCAGCTCTCCATCTGCCTCACCAAGCCCGGAACACCATCAAAATTCTCAACCACTAAACCCACCAAGTCTGGAAAATTACAAATCATGCACTAATTGACTGGGAAGGAAAAGGGTGGTGACACCATGGCAGCCTAGACACGGCCTTAAATCATTCTTTGTCAGAGAGGAACGACATTGGGGGGAATAAAAAACAAATGTTGTTCCAATACAAATAAATGGCTTTTAGGGTGACATTTCAGAAAGCTGTTTATCCTATTTAAAAAAAACTATTTATAAGCAGTGCATGAGATCCGACCTTTTCAGCTGAAATCCAGACAGGTGTATGTCTTTATCTTTATGACTTTATCAGAATGTGTGATGGAATGAAATCTTTTTATTTTTTATTTTTTTTATTCCTCCCAACAAAATAGAGGAAATCAAATAGCTTCCTTCATATTTATACTAAAATATTTATTTAAAAAATGTCCTTTTCCATTCACTGTAGTTCCAATGTTTATTGCCTTCATAAAGCAGGGTAGCTCGCAAGCTCAGCATAATTAATAATGAAGCAAATTGCCTTTTTATCTAACCAGCAGATCTCTAGCTGCATGGTCACCACACCCTGCAATTAATAATCCCCCAGAAGTACATTCACTGCAAAGTATATTCACTGCAGTGTAAGTCGGGACCATTTTCACTCTCAGATAGAAACAATTATCTTTGCAGTACCTACAGTAGTTTGTGCAGTTCATAGCGTTCACTTTTCAGCAAGTCTATCTTTTTTTCTCCAATTTCTCTTCCACGCCTTCCTACCTCTAAATAACAGCTCACGACAACTTCAAAATCTTTTAGCTTCAAAAGAAACTTCAGAAGAGCACACGGATGGCTCTGGTAATGAAAGGACGCACCAGAGGGATGATGGGAAATAATCACAGTTTGACTTACTCCGAGATATTGTCCATTATGCAGTTGATATACCTATATGTATATATATATATACAAAATCTATATTTCCTTCACAGAAGCACCTGTTTATCATTCTCTTATATGCCTGTATACACACACACACACGCACATACACACACGTAAACGCACATACACATATAAACATACACCCACACATATACTCAAACCCACATATATGCAAACACCTATTGTTCAACAGTGTTAAGGGGTTTGAGTCTGAAGGCAGTTAGGGAGCATAGGGTTATGGGTTTGAGTCCGAGAGCAATTAAGTATTATTTTTCAGTGCAAGCCTCAATTGGTTGCAGAAAGAGGACCCACTTTTTGTTTAACAGCTGTTTAACCCTTTGATGAGTGAGTTCCAGTTCTAATTCAGTGTTATATTCTGGAATTGTATAGTTCTTTGAGGATGCCATTAGCAGCCCTTTTTGAAAACATCAATTAAAATCAAGTAGAATCTTACGGCATGTTCTAGAATAAAAATCATAGTGTGACAGTGCTCCTCAAAGGCTTAATTTGTTTTATTCTTCATGTTGCACTACTGAGTAAATAGCACCATGTCGGTAACTTTGCTTTCTACATCAGTACTTTACTCTGTCTCACTTTACATTAAAAATACATTCCTTCAGTCTTCAGCATGCATGTACAACACCTTCATTAACACAAAGTTTATGAATTGTTCATGAATTATGTCATTATAAATCATTCATAAGCACATGTGGTTCTTTATGAAAGATGATATAACAGAAGCTGTGTCAAAGAATAAAGCTCTTTGCAAATGTGACATAGCACATGATGTCACTGTGACTTAAAAGTAAACCACCTGAGCAGAATTTCTGCACACCCACACGCATAGGCTTATTAATGATTTCTAAAGATGTTATACAGAGGTAATGAAGGCGTTATCAATAATGTTCTTTTTACACTATTTCCCTCCGACTGGAATATGGATTTATACCTCTAAGGTCACTGATGTGTCACCCATACCTACACAAGGATCCCAGCAGCTTAACCCTTTCACTGCGAGATTTGAATGTATCTGCACGCTCTGTAACGCTCATTATTGTTAACTGCGTTATTTGGATTTACCCCATGTCTTTCAACTGTAACAGTTTCCTTTAACTGCAACATTCGCCAGTAAGAAATCATTATAATCCCTCTCAGAGTCATACAGTATCTTTGTACATGTTATAAAGCTTTTTCTCTTGTTTTACCAGCTCTTCCTCCTATTTGTGAGGAGGCCCTTTTACCCTTTTCTACACACAAGCCCCAAAAAAGAAGAATCCAAATGTGATCTTTTTAAAATATATTTTGTTTCAGATATCTCTCCCCATTTTCTCCCAAGTTGGTGGACAAGTGTACCATCTTCTAGAACTGCAAGGTCGAGGGGCCTCCCTCGTGGTCCAGTGGTTACAACATCCGACGCTGGCCACAGAGACCGGGGTTCAATTCCCCGTCTCACCAGAGGCGGCTCTGGCCGGGAGTGCCACCAGGGGTGGTGATTGGCTGTCCGCCCCAGGGAAGGGGGAGGGAAGCCGACATGACGTTCGTTGCGCATAAGAGTGGCCCTGTAGTACCGGGTTACGGTCGACAGCTTGGCGAGTGCCGTCTCGGAGGAGGCGTTACTTCGCCTTCGTCACTACCGGTCACAGGACTACGGCAGCAAACTCACATTACTAGGGGGGAATGACATTAAAAAAATAGCGGGTCTAATTGGCTACCAAATTGGGAGAAAATGGATTAAATTTGAAAAAAAAAAATTTAATTACAAAAATTTGAGCTGCAAGGTCGCCACTGCAGCTCTGGAATACTGAAACTCTGGGACCAAGAGTGACAAAGACGAACTGAACTGCCAAGCCGTCAACCTTAACTCTGACACTCTGGCTTCCCTCCACCCTGGACTCGAACCCTGTAGTGCGAACCAGTGCCTTTACCGGTTGCGCCACTCTAGGGCCCCACAAATTTGTTATTTTTAACCGGATAGTATTTAAGGTAAAATTTCCCCTGGGAACACGCACATGCACACGACACCTCAAATGAAGGCAGCGTGCAAACACGACACCCTCCCTCCACACGCATTCGGCATGTGTTCACTGTATCCCACGTGCCTAAACGCCAGATGTTCGCTTAAACCAGGAGTTGGGAATGACATATTTTGTTTTCTCCAGTTACCAGAGCCAGCCTAGAGCTGCCAATTAAAAGCAGGTTATGTGGAGGTCTGGAGCGTAAAGCAGCCCTGGCGTCTGTTTACTGTAGCTACCTGGATGTGCGCTAATTCAACACCTGCTGCCTGCAGTGATCTGCCATCATTCCCAGAATTATTAAAGATCAGCATACACCTCTGCTCCTCCAACAAGCATTCTATTTTATGTATGAGATTTGGAGACTGGCAAATTCCTTAATAAGATTAGCAGAGTCAGGGTATGAAGCAACATCATCAATATGTATTGCTTTTTGAAGTGCATGCATCGTATTACCTTATACCCGTACCGCATTTGTAGTGACAGAGTGAACGAGAATTTGCTCAACCAGGAGGATGAGGGAGGAGCATGAGACTGGCAATGCAGAAATTTGCACATTTGCCAAAAACAAAATTCACAACAATGTCAAAACTTAAAATGTATCTCTCTATCTCTCTCTCTCTTTCTCTCTCTTGCTCTCTCTCTTGCTCTCACACTCTCTCCCTCTCTGAAATTCTCACTGTCAAATTCAAGATGCTTTATTGGAACTGCTTTTGGAAATATTCCCAAAGCGTTCAGCAATACTTTTAAACATTATCACTGATGAATGATCAGTAAACACTACACAACAAACATAGCACAATATAGATGTGTTACATGTATGGGTTTTGTTTGTCTCCTTTAGTGTTTTAATAAAGGGGCATCAAAAGTCCTTTTATGATTTCTTTCCTCCCTTGGCTTTCAGAATATATGGTCTCTACTGGCAACCTTCTCCCGGTGGCGATGGTCACACCATCTGAAGGACCGAACATATTCCCAACGGGAAACCCCTGTGAAGCTCCGCACCTGTTCCGAACGCCGTCTTTCACTTTTCTCCTTTCTTCCTTTTCCTCACAACCAGGAAAGCCGTCTCACATCCTCACCCATAATCTAATATCCGCGTGATTAGCGTGTGCAGGCAGAGAAGAGGCACGGGTGCAAATTGCGCATGATCGCCCCCTTATTACGCACTGCCAAAACTGTTTATGGAAATAAATTCATAACGGGGGTACCTGATGCTGCTGCCCCACCGAGACGTACAAACAAATTGCTTTCGTTCGCCGCCCCCATCCCCCCCCACCCCTCCCCAATTAGTTCCAGGCCTGCATCATCATCAATTCAGATGCTAATGGTCCCATGTTGTGCACACGGTGGCCCTCTGCCATCTGTGCGAAGGTGTTCCTCCTTCCTCCTCGCTTGTGAATCTTCTCACTTTGGGCACGTTCAGTTGAAGCGAGGCCCGTCCATCATCTTCCTCCCCCAAAAATGCACGGCGCCCTTGACAGTCAAAGGGATCGCATTCAGTTTGCAGAATATATTTTTATTTAAAAAAATGTTTTTAGATCAGATTATACGGGCCCATTTAATCTGTGATCATCTGTGTTTGTGGGTTCATTAACTTACTTATTTTTTCCTTTTGAGCACTGTCCTTTTGATGGTCGTGCTTAAAATAATTAACTGTCCTTTGTTTTTTGACGGTGATATCAGCTGTCCCAGGGGGAGGGGGTGGGGAGGTTTTCTCCCCTGAAATCTTAGGAAGGCACGCAACCTGTTGCCTCCAAACAAGTTCACTCACAACGTGTCCTCTCCTTCTCTACACTAAGTACTCTACACTCTCCCTCTCTCTCATTTCAATTCAATATATGTTCTTGGCATGAAGTACAGAGAGTAAATATTGCCAAAACATCAAATATATGTTGTTTTAAAAAAATTCTAAAGCACAGAAAAATTGTGTACATTTGAACAAATTAACAAGTGAATGTGAGATATGAACATTGTATTTTTTTTAAACGACAAAACTTAAAATAATAATAGAATCGATTATTATGTTATGTAACATATTGCATCAAATCTGTATAGAAAGTGTACTGAAAAATACTTTCCTGATTAGTGTGCTCCTGGCTCTAGCAGCTGCCTGAAGAAAATTTAAGTTGAAATGCCACAGAGTGCATGTGAGGTAGAATGCCATTTCATGAAACAAAAGGGAAAGAGGATAGAATTAGTGAGATTTGACACACAACTGCCAGATTAACCACCGTATTTTTTTACTGTATCTTTTTTTCATAAGTGGCATTATGGTGTTAAATACACATATAATGTATTTGGCTGTATTTGATAGACACAGCATTACACACAGAGCTGTGGACAACAGGACAAAGTTATGGAATACAGGCGCAAACACCATCTGCAACTGCCGATATACAAGTTAACATGGTAGCAATATTCATATTTCACTGGACTTCACAGTTTTTCCACAATTTTGGTATTGCACAATATTAATAGAAGCTTTACAGCACTTGACTGAAATGGACGAAACAGTAGTCAGTAATGTATATTCCTGTTCATTAATCTTTTTTGTTTTATAGACTGTAGTTGTTTGGTCAAACTTGGAAAGGATGATCATTATAAGAAAAAGGTTGGAAAAACCAAAAGCACATCTTAGTCCTTCATGGGGCATATCCATGGGGAATTTGTTCTATTGTGCAACTTAAACTGGGAAATGGACAATCCCCCAAATTCTGTCATAGAGTGCTTGATGCCCTAAACCTTTTTAAATCATGATCAATCATTTCAAAACTGATCCTACGAGATACAACTTAAAAAGCTCTCATTGACATTATTCTCACAAACACTCCCTCCAAATACCAATCAGCTGTTTTCGCTCAAGACCTGGGCGACTACAGTTCTATCGCATGTATTCGTACTGGTCTTCCAATAATGGCATGCAAATACATTCTGAAAAACTTCAATGTGCAGGCTTTCTTAAACGACCTGGCCTCGGTGGAGTGGAATAGAATTGATCTGATGCCCTCTGTTGAGTTTGCTTGGACATTTTTCAAAAACTCCTTTAGCCTTGTTATGAACAAACTTACCCCCTCAAAAAAAATGTTTCACCAAAATCGATACAGCCCCTGCATTAACCCCCTGAGGTCCGTGCTAAGCTTTTAATGTTTTTAGATTTTGGCATGGTCTGATATTTATCTCAATTTCATCAATTTAACACACACTTACTCCAAAGTGTTTGATATTTTTATTTGAAGGACAATCACAGCTACATTTGTATGCCATCAATAGTTTGGTCAGTATCATATGCAGCTTGTAAATAGATCTACAAACACACAAGTTAAAAATAGTAAATTTTTCTGCTGTCACAAAAGATGTGAAAGCACACACTAAACTATAGTGACGAATTGTTTTGCCAATGTGCGTTTGTTCACCAAGGTCTTGGTTATGTAAGGGTGTGAAAATAGTTTAGCACATCTGAGATCTAAATAGCTAAAAACCTGTTTTTATCAGAACTGGTCACATTTATTTCAGGCTGTGGGAGGGCTAAATGCTAAATACCTGAATATTCATTTTGGCTCTTTGTTACGTTGCAACACGCGGAATGTTTGGCGTCACAACACGCGATATTCATAGGCTATATTTTCACGAGTATTTGAAAACAAGCGAAATAAAATTAATATCAGCATAGACTGTTGCTGGCAGATTGCAAGCGTAAACACAGACAAGATGTAAAAAAATAAAAAAACAAGCGAAATAAAATCAATAGCATAGACTGTTGCTGGCAGATTGCAAGCGTAAACACAGACATACGATATATTTTATAACATTTTACGCTGTTTGAAAAGTATTTTGTGTGCCTATTGCAATTTGTTACATTGCGACATGCGGAATATGTAGTCACAAGGCGCGAATTCATATATTTTCATGAGTATTTGAAAATATACTCGTGAATATACTGTTGCTGGCAGATTGCAAGCGTAAACACAGACATACGATATATTTTATAACATTTTAGGCTGTTTGAAAAGTATTTTCTGTGCCTATTGCAATTTGTTACATTGCGACATGCGGAATATGTAGTCACAAGACGCGGAATTTATATATATTTTCACGAGTATTTGAAAACAAGCGAAATAAAATAAATATCAGCATAGACTGTCCTCTTCAGTTTGTGTTGTTTATGCCGGCGTTTTCACACATGGCCCGACGTACCTCCCGAAATTAGCACCTCGTTAACATGTCAATAGAAGGGGACGTTACTTAAAAGGTAAAAAACAGAGTAAAAAGCAAGGTTTACTTTTGGTCTAATTAAGCTAATTTTAAAAATCCCATTTGATTTGCCAGTGCTCAAATCGGAAAGTCGCGATTCTAAGGTTTCTGTCAATGTTTTTGCCGCGTGTGTATGATAAAATATCGCGAAGTTAGAAATAGTAATATACTTGTATTGCTGCTTGGATCGGCGCCGATCCAGCCGACCTCAGGGGGTTAACCATGATCTGGCTGCCCTGATAATGTGGGTCTTATACCAAGAAATTTTGGAAAACTGTTAAATGTGTGGAGAACAAACCCTCTTCTCTGCTTCCCACCTCCCTTAATATTAACAATGCCATTGTCACTGTAAATTCACACATTGTCCTGCTCTTTATCAACCACTTAGTCAAAGCTTGACATGCATTTGGGACACCAGCCCCTGTTCCTGCGGCTCAGAAACCTCTAGTTCCGCCCCAGTTAAAAGTGTCACCAGCTTCTCCTTACACTCCAGTACTGAAGCTGAATTTCTAGATGAACTCCTCAGAATAAACCCCAACAAATCAGGGATTGATGGGCTAGACCCCTTCTTCCTAAAAACAGCTGCCCTCCGTATTGCTGCCCCACTATCTAGCCTGTCCAATCTACTCCCTCGGCTCTCAGAATTTGCCACTGTACTACCTACAAAAAGATAGACCGATGTTCATCCTGCCCTGTCTATCAAAAGTCATTAGGAGACTGGTAAACAAACAACGGATGCTCTTCCTGGAAGATAACGACATTCTCTCTGACATTCAGTGCAGTTTAATTTCTGGCTAAGGGTACATTACAGCAGCCTTAAAAGTATTAAATGACATCATATCTTCCATTGATAACAAGCAGTTCTGTGTAGCCACCTATAGATCTAGTCTTTGACTCTGTAGATCATTCTATTCTTCTGCACAGACTCTTCAATATTAGAATGACCAGTCAGAGTGTCTCCTGGTTCACGGATTACTTTGCCAACTGTGTCCAGAATGTGAAAGCTGAGAATGTTTTGTCAGGACCTCTAGCCATCACCAAGGGAGTCCCACAAGGCTCCATTCCAAGCCCCATTCTCTTCTCCGTTTATATCAACAATGTCCCCCAAGCAGTTGGCAACTCCTGCATACCCAGACAACACCATCTTATATTCAATAGGCGACTTCCTCAACAATGCAGCATTTCAATGTACAACTCAGCCTTACTAAGGTTCAACAGACTATTCACAGCCTGCACTTTCTTAATTAGTTAACTGGCCCTTCAGTTGGTTTGGTTGGTTGGGTCGGGTATGCTGGTGGTGGGGTCTGTGCGGGACTTGATATTGTATATTGTTTATTTTATTTTGTATATTGACTTGTCCCATCCTTTTTTTGTGTTCCTTTGTTGTTGGAGACCTCTTGGCCAGGTCATCATGGTAAATGAGAAATAGTTCCTAACTAACATATATGGTTAAATAAACAAATAAAGTATCTCAAAGGTTGTACTCTATACGCAAAACAAAAATGAGGAGATATAGTAAGAGAAAAGGAGCAATATGAAAAAAGCAGAGAAGAGCTAACTCCACTGATGCCATTCCTTCCTAACACACAGATATCCCATTTTAGCCCTCTTTGTCTCTGACTGAGTATACAGCGCAGGGGTGTTTTCTCTTAACCGTTATGGCCCCTTCTAACTGCAAATTGATTTTGAATGTTGAAGGGGTTTGCTCTGTCACTTGTCAACATTGCTTGGGAATCTGTTACAATGCTAGTCTCTGGCAGGAGTGAGGTGGTTGCAGCCAATATGGACTTGTGCAGATGTGCACAATTACACAACAGCTGTGGAGGCCATTGCCTTTTTACATTACTGGCATTTAGCAGACGCTCTTATCCAGAGCTTACACAATTTCTTTACATAGATCCAGGTATATCCATCCATTTATACTGGTGGATATTCACTGAAACAATTCAGGTCAAATACCTTGTTCAAGAGTACAAGGGCAGTGGTATGTGGGAATTGAACTTGCAACCTTTGCGTTACAAACTAAGTTCCCTAACCATTATACTACACTGTCACACCAACATTGTTTTTGTGTCAAGGAAATGCAGTAGTCTCATAATATTCCTGTCCGTCCTTTCTATCCTTTTGTTCTTCACGTTTTCTTTCTATAAAACTCAAATTTTGAAATCCACCAACGATTCCTTGATGTTTTCTTTTCATCAGCCTCGGTGGTTGAGGCATGGGTGGCTGGGGGATGGGGGGGGTGGGGGAGGCGGCAGGCAAACTAATGATCCAAATACTTGTAATCATTAAAAAAATTTAAATGTAAAGAGGCTCGTAATTTGAAAACTAAAAACTCAGCATGAATTGAAATGTATTGCTGTACAAAAACGCTTATGTGGGAGACTGTAATGGTTTTGCTAATAACAAACAGCATGCTTCATAACAAAAAAATTATAAAAAGGCGGAATTCAAGGAAAAGTTATTTTTTGCAGAATTGCTGAAACTTTCAGATATGTTTTCATTTCAGAACCCACTCCATATAAGTGTTGCTGTATTTTACAGTCAGTTGTAGGCCTATATTGTATCACTGTACGTCAACAACGACTGGGCAAATATTGAACAAAGAGGGTTGTAGTGGAAAGCACAAACCATCCAGTCCCAATTTATGATAATATATAATGCATAATGTATAATGACTGTATGAATGTAATGTATAATAATCATTAAAGTCACCAGCATGCCTGGGACACTTTTTCCCCCCGTAATGCTATGGCTGACCTCTTATTGAGTGGAGAAGTGCCCACAGTGCACAAATTGCCATGCATCGCTGGTGAATCGGCGTGAAACTGGGACAGGATTCAATAAACGCATTGTCACATTATTCCACGCATCCACCTCTGCAAATAATTTCCCCCGTTATTATTATTATTTCAATTCTTGAAATACGCAATTACAGCACTGCTCTGTTTATTGTTGCAGGGTAGAAAAAGAGGCTTGGATGAAAACAGGCTCCAGGCTATTACCATACAAATGTGAATCCTGACCATTGTGATGTCTGACCACGCATGTGGGTGTGTGTGGGGGGGAGGATTTACCAGAGCATGCCAATTTCATAATGCATTCTAATGCCGTAATTCAAGCCTACAAAATAGTGTTAGATAGACTAAGGGTATAACCATGCACATGTGGTACCCAGGTGTATTAATTAACATATGGAGAAAGGGGAGAGAGGGAGAGAGACAGACAGAGTGGGAGTGAGACAAAAGGAGGGAGAGAGAGAGTAGAGAGAGACAGAAAAAGAGGGATATATGAATGATGGAAGTAATATGGTTACAGTGGGTCAGTACTAGCAAGAGGAAATGATTACAGGAAGAAAAACTTTATTAAAACAGAACCGTGTTCACTGTGCATTTGATAAATACACAAAGAAAGTGTACAAATGCATTCACTTAAAGCTGATTTTGTTCATTATTAAGTTTATTTTACTATATGCACTTCATTCCCAATTTGGTTGAGAACTGTTTTTAAAGTGTAACACCTACAAACAAGCACATATACTGTAAACTCATATCTTCCTTGTTTAGTCTACCTTCTGCTACTATGGTGATAGCATTTTGACAAAAACACTTAATGTACAATTGTACATTTCACAACAGAGTTTTTAGTTTTTAATTTGAGAGTTTGGGTGTTAATCAAATCCCTACCAAAATAAAGGCAGCACTTGAGTAAATGAGGGATCTTTTAAACGGGGTGTCTCCCTGGGTTACAAAGGTGTTGCCTTTATTTTGTCAGTTACCTGCATCTTATTTGGTGAAATAAGACAGGTTGAACTCTCCTCAGACCTCAAAGGCAGCCAGGTGTGCCATTTTAACGTCTTCTCCTGTATTAAAGTTCAGCTGCTGAAGGACACGCCTACTGCGGCTCCAGAAAAGCAGAAAAGCTCATTATTTTATTTTTATTTTTGTGTTTGTGAGGCATCGCACATTCCAGGACCATTAGTATGATTAAAGCCGACCATTAGCACGCCTTCCGGCTGTGTCCTTGACGTAATGAAAGGAACGTGGTGCCCAAGGTGGGACGGGCAGAAGGACACGGGGAAACGCCAGGCAGGGGGGGAGGGGAGGGGCAGTGTCCTCCTAACAGCGGAGAGCGAGGCTTTTGACTTTCGGGGGGCGAGCGGGCGATTCGAGCTTCAGGGAGACGGCGGCGGTGCATGTCAGATTTGATGTTGCAGAGGAAACACTATGGATGTGATTTACGTCTGATTGTACCGCCGGTCTTCGTGATTGCGAGGTAAGCCCGTTGCAATCAGTCACTCTTGTGTCGGTAATTGTTCCAGGTTGAACACGTATGTGGCCACTTTGAGCCAAGAACAAATGCTGCGTTTGTAAAAAGCCTGTTTCAGTGATCGTGCTTTTGCTGGCCGGGGATAACCCGTGTCCATGACATGGACAGTTCAGCTTCAGTGCCAGAGAACAGCTAAAATCCCTTCATAGTAAGATCTTGGTGGAACATAATTAACAGCAACCATTTCCACACATTTACATTTTGTATGGATTGTATGGATATTTCTTTCATTCACCTCTCGATTTATCTCACTGTCTCTCTCTTACTCCTCCTGTTCACTCTGTAATGTGTAAGTGTAAATCTCTTTATAACATCTTTATAAACCTTTCAGAAGCATCTTTTATAGATCTTTCATAAATCTTTAGTCGGAGGTTTGGCCTTAAGTCGTGAAATTATGTATCATGTCACATTTAAGAATATCATTTTTACCTGTGCATAGTCATTGTCCATAAAGCATGGCATTTGCTTATTAATTACATGTTAATGAAGGTGTTATACATGCTGCATGTGGACTATAAGATAATATAAATGTAAAGTTTGATCTATCCTTTAGACTCTTATAAAAAATAATTTAATCCATATCATAGGGCACCATTAAGGGCATTTTACATATATTTATAAAAAATATTAGTACATGTAATGTTGCATATGTGAGATATACAGTACATGCCATATTGCAGGTATGTGTTTTGTCTGTGCATTGTGTGGGTGTGTGTACATACACTGATCAGCCACAACATTAAAACCAACTGCCTAATATTATGTAGGTCCCCCTCGTGCCATCAAAACAGCTCTGACCCGTCGAGGCATGGACTCCACAAGGCCTCTGAAGGTGTCCTGTGGTATCTGGCACCAAGATGTTAGCAGCAGATCCTTTAAGTCCTGTAAGTTGCGAAGTGATGCCTCCATGGATTGGACTTGTTGGTCCAGCACAGAATTTGGAGGTCAAGTCAACACCTTGAACTCTTTGTCATGTTCCTCAAACCATTCCTGAACAATTTTTGCAGTGTGGCAGGGCGCATTATCCTGCTGAAAGAGGCCACTGCCATCAGGGAATACCGTTGCCATGAAGGGGTGTACTTGGTCTGCAACAATGTTTAGGTAGGTGGTACGTGTCAAAGTAAAATCCACATGAATGCCAGGACCCAAGGTTTCCCAGCAGAACATTGCCCAGAGCATCACTCTGCCTCCGCCGGCTTGCCTTCTTCCCATAGTGCATCCTGGTGCCATCTCTTCCCCAGGTAAACGATGCACATGCACCCGACCATCCACATGATGTAAATGAAAACGTGATTCATCAGACCAGCACACCTTCTTCCATTGCTCCATGGTCCAGTTCTGATGCTCACGTGCCCATTGTAGGCGCTTTTGGTGGTGGACAGGGGTCAGCATGGGCACTCTGACCAGTCTGCGGCTACGCAGCCCCATACGCAGCAAGCTGCGATGCACTGTGTGTTCTGACACCTTTCTATCATAGCCAGCATTAACTTTTTCAGCAATTTGTGCTACAGTAGCTCTTCTGTGCGATAGGACCAGATGGGCTAGCCTTCGCTCCCCACGCGCATCAATGAGCCTTGGGCGCCCATGACCCTGTCGCCGGTTCACTGGTTGTCCTTCCTTGGACCACTTTTGGTAGGTACTAACCACTGCATACTGGGAACACCCCACAAGACCTGTCGTTTTGGAGATGCTCTGACCCAGTTGTCTAGCCATCACAATTTGGCCCTTGTCAAAGTCACTCAGATCCTTACGCTTACCCATTTTTCCTGCTTCCAACACATCAACTTCAAGAACTGACTGTTCACTGGCTGCCTAATATATGCCACCCCTTGACAGGTGCCATTATAACGAGATTATCAATGTTATTAACTTCACCTGTCAGTGGTTTTAATGTTGTGGCTGATCGGTGTATATATATATATATTGTAGTGTCCCCAGGGGTTGGGCGACACACGGACCTTGCAGAGGCCGTAGGCAAGTTTAAGAACACGGAGGAGGCAGTAATATAAGCAAAACAATTATTTATTAATCTAATACTGACAAACACAAAACATAGGGTGGGGTCTTCAAGGGAAACACACAAAGTCTGCAATCCTTAGCTCGTTGTCAATGTCTGTAATCCAATTCCAAAATCCAGTTCCATTCCGCAATCCAGTCCGTAGTCGATATCCAAAGGGGGGTCCTCAAACAATCCAATTTCATACACAAAACACTCCAAAACACTCTTTCTAAATCCTGGCTGGTCAAAACGACTTCACAGGTTCTCTACACACTCACCAACTCCTTTCAAAACACGTTCCTACTCCTCTTCCTGTGTAACAGGTACGAGCCCTTTAAATAAGCCTCCAAATGGCCTACAGCTGGTTATTAGTCCCAATTTCTTGACTTTGCTCAGGTGTGACTGTGGCCTGTTGGGAAATGTAGTGTTTCCTGGTTCCCATGTGTTGGAGGCCAGGCAGCCATTTCCTTGTGCAGCCCCTTGGGCTGCCACAATATATACAGTATATATATATATATATATATATATGTACAATGGGGTCCAAAATCGGAGTCCACTACCAAGATCTGTTTGTTTTCATCATTCATAAAAAAAGGAACACAACATTTTTATAATTTGACCTCTAACTAATTCACTAAACTCAGCTGACATAATTAGAAACAGTTGCAAAAACTTTTTCAAGATTAAAGCAGCTGCAGTATCAATGAGAACATATAGAGCACCATATTAATTATGTCAATATCCGGTATTAATTGCTACAAGACCAAAACAACTCACACTGTGTATGAGTGTCCATGTACTAAAACTTAAATGAAAAATAAGGTGTCACAACATTTTGAGGAAATGAAAGGCAATGGTATGCAAACCAAATATTTATAGATTTTTCTATTTCATACCATCCTTTCTCAAACAAACATTTGTATTTGTATCAGTGTTTTTTATTTTTATTTTTATTTTTATAAATTTGTTTCTGATTTTCTCCCATTTTGGTAGCCAATTAGACCCGCTATTTTTATGTCAATCCCCCCCTAGTAATGTGAGTTCGCTGCCGTAGTCCTGTGACCGGTAGTGACGAAGGCGAAGTGACGCCTCTTCCGAGACGGCACTCGCCGAGCCGTCGACCGTAACCCCGGTACTACAGGGCCACTCTATGGCGAACGTCACGTCGGCTTCCCTCCCCCCTCCCTGGGGCGGACAGCCAATCGCCGCCCCCTGGTGGCACTCCCGGCCAGAGCCGCCACTTGGCGAGACGGGGAATTGAACCCCGGTCTCCGTGGCCAGCGTCGGACGTTGTAACCACTGGACCACGCGGGAGGCCTGTATCAGTGTTTTATGACATTCTTGAATAACAAATGCAGTGGACTCAGACGTTTGGACCATACTATATATACAGTATATATATATGTGTGTGTGTGTGTGTGTGTGTGTTCATATCTTCTTAAAAGGAATAAAGTGCCATTTTTATAAAGTTTTTCCCATTAAAATCTAAAGCACTGCGGAGGAGAGTGGCCATTTTCCACTGAGATTAGGCCTTCAGTGATTCTCCAATCAAACACCCTCCCAGCATTACTGTCAAGGCGGAGAGCGAGCGGCTACCCCAATATGATGTCCCTTTTGTGTCAAGTAGCTGGAGAGGGAGAGCAAACACAATGGCCGACAGGCTCCTGTTGATTTTGAGAAGGAGAGACAGGAGAGAGAGAGAGAGAGAGAGAGGCTTACACACACATAAAATGTTTTGTCTTTCTCTCTCTCATTCTCTCTCAACACCCTCTTTCTCTCGTTTTCATTAGACTCAGGCCTTGTCAGGGAGCGGTGCGGACTGAAAATCGATAGCCCTGCGCGAAAATGAAAGGAGGAGGAGAAGAAGGAAAAAAAAATCCATTCTTATTCGGCAACCTGGTGTCAGGTCCATTGTCATGGCCGGGTTCACAGAAGCAGAGTTAATCATAGTAATTAGTTTAGTCTGGATCCTCACGCTGACTTTCAGCTGTGGGCCGAGGTCCACCTGCCACCTCGGCCCTGTCACATGTCATATTCCACAGTTACACTTACATTTACCATAGAAACTTACACAGTTTACATTGAATTGCATACTATCCATTTACACAGCTGGATATTTACTGAAGCAACTCAGGTTAAGTCCCTTGCTCAAGAGTACAACAGCAGTGCCCTGCCTGGGATTTGAACCAACAACAACTGAGTTACAAACCCAGTTCCCTCACCATTACAGCACACTGTGGCCTACGTTCAACACGTATGCCCAGGGCATGACACTATATATGTGATAGCCCCAGCTTTACACGCTAACAAAACTTTTCTAATTTTAAAAGAAAATACATTTCCACCGAGAGATAAATGCACTGTAGAACGGCAGCAGTGCTGACTTCACACTTATCTAAACTACGGACGGCTATACTGCACTGTGGCTCAGCACAGAAACATAGGTGGCTAACGTAAATGAATAAATACAAATCCTTCAAAAGAATGAATCATTGCACGGTGCAAGCAATCTGCTCGCGTGAGATATAAATAATTCAGATATTATCAAACCATGAATAACGGATCGTTATTAATGGCGCTGTTGGGTGTTGGGGAGCCATGAGCAAGCTGAGGGCGTGACCGTAGCGCAATGCAGGGCTGAGATGGAAAGATGTAACACCGAGGGGAGGAGTTTGGGGAAAGGTGTAAAAAGTGTGCGTTTTCTGCTTGCACGTCCCACATGGTGAGAAGGAGAAAAGGAAAGATTCACTAACTCCACATTCAGAGGTGAGAGCGAGACCATGTGTGTGAGTATGTACGTGTACGTGTATGTGTGTGTGTGCATGTGTATGCCTGTGTGTGTGTGTGTGCATGCATAGGTGTGTGTGTTTGTGCATGCGTACATAAGTGTGTATGTGCATAGGTGTGTGTGTGTGTGTGTGTGCGAATGTGTATGCGCGTAGGTGTCAATGTGTGTGTGAATGTGTTCGGCGTAGGTGTCTGTGTGTGTGTGTGTGTGTGCATGTGTGTGTCTGCATGAGTGTGTGTGTGTGTGTGCATGCATAGGTTTGGGTGTTTGTGTGTGTGTATATAGGTGTGTGTGTTCGTAGGTGTGTGTGAATGTGTGCGTGCGTGTGCAGGTGTTGCGCGTGTGTGTGTGTGTGTGTGCATGTGGCCTCTAAGCCATTTAGATACCCGATGTTTTCATTCCGCCCGGTCTGAAGTGGAGAATCGCAGTCTGCTCACATCGGCCGTCCTTCAGCCGGTGGCAAAGTAAAATCATTCAATAATATCCAATAAGCTTTTCACTTTCTTTTCATTTCTTTCATTTGATGCTGGCTGTGCGCTCCCACCCAGGTGGGTCAACCCCATTCCGAGTGGCTTCACTCAAATTCGCCTCTCGGAATTCCACTGAAAGAGGCTCAGAGTGGAACAGCGGGTCAAAAGATGAGACAGGACCACACAAACGTGCACCGCGTTTCCCCCGTCCAGACCAAACGGTCAGACAGAACCACACAAACGTGCATTTGTTTGTAAGTGTTTGTGTGTGTGCATTCATATGTGTGTGACTGTGTGCATACATGTACGTGTGTGTTCGTACGTGTGTGGGTGTACAGTGTGTGTATATTCACACCTGGCTACCACCCCATTGACTTATAATGTAAATTGAAAGAGACAGTGGATGCATGTGTAATGAGCTGCAGAGCAGGCCCATTTATTCATAAATAAGTAAAAATGAGGCAGGTCCTACACCGTCTTGCACTCTGATTTAAAATGTTTATGCCCATGTCTTCACCCCGAAGTAGGCTCACTTTGTGCTGAAAATGTGTAAATATATTAAATTTGGAGTGCAAGAGAGTGTGCCACAGTCCTCATTCTTCTATTTTCCTAACAAATACATAAGATAAATAAGATTTTTCCCACAGGAGGGTACTTGTTCATTGACATTATTTAGTAGCTTGGCATATAACTGTGACCAGGCACAGCAACACCTTCAGTGTTAAATCAACTCTGATAAGAGTACATTTTGATAGTGTATGTGATCCCTACTGGTCTCATATTAACTCTGTTAGAGTTAACTTAACAGGTGAGTTTACATATTCAATGTTTGTACAGCTGGGTGTTATCAATTCAGACTCTGTACCTTCTCTCAAAGACAGAACAGGAGCACAAGGGTAGCACAGCAGAATGCCAGTCTGGATTCAAACCTGCATCCTTTTGATTGCAACTCTATATTCCCAAACACTACTCCACACTGCTGCACAAAATATATTCAGCTCCAATATCATTGGCAAAAAGGCACACACGTATAAAAGGTATTATTGTTTTATATTACGAAGTGTACAAAGCGTTTGGCACATCCGTGAAAATCCACTCAGCACAACAGATCAATGCGTCCAGCCAAACACCCATCTAGATTTCTTATTCAAGTGCCGGGAAACTTTATAACTTAATTCCAAGCTTTTTTTTCATTTGCAGGATCAAAACCCATGAAGAGGTTGATTCAGTGCTTTTAAAACCTTTTCAATGTGTTTGCTTGAGCAGAATTCTCACAGGGACCAAACAGTCTCAGAGTCTCATTAGCCCAAAACTACATATCAAAGGCGGCAGACACGTGTTCCAATCAAACCAGTCAGTCTCATTTATCTCCCATTGAGAGAGACAGAGAAAAGTGGGGAAATGGCAGCTGTTGAAAGGGCGCTCTCGCCTGCAGACGGCTAAAAAATAATAATAATCAGACGCCATTTCACGTCCATTGAGACAATTAGCTTGACATGCTAAGACATTGTGAAGGATAGCACCCCCACCCCCTTCCCCCTGTGTCACATGGTTTCAGTGGGCCCGCTATACCTTGTCCCGGCCGAAATGATAAAGATAACAATTGCAAAGAATTATATCTCACGCCGAGATGGGCACCTTTTTGCAGCAGAACAAAAGACTGACATAGATCACCCAACAATAGCTTTTAAACGGCTTTATTAGACTGCCAATTATTCTCCCGTTTTGATAGAAAGGGATTAATCCTAAATGAATAACACTATTAACCTTGAAATTATTGAACTGTCCTGGGAGAATAGCAATCAGTCATTGGTAAGTGATTATCTCTCATGTGATGGCGGCACTTATCGAGCTCTTTCTGCAGGTAGAGGGAGCACCAAAGGGCTTATAATAACTGAAAAGGGAGTTCAGCAGCAGGCTCCTTATTGATGTTGCTTCTAAATGAAATGGATAATATGCTGCCGGCAGCACATTCAGCTTCAGTGAGTCACTGTCCATTGCTTAAGAGTGGCCCGTGTAAGCAGGGGGAGGCTTCTGTGTGGGCCGCGGAGCATCTTGCGTTCAAACCGCACATTCATCTCATCATGAGGCCCAGTTGAGTTTAGGCCCCACATGACTGGCAGCACTCCTCCGTGCCAGCAGCATGTGCGATTGGTTCAAATGTAAAATTCAGCGAATGGTTCATTTTGACAGCAATTGTGTTGTTTCAAAGTGACGGTCAGCGATTTGTTAACTTAAAAGTGACGCTCAGCGATTGGCTCATTACAAAATTACGCTCAACGATTGGTTGATTTCAACCTCAATTGTTTCATTCCAAAGTGACGCTCAGCGATTTGTTAACTTAAAAGTGACGCTCAGCGATTGGTAAATTTCAAAGTGATGCTCAGAGATTTCATAAGTTCAAAATGATGCTAAAGCGATTGGTTAAAAATTACACTCAGTGATTGTAGTGTGGGTCGAGGATGGAAGAGCCACCCGCAGATGTCACGAATGTCTAAAAGCTAACTACGAGTAGTCAGCCACTAAGTCTGTGAACAGATAAGGGAGCAGGGGAAAAAATGGATGGACAAAGAAAAAGAAACTCCGGGCATAAAGTCCACGGAAAATAATAATAAAACAGAAAATAACCCAAAGGTCGAGGACTCTTCAACGAAGAGGTAAGAAACTCAAATGATTTTAGAGACTTTAGCTCTGGGAGTTTTTAAACCCAAAAACAAAGAATGAATCTCGAAAAGGAAACGCCACCGAAGTGACGAGCAATAAACCTATAGCTAGGAAGGAAATAATCCTCCTAGAAAGGCAACCACAGAGTGGTAACGCTGACCGTTTTAAATGAGATGCTAAATAGTACCTTCTCTCTTTAACTGAGAGACCACAGGGTGGAAAACTAATACTTAGTTCTTAGTACCGGCTAGAGCGTAACAATGGTTTACACAGAAGCGTTTGTTTGAGGAAAATGCAGACCTTAAATAGTAGGCGGAATAAACACTAATAATCCACAGCTGGCCGTGATCGGAAAATACACCGACAAAAGACCATATAAGGAAAATGGAAATGACAATGATTCCTCACCCAAAACAAAAGAAAATAGACCATCACATGGTCAAGAGCCCTCTAGCAGCTGAACAAGGTAAAACCGTGACAGGACCCCCCCCTTAAGGAGCGGCCCCAGCCGAACCCTTAGGACCATGTTGATGGAAATCGCGAATAAGATCAGGGTCCAGAATATTCCTGGACGGAACCCAGCAGCGCTCCTCAGGGCCATAGCCCTCCCAATCTACTAAGTATTATACGCCCCTGCCCACACGCCTACTAGAAATAATGCAACGCACCGTGTTAACCGGCTGACCATCAATAAGCCGGGGTGGAGGCGGTGGTACATCAACCGGAGCCAAAGGGCTAGTAACAACCGGCTTAATGCGGGAGACGTGAAATGTGGGGTGAACCCTCATGGATCGGGGAAGTTGAAGGCGAACGGTGACGGGATTGATCTTTCGGATGATCTTGAAGGGCCCCACAAAACGAGGAGCAAGCTTTCGCGATTCAACCCGCAACGGTAAATCGCGAGTGGAGAGCCACACCCGTTGCCCTACAGGATATGACGGCGCCGGACGACGACGCCTGTCAGCGATAACCTTCTGGCAGGCAGAAGCCTGCAGGAGCGACTCGCGCACCCTTCTCCATGTAGCCCGACACCGCCAAACAAATGACACAGCAGACGGCACTCCCACGTCTTCCTCTAGTTCAGGAAACAGAGGTGGTTGGAAACCAAACTGTGCCTCAAAAGGAGAGAGGCCAGTGGACGTATTACGCAAGGTGTTATGGGCGTAATCAGCCCAGGCGAGATGTCGACTCCAAGAGGTATGATTGGATGAAGCCAAACAGCGAAGCGTTCCTTCCATATATTGGTTAGTCCGCTCTGTCTGCCCATTGATCTCAGGATGAAATCCCGAAGACAGACTTACGGACGTCCCCAAAAGGGAACAGAAAGCCCGCCAAAACCGGGCCGCAAACTGGGGTCCGCGATCGGACACCACGTCCTGGGGGAGACCATGGATATGGAACACATGATTAATCACCAACCGAGCGGTTTCGAGAGCGGACGGCAACTTGGGCAGAGGAATAAAATGAGCCGTCTTGGAGAACTTATCCACTACCACCAAGATAACCATGTGACCTTCAGATACCGGCAGACCGGTCACAAAATCCATGGCGATGTGACTCCAAGGGCGACTAGGGATGGGCAGTGGCCGAAGAAGACCAGATGGTGGAAGCCGAGACCCTTTATTCCGAGCACATATGGAACAGGCCGACACGCATTCACGAACATCACTCTCCATTTTAGGCCACCAGAATCTTCTGGCTAAGAACTCATGAGTCCTGTCAATACCCGGATGCCCCGTCAACCAGGAAAAATTACCCCATTGCAGCACCTGAGCTCACACTTTAGATGGTACAAAAATGCGATCCGGAGGACCACCACCCGGATCCGGTGCCAGACGTTGTGCCTTACGCAGCACGGATTCAATACTCCAAGAAACTGGAGCCAGAATCTGAGCAGCGGGAACAATGGGCTCAGGAGAGTGATTCACCTCTGAACCGTCAAATAACCGAGAGAGTGCATCTGGCTTGATGTTTTTAGAACCAGGGCGGTATGTCAGAATGAAATTAAAGCGCGTAAAGAAAAGCAACCAGCGGGCCTGCCGTGAATTACGTCGCTTGGTGTCCTGAATGTACTCAAGGTTTTTATGATTGGTCCAGACCGTGAACGGATGTTCAGCCCCCTCTAACCAATGACGCCACTCCTCGAGCGCCAGTTTTACTGCCAACAACTCTCTGTCCCCGACGTCATCATTTCTCTCCGCAGGGAAAGTCCCTGGGAGAAATAAGCACAGGGGTGTATCTTCTGATCCAGAGGAGAGCGTTGAGACAGTATCGCCCCTGCTCGAGGCGTTGACCTCTACCACAAAGGGGAGAGATGGGATTAGGGTGATGAGAATGGGTTCGGAGGTGAACCTCCTTTTTAACTCAAAGAATGCTGCCTCAGCTTTGGATGTCCATAAAAACCGAGAGGGAGCAGATTTTTTTGTAAGAGCAGAAATAGGAGCAACCACTGAGCTAAAATTGCGAACCCCAAGAATCGTTGGACCTGCTTCACAGATTCAGGGGTGGACCAATCCCTGACTGCTGACACCTTCCTGGGATCCATTTGGATACTCCTTTCCGCCACAATAAAACCCAGAAATGAAATGGAACTGGAATGGAAAACGCATTTCTCGGCTTTGACGAACAGCCGTGCCTCCAAGAGACACTCTAACACTCATCTAACGTGTTCTCTGTGTTCAGAGAGATTTTTTGAAAAATTAGAATGTCGTCTAAATAGACTAAAAATAATTTCTCCAACATCTCTCTGAGCACGTCGTTCACAAAAGCCTGAAACACCAAAGGGGCCCTAGTAAGTCCAAAAGACATGACCAGGTACTCATAGTGGCCGCTGTGAGTGTTAAAAGCGGTCTTCCACTCATCCCCCTCACAAATCCGCACCAAGTTGTAAGCATTGCGCAAGTCAAGCTTGGAAAACACAGATGCTCCTACAAAGAAGAAACCTGCACCTGCAGGTGACGTAGATGGTCTAATAAAGCCATTCTTTAAAGATTCCTCGATGTACTCTCTCATGGCAGTGCTCTCAGGAACCGAGAGAGAATACAGAGAACCGCGGGGAGGAATTGGGCCCAGCTGTAGTTCGATAGCGCAATCATACGTTCTATGCGGAGGCAAAGTGGTGGCCCTTTGTTTACTAAAAACCTCACTGAGATTAGCATAAACATTAGGCACGCCACTGGGTAAGGGAAATACCTCCGCACTAAGGAGTTCCAAACTCTCTGTTCGCGAACTAAAACTGGAGAAGTCATCGACCGGTTGTCTCCAGTCGGCCAGTGAATCCCAGTCTAAACTCCCCTCTCTCCCCTCTGACATAACAGAGGGCGTGTCTCCGTCCACCGAATCCCTCTCTGTCTCATCCTCAGCTATTTGGGAGGGTGTGTCCTGATCCAAGGAACATGTGTCAGATTCGTCCGCGACCGAACTAACCTTGCTCTCAATAGTCTGATAAAAAGGGGAGAAGTCCTGCTGACAATGGTGAGCACACTGGGGACCCCACTGAATTATGACCTCACTCTGACCACCCCAGTTAATGTGTGGTTTATGTTTGCTAAGCCAAGAATGACCTAATACAAGGGGGTAGGTCGGCGAGTCAACTAAAAATAATTTAATGTGTTCTGTGTGATTTTTAAAAACACACGCATACACACATTCTCTGTCCTGTCGTGAATGCTTCCAGAACCCAGCGGCCGACCATCGAGTGCAGTAATAAAACGGGGCTGAGAAAGAGCGCGCACAGGTATCTGTGCGTCCCGAGCCCACTTGGCATCCATAAAACAGTCTACCGCCCCTGAATCTAAAAAGGCGTCAATCTTAACAGATTGTTTGTTCCAACTTAATTCAATGGGTAAAAAGGTTCAAAAGGATGTAGTAAAATATCTCGCCAGTGCCTTTCGATCCACTAGTGAGACTGACCTTTTCCCATAAGTTTAGGACAGTTAATCTTATTGTGACCCTTCTGCCTGCAGTAGCGACAGTATTCTGTACGGGAGTCAACCCTTTTCATATTTTGATTGGATGAACTTCCCACTTGCATGGGTTCATCCCCTCCTTCCCTAGAAACACGTGACGCTTCAGGAGCTACCGTAGGCCGGGGAAACCAAACGCCCCTAGACGTAGAATTATTCTGTTTGTCCCGTCTATCTCTCTCACGCTCTCTAATACGATTGTCAATTCGTATGGCGGTAGAAACCAAAGTTTCAAATGAATCAGGAGAATCAAGAGCCGCCAATGCGTCTTTAACTGACTCAGATAGGGCGTTCGTGAATAGCGTACTGAGCGGATCCTCCGGCCAGCCGGTTTCACCTGCCAGCGATCTAAATCGGATAGAAAACTCAGCTAAGCTAAGCGACCCCTGACGAATTCGCGCCAGTCTCATAGCTGCCTCTTTACCAGCGATTTCATGATCAAACACCAGCTCCATCTCCTTCATAAGTTTCTTGGAGTCGTCTAAAATCGGTGCCTGCGATCGTATAAGCGGAACCGCCCATTCGAGTGCAGCACCGGTCAGGAGAGATAAAATAAGTGCGACTCGCGAATTCTCAGACTGGTAACAAGAGGGTTGAGCCCTATAAACAATCAGGCATTGTGAAATAAACCCTCACCATTTACCCGACTCTCCGTCATAACGTGGAGGAAGTTGGATTTTAGGTTCACGAGGAGGAGGAAGTGCTTGTGCAACAGTATGAAGTAACTGAGCCCCGGAAACCTGTACCGGGGTTTGTGTGCTACTTAGTTGCAAACAATTATTTACTAAATCCCGCATGGAACTTTCCATCGTGAGCAATCTTACATAAATTTCCCTTTGTTGCTCACTGGCACCTGTTAATTGGAAATGCAGTTGCTCAATGGCCTCCACTTGACCAGCTAGCAATGTTTGTTGCGTAGCCACAGCTAGCTCGATATTCGTGGTTTTTGCTGGCTCTGTCATAGTTGGCTTCTGCGTACTGTAGTGTGGGTCGAGGATGGAAGAGCCACCCGCACATGTCATGAATATCTAAAAGCTAACTACGAGTAGTCAGCCCCTAAGTCTGCGAACAGATAAGGGAGCAGGGGAAAAAATGGATGGACAAAGAAAAAGAAACTTTGGGCATAAAGTCCACGGAAAATAATGATAAAACAGAAAACAACCCAAAGGTCGAGGACTCTTCAACGAAGAGGTAAGAAACTCAAATGATTTTAGAGACTTTAGCTCTGGGAGTTTTTAAACCCAAAAACAAAGAATTAATCTCGAAAAGGAAACGCCACCGAAGTGACGAGCAATAAACCTATAGCTAGGCAGGAAATAATCCTCCTAGAAAGGCAACCACAGAGTGGTAATGCTGACCCTTTTAAATGAGATGCTAAATAGTACCTTCTCTCTTTAACTGAGAGACCACAGGGTGGAAAACTAATACCTAGTTCTTAGTACCGGCTAGAGCGTAACAATGGTTTACACAGAAGCGTTTGTTTGAGGAAAACGCAGACCTTAAATAGTAGGCGGAATAAACACTAATAATCCACAGCTGGCCGTGATCGGAAAATACACCGACAAAAGACCATATAAGGAAAATGGAAATGACGATGATTCCTCACCCAAAACAAAAGTAAACAGACCATCACATGGTCAAGCGCCCTCCAGCGGCTGAACAAGGTAAAACCGTGACAGTGATTGATTTCAACAGCAAATCTTTCAACAGCAATTGTTTAATTTCCAAGTGACACTCAGCAATTGGCTCATTTCAGAGTGATGCTCAGTGATTGGTTCAATTCAAAGTGACGCTCATTGATTAATTTTGAAGTGATGCTCAGCGATTGGTTCAAAGGTACGCCTTTCTGCTTTGGATTGCCTTTCAGGTTTGGTTTCATCTTCCAATCAAATGTTCTCCCAGCATTACTTTAGAGGTGCATTCAGGTCCCTACAAAGGTGGTGTTCAAAGAAGTGGAGGAGGAAACATATTTTGTGGAGGAGCGTGAGAGGGAGAGAGAGCACAGGTAGATATAGCTTCCCCAAGGCAAGGGAGAAGTTGGGAGTCCTTGGGGGGACATTAGACTGATCCACTCTTCCATACCAGCCCCCCAAGCTGATGTGTCCACATCAAATGGCAGAGATTCAATAAGAGGGGAGTTTTAAATCCCTGCCAGGCTCAGGAGAGAGCTGATTGGATCGCGATCTGTCCTTCAGTTCTTGGCAGGTGTATGCAAACGGGTGCCATTTCTGGAGTTATCCACTTCAGAGGAAACCATCCAAATAAACCTGACTGCCAGGTTACGTTTTATTCCTGAAAATGTGTGGGCCCTATGCTTGCTCACTGTTTTGATAAAGAAAATGTAAAAAAATATATATGGATGACAAACAAGAACAAACCACCATGTGTTGGTTTTGGGAAATATTTTCAAGGATGTGGAAAACAAGAATTTGCTCTTAGTCATCAATGGCCATATTTACAAGCTGGGCATATTCAGAAGGTTGGAGAATAAGCTGTTTATATATACTCAGCATGTACCGTTCATAGCTTCTATTTAAACACGTATTCTGAATGCACTGCATGGACAAGCCATACCTTGTTTCTTTACAAGCTAGGGCATAATGTACGGGGGGGTGGGGGATGGGCTGGGGCTTGTCGTGCAAGTCCCCCCCCCCCACAATCCTGAAAATTAATTTGAAAAAAGAGCATTACAAAGATGTTATCTGTGTTTTCCTCTCTAATTACTGGCGTGACATCATATACAGGATGAGCATTAAGACCTAACGGATGCCTCGGGCACCCTCTATTGGAGTTGTGATTGGACCTTGGCACAAAAACTCTGAATAGAGGAGCAATGTAGCAAGCGAGAAGCAGCACAGTATGTGGATGTGGAATGCAATACTATGCACATGTCTCATGTGTACCATGTACTGTGTACACATACGATGCAGTTTGATTGAATTTGAATGATTCATCACAATCATTGCCTCAAACTGTGTTTCTCTTTGTCTAGCCATGAACAGTAACCCTGATGCAAAAAAAAAAAGCTGATGGTGACATCAGAGAGGTTTTCCTGCATTAAATAAGAGTAGGTGATCCTCAGTAAGGTAGTTAGCTAGCTAGTTTGTCGACTCGCTAGCTTTCAAACGAGTCTCAGCTTGTCTCAATCTAACCTAATTTACCCCTCAGTTATTTGTTGTTGTATAATTTTTATAAATACAGTGCATAGCGACATATTGCTAGCAAGCTTGGGCATTAGTTTGATCTATTGTCATCCTATACCACTGCTTGGTTAAATATGCGATTCTGATTGGTCCTGAGGGTGTCACGGGGGCTAGATAATTTTTTGGTATCAGACATGTTATCTGGGTCTCAGGATGTAACATTTTTCACATGCAAAAATCTCAAGGTGCTCACCACTGAACTTAACATTGGGCTCCTGACAATGAAAATGCACTTAATTCAATGGAAATAGTCTGGTCAGCAATCAGCAATGCCTGGTACCTTTATTATAATTTTTTTTTTCAGGTGGACGTACCTCATGTTGTCTAATTTTGTGAATTAATTAATTTCTCAACATAATTAATTGATTGTGCATTAATTCCTTTGGCAAGTAGCCGTGGTATAAGTGCGGTAATATACTGTGAACAAGTTGGTTGTTGAATATAACAGTATGACAGGGTGCGTAGGGGTCTCATCACCCAGAAGTGCTGTTGTTTTCAACAACCGACTTGTCCGCAGTACATTATCCCTTAGTTGCTCACTGTGAACCAGGACAGTCAGTCAGGGTCAAAATAAAGAGGATGAGGTGAGCTGCCTGCAGTAAGAGAGTTTCTAGGGATGCACTGTGATTGTGTGTGTGTGTGTGTGTGTGTGTGTGTGTGTGTGCATGTGTGTGTGTGTGTGTGTGTGTGAAGCAGCAGTTTTTGTCTCTCCTGAGTAGAGAAGAAGTGAGCTCCCTTGTACAATTATCATTCAAATATAGTATTATCAGAATTATTATAGCAGCAAACAGTTGCCTAGTTGTTTTGTTTAGTTCTATTAAGCCAGATAGCCAGCTAGGTCAGCTAGTCAGCTAGTTAGCTAACATTTTACAATGATGAGTAATAAAAGGATTATAACAGACCTGAGGTGTTTCTGAAACTGGCAGACAATAAATGGAAGAGTTCACAGGTAAGACAAAGGAAGACAATGAAAGAGAAAGAAACATTTATTTTTAATCAAAGCGCATGCGTTGATAAATTCTCAAAGTGCACTAGGTGAGCAGCTTGTGCTTGCCTCATTGGATTGGCTTTGCATGTAATAGCTAGCTATATTATTTCTCAACAAGGTTGCTTGATGTAATATTACCAGTGTATGTAATGTATTTCCTGTCACTCAGTAACATGTCAAATAAGTTATCTAACATCAGCTAGCTAGCGAACTGTGTACTTGAGGAGATACTGATGATTAGTACTACATGCGAGCATGGAGCAAGAGCAAGAGAAAAGCAAGAAAATTATTTTTCTAAGCTAGCTAGCTACAGAGTGGGGGACAGGCTCATTTACTGATTGAGTTCTGACCGAGTGAAATGTTTCCTTTACTTAGTGCAGCTTACAGTACCCCTTTAAAGTCTACACCCCATGTCAAAAATGGCACCATTTGTTGCCTTACAGCCTGAAATTAAAACATTAAAACATTTAAAACATGGAGTTTTTCCACCATTATTTACACATTTTACCCTACTACTTCCAAGTGAAACATTTTACAAAATATATTTAAAAAACTAAAGGCCTCCCAGGTGGTGTAACAGTAAAGGCATTAAACTGGAATGTGAGTTACCCACTGCGGCCGGAGTTCGATTTCCAGCTGTGCCAGTCTGGATCTGGCCGGCAGTGAAGCCGGCATGAGCTTGTTGCAAAGAACTTCTCTCTGGCTGTACCGGAATCACGGTCTGAAATTAGTGAGTTAATCGTTTCTGCCACTACTGGTATCAGAATAAGCCAGCATGGGCTTGTGGTGGTGGGGGGACACAGTTGAAACAACAAAGGGTACAATTGGCCAGCAAATTGGGGAGACAGAAAAAAAATCTGGAAAATAAATATTAAATAAATTAAAAATAAAAATATATTTATAATAAATAAATGTAAATAAATACAGTTGTACACTGACTATACACCACTGAGTTAGTACTTGGTAAAAGCACCCTTTGCTTGAGTTACAGCCATGAGTCTGTTTGGATATGTCTCTACCAGCTTTGCACACCCAGATTGGACAATGTTTGCCCATTCTTCCTTACACTCCACCATTCCTTTAATGAGACAGCCGTTCAATGAATATTACTCTATAATTCTACAATGCATCTTAAACAACAGAAGATGGGAGCTTGGATTGGAAGCTTGTGCTCACTAAATCCCACCATCCAACATTGTTACCACCAATAAGCAGACATCAGTGGAAATGAGGTCATAGCTAAGATCGGTGAGAGAGAGATGTACTTACATTTTCTGAATCCTCAGCCATAGGTTAAGAATTATGGTGTTTACATGACCGGTTAACAACTTTTGTACTCTTTTTTTTAATGTACATATCCTACCTCTTCTATTCTGAATGTCTGCATTCCAAATAAGGTCAGTTAGGAATATTCTGACAAAATATTAGGCTGAATGTAAATGCAGACATTGTAAAACAATAAAAAAATCTAAAAACTATATTTGAGAGTGACAAAGTTAAACAGGAGGGAGGGTGGAGGAGTGGTGGTATTTGTTTCACTCAGCATTGATCTGCCACAGGCTTGGCCCGACAGCTTGTGAACTCCAGCACCTGCTGTTCGTTCATATTCAATGACAATTACAACAGAGCTGAGACTAAGAGCACTCATGAGCTAATCCTTTTACTATAGTCCTTAGGGCTTTGCGATCTTTTTTTTTCTGGTCGTTGCGGTATTGACCATTGCCACTCTAAAACCAGGCCCAAAATTGTGTATCGATTTTCCCTTTTGTCAGTTGTTAGTTGAAAACTTAATAAACCTGACCTACATTGTCATAAAAGCCACACTGTTGTTAAACACAAGTCGTTGCCTCCGTGAGATTTTGTTTCAAGGCTTTAATTGTATACAGCTCTGACCGGCCTGGAAGAAAATCGATAAAAACAGTGTGTGCACGCGCTCGCCATACGCTAAGCTGCAAGGCTCCCACAACCACAGTGCAGGGGCATAGCAGAACATCACCTCTGCACAGCACGTTTGATCCACCTGTGCTGTGTTTGTTATTAGCGATGTGAAACATGTTATGAATTTGTGATATGGGCATCGCTGCACTGAACTCTGGAAGGCTGGGTGGTGGGCTGGGCAGCTTGGGGATGGAGGGGGTGGCGTGGGGGGCATTAACGGAAATTGAATTGTGAAATAATATTCTTACTATTCCGGGACAACTCGTCCACCAAATCCTTCCTGGCAACGGACCTGAAATGATTTCTAGAGAATAGATTTTTGAACGAATTGTTTATTTCTCGTTTTTTTGTTTTTGTTTTTTTTGTTGTTCACTGTGCCGTTGCCAGTCCACAATCTGTATTCAAACTAAAAATGTGTCATTACAATCTGACTCACTATTAATTTCCAGTCCAGTGATCACCCAAAAAATTTGGGAAAAAACAAACACTTGCATTTATTTTTTAATGAAATCAAAGTTTTGGACAGATGTGGCTTGAAGTGCTCATAGCCAAAGGCTAATTTCCAAAACCTGTCCCAAATTAACTGCAAAAAAAGAAAAATAAGCATCACAAAATAAAAACAAACAAAACAATGCACGAACAGAAAAATTGCATCCACCCAATACTGCAAAATAAGAAATAATAAAACGAAACAAAACACAAACAACTGTAAATTACATAATGATACATCCATAGATAGTTATATGTAATTCAGGCCTGTGACTGCACTGTGTGCGCAGATGGCCTGCGGTGTGTCTGATCTCGCAAAGGGAGAGCGACGAGCGAGGGAGAAACAACGCGGTGCAGCCTGAACCCAGGCCAGAGCGATTTACATTAGTTTTAGCATTCCTCCTGACCCTCTACAAGATGGCCGTTTCCAATCTTAAATGATTAATGCTTTATTGATTGGAGCTGTTAAATAATTCTGTTAGATATTGATCGTTTTTTTTGGTTCTCTCCCCCCCCATCCGTTTCTCTTTAATGTATGCAGCAGTGCCCTGCGGGGGGTTTCCGGGCACTGGTTTGAGTTTCGATGCTTTCTCTCTCTCTGCAAAAAAATCCTGGGATGTGAGGTGCCTATCGAAAGGCACCTGGCTTTCTCATTCTGAGAGGAAGTGCCCGCTTGCAGCCTGGCCTGGTCTCGACGGGTCCTTTCACCAATGCAAAACATCACATCACCTTTACACTTTCTCTCACGAGTCAAGAGAGAAGAAGACTAGGGAAAAAAGCCCCATCATGCAATCTGTATTTCTCATCTGAGTGATAATGGGGCCTGTGTTTGTGTGCCATTTCTGTAAATGGCTGCAAATCAGTATATTCTCACGCTGGATATGTTAAGCTTCTGAAAGCTCATTTCACCCCCCCCGCCACCTCCCCATGTTAAACAAACGTCATTTTCTTTTTTGTTCCCCTTCGTGCAAGTGCGATTGGAAGTGAAGGCCTTCTCTGGAGAAGCCGCTGAAATTTGAATTCAAACACAGAGAGGACATTAGTCACACCAGGAGTGTCAGCTCCGTGGCACGTAAATGGCGACATGCAAGCGTAAAATGAAAGGGGATAAAAAAGAAGGCAATCGCACTCCTCCTCACACTGGCCCGTGTTTTCTGCACTGGCCTCTTCCCGTTTGATCAATCTTCTTTTGCTTTTTTTTTTTTTTTTAGAACGTGATATGAAATGTATTTTCAGATGTAAATTGTCTGTGACAGATGCTGTAATGTCAAGACTGCAGGAAAGAGGGAGGAAATTACACAAGCAAATGGATATCATTTGAGGGATTCATGAACGTTTTGTTTGTATGTGCGTGCGTGCGTGCGTGTGTGTGTGTGTGTGTGTATGTGTGTGTCTGTGTGTTTCTCTCTCCCTGCAGTGACGATAATCTGAAATCTCAAAAGTTCAATTTGGTTTTTGAATGAGTTTTCACGGAAATGGAATTAAAAGGCTAGTCAGCATATTTTCAAACTCAACATATGGTAACTGCCAAATTAAAGTAAACATCAACATAAAGTGTCTTAATAGGGTGTTGGGCCACCACGAGCGCCCAGAACAGCTTCAATGCATCGGCATAGATTCAAAAAATGTCTGGAACTCTATTGGAGGGACGCAACACCATTCTTTACAAATCCAAATGATATTGAAGGCTCATTACCAATCTATCAATGAAATTAATCTTTATTTTGTATAGTGCCTTGTACAAGGTAAGGTTGTCCCACAGCACTTCACAGTGGACATATTCCAGACAGGAAAAAACTTTTGAGCCAATGAAAAACTGGCAAATTATTCCCAGGTTAAACCAGGTAGGTTAAACCGCTACAAAGGGAGACACAGAGGATTCTGGGAAAGGTTGTAGACTCTATGACGTTTACTATGAAGTGGCAGTCGCTCCTATAACAGGACTCTAACCACGGCATCTAAGATGTGGCAATAATATATGGGCTTATTACTAGGTCTTTTTTTTAAAACATCCCCAAACTTTTTCAGTATGTTGAGCTGTGTTTTTGCTCACCTTTGCTGCATGAATATTTCAGAGCTGCAAACAACAGAAGTGGTGACAGTGATGGGCTGAGATTGTTGTTGAGTGAGCATGTGAAGTGCTCTCCACTGTCCACAGATCACACATGGCTTCAATTCAACACGGTAGCGTGTGTCTGTGGCTTGCGTTCATGTTAGAGCTCGTGTATATGTGCATGAAGGTGTGGTGTGTGTGAAATGTGGGTGTGCATGTGTGTGTGTGTTTGTGTGTGTGTGTGTGTGTGTGTGTGTGTGTGTGTGTCTGAACATGTGTGCATGCAGAAGCGTGTTAACTGCATTATGAGGAAATATCTGTTTATTTGAAACAATGCCATTCAAAGCATGCACAATACATGCAAAGGATTTATATTTTGTAACGCAGACAACGTACAATGTTCTTGTTAGTCCTGCCTTAAAGTTCACTTTGACTCTTACATTTAAGACCTCATTGTGCCATGCCATTCAAGTCAATGAGGCAAAAGCAAGGCAGATGCTTACAAAATCCCAACAATATCCTTATTAAAAAGAACATATCATTCATTGATCTTTGTTTACAGTTTAAACATCAGCCCAGGAACTTGTGAGAAAACTAAAAACGGTTATGCAACTATTTCAATCATTATTACCAGGCATGCTTCATGCAAAATCCCCTTTATGATAAATAATTCATATTGCCCAATGCATACATAATGCAGGCAGCTGAAAATAATTGTAAAATGTGCCAAATGTCCTATTTTCTTAAGGCAGATGTGACTTAAGGTGGAAAGAAAGACACATCCGATGTCCCAAACCATCACGGTGCTGTTGCCAATGAATAAGAGCCATACCTTTCGATGCGGAGCATGCTGTTCTGAATTACAAACATGGGTACTGTTCCTGGTTTCCTGCCTCCAACCATATTTCAGAAGGTGTGAATGAGATGGAGAGAAGTCTTTAGAGAGAATAACAGGCAGCATATAAACAAAACACAGGTAGGTAGAAAATAACAAGTTCATTGTATTTGTTGATTAATTTTAATTATCTGTTCATAACAAACCCAGCAATGCATAAAACTAATCTCTCAAAGACCCCTGTTTCCTGTTTGATTAATATGCATTTCGTCAAAATTAATCTTTTTTTCTATTAACACAGAGAATCTTAACTTTACTTTCCTCTAATATATTTATTATTTTGGATTGTTATTTGGAAAATGAAAGAAACAGTCCACACAAAGATATATTTTGTATCTGAATGTTTCTTGTCAAAAATAAGCTAATTGTAATTGCAAGAAGCTCTGAAAGGAGCCTGTTACATGGTCTCTGGGAATCGTGTTTTCATGCAGAAAACTAATTATTGGGGTTTATCTTTCACAAATCAAGTATCTGTTCATTAGCTAGACCATGGAAGTACAGGTGGTCGGGTAATTCGATTCACTAATTGAGTCTGGCATGCTCCTTTTGAATTGCACGTACAGATCCAATAGTAAGAAATTCTAATACAACATAAGTGTGTTTAAAGCATAAGGTTTATTGACATGCAGGACATAGCATTTTTAGCAAGGAATTTAGGAATTTAGTTCTTGGGCTTGGAATCTGAAGGCGGGATTGCACCTGGCCAATGGACAAAGTTGCTGACCCCCCTATAGTACATCAAATGACAAGGGACAGAAAATGCACCTGAAACGCTAGCTTGAACCCCCTATGATGGTGTCTTCCAGCAAGGACTCAGAAAGCCCTGCTGAGCCATGCAGAGTGAGCTATACACATGACATTTTCAGCAACTGTATCCGCACGAGCTTAAAGCTACAGGAAACCCAAGATCGAACACAAGGGCCAATTTGAGGCGGTTTCTCTCGGATCAAATTGACATTAGCCCGTGGAATTCTCTGGCTTATCTGAGCTTCGGAGGCCTCTTGTTGGGGAGAGATTAAAGTATTTAGAATTTAGGGCCATTGTATCCTGATGGAGTGCGATGTCACACAGAGTGCCCAGTGAAAGACTGGATCACAGTGTCCCCCTTGTCAGAACAGAGCAGGAATCACGGTCTCAGGGGAAAAAAATGAAGACAGGCTTTATTTAATGCAGAGAACCTCAATCAATAGGTTAATCAATGGGTTTAAATAAATTAAATACAGGAAGGCTTTAAAAAAAACTTGGAATATCTCCCAACAGTAGACCCATCTGAAACTCTTAATGATGTTTAATCCTTAATGGAGTTCCCCACCAAAGCACACAAGCCATAATTCACCTTCTATGGTGCCTTAGGGAATACTCTTTCTCTCTCTCTCTCTCTCTCTCTCTCTTTCCTTCCATCTTTCCTCTCTCCTTCTCTCTCTCTCTCTCTCTGGGAGATGTGATGTGAACCAGGCTGATGGAGAAGCAGCTGAGCTGATGGACCCTGTTGTTGAAGCATGCTGAGCCTGGGACATTTTCTTCAATGTGCCCAGAGTCCTGCATTTCATTTGTGGCTGAATACTGAAGACTTTAAAAATACATATTATTTTTTTTACCCCTTTTCAGTTGCGTATGTATTTGCGGGATATAGGTTCCTCTCTCCCATATTCCGATGTTTCTCACGCGGTTCCATATCCATTATCTCGCACATTAATATGATGTTTGCTCTACCCGCTGAAGCCTGGCAGAATAATGGACTGCTGGAGTTTTTTTTTTTTTTTTTTTTTTTTTTTACAGGATCTGACAGTTTATCATTAAGAAGAGTCACGAAGAAACAGCGGAAAATAAGATTTCTGTGAGCCCTCCATTTTCCGAGACTCAAGTGTAATGCTAATTCCCCCCAGAGGCTAAAGCAAATGTAGATCTTTCAGAAAATGTAGAGATACATGATGTTGAACATGCTAAAAAGCTGTTCTTAGGTAGTGTGATGCTCCTACATAAAAATGTATATGTGACAAAAAGGCAGGGACAGGGAGTAATATTACCTGCATTTATGAAAGTTACACTATTTCACATACAAGTAAAGTCCTCTACATGCTTCTACGTAGCTTGTGCATCTTCTTCGCAGTTCACACAATGCAACAATGCATTGAGTGAACTGCAAATGATCCTGTTTGGTAACCTAAACTTCTTTTTTTAACCTCTGGCAGTTTACCTGCTTACCTTTGTACCATTTCAGGTTATTCACTGGAGTTGAACTGATTAAATTTCAGTAAAATGGGGGTGTTCTAAAACTTTTAACCGGTAGTGTATATCATTAGCTGCTAACTCGATGAACTGTGACCTATAAACTATGACTATGACAGCTCCGTCTCCATTCACTAACCAACCAATCAATGATGCACAACATCTACGTGAATGGTTGTGCTGCGGTCGCGAGTTAGATTTTTGTGCTAGGTACACGACACCCTCTGAAACCCCCTCTGCGTAGGTCGCAAAGGTTGCGTTGATTTTGCAGAGCCCTGGTTGTGTTGCTGTCGTGTTGTTGTCCTTCGAGCATGTAGAGGGCTTAACTGCCTTAACTTGCTTTTCAAGCGGCTGGAGGTACTGCTCCCCCATACCTCCAGTCACTCATCACTCCCTATACCCCAGCCAGACCCCTCCGCTCAGCCTCCTCTGGCAAACTGACTGCCCCATCCCTCCGGGCGCCAGGCAGCCGCTCCTCATGGTCTTGTCTCTTCTCTGTCCTGGTGGAACGACCTTCTGCATCGGTCAGGACCTCGGAATCACTTGCGATCTTCGGCAAGAGACTCAAAACCCACCTAGACACTCCACTACCACTGAATTCTGTACACCTAGCTAATTGTCATCACCACTGCCTACTTGCTCAACACTATATACCCCTGCTTACTCCATTTAATAAAAATTTAAAAAAATTATAATAATTTTAGATTTTAAAAATGCCTGGAACTTTATTGGAGGGATGCCACACCATTCTTCCACAAGAAATTCCATCATTTGGTGTTTTGTTGATGGAGGTGGAAAACGCTGTCTCAGGTGTTGCTCCAGAATAAGTGTGCAATTCGAGATCTGGTTACTGAGATGGCCAGGGCATATGGTTTATATCACTTTCATGCTCATCAAACCATTCAGTAACCACTCGTGCCCTGTGGATTGAGGCATTGTCATCCTGGAAGAGACCACTCTCATCAGGATAGAAATGCTTCTATAAGATGAAGATGATCACTCAGAATGGCTTTGAATTTATTGGTGTTTACCTTACCCTTGCCCTTTAAGGGGTTTAGTGGACCTAAACCATGCTCGGAAAATGCAATCCACACCACAACAGAGCCACCAGAACCCTTCATTTACTCAAGTGTCTCCTTTATTTTGGCAGTTACCTGTGTCTGGAGGATAGAAATAAATAACCCAGGGCATGTATTGATTGTTGGTGTACCGTTTGGGTTTCACGGGAAAGCAAGAATATGGAAATCTCTGTTATGAACACAAGTTAGTTTTGTAACTTCCAGATAAGTTTCTGGAGCGGATGACTCACCTTCTGGTTCAATTATCGAAGCAAATCCAAAAGGCTTGGGGGGGGTTCCAGCTTTGCGTCGAGCGGAGTGGAAAGCTTCGTTTGGGATACGATATAAGGGCGTCTGAATCCCTGAAGCCTGGCAACTTGGTTGAGCTTAAAGCAGTGACAGGTGTCTTTACTGAAGGCTTAGGGCCTGTACAAGTACCCGAAGTGATGGCAGAGATAAAATAAATTACCTGGATGATGGCTGACAGCTTAAAAACAGCAGCTTGCTTTTTTTGGGGGTTCTCTTTTTTTCTTTCTTTAAAAAAAAAAATTATTTCTCTTTTGCTTTACAAGAATGGCGCCTCTGTCAGCGCGAGTCGCGAACCAGTCGATAGAGATTAGCCGGCATCCTGTTAACCTGTAGATGACCTGTATTTTCCCCCACACTGTAGGAACCTGGCAGAACTTCACCCCAGGGGTTCAAAGAGCAAACAATAAATATTTTTAATTTGCATAAAGCATTACATCATGGACATGGAGAATTATTACATTTACTGTACATGTGGATGGGAATTACATAACATAACCTGCCTAGCGGGAATGCCATATTCAGGTCATACATAAATTACACGATGTCTGTTTTTAAATTCTATTTCAGTTTCACGTTTTTAGCCGGTCTCATCGTACCCTATCAATCTGCTGCATGTAGATGGTGTCGGTTTCTGTTCGTTTCCCTCTGATTTTTCAGGAATCTGATCCTTTAGTCCTTGCAGCTCCATGCACACCAAACAGCAATAATAATAATAATAATAGTAGTAGTAGTATTGTTGTTATTATTGTTATTATTAATATTATTATTGCTATACATTTATACATCTGTAGCAACCCTTATAAATGTTTACTGGATCTTCTTTTCCCACTATTCTGTATTTATCCTAACCCTTGGCCTATGTTATTTAACTGTGATTAAACTGATGAGTGCCATGTTGACAATATTCAGTCTAAGTTTGATTCAATAATTCAATAATTCAATTCCAGCTCTACCCTTAGGCCTGGCCTTATCCCAACCACCTGTTGTTTTTCTGTTCACTTATGTTTTCTATTTTGTGTTTGTCTTTTTTATACAATAGAGTGCTTATCAATCTCCGACATTCTGCTAATGACTCATGGCTCTACAGCATATGGAACTATTTTTTTAAATCCCACGTTGCATCGTGCTCCGCATTACTGAACGGGCACCCGTTCCGTCGCTGCGTTTAATGCCTGAACAGTAATGTAACGGCGAGTCTTACGTCATTGAGACTGTGTTCTATTATTTTAATCTGCTCAAATGTAAACGTACTAATCATGCAGAAAAAAAAACTAATCTCACAAGAACAGAAATGAGGGTCTTGGACTCAACCGAGAGAGATGGCTTTTATAATTCATCTAAGGGCTGTAATTTGGCTCTTCGTTGGCTTTGTCCGCGCCGTTTCCTTTGCTCCGTTTTCACCCTGTTCCCCGAAATCCGGTTATTCGGCAGCGTGGTCAAAACTCCTCAAAAAAGGCGAATCTGCCCCCCAGGTAAGGTGGCTATTCTCGACCTGTCTCACCACTGCAGGTAACCTGAGCAGGATATGGACAGAGTAAATCACTTAACAGACGGCTGCCGGGTCTGTTTGGGCCCTTGTGCTCAGCTGTGACCACGGGTTTGTGTCGGGGCTGTGAAATTTGGCCCTTCTCACCGTGTGTGCTTCTCACTGATCCCCCAGACCCGGAGCTGGAAGAGGAGGCCTTATCAGCACATAGCAGGGTCTGGATTTCACACTGCAGTGGCTGAGAGAGGGAGAGAGAGAGGGGGGGTAGGCAGAGGGGGAGGGGGAGGAGAGAGGGAGAGAGACAGAGAGAATGGGGGAGAGGGGGGAGACAGAGAGAGAGATAGAGAGAGTGGGGGAGAGGGGAGAGAGAGGGAGAGAGACATAGAGAGGGGGGAAGAAAGAAGGAGGCACGGAGGAGAGAGAGAGAAGGGCCATAGCAGGAGAAAGAGAGAGAGAAAGAAAGAAAGGCAAAGAGGAGAGATAAAAAGAGAGAGAGAGAAAAAGAGATTGATAGAGGGATCATTTCAAATTTGCAACCCACATTTACTGGATCATACTAGATGGTACAGGAGAAAAACAATCCTTTCACAACACTTCAGACAATGACATGCTAATTATACACCATGTCCCCTCACAAACAAAAAACAGAACAACCGAACATACAAAAGACAAAAGAAAAAACACAGAAACAAAAAAACATCTAAAATGACACATTTAAAATTTCCCCAAATTGCTATGCAGGACATTATTAAAACCCCAAATAACAGAAAACCAGCATGAGAGGTTAACCAGCTTGTAGTGCATGTTATCTACCCACAGGCAAGAAGCCAGTCAGCCTCTCACCATCTGGACAGGGTCTAGCAATACAATAATTTCTACTTTTCCATAAAGCAAGCTTGGCCAACACAGTGGACCACTGCATACTTTTTCTTGGCCCTATACCCAGGCCAATAGAATGAGCAGTCTAATGGAAAGAGACTTCACCTAAAGCCAAACATGGCATCCCTCTCACAAAGCAAACAATCCAACCAGGCGTGAACATTCAACGATGTGGGGGTGACTCTGTTTGGAAACAAAAACGGACAACCCCCTTCCCCCCCACGCCATGGTCCAGGTGCACCAGATGTCGCCCCCGCCCCCACAATCCTCCAGTCGCCTGTTTTCTCACTGGAGAGAGAGAGCGACAGAGAGAGAGAGAGAGAGGGAGGCAGAGTGCAGGAAGGATGCAGAGAAACAGACCTCTGTTTGGCTTTTGATGTCCCTTTTCTATATGTTATTTGTTTTTGTTTTTTTGCATTAAAAAATGTACCATTAACCTAAGTCTATCAATTGCATGGGAAAAAAAGTATACAAACACATTGTTGTGAAAAACATAATTTTTGTTTTATGATACTGTTTTATAGTTTAATGTGTTAAATGTTTGTTCATGAAAAGCTTTAGCAATATACTGGAATGTCGAGACAATAAAGCATTTTGAATTTAATTTAATTGAGAGAGAAGAGAGAAGGAGGCAGAGAGAAAGAGAAGAAGAGAAGAGAGGAGGCAGAGTTACTGCCATCACTTGCTATTCTATCACTGACAGTGGGAAGCCCCCCATCCAGCCCCACCCTGCCCTGGTCCAGCAGAGCAGCCCTGCCCCAGCCCCACCCAGCCTCGCCCCACCCTGCCCTGCCTCGCTCCACCCTGCCCTGCACCAGCCCCACTCTGCCCTGCCCCAGCCCCACCCAAGGACCCTGTTATGACATATTGGGAGTAGCATACAAATGTATGCCTTCCCTCACGGACCTGAGAGAGGCTTTTGCTTGTGAAGCTCACGGTCAGGAGGGTCAGTAATGTCCTGTGCGGAGAGGAGAGCTCTTGGTCCTGCTCTGCTCAGTGGAAAAAAAGAGTCACAAATGTAATAAAGCGAGTGTCCGCAAGGTCGGTCAGAGAGGGCTGCCAGTAATCAAGATATTAGCCTTGAGTTCCCCGGGAATAAAGGAGCCCTCTACTCTGTCTTTCGCTCATTTTGCTCTCGACGCTTCCGACAAAATCTTTCCCTCTCCCCCGTGTCCTAGGTGCATCTCTCTAATCTAATTCGATTTGCGAAAAAGGAAAAAGTAGATGGAGCCTAAATGGGTTTAGACAGCAGGCCCTTGTATTTATTTTTTTATAAATAAATAAATGAAATGAAATAAAATCAAAGGGCTCGCTGTGTATGTGCCTCTTGTCTCTGTGTCTTCAAGGAGAGAACACGGTGAAGTGGAGGGACAAGTGATAGCTGGCAGCACCACGCATCTTTCTCCGTGAGGGACCCAGGGCCAACTTGGAGACGGTGAGGCGGGTCCAGTCGCGGCTGCATTCCTCCCGTCTCCCTGTCTGGATTGGAGTTGATTTGGGTCATGGTAACTGCACTCTAATTTAAAACCTTTTCCCAGGGGCTTGGATTAACAACAGTGTGCTCCAGGGGCTGCTATGGCCTCTGTCAAACAGTACCTTGGAATCAGAGGAAGTGCTCTGTTGTCGAATTAGCAGAGCAGCTCTGGAAGTATAAATAACTTGTTTTCAGAGGTAGTGTCATCAGGTAAACAGATGAAGTACAGTTTGATGCTAATTTTAGTTTGTTTTTAAGGGCTGTCCTCCCAGCATCCTCTTTGGCGGAATCACCTTTTGTCATGATGATGAAAGCAGTGCTAAAAGCTTCAGATTCAGGGGAAGGGGGCCACACGTTGAGAACCAAGGGAAGTGGGTCATATATGCTTATAACGACACAGATGATAATTCTTCTTAAAGCTGGAAAGATGATCATTTTATTATTATTTAAATAATAATAACCTTTCTGTGTATACATATAGGCTCTGTTATGGTGTGGGGTGCATTTTCCTGCCATGCTTTAGGTCATTCTGAGTGATCACCTTTATCCCAGTTTTTGTAGAATCTAGAATCTATGTAGCCCCATTGATACTGCCAACATATACCAATAAAACAATGTAGGCAACAAACCAACGTTTTGTGTCATCAAATTGACCTACCAATCCCATGAAAAAAACACTTTAGCACAAAAAATAGCATACATTTTTGTTATATATACTGCTGTGTGTTGCATGAATATGGTGTGGTTGCTGTCATATACCTGTATAATTTAAAAACTGTGTGGTCCAAGTTTTTCCCAAGGAAATGGAGAAAAAGCAATTATTTCCCTTGCTTTAACCAACTGAAATGAGCTCTTTAAAGAACTGATAAGAATTGAAAAGAACTTAAGGCGACTGGAGGAGAGAAAAAAAAGGCTACTGACAGTTTTTCAGATTATATCTGTTCAGCATTCAATGCAACTTAAAACAAATCTTTTCAAATGATCACCGAAGCATTTCTGAGAATGATAGTGGGGTTATACACCCTTTCAGACAGGATGGACATACAGACGGATAGGGCTCTGTAATGGCAATGGGAAACCATCAACAAAAAAAATTAAACATCCAGCCTGTTTAAACATTGCATTTCACATTTTATGCATTTAGCAGACCCTCTTGTCATCCAGAATGACTAACACAGTTTACATTCCTTAACATAATTAATTTACAGCTGGATATTTACTGACGCAATTCAGGCTGAGTACCTTGCTCAAGGGTGAAACAGCGCTGCGACAACAGGGAATCAAACCTGCTACTTCTGAGTTAGACGCCCAGTTCCCTAACCACTCACCCACACAGCCACTCGCGATTCAACGGCGGCCCGTACAGCAACTCTGGGAGATAATTTCCCAGACCGAGCGGCACTCTCTGTCTGTGAAATGTATTTAAAGTGAGAAATAAAGGGGAGACAGGGACTGAAAAAATATAATCCATAGATGGGCGGGGGGAGGGCCTTCTGTTGTGTATTCCTCAAAAAGTCCCCACTGTTGCCGCGGTAACATCAAGAGGGACAACTCTCAGGCAGACTCTTGGATGTTGGGCGGTGGGATGGGAGGGGGTGTGGGAGAGAGAAGCCGAGAGGACACAGAACCTCAACACAGAGCTATGAAGGGCTTTGTGAGTAATGCCAGGCGTCGCAAACAAGCAAAGCCGCGCTGAGGTGACTTTCAGGACCACAAGCTGTCGCTTTTATGAAGGCACAATGTGGCCATTAAAAGAGGGGCTCTTTTCACGGTGGCGCACGGACCAATGAGGGACGGTGGTCTCTGATGGGCTGCGGTTGGCAGCTGTGGTTAGTGGGGGTGGGGGAATAAATGTCTGTTTCGACCCGCTCATGCTCCCGAACTTGGACACATCTCATCCTGCAGGCATTCGCTAAAAGTTCTGATTGTGTCCATTCAATTATATTAAAGGGCGTAATGGCACACGAGAGCAGACCGGGCCTCGAAGTGCACACACGTTAAGTGGATGGTGTCATTCCGTCCTGCCCCGTACCTCCAGAATGAAGTCATGCCTTGGCAGCTTCTCATAGGACCGTGAGGAAGTGTGCGGAATCGCTCGAGGACACGAATTAAGCGTGGTCACATATTGTTGATTGTCTGCAAATTGTTGGCGGAGGCATTTTGTCAGTGCGGGTGGCATTTCATTATGTCATCGTGTGGTATGCCATTAGACAGAGTTGTTAGGAAGTGAACGCAGAAGGGGACATTAAACAGCAAATCCCGTCTGTGGAAGCATAACTCACGAACAGTACAATGAGCTGAATCATAAGCTAAATATGATTTCTCATTTCATCTTTATGGACTGAAACGCTGCATAAAAATTCAAAACCAATGATATTTAGAAAGCAGGTAATTTTTTTTACCCGAGTGCGATTTATGTCTAGTACCCTCTGGTGGTATCACAATGTGTAGAGACTGTGTAGGTACTGAGGAATTTGATTACTTTTGAAACTTTCATTTTTTCCGCTTTGGAGAGACAAGACAATGCATTGTTCTTTTGATGCAATATTGACAAATGATGACACAAAGTCAGAGCAAGAAGAATCGATGCTTATCTAATAGTCAGGCCAAATATTCTGGTGGAGATTGTGGAGGAATTTGTTGTCCATACAAATCGATGAAATTGAGGAGAAGATTCAATAGAAGCTTACTGAAATGGGTGACACACACGCACAAATTGAAGTTTGCCGTGCCTGCCATATGTCGCGGTATCCATTTTGCCAGTCGTTACAAAATTAACAGCATGTAATTTAGTTTTTCCAACATCTTGTGACCGGCCCCCAAGCAAGTAAATACAGCCACAGCTCTCTGGTTCCACATCAAGTCAATTATACGGACATGAAACAACTGGATGGACATGCCGTTATACAAACTATTTTGTCCCCCCCACCCCCTGAAAGTGGTAAAAATCTATGTTTAGGAACAAATTATTATTAATCTCTTCTGCTGGGGGGGCTGGAGGTGGTGTCTCTAACTTCCCCTTGAACTGACAAAGCAGAAACCACGAGACATCAACTTATTTTGCAGGTGAGCCAAATCATTATATTAGCCAGATTTATAGGTTCATGAAAGTGGTTATTACCCTGATGGTGCTTCGCTGATACCTCTCCCGGACGTCTTTATGAGGGTGGTGATGTTCACCTTGCCCTGACAAACGAGAGAGCACAACAATTATATTACTGTGCATCTGCTGTGCACTGAAACTTGTCGGGTGGATGTTATTTCTTACGGAGATATTCCGCCATGTGCCTATTAAGATTTTTAGGGCTGAGTTTCTTACTGCCTTTCAAGTTTCATTATGGAGCTCTAACACCCCATGAAGTAGCCTTACACTGTACCGTATATGTGTGGCAGTGTAATATACTGGTTAGGGAGCTGGGCTTGTAATGCAAAGGTTTCTAGTTCGATTCCCTTGAGCTAGACTTAACCTGAATTGCTTCAGTAAATATCCAGCTGTGTAAATGGATTGTATGTAAAGAGGTGAAGGTGAACCACGTAAGTCACTCTGGATAAGAGTCTCAGCTAACTACCTGTACTGTAAAGAGGGGGAAAGTGATTAAGAAAGGGAAAAAAATCTTTAAATTGTACAAAAATGCCTTATGAAATATTTATGTCTGATGTACAGCCAGGTTATCATAATCCCTCATTAATGTGTCTGTAAAATAAATGTAGCAGTTATTCATTTCTTATTAATCCCACCTCCACTGAACTGCACTGAAAATGTTACAAAATATCTGAAGTATTAAATATTTTTAAAAATGTAAATGTCAAAAATACCCCTGACGGCCTACCCCATATTACATCCTCCATAGTCTGTCATGGTTTCTGAAACTGCCCGGCTTTATGTTTTCATACAGTTAACTGCCCAAATAAAGTAAACACCAACATAAACTGTCTTAATAGGGTGCTGGACTGCCACAATCCACCAGAACTGCTTCAATGTGCCCTCGAATAGATTCTACAAGTGTCTGAAACTATTGGAGGGATGCAACACCATTCTTCCACGAGAAATTCCGTTATTTGGTGTTTTGTTGATGGTGGTGGAAAACGCTGTCTCAGGCTCCGCTCCAGGTATCACTCCCATCAGGATAGAAATGCTTCACCACATGCTTCACACGAAGGTGATCACTCAGAATGACTTTGTATATATCAGTGTTTACCTTGCCCTCTACGGGGCTGAGTGGACCTAAACAATGTCAGAAAAATGCACCCCACACCACAAAAGAGCCGCCAGAACCCTTCATTTACTCAAGGCTTTCCTTTATTTTGGCAGTTACCTGTAGTTAACAGGACTGGAGCTCTCCGTGTTGTTTCTTGCTCAGGTTACAGAGAAAGGCAGAGATTCATGTAACATACAAATCTGCTCTTTGTCCCGCATGCTGCAGGCTTGTCCCGCACGCTGCGCGTCTCTGCGACGATGCAGCCCGATGCACACACTGATCTCTGATCTCTGTCTGCCCTCTGTCCCTCACCAGAGCGTCAGAAGCCTGGTTCAACATGCGTCCTTCACCCCGACTTACTCGTGAATGCAAGCGTTAGCATTTTCTTCTGAAATTCCCTTCATGAATTGAACATTAAAAATGAAAAAAGATTCCTGCACACTGCACATAATAATGAAAATAATAATGATAATAGATGGTAATAATAATGATAATAATAATGATAATAGATGGTAATAATAATGATAATAATAATGATAATAGATATCATCACCAGCAGAGACAGTGTGCGGGAATCCTTTTTTATTTTTACTCATTTGATTTTCTCCTACCCACCTGTCCTAGAGACTGTTACGCAGGTGAGCAAAAGCATTTTTCTTTTGATTCATTCACCAAAAAATGCCCATAAATTCTGTTAATTATTTTTTATTTTTTTATATATATATATATATATTTTGTTTCTATTAATTTATTGACTTTCAAAGTGTTTCGCTGAATTGATATGGAATTCACGATAACCAGTGATAAAAAATGTGGTTATGTTATTTGTTTAAAAAATAGCTGGAATTGACCCCCACACACACACACACACTCTGGTACTAAACTCACCAAACATTATTTTGCACATCGGAGTGAGAAGTTAGTCAGGCTCATAGTTATGAGCTCGACAAGCGAGGCTAGTTTTTCCTAACTATGTAAAATATAGAGGGCTTTGATAGCCAGACCTCACCGTAGATCTGTTGGTCTGTGCAAATGGTTATTACCATGCACTGTGCACAATTTAAGCATCCCTCTGAAATACACATTCGAGTTGACAATTTAAAAATTCAGCTTTGCTTAGAGCATCCGGCTAAGGGTGAAAAATCCATTTGGCTGTCCACTCACACACATTGCTGGATGTATTGCTTCTGTTTTGTGAAAATTCATGTTGAACCATAACCCCCATCCAATAGGCAACCATCCAAATTTGATATTACTCATTTGACTTTTTGTTTATTTTTTATATCCCACATTTCATGCGCATGGTGAGTCTTGCCACAAAATGGCTGCCGTACATCAGCCAGGTTAGGGTGATGTGTAGTGTGGTTGGTTGAGGTAAGCCCCCACCCCCTTCACTGTAAAGCGCTTTGAAAAGTGTAATGTAAATGCAATCTATTATTATTTATTATTATTATTTTCATTATGACAAGGTGATGTTCTCTGAATGAGGCTGCCCAGGCCAGGGCTGTTTCATTGTGTTGTGAGTATGCTAGGGGTTGTGTGACTGACATGAGCTTTTAGATATCCTCTAAACTCTTGTAAAAAAAAGGGAATTCATTAGAGTCCGTGCTGTATCCCCTTATTGTGTTGCTGAAATATCGCGTCTCCTCGATTTGTGGGGGCTCCCGGTAGACAGAGGATCACTCCCCGGGGCTTAAGTTAATACTTTAAACAATGAGAATGGCATAGCAAAAATAACGCCAACCGTCCCCTGCTTATCAGTCCGAGCGGGAGGGGGGGATTACAAGGGAAATGATTCATTAACACTGTTGCCACCGAACGCGGTTAAAGCATGATTGGCATGTGGAGCGACCGGGAACATTTGTTCGAGAGAAGGGAGGGGTAAGAGAGGAGGAAAAATAGAAGGGGTGGGGAGAGGACGGAAGAGAAGGAATGAAAGAAAGAAAGTTTTAATGGCAGATTGTGTGGAGCTGCGGAACCTGAAAAGCGTGTCGGCGAATCGGCGAACACATGACGACGGGCTTCAATGTGTTTACACCAACAGAACCAAACGCGAATCTTCTTTAAGGATATATACAGATTTTACTGTGCGTCTCTCTCTCTCTCTCTCTCTCTTCCTCCCAGAACGGCTCACATGCACGCGTAACCTTGACGATGCTCACCTTTCCTTACAGGATGGACGGCAGGTATGTTTTAAGGGCGGCGCGGGGGTTTCTGGGTCACGGAGGGATTTGTTAACTTATTACAGTGTCTGAAACGAGGCCCTTATCTTCACCCGGCAAGTCTTTGGCAGACCCGCTGCGATTGCATTGACCCTCCTAGTGGAAGTAATAGATATTAGAAAATCTCCCCACTGTGTGGGGAGGGGGGGGATTGTGTGTCAGAAAACTGACAGGTTCAGGGAGTAGACTTGAACGGACATACCACTGTGGCACAGGAATAGAGCACAAGAAGCACATTTTGTTTTTGCTCTTTTTTTGTGTGCGTTTTGTTTTTATTGCATTATTTTAAAATGAAGAATGACGTGTGCAAGCATTCGTCATTGTACCACTATTGAATATTCAATAAAGGATGATGATGATGAACTGTGATTTATATATTTGTATTACTAATAATTATAATAGTACTCATTGTAAGTCATTTTATTAAGCCAATTATTACCAATGAACAAATGGCCAAATACAAATTCACGAATTTAAGTAAATTTACAGAAAACGTATAAATAATTTATGCAAGCTAAAATTTAGCAGCATATTGATGCAAGATGTATTGATGGTGTGACCATATTTATTTTATTTTAGTTTGAAATGACTTTAAGTTAATACTTTCCACTGCTGTCTACATCCAGGGAAATATACACAGTGATGACAATTAAAATGATCAATTAACAAAATGAATTGTGGAAAATGTTTTCTCATGAACATACAGACCGGGCTGCAGAAATGCTGGTGTAGAAACATAAGTGCGGTGCATGTTCTCCGCTGAAACTAAGACGGAGTGGTGGGGGTGAAAAATGCATGGCTCGGCGATGCTATCTGTGACCGTCAGTGACCCGCCACCTGTGTCATCAGTGACCCGTCTCCGTTTGCGGTGGGCTCCTCCTGGCGGTGCGACGGACCGCGCGTTCCGAGACCTGTCCAGTCTCGGAGGAAGGCCCCTCTTTTCTTTGTCTCTCTCTCCCGCAAGGTCACCGTCACAGACGGTGGGATCCGCGTTAACTCAGAGATGCCGCGTCCGAGCGGGCTCAAAGCGGCGCTACGGAGAGCGTGCGATTACAAGTTGGCCCGTGTGATCGTTCGCTCCACCATATGCATGTCTGGCACAAGGAGAATTGAATGGTACCTGGTGGTGTTTTTAAGTATTTAAGTGCATTGATTCTGTATATGCATGTTGTCACATTTTTGCTTTGACATATAAAAGCTAAAACCTTGTGCCTTCATCCCAGACATGAAGAGAGGCGGCATGAAGCCTGGCTTTCGGTCTAAGCCCGTAAAGAGGTACTGAAAATGCTATACCCGCTTTTCCTGTCAAGCAAAAGGAGAGAGATAAAGTGACACCAAACTGTGATTCGGAAAATAAACTGCAAAAAAAATGTTTTGAAAAGAAACGCTTTGAGATCCGAGGACTTTAATGTGGCTTGTCTCCCGAATCAGAGGCTACGTGTGCCCGCTCCGGCTGGATGTTGGAAAATTGGATCCGACTCACATAGGAACTCAAACCGTTCAGGACGGGTTTCTTTGCGTCGAAGAAGCTTGGCACATGTGGCTTGATGACTTGGCAGCTCTGTCATTAACAAACGATAGAAGCCAAAGCGGAAAAAAAGAAGCACAAATCACAAGGCCAGGAAGAGCAGACAAGAGCTCTGCCACTGTTGGGCGAAATAAACGAGCAACATAAAGGTACTGTTCAAACGAGCGTGATGTGTGTAAATACGCTTCCAGACCATGTTCCCAGAGCTTCATCCTTCAATTTTCACTGTAACACTTAATTTGTGCCGCACTCCCGAGCTAGCAGCCGCATATTAACCCCGCACTGAAGCAAAACTGTCTGGTCTCTAATTCCTCTACTGATCCAGTATCTCCCAAAGCATGTGAGAGATGGAAAAAATATATATCCTTGCTTACTTTAGAACCAGAAAGTGAACTTTTTTTTTTTTCGTCTACTAAAGGAAGAAAGAGAAATTAGCCAGCAGGAAGTTGATGGGGTTGATAAGGCTTCCTAAATATAATTTCTTATCTATATTTTAATTTGAAACAGCTGGGGGAAAATAGGCAGAGTTGTCAGTCAGGCTTTTAATTAAAATCCGAGGGAGGGTTCTGAATCTCCAACTAAGGTAGCAGATAAACTCCCGCCATTTGGGGCGATTTCTGTTAGTCAAATTAAGAGGGATAAAAAATGTTCCAAATTAACTTTGCGCACGTTCAATGAGCATCAGGCGCGAAATATTAAGAATCGCCAGAGACGGCATTCAAAGCCTACTGGAGAAATGTGATTTAAACGGCAGGAACATGGATTCATATTCGAATGGGGGCTTTGCCTACTGCTCTTTCATGCTAATCGTTTGACTGGAATCTAGAAAGAAGGGCGCTGAAACTATTGCGCAAAAATAGATAAATCTACAGGTTATTAAAATACTATAGCAAAGAGAGTAGATACATCTGCAAGTTATTAAATAACATGAATGTAATTTTCGGTTTAAATAGGCTACCCTAATCTTAATTTACATTTTTAGAAGAAGAAAAAAGGTGTAGGCCTAACACAGTTGTACTAATATTGTACTTATGGCGGAGCAAGCTCACGCATAACATTTAAATTATTTTCATGACTTGATTGTTTAGGGAGCCCTTCAAGATTATCAATATAAACAGGAGGAGGGGATGAAGTGCGCTCGGTATAACATTGGCATTGCCGCAACCTTGTCAGCCTCTGTTCAAAATAAATAATAATACGTTTAAAAATGAATAAAACATAGAAGGCTACATCACCACACCTTATTCTCTTTTCATTCGTCTTTGACCTCGGAGTGCCCCCGCGCGGAAGCATAACACAATCACGCATTTGTCTGATTCGTATAGCATATCTTCCGCCTTCGCCCCGGCTAGCTTCACTTGGCTGCAGGAACTGCGGGCAGCCGGAACGGAGCTGCTTGTCTATTATTGAACCGTCTATTAATCATGGCCGGCACTGTCTCTGTGACGGGCCGATCGCATGTCAGATAAAACGGTAACGGGAGTGGGAGAACACGCTTCTGTTCTGATACTACTTGTCCAACAGCAAAGATCTGGACCGACAGAGACTTCTACAGCGCCCGGTACACGAGCCCCCTGTCAATGCTGTGATTAATTACAGGTTGAGTAGACCGGGTGACGTTCATGTTGAAGTTACGTTGCCTATTTTTCCACGGGTGCTTTTAGCGTGTTTTTTTCCCTGTCACAGAATCCAATTTCGTTATCAAATATTTAAATAATTAAGAAGAGAAGAGAATGGACTTAATGCATAATTCGCATGTTCTTTGTTTAGATGGCTGTTACTGTTCAGTTAGCATAGTCGTTTTGGCCTGCTGTTCTCCAAGCTAGAAATAACGAGATGTTCTACTTGTAATGTAAAGACAGTGGTTTAAGAAATCTGTCAAATCATTCTTTCAAATTGTTTGTAAAGACGCATTTAAGTAAAATAATTATACATTTTTGCACCAGATGTGATTGCATAAACTGGAAAGATTAACTTCATATGACTTTAAAATCAAGCAGGGTTTTCTATTCATTCGCATGAACGGGACTGAATGACAATAAAACGGGTTTCAGAAAACTCTTCTGGCTCTCCTTTTGAATTCCTCGCATAATGTTTCCTCCATCCACATACAATCCTACTTCATTATGCGTAATGTCAGATTTTTAAGGAAACACTGAGAAAGTTACAGATGTAAAGCTAAAATGAATTTGATATTGAATTACCGGAGCCTTTGAATGCTTAATCCTTAGACTTGAGGGAGAATTAACTTTTCTAAGATAGCTAAATCCGCCCACTCCATATATTAAAACCGTGTGCGATCAAAAGTTGATTTAATAAGGATATCGAGTTTACGTATCATTAACATAACTGTGCTCGAGTTTAATTACGGAATGAGAAGATAATATACGTGCCATGGCTACGGAGGGTCCTCTGTGTTTGGACCGTCACGGTTCGCGGTTTTTGCGTGGAGGGGGGAGGTGCGGAGATTATAACGGCCCCAGGATCAATAAAGCGTAATGGGTTTGGCGGATAAAGAAACAACGGGGCCTCGGATGTCGATGAATCTGTTAATCTGTGTCTCACTAGCCGCAGCCGGCTAGACTATACGAGCCCACTTGTAGATGGTTGATACCGGTGTGCCGGTTTTTCCCCCAGACAAAAGGCCCTGACTTCAGCCGCAGTCCCCTAATTCACTGATATTGATACCTTCACCGACATGGTAGAGGCACGAAAGTCTGTGTGTGTGAGGGTTTGAGTTTGTGTGTGTAAGACAGAGAGAGAGTATGTGTGAGTGGTTGTGTGTGAGATTGTGTGTGTGTGTGAGTGAGAGAGAGAGAGTATGTGTGAGTGTGTGCTTGTGAGAGAGAGAGGGTTTGTGTGTGTATACACGCAGCCATGCCAGGATATCTTTACAAGCTTTTAAACAGAAAAGAACAATAGCGCTCCAACAATGTGTATACTGCATAATGGATACTTTAGTTTTGTAAATCCATATTTTTTCTTTTTTCTCTTTAAATGACTGTACGACCCTGGTGTGGTCTATTTTGCTATTATTCCCGTTTCTCCGACAATGCAGTGTTTGCGGGCTTTTGCCGTGGTGGTTTACAAATGTTTGAAGCTGGAGGAACACTCCTGGTCAGGCTTGATAAGCCAGGCGAATATGCGCCCCGCTATTCTCTTATCAGACTGACATTTTCCCAACGCCCCATGCCAGCCTCTGCCGCGACTCCCACCGAGAATTAGCATGAAAAGGACATGCCTGTTTTTAAAAGAACATTGCGCACGCCGCACACACACACGCATGCACACGCGAAACGGGACATGCTTGGCCCAGGATCTAGGACACACCTTGGCCCAGCCCTCAACTGTGCTTGCACTACAACACAAGGGCCTCTCTGGCTTTGTCTTGCCACTGTGCAGGCTGAGTGACAGGTGGACATGTTTCCCAGGGGAAGGGGGTCTACAAACGAGGCATGGTGCCATGGCGCTTGGCCTTTGTGGCGTTGATGCCATTTGGCTCAAGTGGGGGGGCATTTATTCTCAGTGATTGCTCAGTGATTCTCAGTCTGCACTCTACCCCAGTCTGGGCCGCAATCAGGGCAAATCAGGGCCTTTCTTTCAGTTACGGCCAAAGGGAAGGCTTCCCGTCAAGCCCGTAAAATAATCCCTCAAATAGCATTCACTTTGACAATACCAGAGGAGGTGGAAAGGTAAAATTTAAAATGTGCATTGCAAAAGAACCCCTGGCTCATTTTAAAAAAACTTTGAAAAAACATGATACAATTTTTGTACTTTGTATTTTGTCTGATTATAATAATTGCCCTCCAGCTGCAGTGGTCTGAGGCGCTCGGGGTCGTAGTCGAATACTCAGACCATTTGGCCTCCCATGGGGGTTTCAGCATTCTTACTTTACCCTTTACAAACTGCGTACGCACAGAGCCATTAAGGTCCGCCTTTATTACCTGTGCTTGCCCTTGCCTGTAGGTTGATAAATGAACAGCTGCTCCACAATTACAGTTTGAGGTTAGCGGTTCTAAGACAGAAACACTGTGGTGTTTGTGTCACTGTGAGGTTTTATCTGACTCACCAGCCACAAATGAGATTTCACTGGCCTGGCCGGGGTTCTACTGGGCTTCTCTAGTCAGCATCCCTCCTGTCGTTAAATCCAAAGGTGCGTTGCAGGGGTGGAAGGGCGAGACCAGGGGCTCAACTGCAGAGGCCATTCCGAAACGTGTGACATTTTAGAGAACATTAACTCGAGAACCAATTCCGTTTCTAAACATGTGACGTTTTCGAGAGCGGGAACTCGGAAACCGAGGCTGTTTCTAAACAGGTAACGTTTTAGAGAACAGGAACTTGAGAACCGAGGCCATTTCTAAATGCGTAATGTTTTAGAGAGCGGCGGGAGTCATCATCATGTGTCAAAGACCCATATTTCCTGTTTAATAAAGGCAGTTCCTGAATTGAAACTTTAAAACCCTTTCTGGAAGGACGCAGTGTTTGTCGATGTTTGGTTGCTGGGTCGGTAGGGAAGCAGGCAGTGCTAGGAAGAGCTAATTGCTAATTGCTTAGAGGTTTCCAACATGTTATTTGGCAATAGTTGAGCAGTGTTACTGATAAACAAGCCATGGTTTCCTCTATTGCCAAATCCATTAGGAGTGCACTAATGCCTGTCAGAGAAAAAGCATTATAATACACAAAATGAATGCGGCTGTATGAGGTGCTGGCTTGATATTTTAAGAAAAGGGTGTAAACAGGGAGATAAGGGGAGACGGGAAATTGGGAGCGATAGCCTTCAGCCATGAGAGGATTTTGAAGGGATTTACTTTTCATTAGATGGAGAAAGTAAGTAGAATCTGGGGGTATGATAAAAATTCCACTCTTTTGAAATGGGAGAAGGGCAGGGGGGGGCTTCAGCATTTTACAGGAGAGACATAAGTCAAAGATTTATTTTATTTCATTTTTATTATGTTTCACAAGTCAGAACTTGTGGCAGGAGGCTTATGTTTCTAAGGAGATTGCATTACATTGTGAAGGATGCTAAAGTTTAGGATGAAAACGTGGCAATATTATTTATTTTTTTGGAACATAAAGAGGATTTGATGAAATGTCTAGCTTTTTGAGGCAGGAATGAGAAACTCTGGCTGAATGAAGTATGTAGCATGCAGAGGTGACAGTCATTTTGGATTTTGGAGAACAAACTTTTCGGGGGCCTCTCTCAATGCGAAAAAGTTATTTGAAGTGTGTTGTTGAGCGGTTATGTCGCCTACGCAATGCCCGCGTAACTCCCACACAATGCCTCTTGTGTTCATAATGACACCTCCTGACAGGCACTGTTTAAGATAGCCTGACAGGCACTAGGTATGAGAGCATGACAGGCACTGAGTTAACAGCACTATTAAAGATAAAAATGTTAAGACTGCAAGTGCATTTGTTCTAAAATGGTATGAACCAAAACATTAATGCAACACAACAGACTGCCATGCTGAACCTCCAACATGACATACATCATAGTACAGTGATGATCTCCACTTGAACACTCAAAACTAGCACATGTACACACACAAACTCACTCCTGCGCACACATTCTCACATACATGCACAAATGCATGCACACACACAATTGCACTCCTGCATGCATACATGCACACCTGCACACATACGTACACACACGCACACTTGCACACATACATGCATGCACACACAAACAAAATTACTCATGCATACACACAACCAGACACAGAAAAGCGCTCACACATGCGCATGCAGACTGTAAGGTTATTTAAGGGACAACAATCAATAATGTTCTATTAACTCCCGCCTAATCTCCATAATGAGCTTCATTGCGCCAATTAATCATCCTTTTCCAAAGTACCCCCCTTCCCACCACCACAAGGACTTCCTCAGAGAGAGGGTGGACCCCCACACAAAAGCCCTGCACCCTCGGCAGTGTTAAGGAAAGTGGTTCGGAACCCCTGTAGACCCATCAGCTAGTGGACATTACATTTTTGGGTCTCCCCTTTATACCAACTGGCTCTAATACCTATGAACTGTACCTACATGTAACTGCAAAAATAAAGGAAACACGTGAGTAAATGAGAGATACTGGCAGCTCTGTTATGGTGTGGGGTGCATTTTCCTGGCATGGTTTAGGTCCACTCAAACCCTTAGAGGGCAAGGTAAAAGCCTGACAAAGCCATTCTGAGTGATCACCTTCATCCTATGGTGAAGCATTTCTATCCTGATGGGAGTGGTTTATTCCAGGATGACTATGCCCCCCATCCACATTTCTCATGGAAGAATGGGGTTGCATCCCTCCAATACAGTTACAGACACTTGTCATTGAAACTGTTCTTGTGGCTCGTAGTGGCCCAACACCCGATTAAGACACTTTATGTTGGCATTTCCTTTATTTTGGAAGATACCTGTAAGCCAGTAACTTTTTTATTTGACCTTCATTTAACCAAGGATGTCAACTGAGAGTGGAATTTTCTTTTGCAGTGACAACCCAGGGAATCAAAGTGAGCCAGGGGAATGCGATGGATTGGGCAGCCAATCAACCAGCATTTACAGTCGAACTCGTTTTGGCCCATTGAAATGGTCCTCTCCCAACAACCATTTTACAGTTTGCGTGCTCCATTTCTTACCCCTCCAATTGGTGCAATAGCTTTTGACCCGGACCACCCATTAAATGACTGCTTTCTCAAAATGCCCTCTGGAGCTAGATATATGTGCTTGCTTGGGGACAAACATTGATCGAACCGCAACTATAACTTATGAATGGGTTTCCCTTTTCACCTTCTGGGCCCTGATACCTGTGTGGATAGACTGCAGTACGTGCAGGTACAGGTGTTTACACTGAACATTGTTACACTGTGCGGAGCACCACACACACCTGTGCCATCAAAGGTGCTAAAGGCCAATGTAGAAAAAATGCATTTAGATTAAAGTTACAGCTAGAGCCCGAAAAAAAAATACAATAAGTTATCTCAGAGATAGAAAAGTCTGGATTTGAGGGTTGGAGGGGGGGGACTTCTCTGCCACCAAAAATCAATAATTCATTTCCTGGAACAAAAAAAATAGAAGGAGGGAAGAGGGGAAAGCAGGGCTCGCAAATACGTCAAATTATTCTGGACGCATACAGAATCAACCTCACTTACCCCCCTTTCGTAAATATTTATCTGAAGCAAACAAAAGGCTAAAATGCAGTCGAGTTTATGTGTTTTAGCTCCTCCGCAGCCCTCTGCCGCACCCCAGACTGTCTTTGCACAGGTGGCCTTTTCCACATATGTCAGGTTATCTCATTAGTAGATTAATTAATAACAGCCACCGGTCTTTGAGCATGTGCACTGTTTACCATTAGCACTTTGATGTTAATTAGCCGCCGTCATTATGCAGGGAAAATCACAGTACGATGTGATAATCTCATCAAACGTCAATATTATTTAGATTCATATCACAAACAAAATATTGAATAATGTCTTGGCTATGGGGGGGATTCATGGTAATTAGAAAGTCTCATCATTTTTTTTCCTGAAATTAGTTCTGTGGTTTCAGCTGGAATTAGAACATCAGTACTGGTCATACATTACACATTTTTTACATTTCAAAATTATTATTAGCATAGTGTAGAATAAGGAAATTAGAAATGGTATAATTTGCCTAATTTGGACTAACTGATTCTTGGCTACAATTCTAAGTTCAACTGATGAAATGTTTTCATTGTTTCAGGAAGCATGGCTCTTTATAGTGTGGTACTGGGTCCTCACACATTCAATGGCTGCCTTGTTCTATTACACTTAATTGTAAGCTTCCAGTGTAGGTTGCCTGATGTAAACTGATCTGCATTCCATATGGACGTATTCAACCTCCAGCCAGTTCTAGTTGCGGTGGGGCAAGTCCCGGGTGGGGGTGGGGGGGAGGTGGTTTGGGGCTCCTGAACCAATCTGTCCTGTCTGTGCATCATGCAAACAGAGAGATATGCATCAAAAAACAATGGAACCTCAATGCATTCTCCCGGCTCACACGTATGTGTTTATCAGCAGCTAGAAGCAGGAGTTGGGTGCAGCTGTGTGCCTGGAATGCTAATTATGTGCCTTGAGTGCAGTGGTAATATTCTGAACTTAAGTGCAGCAAGACTGGTAGAATTGTTGTTGTAGTACGTAACAAGCAATAATGGTAATGGAATTAGCAAATAAATAAACACACACACATACTGCCAAAATAAAGGCAACACTTGAGTAAATTAGGGATGCTTTAAATGGGTGCAGTACCGCGAGTGTCTGTCTGGGAGTGCCACGGCCGGTATCAGCTGATAGGCTCTTCCAACAACCCCTCCTCCCACCTGGCTGGGACTCTCCTAGCCCTTTGAATGACCCTCATGTTACCAAAGTGTTGCTTTTATTTTGGCAGCTACCTATATACACGACCGGTCAAAAGTTTTACAACACCCCCATTTTCCAGTTTTTACTGAAATGTAAGCAGTTCAAGTCAAGTGAATAACCTGAAATGGTACAAAGGTAAGCGGTAAACTGCCAGAGGGGTTTTTTTAGTTTAGGTTACCAAAAACTGAAAAATAATGTAAATTTTTTGGCAGTGAGTAGTTCCCTACAACAGCAAAAGGCACTTGGAAACTGGAGGAAACTCCACAAAGAAATCAGAAGACAAGTTTCTGAGAGTCAACAGCGTACGTGATAGGTGGCTCACAGAACAACAGCTTCAAGCACAGCTTAACACTGGTCGAAGTAAGGAAGTCTCAGTTTCAACTGTGAAGAGGAGACTTTGAGATGCAGGTTTGACAGGTCGAGTGGCAGTAAGAAAGCCATTGCTAAGATGGCAAAATAAGAAAAAGAGGCTTGCCTGGGCCATGAAGCACTGCCAGTGGATTACTGAAGACTGGAAGAAGGTCTTATTTGAAAAAATAAAAATTTGAAATCTTAGGTTTTTGCTGGATCTGAGGATCTATTTGAGTGACTGTTAACCCATGTTAACCCATTACTTGTTCCCTGAAAAGGGCATTTTTTAATAATTCTGAAATGTATATTATTTTTCAGGGTTTTTTTAAACCTCTGGCAATTTACCGCTTACCTTTGTACCATTTCAGGTTATTCACTGGACTTGAACTGCTTAAATTTCAGTAAAAACTGGAAAATGGGGGTGTTCTTGAATGAGCATACTTGATAACGTTTTGCGGTCAAAACGGACATTTACATATCTGCAGATCCAAATCAATACGTAACATTATTGTGCATATAACTCTGACACCCTCAGGGAACTGGGCTGTAACGTATTTAAAGGAAGAAAAGGAGAGAGACCAGACGTTTACTGTCCCTCACTGGTACCTGGCAGAGATAACAGGTCGGAGAACCGTCTGGTTCTGTAATGTGAATCCAATCAGAGATGTGTTCTTATCTTTTTCCCACTCCACAGCACAAAGTGAACTTTGAATTGATTCTCTCGATACATGAAAGCACCCCTCACAGAATACAGCAGGCAGCTGATGGAAAATTCTCCTCTAATAAAGGTATACCTACAATAGCTAATGTCAAGGCTGCCAATGGAAGGACTTTGCACTTCACACTTGAAGGGAGTAAACCTGAACATTTTAATCTTTAATTTAATCTTTTTTACAACCAAAATATGTATGTAAGGATTCTTCAGTTATGTAGTAACGCGTAGTTAGATAATAAATCCCTAGTATTGCTACAAACTGATGCCGCTCGTCATCTTGTTACCAAATTACCAAAAGTATTAAAAGTCTATATTCTGTTATACAGATGTACAGGTAACTTTCAAAATAAAGGAAAGACTTCTGTAAATGAAGGTTTCTGGCAGCTCTGTTATGGTGTGGAGTGCATTTTCCTGGCATGGTTTAGGTTCACTCACCCCCTTAGAGGGCAAGGTAAACAGCAATAAATACAAAGCCCTTCTGAGTGATCACCTTCATACTATGGTGAAGCATTTCTATCCTGATGCGAGTGGTCTCTTCCAGGATGACAATGACAATATTATAAATGACAATATATATATATATATATATTTAGGGTCCATGCATCCATGACGGATCAACAGGGATGGACAGACGTCACTGGTGTGCAACGCTAAGCGGCAACTTCAAAAGACTGCTAATAGGTGACCTAGTACAGTAGCGTTTCACCTCCCTCACTGTAACGCTACATAAAACTAGCATGCACCTATTGTCCTTTCTCTTTCTCTCTTTCTCTTCCCTCCATTCCCTACAAGAAAGGGAGTGGAAAGCTCTGAGGAGAGACAGACCTCACTCTTCAGAGTAATCTCTCCCTCACAACCTCTAGATCCGCATCCAGTGTTATCTAACTCTCAAAGAGATAAAACTATTTGAATTAGAAGTTCACGCCTTTACTCCGGCAACCCCGTAGAAAATTGACTGTATCCACCACTGGATCAGTTTTATTAGCCACACTTCGCTATCACTCTGCAACATAGCAAGTGAACTTCAACATGCATACAAACCATCTATTGTGTCCAAATCCACCAACAAGCTGCAGGAACAACTCACCAGGAGGACAGACAAATCTCTCCCAATGGGAAGAAAGCACTATGGATTTGTCATGTCGGACATCTGCAAACAACCTTTCTCCAGCGACACAACCTGACTCAACCAGCCACGAGAACCTTCCTACCCACACAGTAAGACTGATACAAACATCCAGGCTTAGATTAGTGGACTTATGTTTGTTGTTTATTTTAAATGTACTCCAGAGTGTATTCATTGTGTTTTGTGCTACAACTAGCATCGCATAGCTTGGATAGTGGTACCATCTATTACTAACGTTTATTTACGACCCGCCTTCTTTTAACCAAGATCACTGCATGTGATCGTAGGAACCATTCCACTAATATCTAAAACATTATTATGTATTTGATAATTAACTCAATAGCTTCATTTTGGTGAATAGTGTGTGTTCCGATGTTAATTAACTAATCAATAGTTCTAAATCCTACCATTTTGCTTTTATTTATCCCCTTTTCTCCACTGTACATTTTAGTCTGTTTTGTTGTTTAATAAATTATATTTAGTTGAACCTGGTTGTCAGTCTGATTATTGTTTGGATAAATACTTATAAATAAATATGAAATTGTCATTTTGATATGAATTAAGATGGCTATTCATGTTTTGTCGCATGGTATAGTTGACCAAGCCACATACATTTCTATTATATTATTCATTATTGTAATTGTGATATTATATATTGAAATTCATGAGTATAAATAATAGTGAAAATATATGATCGGTCTTGGATATCCCTTTACAGGGCCCAGCAACCCATTGTCATTACATTATTTGGTTATCACATGAGGATATATATGTATATTCCCTACACCACACATTGTTCCTATCAATCCATCTCCATCCTTTGCTGACCATTTTGCTCAAGGGTACAATTTATTTATCCCAGTCAGTATGGACTACTGAACACTACCTGAGTTCCCATCAGTTAAGCATCATGTTAAACTTTTTCCACGTATAACAGGTTATGTTTTTTTTGTGAAGTATTACTGCCTGATCTAATCTGTAATTTTCAGCAGTTCTGTTTTAAACTCTGTGTTTTGTTTTCCCCACAGGGGACGAGTGATAAAGAAAATTAAACCCTCAGTGGCACAGGAGATAATCCCCTTTAATCGCCATCCTGCCCGTGTGAGGATATGTGAAATCCGTGCGCCTTTTCATATGCACTTCCTCAAAGGTAAGAAGTGCTACAGCAAGTGTTTGGTGAGTGACTACAGTGTGCAGAATGGCTGTGTGCTGTACAATGTCTCACCGGGCCTTCAGCCCAATCAGTGTAGCATAACGGTTAGGGAACTGGGCTTGTTACTCAAAGGTTGCAGGTTTGATTCCCAGGTGGGGCACAAGCCAGGAGAGGGCCAATACCGAACAGGGTTGTGAAGAGGAAGAGGCAGTCAAGCCGCAAAAGGTGAAATGCAGCACAGATCAAGTTTGTGGAAGAGTTCCTTAAGATAGGACAGGGCTGAAACTGAACAGGTAAGTAAACAAGGAAAATGTCATGTATAACCTGCAGTTCCTCCCTGATTTTATTTAGATAAATGGCCATGAGGGCAGAAGATCAGGACCTTTTACTCTAAACTTTACTCTAACTTTACTCTATCATATCCAAAACTATGCTCCATACTTTACCATACTCTTTAGTATTTTCTCCAAACTAAATTACAACCTTACTCTAACCTTTAATCCAACATTTACTCTAGCCCTTACTCTATTCAAACTTTACTCTAACATTTACTCAAAACTATACCCCAACCTTTTCTGTGACCTTTAAAATATACTCTAACCTTTTCTGTATTCTTTACTCCAAATGTATTCCAAACTATATCCCAACCTTACTCTAACCTTTAATATAACCTTTACTCTACCTAACCTTTACTCTACCCTACATAACCTTTATCTTTACCTAAACTTGACATCATCCTTTTACATTAACCTTTACTTACTTTTCTCAGAACTTTACTCCAACCTTTACCGTATAGTTTACAATGTACTATGTAACACCAACATTACTCCTATAACATTGCTATAACTATTACTTCAAACAATGCTACAACCTGTACTCTAATAAGCTTTATCGCTAGGCCTCTGCTGTTCCATCAGTTGTGTTGGATGCTCAGTGTGAGTGTGTGAGTCGGAGTATAGTTTTGATCAGTAAGTATTACTTAAGTATTACTCCAACTTTACTCTAACCTTGACTTGAACTATTACTCCAAAGAGTCCAAACCATACTCCAACCTTACCCCAACCTTTAATCCAACACTGTAACTCAAATCAATTTATTTATATTTTTATATCAGCTACTCATTTTGACTGAGAGTCCAACACAACCGATAGAGCAGCAGAGAGCAGGGGGCCGCAGGAGCAGTTTAGTTTGGTTTATGGGAGCCAGTAGCAGGCACAGTTGTTTTAGCAGCCGGAGTCGTGCTCATCCAGCATTTGTTAAAGGTGATACTCCAGTCAATGAAAACGGGCACCATTTCCTCGGAGCCAGCCAACTTTCAGACGGAAAAAGAGGCTCGAGCCCATTCCACATTCCATCAACATGCCCAGATAACAGCAACGTGTCTCTGAATCCCAATGTCTACATGGAAAGCCAGGCCCATCCGTGAATTCAAATGAGATGCTAATTAAGAATACAAATAAAATAAAATACATTTAAAAAATCCTTTTGATTTACAAGGGTACGGACACAAAGTATTAATCTGCTACCGCTGTGCTAGTAACTTATCTCCACCCGACACATTTGTTTCTACACAATAAGACTCGGATTCAGGATATTCTATTTTTTTGTGTGCTAGGTGTATTAAAAACACGTAATTTGCCGGGGTGAGATTAACTTGTGTCAGTTAAGATTAGCAGCTGAGAAGCTAGGAACCTTTTTTATAACCCCCCCAGGTCTATTTGAAGCCAATGGAGGTTGGGGGAGAAGAAGAAAAATAAAAACAAAAATAATACATTTGGCAGTTGCCGTATCCAGCGGTTTCCATCGGGGGTTGTCCCTCGGGGTATATGGAGACTGCTCGCTCCGAACCTTCTGCAATCTGTGGAGAGAGAGGGAGTGAGAGGGAGGATGCGAGGCGGTCTATTATGATGAACGATTTGGTCGCATTTAGAAAAGTATCGATTCCCGTACCGGCACAAGGCGATGATCGCACAAAGGTGAATCCATTAGCGGGAGGAGGAGGAGGTGGGGGGCGGGGGGGGGGGGTAGCACGGGGTACTGAGGAGCCCTAATGCGCGTCCCTTTCGATTTGTCACCGCCGAGCGTCTGCGTTACCCGAAGGAGGAGAAGTGCAAGCCCCGCACATCCGGCATGACCAGGAGACCCCCGGAGGCAGTGGGGTGGGGGCGGCGGGGGTTGGGGTGTGGAATGGGCTATTAATCTCAACTAAGGCCCAAAGGGCAAGACATGCATTGCCCCCCCCACCCCACCCAATGAAAGGAATCCCCTGGAGCGGCCCGTTGCCTTTTCAGCACCCCTGCTACCACCCCCACCCCCCAACCCCTCACCCCACCCTGACCACAGCAGGCGAGACTTGCACGAATGCAAAAAAGGGAAAAAGGCATTACAATGCTCCTCTCTACCTCTCCAAGGAGCAAGGGATGATGGGAAGCTATCGTCCCAGCAACAGATCAGATGGCATTTCACAGCACCGGGTTTGGCCTCAGGAACGCCACTGAGAGGTACCGGCTATTTTCTTCTTTTTTTTCCCTATATCCATATAAAACCTTCATTTTACTAGGGTGTCACATTGACAGTTAAAACCTCTTCTGCAAGAGAAAGAGAGATAGAGCCATTACATATCACATTTATTTTTCTTTTAATTCCCCTTTGAAAAGCATTCGGTGACAATTTGAGTGTGGACGGCACTGTACTGAATTAAATTTGATTGGCCGGGAGGTTTTATTGACTGGTTGGTTAATTGATTCTTTCTGAAGGTGGCTAAGTTGGGATGCCTTGATTTTCTTGTGTGTTTGTTCATTTGTTTTTAGTTTTTTTTCACACGGATGTTTCCGGAAGGTGGCCCCTTGACCCTATTCTGTTGTAACACAATGTTTGCATGTAGAAATAAACAGGAAGTGTTAGTCCCAAAGGATGTAGCATGGATTTCTCACGCCACCAAACCTCGGCGCCCATAATACGGCTAATTAAGTCATTATCTAAGATTGATGGGCCAGGTAATGATTCATTATCCCATCAGGATCCAAAGGGAAAATCCAGTGCAGAAACAAACATGTGATGGTGCATACAGAAATCATTATATAAGTGTTTTTTTGTTTGTTTTGTTTTATGTGAGCCTGTTGTTGTGCTGAACAAATTTGAATTTCCCCCGTACTGATACGGACCCTAAATTCTGAGAAATCTGCATTAAGAGCTTCGTTAGGGTGTGGCCTTTAATGTAAGGCTTAGAACGCCTCAATTTATGACAATTTACGACTGCCTGATCAATATCTTATTAATGTTTCATTACAAACAGTCACAGTAGTCATACTGTACATGGCAATAACGGACTCAGTGTGTGTACTTTGTCAATAACAGAGGTTAACCCCAGCAAGGTTAAGAACACCATATCCATGTAGATAATTTATCACCAGCACTTTCAAGTGTTGGAAAAAAAGAAATATTTTCCCAGAATCCTCCAGCAGGCGCAGCGAAGCAGTTGCCCTTTTTAGGAATGGCCTTGTAAAATAGCGCTATACGTCCCCTTGAGAATCCTCCCAGGCCTTTTAAAGTTTCCATTTGGGAGAATGTGAAGGAACGGGAACGTATCAATAACTAGGGTAAGGCCTTGAAGAGGCCTTTTATTTTGATTCCAAAGGACCACGTTGCTCGCCTCCTGCTTCCCAGCTCTCCTCTGTGGCAGGTTTGAAAGGGGTTCTGGAATAAAAGTATGCTAAACACAGATGTTTTTCCTCCCTTTCTTTCTTTGGTTATCTGAATATCATAAGGAAAATGTATATTTGCAATCCGGTTCATTTTATATATTTTTTAATAAAACATCACGAGGGGGTGAGAGGATAGAAAATATTTTACTGTTAAACCGCCTAGCTGTTTCATTCTAATCTGCTATTGTTTATCCTAATCCCCTTCATGTACAATAATACAAGTCAAGATTTCAGCTTCATGGTAAACACACATCCATGTAAATAGGAAACACTCAGAATTGTCCAGGAGGACACAATCGATTTGGAATTACTTTCTTTACCACAGTGCAAAAAACAACAACACATCAATAGCTATATTTCCATTAGGCAGTTTTTATGCGAACAAAGTCACATCGTATAAAAACGTTTGTCGACAGTCATGATGGAAACAACAAACGTCGGTAAACATTGCTCAATATCGACACAAAGTGTACAATTTGGTTGTTGATCAAATATGTTGCGACCAATAGTGGTGGAAAAGTTTTTTACCCAATAATTGTTCATTTTGGGCATAAGTCATGTGACAATATTTTGGTCAGGTGTTTCCACTATCATCACGGAAGAACAGCTTTTCTAAGGTTTTTGTTTGCCAAAAGCCGGTTTAATGGAAAGGCACCTTAACCGGCAAAATTTGCATACATTATTTTTGTGACCTTTAAGTTGTGCACTTACATTTTACATTTGACATTTTAAGCATTTAGCAGATGCTCTTATCCAGAGCGACTTACAAGATGTGCATTAATACATGGTAGGAACAATCATAGTTCGCGCACGAGATCAGTGCACTAATACAGTGAAAGACATCATTGTAGGTGTTAAATTCATTCAACAAGTGAATGGAAACATAGCTAATGGTGCATTCATTTTAATTCCATTTGTCATAATCATCATCATAACAATCATTACCTTTGTCATTCCCCCTAGCTTGAGCAGAAATCCAGAACCAGGGCCACCGGGTGGCGCCACTGGTAAAGGCACCTGTTCTAGGTGCAGGTTGGCCACTGCAGCCAGGGTTCAATCCAAACGTCCCATTCAGGGGCGGCGATTGGCTGTCCGCCACAGGGGAGGGAGGTTGCTGGCAGGCTTCCCTCCGTGCATCGGAATCATATATTTATAGTTGTTGAAATGTATGTGGTTTATTTACCATCATCATATCTTTCCCGCTGTCAGGAGGCATCTTCTGCGGCCTACGCTTTTTCACATAGCTATGTCCTTATAATTGATTCTCTGTTATAGCGTCACTAGAAGGCTGCTAAGATAACTCAGCATGGCGTGCAGCAACAGCACCAAACTCACAGTGAAGCCTGATAGCCTGACTGCCGCATCGCGACAACTCTCAGACACTCAGTTGTTTTACAAAAACCTATTAAAAAAAAGTGGAGGAATGGGACATTTTAACACTTTAATGTATTTCTTTAGAGTATTTCAAACTTTTGAAGCATTACTTTTGGTAAGATCCCAACCTTAAGTAGTTGGATAGATTTGGTGGATTGGTAGTACTCATTTGTATAGTGAGAAACAGTATTTATTGTCTTGTCTCGTAATCTTGCATTTTTGTGTCGTGTCAGACATTATTTATCTGTTTTGTTTTCTTGCTGAACTTGCTGCTATCTTCGACTAGGTCCCTTTGGTAAAAAAAAAGTTATATATTTTTAAAAATAATAAAACATTTTAATCTAAACTCTTCCCTGGGTTCTGATGTGGCTCCCTGGCCTCTGGCTGTTTGGTACGGTCAGTAAGGCCATCATGCTGACATTGGTGTTTAGATATGCTGCTGTGTGACTCATCCTGGTAAGGCACTGTTCTAGTGTGTGGATGAGCCCCACGGTCTGCATCCTGTTAAGGCACTGTTCTAGTGTGTGGATGAGCCCCATGGTCTGCATCCTGTTAAGGCACTGTTCTAGTGTGTGGATGAGCCCCACGGTCTGCATCCTATTAAGGCACTGTTCTAGTGTGTGGATGAGCCCCACGATCTGCATCTTGTTAAGGCACTGCTCTTATGTGTGGATGAGCCCCATGGTCTTCATCCTGTTAAGGCACTATTCTAGTGTGTGGATGAGCCCCACGGTCTGCATCCTGTTAAGACACTCTTCTAGTGTGTGGATGAGCCCCACGGTCTGCATCCTGTTAAGACACTCTTCTAGTGTGTGGATGAGCCCCATGGTCTGCATACTGTTAAGACACTGTTCTAGTGTGTGGATGGGCCCTACAGCGATCCTACCACTTTAACTTGTAGACTGTGGTGTGAAAGGTAGCGGCAGGTGATACCACAAACTGCTGAATTCTGGCAAATTGTGGAACAGCTCCAGGAATATGATGCTTAAATGATCAATTTCAGCAAATTCCTATTACTCTCTGGGAAATGAGGACAAGTTCCTGCTTTCAGACATCTCGTTGATTTGCGAGATATACATTTCATTCGTCCCTCATTTGTTTGTTGGGTGGGGGGCTGCCATTGTGGCATGATGTATGGCGCCCATAATGCCGGCACAAGCTTGTTTCCATGGATTTGGCCCTTAAGCGGGTCTCCTGACCTTCCCATTAATTTTCATTTACTTTAATAAGGCGTGTGCACACCCAGGGCGTGTTAGTGCCCAGGCCTCTCCGCATCGTTCATTCCGTTGCCGGATTATCCGGTTAACACCACCGCAGCTATGATAATGAGCACACGTGATCCACCTCTCTGCGCACCTGTTCGGAATCCCTGACAGCGCTTTAGTTTCAACGGAATGCGCGGACGTGTTGTTTAAATCCAATTAAAGAAGGTAATTCCACTGTAAATGCCTTTTTCCTGCCCTGTTCAGGCAAATCGCCTTTAAAACTGTAATCTCTGAGAGATCCATAATGTGTTCATGTGGGCCAAATCGTTGACGGAATATTTGCAAGGCCTCCGTTCACCTCAACTGCAACTCCCAGATAAGAAGGAGTGAGATTCCACAAATACAAGCATCCCCACCTCCAGCTTCAAGCCGCAGGAAAATATTTCAAGGTAAACCAAATGTGACCGATATGTTTCTTATTATGTCTTTACATAGGATGCAGTGCAGTTAGTACTGTACGCACACAGGGAAAAATTGACTGTTATTTAAATGATTATCATTGAGATTAATAATTAAAATAAATGCTTATCTTTCCTCATTGCAGTATTCCACATTTTTGTACTTCAGTGCTTCTTTCCCTCAGTCTTAAAGGTTTTTAGACTTGAAACTAAAAATGGTTTCCTACTTTTTTTGCCCAAAATTCAAATCGCAAATTGCACCTCTCAAATCACCGCTGTGCCAACCAAACACACACAAGGAGCATTGCAGCTGTAGCAGCTGACTGTGAGGCCACTAATTATTTTACACCCTACAGGCCACTCACCGTACTACAGGAGAGTCAGTGACTATTTTACATCCTGTAGGCCACACACAGTACTACAGGAGTGCTATAGCACTGATTGGAGGAGAGGTGAGTAAATCTCGCTGATGACAGCAACTGGTAGCCATCGGCTAATGACACAGCCTGGATTCAAACCCGTGAGCCCTTTAACGCCTGAGCCACTTGGGAGCCCTAAAACAGATTTGGGGACACATGGCTGAAGTTCATGAGAAGCTGAAACGACTGTGAGCCCTTCAGCTCTCCCCAGACAGGTAGCGCTTCGGAGCATCTGTTCGGAAGATTCCGGGGGGTTCCTCGACTTCTGCCATGAGGCGATCTTTGCAGCATCGCAAACACAGCACAGCAAATTTGCTCAACTCCTTATCGAGCTCCTAATTGAAATTAAATTCCCCCCTAGAGTGGAGCGGGATTTTCGGCTTAACGCTAAGAGCAGGTGTCTATGGCAACAAACGGGTGTCAGAACACAGACATTTTTGTTTGTTTATTGTGTGCATTTGGGGGGGGGGGCGTTAAATGACATAAACTGTACATCAACTTGGGACAGGCGGTTAGGGAAGATGCTATTGTTGCATGCTAATAGCTAAAAGTCAACCGTTAGCCCTCCTGAGGCTCAATCTGCACTCTGACCCAAGAAGACATTGTGTGTTTCTCCGGCTTTTTTCTTCATTTTTTTCTCTAACAAAGATCCCCTGATGTTAACCCTTTCATTGCAAGCCTGTTAGAAAACAGCCACACCCTGTAAATCTGATGCAGTAAGGCTGGGGTCTGGGGTCTGACCTGGGGCTCAATTGCACTTTATTAATACTAATAACATCAGTGCTACATCCCAGGTTTGAATTATAGAAGGATGGGACTTATTAATACATGCAATAGAGCATGCAGATAAAAGGATGTTTTTAAAATGGTTAAGAACTTAATTTTTCTTATATATACATACTATCTATGAAGCTCATTATGTAATTTATGGTTGCATGTGCTTTGCTTTGCTTCTCTATACGTTTTTATACATAATTTTATTTTTCTGTCGTTCCTTGGGGACAGGTGTTGGAAATGAGCTTTTGGCTATAAATACTTAATGCGTTGCATCTGATGCTTGTTTTCTTATGTTGTAACAATGCTTTTGCTACGTACATAAATTAATAAATAAATACTACATAAATGGGGCCTCGGGTGGCGTAACGGTAAAAGTATTCGCCCGGAATGCAGGTTGCCCACTGCGGCTGGGGTTCGATTCGATCCACTGATGAGTGCAGAGGACTTCCCTGTGGGCAGAATAAATAGGCAAGTTCCATCTCGGAGGAAGCGGTTCATTCAGCCTCGGGGTAGTGGCTTGTCTCCTAGATGCGGGTGTCGTGCTTGTGGGGGAGGGTGAATTGAAGAAATAGAGGCTATAACTGGCCACCAAATTGGGAGAGAAAAACCGGGGAATAAATTTGAAAAAGTAAATAAATACATACATAAATAATATGTACGGTATCTTTGCTGGTAAGGTATTCAGATTTGGAGAGCCAGTGAAGCCGGTGCACAGAGAGACCTGAAGAAGAGGCCCAGGTCCAACATCATGTCCTCTACATGCAGGGCGGCACAGACAGAGCAGCCTGGGGCAGCAGAGGAGTTATCTCAATAAAATGGAGATCATACATACACTCACAAACACACAAACAAACACACACACACACACACACACACACACACACACAAACAATCTAACACACACATACACTCATGCACACACACACACACACACACACACACACACTCACTGACTGACTGACTCACTCATTCACACCACACACATGCGCACACACACACACACATACAAACACAAACACCACACACATACACTCACGCACACAGACACTCACACAGCAGACACACTCGATCTATCTTCTATTTATCTATCTCAGTAAATGGAGAACACACACACACACACACTCGCATACACACACACACACACACACACACAAACAGATTGCAGCAGGAGGCTTAAATGAGACCTCTTCATACCTGCTTGTCTAATCAAGCCAAACCGCACAGAGTGCTAATTACAGGAAGAGCAGAACTTCACCAGAAAGGCCCAATCAGTCAGTAACATTTTACAGGGTAGGGGGGCATGGGTGGAGGGGGGCGGGGGCGGATGTGGCAGGCTTTTTTAGTAAAATAAGAGGAGCAGAATGGAGATCTCAAGAAAATTACAAGTAAAAAGTGCCTCTCTGATTCTTCAAAGAACTGCAGAGCTACTCACCAGCCTCACCTTCAGAGTTTTTCCCTACTCAAACCTGCTCACATACCTGCTCTGACTCTTCCTCTACTCAGACCTGCTCATCACTGCTCAGCAGCAGCCCTGTTTGCTTACCTGTTCAGTTTCTTAAGGAACTCAACTCATGTCCACAAACGTTCTCTGCGCTGCATTTCGCGACCTTTCGCGGCTTCACTGCCTCTTCCCCTCCACAAGCCTGTTCGGCGTCGGCCCTCTCGATACAAATGGCGATGGGCATTCTCATCCACAGCGCTCCCCACGTCCTAGAGATGAGAATTGAGGCTGGAGCTGTTCCACCTAGTTCCGCCCGCCAGGATGGCCGCTGAGCGCCAAATTAGCTCGGTCGGGAGGATGACCGTCCACGTAGCCGCACGGCGGGCCACATTCCTCTCCCGGGCCACGGGAGGGCGCGGTTAATGAGGGGAAGGAGAGAGGCTGGCCACGGTCAGAGGGATGATTGCACCGCGGCGCTTGAAGGCATACGTGAAACTTTAAAAGTCACCGGCGAGAACATCAGGCGGTGGAGACTGGAGCCAGAGCTACTCACATGGTCTTGTTTGCGGCGGTCACTTCATCAGCAAAGAGGGGCGTTTGAGGCCCAGGGTACCGGTGGTGTCCTCGCCTCCCAGTACATATGGCCAAAGAAAACATATGAGAACGTCATATTAACAATAAGAAATAAACAATATTACAGTACATGAATTAAACAATGCAAATGGTTTGTTGTTCTACTGGCTGTCCCTAAGGGTGTAGCAGGAGGCCACATATTTGGCTGCCGGTATGGAGCACTGTTGCTTTTTTCCCAATAAATATTGGGTTTTTACATTCTGTTTCAAAATCTTTGTATATGATTATCATTTTTTGGGAGAAATTTGCTCTCTCTCTCTGTCTCTCTCTCTTACGCGGTTAAATCACTCGTCTTTCCATCTCTGCTCCCGCTACGGCAGCGAGCACTCCCCACGCAGCAAGAGCCCCCAGCGACAGGATGGATACGATATAAATGGACCCCCCCAAAAAATAACCCCCCCCAACGCGATGTTGGAGCTCGCGGGAGTCCTAGACAGAGCTGAAAGAGCTAATGAGAAAATGAGGGTTTAATTAATTCACCCTGACGACAAGGGGGAAAGATAATTAAATAATTAAATAAATAAATGAATAAATACTAAAGCGAAGAAGAAGAATAAGAAGGGGTGGAGCTTTGGTGTGTGATTTGTGATTTAAGGTTAATTTGGAGAGGAGCGGATGAGCACTGACAGTGTTTTTTGACGTTCCTGGAACATCGCCATGGGGGGGGAGTTTGTCAGCAAAGCCGTCATGACAGCGCGTGGAAACAATCATCGGGACACCCTCTTTAATCACACGACAGGCTGGCTCTGACGAGAGGGGCATTCATTACCATGCCGACGGCTCTGCCAAGGTCGGCGTGGGCAACGCAGCGGGTGAGCCAACCCCCGCCTGTTCTGATGACCCGGTGGTGCCTGAATGCCCAGGTCATTACGGACGACTGGTAAAAAGACAATACAATCCGTACACCTCCCCCATAATTTCACCCCCCACTCAGGTTTTTTCCCCTAACCGTTCGGATCACGGCGAGTCGATTCATCATGTGCCCACCGCACGCTGGGTCCCGCTCCCCGCGTGTCCGTCCGTCCGCGCACGGACGGCACCTCGTTGGATGGGAGACGGATATTCACAGAGAATATTGGAAGCTCTCCCTCTGACCCCTGGCAGCTGCTGAAATAGATACGTCTGCAGCGGCTGTTTAATTACGGCGCGCGGGGGCTTGTTCCTTTCTTTAAGTTAATTAAATATGTGTTTTGACTAATTAAAGCCTCATCCCCTGACATTTAACAAGCGCGTGAGTGCGCTTCGCGATCCGTGAACGCATCGGCGAAAAAACATGATTGCAGGAGACAGCCTCCCGAGTTTTCAAGGCAAAAAACAAAACAAATGTAACTGACAAAGGTTTTTATCTTCCTTTCTATTCTTTAATAATTCAGTCAGAATCTACTGGTGCACATCTCCAGAATAAAAAAATCCCTTTCGTTTTAGCCTTCCCTGAAGCACCACACATTTATGCACTACATATACAAGCCGCAATTATACATTTCTATCTCCAGCACAGTACATAATTCAGGCCTATTCTTGTGCTACATTAAAGGTTAAAGAACCATTGTGCCTGTATTCTCAGGGTCTCAGGGAGGTTGGAGTGGCCACCTTTACCCCAGATGTTTAAGGATGCAATCTAGAGATTTTAAAATGGCACCCACTGCTGCTGCATTGAAGGGATGCATTGTGGGTAAGTGCCCTGTGACAAACTGGCACCCTGTCCAGGGAGGTGTACTTACACCCCCACACACGCACACACCCCTGGTCCCTATATCCTCAATTATTCCATCCGTCTTCAAGCACACTTACAGCTGCATTTCTTTACAATCGGAATGCACAGCAGGGAGTCCCATGGTTCTCCCATCGCCTGCAACAAAATCCACTGACCCACACAGCAGTTAAACTGGTAATCTGAAGCGTGCAGGTTGCGATTTTTTGCTAATTGGTCGTATCTGAAACCTGGTTCATTGAAAGGGCTGTGATTTTCAGCATCGTGGGCCACAGGGTAACTCCAAGAGCCTCTTTCTTCTCTCTGTGGACACCTGGGGATGGCACCTGGGGGCGACAAAAAAAGGCAAACTGTCAAAACCATGCAGGGTTTATCAGCCAGGTCTGAGAGAGAGTTTTTTTTTCTCCATTGTGCTTTTTCCCCTTTCTCTCCCAATTTGGAATGCCCAAGGGTATTTTCAAGCCGCGCTCGCTGCAACCCCAGCTATCAATCTGGGAGAGTGTACACAAGCAGGCGCACGATCCGAAACACGTGATGACAGCCGCCGCTGTTCTTTTCACACTGCAGTTCATGAGTTAAGCTCGCACAGCCACAGACCTGAGTTGGAGGGAGACACTTCATATAGGCAGACAACAGGTGTCTGATTGACCAGCAGGGGTCGCTGGTGTGCAACGAGACATGGTCATACCCGCCCACTAGGTGGGGCCCATTCACACAGACAGAGAACTATTTATGCAAAGTTTTTCCCCAATTTGCCCCTTCCTGCGGCAGGCCATGGCGCGAATGGATAAACAGTTGGCTTCAGGATGCTTTCTATTACAGGCCTGTTTCTCCATCGCACTTAAAGAGTGAGAAGGAGAGAGAGAGAGAGAGAGAGAGAGAGAGAGGGAAAAGAGAAAAGAACTGTAAGAACTGTAATTTATATTTATGCACCTTGTTAAATAATTCACTTATCGAACTGACAAGCTATGCTGTGCGGATTATTTTAATTGGTCTCCACGAGAGCTAAGCCATTGAAGACAGAGGAAGGCAAACACTGATAGCGCATGATTCATATCACACCTTGTATTAATAATGAAATAAATAAACAGAGGGACCGAGAGGAGGATACGTCTCTGTTTTGGGCGGCGCAGGAGTTACGTGATACAGCGCATTAATATTTACTGCGATCCTACAATCTGAAAAATGAATGCATGCCTATGGGCAGGCTAGGAGCAGGCTGGGGTGGGAGCTTAACTGCGTGGTATTATAGAAAGCATTAACACCAGCGTGCAACATTTACATTAGTATGAAGATGTGCACCCCCCCTCCTCCCCTTTCATATTTGTTTTATTATGAAATATGGAATATCATTAGGTGGACGACCTTGGTGATTTGTCCCATTAATGTGTGCGGTTTCAGATGGCATATTATGGGATGCGGGGTCCGGCACGCAGGTGGTAAGGCTCTGTGAGTGTGCCTGAATTAATGACGCCATTGATTGCATTAGGGCCCGAACCCTCTGCTGTGTCTCATATAAGGCATGTGTTGGTACCTAGCATCAACTGCGTGTATGAGGAGCAAAAGCATTTTATTTCATTTATTTATTTATTGATGGCATTTAGTAGGCAGGGATAGTGCACAATAGTCAATATATTCTCATTAGCATCAATGTACAGGTAACTGCCAAATGAAGGAAATACCAGCATAAAGTATCTTAGTAGGGCCACCACGAGCCACCAGAATAGCTTCATTGCACCTTGACATGGATTCTACAAGTGTCTGGAACTCTTTTGGAGGGATATAACACCATGAGAAATTCAAAATGTTGTTGATGATGGTAAAAAACACTTTCCTAGGCATTGCTCCAGAATCTTGAATTAGTGTTCAATGGGGTTGAGATCTGGTGACTGACATGGCCACGGCATATGGTTTACATCGTTTTCATGCTCATCAAATCATTCACCATAACAGAGCCACCATAAACCTCTATTTACTCAAGTGTTTCCTTTATTTTGGCAGTTACCTGTATAAGTAGATCAACCTGAGAACCTCAAATGTTTCTGCCCCTCCCGTGCGTGCAAATGCATTTGGTCCATACGAGCACTGCTACTCCATTGCAAAGAATGCGTGTGAAAACAGATGAAAACATTTTGGTTAGGCAGAGAGGCAATAAATAGGCTTCTGTGAGTTCACTCAATGAACGTGGTCTCTGCAGTGTGGAATAAGGGAATTAGCATTGATGTGGGTGTTTGTAATGAAATAACCATCATAGCAAACATAAATAGGATGTGCAGCCCTGTCGTAAAAGCTTTTTGTAAACTTGATGCTGGTACTTCAGGCATTATAGGGCAGTATAAAAAACATAGATACAAATTGTGCATGACAGCTCAGAGTCAGTAAGGATTTACTCTCAGAAATTAGCTAGTTGCTCCATGTGGTCACAAGGGCTGGACAATCCTCACTGTGTGAGGAGAAATATCTACAGCAGGGGTCTCCAATCCAACCCTGGTCCTGGAGAGCCACAGGGTCTGCTAGTGTCTGTTGTTATTCAACCCTAAATGTATCAATTAAAGCAACATTTGACTCCCCTCGCCTGGTTTCTTTGAGTCTACATTGGTTGCTGATTCTAAGGTTAAAACCAATATCAGAGGTACCCTGCTATCTGGCTATCAGGGACCAGGGTTGGCCAGTCCTGAAATAGAAAATCTGTGATATAACTCAGCACGTGAAGGGTCACTAGCGGTCACTAACAGAGTATGTCTGAATTCCACAGGCAGTGCAGAACGCAGTTTAATTAACATTTACATTTAAGGCATTTAGCAGACATTCTTATGAGAATATGTGACTTACAATGAGTGCATTTACACATGGTAAGAATAATCACAGCTAGTGCAAGAGCTCAGCATAGTAACAATACAACAGACACCACCATAGACAGCTGCACACTGTAGGCCTACCTATGTGTACCACACAATGTGCTCCACAATACGACCTTGCAGACAGCACAATGCTGGCGGCCAGCAGACACAACCCCTGATGACATCAGAGCACAATAACCACTCCCACTAGCCCCCAGGCCACCTGACATCCCACTGAGGAATTCCTTTGAGTCTCAACTCTCCAACAGGTATTACGAAACAGAGTGACGTTTAGACTAGATATAGATCATTTTTTTAAAGTTAATAGGTGCAATTTAAGCCAGCTACCCTATGGTTCGCCATCTGTTGTTTTTTTTAGGGCAGTAAATTGATGACATCACTAGTACCAAACTTCTTTAGCATGCTGTGAATTCTCACTGACGATGCTATTATTAACAATGGACTGATTCCTGTCCCCTCAACTTCTTCAGGTCAGTGATGGGGAGGAGTTTGCCAGCCAGGCAGTGGATTGTATCAGGACAGTGGTAAAGGGGTATCACCTGCTCACACAAGTTAAATTGGGATTTGGGAGGTGGGGGAACTCTAAGATCCGGTGGTGTATTGTAAGAAATGTGTTGGTGGTGGCGTGGTGGTGGGGATGGGACAAAATGGTACATACCATCAATGTCTCACCTCAAAATAGTTGCCATATTGGTTGCTATGATGAGCTCTGGGCACCTCGACTCCTTTCTCTGCATGCTAACTGATCTGTTCCTTTTCAGCACCCACTACTGGGGTTGAACGTGCTACTCTGCTGTAGTGCTACTCTCCTAACTGCTGCTGCTGCTCTGGGCTGGACTGCTGCTGCTCTTTGGGGATTGGGGACTCCACTCTAGAATATATTGAGAAAATGTTAGATGGGTGTTAAACATTGTGCACCCAATGGAAAAAGTTATCATATGTGTCTAAAGTATGTAGCTATCTTTAATGCACCGTGTACAGTGCTGATAAGTTTTGTCTTTTTTGATATATTTGGACATAATCAAAATGAAGATCAAAATTTGGATATTTGATCTTCATTTCACCAAATTTAGAGATAAAGGTAGTCTAATTCAACAAATAACACTGAAAAATCATGCTTTGCAATCATTTATGTAATTAAAATAAACAGAAATGCAAAAAAAGTGGGTGGAAAAAGTTACTACACCCCTAAGTATTATTAAATATAGTTAGTAGTTGAATCAACATTGTTTATAGTCCAGGGATGCAGGAGACCTTTGGGGTCACTAAATAGTTCAAGAAGCTGCCAATGAACTTCCAAAAAGTCGCATTTGTTAAAAAGTTGTTGCAGATTTGTTTTCTTGCAACTTTTTAAAAGGAATACTTAACAATGTACCAACTTTTTATGCCCACTTTCTTTTACATTTCTCAGTTTAATGTAAATCCCTGCATATCAACTAATGTTAGCTAGCTAGCTTTCAACAAAAATAGATTAGCAAGGTAAGTTATCTAATGTTAGCTAGCTAGCTATAGTCAGCGTTCATGGGGGCTGTTTAACTTTAGTTAAATGTTGCATTCAGAAACTGCTACATCTAGAAGTTAACTTTAGCTAGCTATCATTTGTTCTATGTTCTGTGTGCAGTGTGTGACTAGGACTCCCACTTAAACTAATGAATGCTACTAAAGAAAGGTTTTTTAATCATAATATTTTCTGAATGTTTGAGAGAGTAAACTGGCTAGAAGGAATACGTGGACTGGAATGAATTAAACATTGACTAAGGGGTGATTCAATTTTGTGAAACTGCAAAACTATTTGTGTGTATAAGAATCACAGTCCACAGCTTGGCGAGTTCCATCTCGAAGGAGGTGCTAGACTGTCTTTGACACCGCTGGTTCTAGAGTAGTGGCTGGTCCCATAGTTGCAGAGGGCAGGCTTGTGGGGGTGTAGTTCAATCAATAGAGGGTACGATTGGTCACCAAATTGAGAGAAAATACTGTGGGGGTGGGAAGAAATAAATTATTTTGGGTGAAACAGGAGAATGAATTAGCTAGCAGGTACTTACAAGTGTGACTGTGGGAACTTACGGAGCTACAAATAGATTTTACAGTCGTGTACACAATGTGTACATACACAGTAGTTACATCATACCAACCAACGTTATTACAGTGTAATTACACAGATATTAGGGCCACTAAATGTAAAGAGGGACCCGATCATTTAATTTCCCCAGCTATATTTCATTCAAACAGCTGGAACACGTGGTTCATACTGTAAAATATAATAGTTGTGTGCTGTGTACAGTATATGGTAATTATTTTGTGGAATTTTAATACACTATTATCATTCATAATTCATAAGAGAAGGGTGAAAAGATGTAGAATTTTAGACTTTTCAAATGTTTAACCCCACATCTTGCAGTGACCTTGAGCATCCTATTGTTTGCCCTTGGACCCACGGCTCAGTTCTGTGTGCGCTGCATGAAATACTGACATCACCGTGGGTGTCGAGCACGCACAAGGCCAAACAACATCAACAACAAACTCTCAAATTCGATTGAGAGATAAACAAATGTGCAGGCCAGAGCAAAAATTTTAGACTGCACTTAAATTATTCTCCATCTTTTGTTAATTTCTGGCAAGAATTCTGGGGCGATTGTTGTAAATACCATGGTAAGTTTTGAAAGAATGCGCTGTATGGTGAATGAATCAGGATAACGCCCTTCTCTGTGGGTTGAAGATTGCCTTCTCAGAGTGCTGTGTCTGTTCCAAAAAGAGAGGGACCGAGAAAGTGTGAGCGAGGTTCAGCATCCAGAAGACTCTGCAGTAATTTTTCAATCAGTACAGTCGCTAAAAAGATACTTACAGACACATTTAACGCTGCCTAAATGTATCATACATTACATCGGCTGTTTGTCAAGCTTGTGGGCCAAAAAAGTAAATACAGATTTTTGTTCATTTTGCTAAGAGATTCTGCAAAGACAATGAGGAAGCAGCAGAGGAAAATAGGTTTTTTTTGCGTGAAAAGAGAATAAAAAAGGGATACCCAGCAGGATCATATAAAGGGGACAGAAAAGTGTACGCTGCTTGCGTCCTCCCCCACGGGTCACAGGGTCCACCTGCGTCAGTCGGCGGTTGATCTGAGAGCAGCGGACAAGCAGGTTTCTGGTCGGCTGACTCTAAACAGTGAAGGAGAAGCACCCCACCCCCACCCCCCCATCCCCGGGTTACTGGCTGGGCTGTCATCGTGTGCACTCTCACGGGGTGGAGGGGGAGTTTGGGGCATTCCCTGAGCCGCACTTCATTACGTCCTCTAACCCCGCCGGTCGTCAGTTTGGAAATTAGGTCAGGACAGGAGGGTGAGTCGTCCGCTGTTCTCTACCACCCCCCCCCCACCCCACTCGCCCTCACCCTCCCCAACCTTGCCCGGTGCTGCCACGTGACGTGATGGTCTGGTTGGTGCTGTACGTACCTTTCCCGAGAACCGTACGCACAGAGGTTGCTGTTGTCATTTTGTTTTTGTCTGCATTTCTATGCTTGATTCCTTGTGGAAGGGATATGTTCCAGACGTGGATGTCACGTACAATGAGCTCTTTATCCCACACAACCAATGTACCCGGTATTCATACCGAAACTAAAGGAAACTAGCTTTCATTGTGTCTCTGTTCAGAATAGCTTCAGATCCTCTTAACAGACCACACTGTACACTCTGTAGCGGGAGATGCTACAAATCTCCCTGCATTTCATTCAGTCGCTCAACGTCAAGATTCACGAGAGCGAGAGGCAATTTGATTGCCTCTCCCGGTCCGTCCATTCATGTAGCGAGAGGTATTTATCTGCTGTAAATCATTGCGGATTAATTTCATTTTTATGGATTTGCACATTAGCGTGTGCATTTCCTTCCACAGAAATCTATTTGTTTTTGCATTAGTGAAGCTTCTTTAAAAAAAAGGGGGGGGCGGATAAAGGGCCGCTTTTTTTTGTTCAGTGTTTTTTATTATTTTAGTTGACCTGACGAAAAAGCTGAGCTCCTGACGCAGCTAGCTCCTTGTGGCTGTGCAGTGGTTTAATAGCACCCCCTAAAGCTTCACTGGCGAGCTTGTGTTGTCGGGTTCTCACATGCATCTGAATTCAGCCTCTCTCTCCGTTTACCCGCAGTTCTGCTGAAGATGCGACACAGTGAAGAGGGACGGGGGCGGGCGGAATTGAAGGCGTTGCACAACCGAAGCGTCGCACTGGGGGCCCGTTTCTCTACAAGAAACAGTGGGAGCAATCAGCTATCCCTCGCCCCCAACCCCCCGCCAACCCCCTGACCCCACCCCCTCTCTTTTCACAACCGCCTCTCAGATCACGATATATGAGTGACTTTTTAAACGGTCCTCTCTGTAATTGCACGAGGTTATGCGAACATTAATATTTCATACGCCTGTGCTCTTAAAATCCCCAGCTGAAAATCGAGAGAGAGAGAGAGAGAGAGAGAGTGAGAGAGAGAACAGAAAGAGACAGAGAGAGTGAGAGAGAGAAAGTGAGAGAGAGAGGGAAGGGACCACCAACATCAGCGCCTTGGTTACGGTCTCCCCTGGCGACCATTAAGACTCTCATGGCATAAATGATAAGAAACGCAGAGATCACACTGATATTGTAATTCATATCGCCGGGGGGTGAGGAGTGTGCAAGTCGCTAGGACTGAGTGTCAACTTATTTACTCCGCAGTTCTCTTGGACTCGCCCACAGTGAGGGGGAAAAAAGGACTCGCCAAGGTGATCTTGTGGTTAGGCCTGCCCCCCGACCCCTCGCCTCAAAACACTACAAACAAAAACACAAAAACAATACCTAATTAGGACAATTTCCCAGAGCCCCAATCACACGCAGGGTACTTGATGGCTTGGCTGAAGGCACAGGTTCTGCTGTGAGAGTAGCATTGTGTTGGGCAGCCTTACTTACCCCTCCAGCCCCCCAATACTGCCTGCCTCATACCCCAAACATACCACCCCTCCCAATCAATCCCCTCCCAGGTCAAGCCTCCCCCTCTTCCCTCCCCCCAAAATACTGCCTGCCTTATACCTCAATCTCTTGCCCTCCTCCTCCCCAAGCAGTCTTACCAGGGCAACCCCCCCCCCCCCACCAAAAGCTGCCGTGTGATACGACAGTGGCAGACAGGCGCTGCATTTCAAAGGGGTTGCCAGGTTTTACCTTCGAATTTGCATTCTGGGCAAGTGTTCGCCAGATCGGCAGCCGGGGCTTTGAGCCGGGGGAGCTTAGACCCCCGCCCCCCCCCAGATCAGCCAAGGCTCAGGACACCCTCACTACCCGCCTCTGAACAGATTTGGAGTTTACAGGAGTCTTTTTGGACCCACACGAAACAGAAAGGGAATTTATTTTTGGGGGGGTCAGCGTTAAGGCTCTTCCAAGCCAACGTAGGAGAGGGGACGGTTTGGAGGATGGAGAGACAATGATGTATTTTTCCTTACGACGCACATGCACACGCACCCTTGCATCTGCTGCGATGACCTGTGAACTGCTACAGTCACTCTTAATAAATGTATATTAACATAGTCCATAAACCATGCACAATGCATAAAACGTCACAAAGGCTAAACAGGGTTTTAACGTATAAACCATCAGCAAATATAGGCCTGCATTGTGTCAATGTTTATCGCAAACCTTGACTTAATTTAATTTTTGGCGAGGTGAAACTCGCCAAACTGAATCCTTGAATTCATGTGTAAGTCAAACGTAAGGACAAATGTTGATTGAATACGGGCCTTAGACTGTAACATGTAACAGTGCTGTTTTCTCACTCTTTTCAAAAGTTATCTTTAAATAAACGATTGCAAACCTTATAGAGGCATGTGTAAATGTTTACCCAGCTTTGGTAAAGGTCGAGTGCTTAACGATTCGGCTTGCTGGCAGTAAGATCGTTTTGAAAGCCGCGATGAAAGCTGGCCCTCCTTTTGTTCGTACCACGTTCCCAGCAGCCGGCACAGACGAACCCGTGCTTGAAAGGCCCGGGAATTGGCACCTTAAAAAACTCTGGCTTTGGAGTAATTGATAATTAGGAAGAGCCTAGCATTGGGATCCGCGCGGAGGGGGCACGGCGGCATCTGCTCGCATGCGCGAGGTGCTGATTTTATCAGAACGAGGAGAGCCACTTCATAAGCGGTGGCTGGCGAGTAATCTGCACGGTAAACAATTATCATGCGACTTGCATTGATTAGGACGTGCTCCTCATCAATCATTAAGGCTCATTTGAATACGGCTAATAATGGTGCCATCTGCACACAGTTGGGAGTGTTGATTAAAGCAGAAAAATATGTTTTAAAAAAGGCAACACGAGGCCTTGGTTCTTGTGCACGGAGAGGCGGCGGCATTCTGTGTGGAGAGGAAGCGGCGATGCCTGCGGTGTCAGGTGTGTGTGAGAGACTCATTCATGTACGCACACACACACACACACACATATACACACATACACACATATGCATGCATACACACAAACCGCACACACACACATGCATATATTTATGCATACACATTGAACACATACACACATATGCATGCATACACACAAACCGCACACACATGCACACACACACACATGCACATATTCATGCATACACATTAAACATTACATTACATTTTACATTAAACACACACACACACACACACCTGCGGTGTGTTAGGTGTGTATGAGGGCCTCAGATGGGATGAGTGAGCATCAAATAATGTCTCCTCTCCTCTCCCTGTGGTTGTGTAAAAAAAGTTTTAAAAAAGGAATAAATAAAAACAAACAAACAAACAACAGGCTCCTGTCTCCATACGGGCGGGGCTGTTTTTTATTTTTAGCCGATGGCGTGCACAATTACAGCGCACACAAACGCTGACGCTTGTTGCTGTAGGCTTCCAGGATTTTGAGTTTGACCTCTAGCAGTTCACCGAGACCCTTTCTCCCAACCCCAAACCAACCTTTCCACAGCCTTCCGCCAACCAGAGAAATGGATGGTGTGTATGCTACAACACGTTTCCCTGGCAACAGGTTTTACTCCTTTTACATTTTCTTGTTTAACATTTCTCGGAATGGACCACGGATGAGAATGGACCGCGGATGGGTATGGACCAGGTCCTATAGGGAGTTCCCCCTCCCTGTGGTTAAATGTGGGAGCTCACAGGGGCACCTGTGACACACTCAGGAAGTGCCTTGAGCGAGTCGCTAATGACTACCCCACGACATCACGGTCTTGCTCGTTGGGGTGACCAGGGAAGTGCCGGCACTGCACCACATCAACGACTGTCACACACATACACACACACACACTCACACACACATAAGCACACACAGTCAGACTCACACACATACATGTACACATGCATACACATGCACACATGTATGCATACACACATGCGTGTACACACACACACTCACACAAACATACACATACACGTACACATGCATACACACATGCCACAAACGTACGCGCACACACATCCATGTATGCATACAGATAGACATACATGTACACAGACATACATTTACACACAGACACACACATGCACACACATATGCACGTACACATACATACACACAAACCACACACACACACACCTGAACATACACATACATAAAGACACAGGCACACACATACAAAGCACATAATATTTTATTTCAAACCCAATTCCAGATCTCACACGGAAAGTGTGTGCTTAAGGGTTGCAAGTGTGAGGGTTGAAATGTTTTCACAAACAAGCAACCTAGTCACTGGGAGCACATGATCGGAGTTGCGCAACAGAGGAATGATGTAACTCACAATCAGGATGATACGAATAGGCCTATTCTCACAATAAAAAGGCTTCAGGACATAACTTCATCAAAGCGTAATCAAAATGAGATCACCAACCCCCAACGTGCTTCCTGATTAAATGATTCAAAACCATTCAATCGTTTAAAATTTTTTTGTTTCAAGGTATTCCAATCCAGTGCTGTAAATAACATGGCTGAGTCTGTAGAAAGGGACTTTTTAATTATTGTTATTGTATTATACGTTTTTGACAGGGCGGAGCTTTCATTTGAACACGCCCCCTCCCCCCCATAAATAAAGGGCAGTTCCTCTAAGACACACGGTGAGTGCACTTATCTGTGAAATATTAAAAATAGATTAGAGGTCCGTTGGGGAGGTAAGTGAGGCTATAAGAAGGATTGATTGTCTGGGAAGTGTTGCTGAGACTGCCGACATCACCTTGAAGGCCCCATCCGCTTAATGATGTCATGCGTCTCGCGCACTCCCGGTGAAAAATGGCGGCCATTTTGCAACAGGCTCTGACACCTCACTTAAACTGCTATTTCAAGTGGTTAACAGCGACGTTCATTCTCTCGCGGCCAACCGGGACAGGGAGCCGGACAGAGCGATGACGGGTGAGAAAAATAGAAGAGAAAGAAAAAAAGGTTGGCCGTCATTCCACTCTCAAAATGACAAGGGCAATGAAAATGGCTTTATTATCCTGTCAAAGGCAAGGCTTAGTGCCCGTGGCTCACAGACACTCTGCCTGCAGCAAAGGGGCTTTTTTTCCCCCATTAAGAGAAAAAAAGCTGCTCGAGATGGTATGGAGATAACAGGTGAATGCGTTATGTAACTTCCGGGTAAGAAGCTGGAACCCTGACACACTTTAAATACCAAAACTGAATGTTAAACCTGAGCACAGACCCAAGGCTGTAGTGTGGTGGTTGGCTGGTAAGTAGTAGTCACGTGGCATAAAAGGATTGAAAAGGGTGCCCAGTTATGTAACAGGAGATATGAGAATATTTGTCATGAAGGGGGTGCCAGAGACCAATGAGCAGATAAGACTGAGAATATAGAGCCCCTGGCAAACTGTCAAAATATGTGTTCATTTGTGGGTTCTTTCTTCACAGAAACATTCGTTTTATTTTGTTTAGTATTAGTACAGTGTTTGTAGCAACTTTTGCTTTCGCACACGTTTTTCAACTAATTCCATCATGCTATGCCAAACCCACCTCGTGACAAGAAGTACGTGCTAGCTTCGGGGAAGGGGGAAAGGGCAGAGAGAGCCGACAAATCTCATTTATCTACTTGTCAGTTGTTACAAATTCTGTGAATGCCGATAGAAGTGTATCTTATGGGCAGGTTTTTACACATCTTGAAATAAAATACAGTAAACCAAATGACAATGATTACATTTAATTAGTAATTTTAGAGCACTGGACTTTATAAAGTGAAACATTGAAACAATGAAACCATTGTGTGGTTCTCTGTGGCTCAGTTGGTAGAGCACAGCGCTGGCAACGCTTAGGTTTTGGGTTCAATCCCCACTGGGGCCACATATACTGAAAATGTATGCATTCACTACTGTAAGTCGCTCTGGATAAAAGCGTCTGCTAAATGGTGTATATTATTATTATTATAACATCCACAGCTGGTCCTGTCCATTTATGTGCTCCTTCTGCCAATGGCTCCTTTCATTTTGAATTGAAAATTTTATTTATATAGCGCTTTTCAAGGAACCCAAAGCGCTTTACAATGATTGGGGCTCAATTTACCTCCCGAATTTGGCCAGGACACCGGGTTAACACCCTACTCTTTTACAAAAAGCACCATGGGATCTTTTATGACCACAGAGAGTTGGGACCTCGATTTTTACCGTCCAAATCCAAACGACGGACATGGTGTCTTGTGTGGTCGAATGTCAACCTGGCATTGCCTGTGCCATGCTCTACCAACTAAGCTACGGGACTGATTTATTTTTTTTAACACTGTAGGGCAGATTGCTCATTTTATATCCCCACCTCTTCAAAGAAAAAAACGATTTGAAATGTTCTTTGTAGACTTTACATGAAACATGAAAAAACAAAACAAAGTCAGATGGAAGTAGCACCTCCAGGAAAAGTAAAGGTCACAGACGCCGTCATAAATGTCGCATAATCTGATTGGTTGGAATGCCGAGGTAAACTCCATTACCATGGAGATACAGAATGACTTTGTTTAGTTTTTTCATGTAATTGCAATGGACGGTTTTGAATAATTGTTTGCGGAGCAGGTGAGGAGGTATCCTCAAATTTATAACTCCTCAAGAAGTTATTATAAAGAAGCCATAAACACGACCAATTCATGGGCGGAGATTTTAAGGAATCTCAACAGAGACTAGCTGCAATGCAGATATAAGTGGGAACAGTTGCGAGACAGGTAAAACATCTATGTTAATGTTAGCTAAGGCACATTGAAGCTGTTCTGGCGGCTCATGGTGACACAATTAAGACACAATTATGTTAGTGTTTCCTTTGCTTTGTCTGTTAGATGTAGATAGATAGATAGATAGACAGATAGATAGATAGATAGATAGATAGATACAGTTTTCCACTTTTGACTTATGGCTCTGTAACGTGGAGGCTCACACATGACACAGAAGAGTTATTTATTACTAGTTTCTGCCACATTAAAACCCTGGGAATACTCTCATTGTGCCAGTGCTGCTTGTTCGTATAATTCAGTCAGTAAACACTGACGTCTATCTGAAGTATCAATTGTCTCCTGATTTAGACCCGCATTCACAAAGACAAAGGCACAATTAAGATACTTTATGTTGGTGTTTCCTTTATTTTGCCAATTACCTGTAGTTATTTCTCTTCTATTTGGAGTTTTTCTTCGTAATTTTTCTGATGTGCCATTTTTCCAGCTTGCCGCAGGATGGCAGAGATTTGCTCTCTTTTGGCTGTTATAAAACCAAGGGCACAATAACTAATCACTGTGTTATTTTTTAATCTGGTTCTGTCTGTCTGGTTTTCACGTGTTGCTTTTGGAAAAGCAGCTTTCCCTGTGTCACTGTAACAGAATTAGAGAGGAGCAGTGTTGGCTCTCCCTGGCAGTGAACACAGTCTGGCCCACCCTCAAGGTGTATAGATTAAAAGCAGAACAGCAAAAAGGACAATAGGAAAGTTTTCAGCCACTTCAGAAGAAGAAGGAGGAAGGAAAGAGATAAATCCGTTGCTGGGCTTCTCCAATGGGATTTGCATTGAAAAATCTTGAGCCCATTGCAGATTGATGTGGGGGTGAGGGGATGAGGAGAGGGGGGGGGTAGTGGAACAGTGCCAGTTGTGGGGGGGGGGGTTTGGAGACGCCACAAGCAATTAGGGTTCTCCACCGTAAAGACAGGGGTGAGTGGGGGGGATTGGAGGGGTGCTGCCAACGCCTTCCTGCGGACTCCGGATCCCAGCACAGTGCCAGCGCAATCAGGGGAGAGGTGTAAAGGTGGCGTCTGAAGAAGGAGATGGGCTTTTGCCCTCCTCCATCCATGCCAGCACCGCTGAGAGGATTAGGAAGGAGCCAAGCCACGGTGTGCTCTGTGGATGGGGGGGGCAGAGGGGAGGTTGGGGGTGGGGGGGACTGGGAATCATCCCTGAAAAACTTCATTAAAGCTAGCAGCTGCATCTCTGGGCTGCACCAGGCAGAGCCATCTTCTCCTTCGCCTCCTCCATCACTACCAGCAAAAGGAGTTTGCACATTTGAAGGAAAAAGGAAAAACGTTTCGCTTTCCCCCACATTCAAAATCAGGCTTGATTGGGCCTAGGTGGACTGTCAGCAATTAACCGGTCCTCAAGTGCACGCTGCTTTCAGAAGCTAAACAGCTCATTAAAAAAGCCTACCTGAACTTCCACAGGGGACCTCTTTTAAGAGTAAGCATTGTGTTAAGGTAAGGTAAGATACACATTGTGTTAAGCTATGGGAAGATGAGCATTGTGTTAAGGTGATGCCATATCTGTTGAGGCCCATGAGCTTGAAACAGCGAAGGATTAATAAATACCTTTAAAAGTGTAAATTATTCATCAGAACGTCAACCTGTGACAGACAAGCCTACTGATTTAAATATGGACCTCTCATCTGTGTCTCAGAAATATTTTTATTTGATTATAATGTGTAACAAACCTTATTAAATATTGCTGCATATTAATATCATTGGTGAAATGTATATTTAAAATTAAAATTAAAATGTATACTTATGTATTTGTTATTATACTGTAGTTAACTGTGTAATTAATATGTAATTGCAAGTGGGTGAAGCGTCACTGCTATGCAGTTTCTTCTACACAAGCTGTGTAACTGTATAAATTATTTAAGGTTAATTGTTGGGGGGTTTCAGTTGGCAGGGTCTTCTCTGACACATCTCCCAAGATCAACTCCTCTGGCTTGCAGTCTGACTGCACCAGCTCCATGCGCATAAAGTTCCATCCTTGGGTGCAGTGACTGCGCAGCTCAGCTGGTGGACAGCAGAGTGAAAATAAGCAGTAGTTGGCGGCCTGTGCTTCAGAGGACATACAGGCTAGTCTGTGGCCTACTGAATAGGACAATGCAGCAATGAGATGGACGTACAAATATGAGTAGCCATTCCAAAAAAAAGTTAATAATAAATAATAATGAAAAATAATAGAAATTTGTCATGCATTGCCAACAGTTATTAACTGGCTACGCATCCCAAATAAGTGTCTGTCCACTCACTTTGACTTAAGCTTAATGTCAAATATGATTAATGTTTGATATATGCATATGAATAAGATAAAGAGTTGAGTATTACTCGTTTGGGCATGACATCACTTTTTTTTACGTTACACATTACATGCACTCCAGAACAACTTACACAGTGTACATTTATTTGCATGCAATCCATTTATACAGCTGGATATTTCACTGAAGCAAGGTTACATACCTTTCTCAAGGCCAAAACGGCAGTGCCCCACCAGGGAATCGAACCTGCAACCTTTCCTTTTGTGTCACGTGGGGTAATAAAGGAGGCGGCATTTGAGTGAAGAGAGGGAGCGCTGAGCCTCCGTGTCCCTCAGTCGCCACCAGATGCATTTCCCTCAGGGACGTGAAATCGATTCTCGGGGGCGTAGTGAGTGGCCCTCACCTTTTCTCAGGTCCACTCAGGATGTCCTCTCTGACTTTAAAAGTAAGTTAATGTAATTTATTGGACTTCTATCCTCAACAAATTGTGTGCAATTACATAGCTTGACGTCCACAAGGGTCTAATTGCTTTTCCCTGAAATTTCGTCGTCTAATTCTGGAATATAATTACCATTAAAAAAAGAAGGGAAGGTGCTTTTGTGGTCCACTCACTGAGGGTGCAGCTTGGTACAGGCCTAAATGGGGGACCTGCCATCGTAGACGGAGATATACGTTTAGCACCCCGGCTTTCAGGTGGGCAACCATTAAGCAAGAGTCACCTTTGCTTTGAAGAAAAACAATCCTTTAGTGCTTAATTAAACAAGACTGCTCTCCATCTTTTGGTTAATTTAGTAATTTGTTTTAAAAAATATTATTATTTTTTTACATTTTTTTTTAAATTTACATTTTGACTGGATGTAAGTTACTCATCTCATTTGGAGATCTGTGATTATGCAGGACCTTCCGAAACATTTTTTGGGGGAATATACATTACCTGTAAACCAAAATTGTTTTCTCAGAGAAATTGTTATAATAGTCTATAGAATATAATTTTGCAGTTTTTTGAGCATGCAACATAGCTCGATACCCATATTGTTTATTCTATACAGCCTTCTTTGCTCATCTTTATCGAGGTGTGAGTAGTTTTGAATGGGTACTATATATTTATTTTAATATTCCTTTTTAAATATGCTTTTCATAATTGTTTTCTGAAGGATGTTCTTTCAGATCAATCCAGGTACTGTTCTGAAAACTTTCACTCACCCATATGTCCTGTTAATATCATTGTAATCAGCAAATGATAACAAAGGCAACAACGATAATAATAATAACATTCTATTTGCACAGAACCTTCCATAAACAGTCTGCCCCAAAAAGATAAGCAGATAAAAACATACACAAAACATAAATACCTTGAAATAAAAGAGAATAAAAAACATGTGGTTAGAAAAAAAAGCACAAGAGAAGATAAGACTCAAGGCTGATAAGGAACGAGACCCTACTGAATTATGCACCATAAAATATTAAATAAACAACACCCCAGAAATGTGGACAAGACTCAACAACATCAGAGGACCTACTAACAACATGACCTTGTGAAGCAACAATGCTTCAGCTCTAGAGCTCTTTCAGTGGTGGTGTGCAATATATTTAAACCCCTTTCAGAAGAGTGTTATTCTCCCACCGTCATGTGCCGCCATCATCTAACAACAGCCTGGGGACGTCTTGAATGCGTCAACCACAAAAACATTGGCCTGACTGCATTTCAATGTGCCCAGCTCTCAAGCTCATAAATGCCATAGGTTGTTTTTGTTGTTCAGTGCCGTTGCTAGGTGTTGATATTGCTGTTCATGCAATTGTGTAGGAGTGAACATAAATCATTTAACAACATCGTTTAACAGCGCCCAAAGAATGTCCTGCAGGCGTCAACCACAAAATTGGAAACAGCTTGATTGTAGTCCATGAAGCTTCAGTGCTGTCAATGAATTCTCTCTCCCAGATAGCGATAATTTATGACACTGTTTTATTGGGAGTGCACAAACCAATATGGGTGAGATAAAATAAGTTAAATGTTATGTATTGTGAGACGTGAATGTGGTTACCCATTGTGTGCAACTTCCCAACACTGGCAGTGCATTGTGGGTATTGTGAGTGGAGATCAACTGGGTTCATGGAGACCTAGTTGATAAAAAGAAATAAGCTTTCCAACAAATGTTGTGCTGTCACCCTTTTACGACAAACAAATCCAACAAAAAAAGAAAGAAGAAAGCAATTCATTTTTACTGCAATACTTTATTCCTTTGTTTATAATTTTTTTGGAATAAATAAATCACACAACTTACCAAAAATTATAATTATAACAATAAAGGAAATAACAATAATGATGATGATGATTTAAAAAAAAAACCATAATGAAAAATCCCTACCATTTGCCAAATTGCTATTTAACTTAAGCAGTGGGGGAGGCTTCGCATAAGAGGCATTAAGTGGCAGCCCACAGTGAGCCAAACGGCCCGTTCCCGATCGCAAATGATGCTGGGTAAAATCCCCCAGCGCTCCATGCAGCTGTTTCAGGGTAGGTGGCCCCCGGGTCAGGCAATCATTCATCCGGGCGATCACACTTCTCCACAAACTTTACTGCAAATGAACTCCCCCTCTCTCAGCGTGCAACGCCAGCGCTTTCCACAAACACTTCAGCAGCATGACGTGGGGGGGGGGGGGTGGGCGGACGTACGAGGATGAAGGCGGGGACGAGATGAGACCTGGGAATGAAAAAGAAAATATTGTTTTACTGCAGGGTGGGAGCCTTTTCCAGACAGCCTAAAGTTTTAAAATTGGCTGTTAAATTTCTTTTTTTTTAATTGCACAGTTTCTTCCGCTTCTCGTTTCCACTTCTTGTTGCTCACTATGGGCTGAGAACGATGGGCGGAACGGGTGTCTGAGGGACACTGGCTTAGTTTTCAATCAGTCAATCAAGCTTTTTTTTTGCATAGCGCCATCTACAATAATGTTGTGACAATGCACTTCACAGTGGCCATTTCCCATCAGGACTTTAAAAAAAACACAATTCTGAGCCAATCTGGGAAAATATTGTAATTTTATAATCATTATAATCAGCCCCTAATAATAAAAATAACAATAATAATAATAAATATGTTTATTATAGCACCTTTCATAAACAGTGCCCCCTGAAAAGATAAGCAAAAACGCTAAGAGATATAAAACATTCAAAAATAAAAAGAGAATAAATGTAAATGATACTGCTGGCTATAACAGAATAAAATGATACCCTGACCCCTGACATGGAGCTGACCTCCTGGAGAATGAGAGGAGGGCTGCCAAAGAATGCCCGACATTTGCTCACTGAACACAAGCAGAGAGGGGGATTTTTGAGATGTGGATATTTCACAATGCCTTTTTGAGGCGATTGAAACTCAAGTTTATTCAGGGATCTGATGGATTCTATAACACAGGAAACAAATCCCTCCAGACACCTGATACCCTTAAGCACACACTTAACCCTTTGAGGAGTGAGTCTTCTGAGAGTTGTAGTTCTCATTCACGGTGTTCTATTCTGGAATTTGAAGATGCCATGAGCAGCTCCTTATGATGTCATCAATTAGAATCAACTAGAATGTTACGGCAGGTTCTAGAATAAACATCACAGTGTGACAGCACCCCTCAAAGGGGTGAGGGGTAATGATTCAGCCTCTTTGGTGCAGGAGTAAGGTAGATAGATATCAATTTTGTATCCACCTAAGGTCCAAAAGGTAATTGACATCAGTAATATAAGATAATAATGATATTCACAGAATTTGTATGCTCTTTGGTATGGGTGATGTTCACTTCAATCTTTATTATGACAATTCAAGAGTATGTCATGGACATTGTTTTGAGAAACAAGTCGTGAGCTTTGTTTGTCAGGCTTGCTTATTGCAGTATGTAACATTGTTTGTGCTGTATTGGTTTGTGTGAATGGATGAGTGTGTTAGTTTGTTTGTGCTGGTGTGAATGTTTTTGTTTTTGTGTTTGTTTAAAACAAATGTTCGCCTCCGAAAAAACCCAAAGGGGTGTCGCGGGACACAACATTGTGATTATCTTGATCTTGCCTCTATTCTGAGTCACACAAAAGTCTTCATGCAGTGGGGGGTTGTGGGACATTATTTATGCCCAACACAACAGTTCTGGTTTGATAGGAAACTATAAATAAGCAGCTGCTTTAGATGTAGAAACTGCATGGTTTCATGATGAATTAAAGATGATTTCACTCCTGAAATAGAACGCAGCTGAACCTCCTCTCCCAGATGTGTGCACGTCTCCAACAGCAGTCACACCAGTGGTTGAAGTGCTTAGGTTTTAATATGTTAAGGGATGCTGTTCACTCTCAGGCCCGATCTTAGTCAATTTTTCTCTCTGTATCTTTCTCTCCATCTCTCTCCCTCCCTCTCTCTCTCTCTCTCACTCACTCTCTTTCTCCCCATCTCTCTTCCTTCCCCAGATTTGATGAGCTGTAGTCCAAGAACATGGAACAAATGTACTCTCCGAGATCAAATCTAAAACAGTAATGGAACACTGCTCGGGGGACAAAGTCAGATCATTCGACCGCAGAAAATCCTGAGTGCCTCTCCTTTTCCGCGGGTGCTGCTGATTGGCTGAAGGGCGAATTTTGGAAGGAAAGGTAGACAGTGACTGCCAAGGGTCTCGCAGATTCAGGCGGGAATGGGAACGACACTGCGCTCCAACCACGGTTGCTGAAACAAAGGGCCAGAGGTCAGTCTTCATGGTACGGTTGAAGGAATGCCAACTGGGCGGCTTGAAAACTTGAGAAACGGCAGTAATGTTTTCCACTTCCAATGTTAGTACGCTGATTACAAAAGTGCAGGAGTAAGGTGGATGGTTCTCCCAAGGTGTATCGCCTGTTCTATCAGTCCTAAGGTACATATGTAATCTAATGGTGCTTTTCCACCGCACCAGTACAGTACGGTACGGCATGGTAACAAATCCATGATCCCACGCTTTGTTGATTTTTTTCCACTGCCAAGCGAACCATACCGAACCTAAGTATTGAAGTTGGCAAGCTCTCATCAGTGGTTGGTTGGAAGACCAAATTCAACGAGATCTGGAGTCCAGCATTCGCAACAAGAAGGTCTACCAAGTCATATCACAGCGTTTGCTGGATATGTGGATCCAGCGGTCAGCCAAATGGCGCCACAAAAATTCAAAAACTCAAACAAGATGACATAAAAATTTAAGTCACCACAGTGGTCGCATTCATTTTTATCACTTCAGATAACTCCTCCTATCTAACTCCTCCTATCTTCACTGTTGTGCGATGGAAAAACGACATAAGGACTTGATCCGGGAAGGGGTTAGTAACCCCGCATTCTAACAGGGGGCGATTCGCGATGAGCTGCCGGAAATGCATTGATTCTCTATGAGAGTGAGCGACTATTGCCTGACCGATTGTCTGATTTATGGGCGTGGCGGTGGCCCAGAAAAGTTGAAAATTCTGAACTTTCGGGCAATGTTGCCCGGTAAGAGCCAATCAAATTCATGTCTTGCTCTTTTTACCTTCCACGCGGAAACCAACACAACACCGAAATTTTGTTCCTAGTTCTGACACTTCAACATGAGTGAGGAGAAACTGTTAACAGCGGTCTGCAGTACCTAAAAGCCTAAAAGCATAAATATTTATAGCTAGCTAAACTTATATGGCCTACATACATCTTATTTAATGTTTGTGTTGGTTAAAAGGCTATTTTTATCGAGTTTGGAAAAACGTTTGGAAACGACCGAGAGAAATTGCGAGCTGTTTCAGCTCTGTAAATGGCCGTAATTGCAAAAAGCCTTCTGAGTTTGAGTTTGCGGTTCATAATTGAAGGAAACAATACTGCTAGCCAACTAATATTTATAATAAAGATTCTCAAAATCTATGATGAACTATTCGTTTACCATGCAAAAATTTTGTAAGCACGTCGGAAGCATTTTTGAGGAAGCCAGTCAAGCGTGGTGAATGCCCACTGGGCGATTTATTCGGAAAATGCAGAGACAGCGTTTTCCACCTCCATCAACAAAACACCAAATGACGGAGGTTCTCATGGAAGAATGGTGTTGCATCCCGACACTGCCAAGGCACACTGAAGCTATTCTGGCGGCTCGTGGTGACACTTTTAAGGCACTTTATGTTGGTGTTTCCTTTATTTTGTCTGTTACCTGTTGATAGATACATCACGTTTTCCACTTCTGACTTATGGCTCTGTAATGTGGAGGCCCACACATGACACAGAAGAGTTATTTATTACTAGTTTCTGCCACATTAAAACCCTGAGAATACCCTCATTGTGCCAGTGCTGCTTGTTCGTATAATTCAGTCAGTAAACACTGACGTCTATCTGACATTATCAATTATCTCCTCACTTAGACTCGCATTCACAAAGATGAGGCAAAGAAATAAAAGCTTTTTGTGATTGTTTTTCCAGACCAAATGGACAAAAATCTATTTAGCTTTTCAGCCACGTTTAATTAAATAGATTTAGCACACTGAAGAAAGATGCATAATTTAGAAAATAAAGTTTGTTGTCAAAACTGTTCTGGAGCTGTTCTAATAATTGAACAAATCCTTTGCCTGAATGCAAATCGGACTGTGCAAAATGTTGAAAGATAAACCAATAAAAACTGTCCTTTTGTATCTGAATAATGAAGAAGCATAATACTTCCGGAAACAAAAAGAAGCTGTATATTACGAGGAACAAAAACAGCTCTTATTGCATATTAGAATTGGGGATATTGTCCTGTTGTAATTAGGCCTTTTATTCAGCTGGAATATACGGTTGAATTAATGAAGTTTTTGTGAAAGGCCCAAAACATTCAAGACAAAAATGTGGGCAGTTTTTCACTGTCAGTCTGCAAGCTCCCGTTGGGAAGCAAATTAACTCCTACTTGCACATGCGCTCTCTGTGTTCCCTGGAAGGAAAATTCCACGAAAACCGGCGTTGTGAAACCCAGGTTTTACAGACCGCTTGCGATTGCTACAGCGTGTGTAGTTCTATATGCTGCTGCCATTGCAGAAAAAAACCTCCTTTGCTTCTTTTCACTCTGGCATGGAAGTGTAGCATAATGGTTAGGGAACTGGGTTTGTAACTCAGAGGTTGCAGGTTTGATTACCAGGCATGACATTGCCGTCGTACCGTTGAGTAATTGCTTCAGGAAATCCATCTGTAAGAATTGATAGCAAAAAGGAACCTGAGTAAGTTGCTCTGGATAAGAGAAACGTGATATACCAGAGACTGCCCAAATAAAGGAAACACCAAGATAAAGTGTCTTAGTAGGATAGAAATGCTAAAGGATTGAAATGCTTCACCATAGGATGAAGGTGATCACTCAGAATGCCTTTGTATTTATTGGGGTTTACCTTGCCATCTAAGGTGTTGAGTGGACCTAAAGCATGCCAGGAAATTTCACCCCACGCCATAACAGAGCTGCCAGAACCCTTCATTTACTCAAGTGTCACTTGGGATGAAGATTTCATGTCATGCCTCAGACCTCACTTTCACCTGTTCCCTTTCGCAATCCCCATTTTTTTCTTTCAGAATTTTTGATAAACGGGCAGCGCTGAGCCATGGTAATTCACAATGGCACAGCTGCGCGATGTGATCTCCCGCCGAGTGCGCTCGCATGTAATGACTGACAATCTATCTTACGCCATGACTGCGCGTACTTGAATGTGACAGTCAAAATAATATATCAGCGGATAAGAGGCGAAAGCTCGCAAGATAAGGAAAAACAGTCAGGGAAGTGACAGCTGATTTGTATTTAATTGCACTGTATCGCATAAAGTGTATAATGTGCATACTGTGACAATTAGCACTTCGTAAAAAGGTCCAGCTCGCTATCGACTTTTAGCTATGACAGTTAGCCTACGACGCTGCTTTGCTGAGGCAAAGCAGAACGTTTTGCTGAAGATTTAAACAGGCTTACTGTGAGTTCAGTTTGAACAGCCTAAAGCGTGCATTTAATAACTTTAGTGAGTGCCTCCTACAAAGCCGAAAACAGAAAGGAGGCTTTCTCCTTCAGCGCAAATTCCTGGAGTGGGGAAAAAGGATGTTTCTGACAGTAAGCGTGTTTCTGGAACAAGCGCTCATAGTGGAGGGGGCCAGTGGGCTCCTTCTAAGCCCCGTCCATCACTATCAGAACCAGGGCCCACCCAGGGGCTCATGGGTAAAGCAAGCTCTGGGCCATTGCTGGCGATCCCCAAAGGGTTCGGTCTAAACATGGAGGAGGGAGGGAGGGGGGCTTCGGGGGAAAGGGGCTGACAGAACGGCCAGGCTCCATAAAATCGTTGACCACGCCCACATACCCCAACGAACCAATCAAATCAATTTAGCCGCCGTCTCGCAGCGAAAGACCAGTTGCAACCAGGACAGAAGCTGCAGCAGCGGTTTACCATCTCGCTGTTGGCAGGCAGATCAAAGGTTTGGCCAGCTTAAGCCTCCATTCCATCGACCTTTCCGTGTCCAGTGTCCTTCACTCAAGGTGCTTGCATTTTCACACATAGCAGCCTTCCTTTCACACATTATTATTTACCGTTGTTTTTATTTGATTTCTACAGGATCAAATTCAATATTAAATGAGATTATGGGAATATGTTACATTGCTAAGGTAGATAAATATTGGAAGAAAGATGTTATGTGTATTTGTGACATTTTTGTCTTTTTTTTTGCTGGTCGGGGGGAATGAAAAGATGTGGGGAAAACAGTTTGTTTCTCAGGTGTGTGCGGAATTCCTTTTCGGAATTTTCACATCATGTCATCCCCCTGTACAACATACACTGTAAATGCCTGACAGGCATTCACGCCCCTGCTGCTCTCCTTTCTTTAAACCTTTCCCTCTCGTCTCGCTGCAAAAAAAACTGCCTGTGGTTTCTGAATTTGTCTCTGGTGCAACACCAACTCCGCCACCCCAAAGAGAAGCACGGTCATCTTTGGCGCCCTCTGTGAAACAGTTACTCCATAATTACATAGGAAGGAGGAGTTGTTATCCTGCCCCCGCCTTGGACTCGGGCAATGGAAGGAGATGAAATGGGCTTTGGCGCAAAACCCCAGAAGCAATTGTTCTGTGAGGCTTCTCCCCGCAATCAATAAACAGTTACACAGAAGGCAGATAACAGCCGCACAAAACTAATCTACACTTAACACAAGCGGGCCCTCACAAACAACATGAACACTCCAAAATAAGAAAAATAGCACTTCTGGCTGAGAATCACCAACATGGAAAAACAAGATTTACATGTGGTTCATATTGATTTGATTCTTTGGACGAATATTAAGGTTTCACTCTTATTTGTCTGTTCTTGTGTCTCCCTATCGGTACAGTTTATCCATCGTGATGAACTGCTCTTCCCAGATAAACGATGTTATTTATTCTTTTTGTTCGTTTTTTTATCGTTATTATTTCTTGAGGATTGTTTCCAATGTGCCCGGACTGTGAATGAGGCAGAAGAGAGCATGGGCGGGTGGGTGGATAGGGATGGGGGTGTGGGTGCGGCGGTTGCCGGGTGGAGGGGGCGGATGCAGACCAGTTGATAGAAATGCCGGGGTGGGTGAAAGTATGTCTCCCCCAAAGCTTTATCCTCCCGCCTGTGGACTCATCTACGTCCCGCCACCATCCCGGAAGTGTCGACATGCTGCCCCTTTTTTTAGGACGATGCTCTAATATCTACTGCATCGCTAAGATGACAACAGCACCGGAACAGGATTAACATTTTGAAAGATGCTCTCCTTGCGGGAAGCAGGATGCCTGGCAGGTGGGTGGGTTATATGGGGGTACGCTTAAAATAACACAAGCAAACATGTACACAAACTCAAGATGTAATCTGTGTAATAGCTAGCTAGCAGCACATATCATGTATAATGTAAGGCAATGGACAGTTGAAACGCTACGGGGGTATTAGCGTGCGTAATTTAAGGTAGGGAAGGAGACTGTAACCTTGAAAAAGATCTGCACGACTCACAGGCCCACCGTCGGCCCATGGTGCTTGTTTTCGTTATTAATTCCCAGCCCCTGCATAGCCCAGGGTGCAGTCACACTTGTTTGAATTACTGTTAGTCAATCTCAATAGGATGCCTATTACACGCAGTCACATCTCTCCTGTCTGGCTTCCCACAACAAAAGGCTTCTCCTTTCATGCAACAGAATATCCACCTCTACCCTGTAGAGCACAAGAGTAAACATCTCATTAGCGGCCTCTTTTGAGCTCCGTAACACTTATGACTTTAGAATGAAATATCATTTTCAGGCAAACATGCTCACCGTAGCTCTGTTCCTACAGAGTTGCAAACATGCACAGGCACACAAGCATGCACACACACACACACACGCTCACATACAGTCATGCAAACATCCGCACGCATGCGCACACACAATCACTTGCTAAATCACTGCAAATTGATGTTTGTAGTTTCGAATACTTGTGTAACTCTTTAGTATTACAGGTGTGTAATATTGCATTTGGTTCTGAAATGGTGATTGGAAGAGCATTATGATAGCAAGTGGGGGGGGGGAAAGCAGTTTTGCCCTTTAGCCGTGTTACGTGAGTGTTTGTGGAAAGGGTTGTTTTGTTTAACAGGTAATACTTTTAACAGGTAAAACAGTTTTCCAGTGATCTCCTTCCAAATGTCTTTACAAGGGGAAAAGAGTAGGGGGCGGAAGAGAACACAGCAACATGAAATAGCGCTGTTGAACTGTCCCACATCGCATGGTTTGAACAGCCCAGTATCATCTGTGAGTTTAAACTAGCAATCCTGCTGCAGCCACAAAACCAGTTACAAACTATCTACCTGTTTCTTCATCATTTTAAGCACTACAATTTGTGAACCTGACATTATTGTTATTAATAATATTGCTGTTGTTGTTGTTTTTTGTTTACTATGGTGTGTTCATTTGTATTTTACTCCAGATGAAAGGAAAATGTCTCCAATCTGATTTCAACTACAGTGAGTTAAAGGATTACTATCAGCCGCGGGTAAAATAAACCATAATCCTCATGTGAAATCCTCACATGGTTCTGTGTGGCTCAGTAGGTAGAGGATAAAAGCTCTGCTAAATGGCAGAGCATGCGTTGTTATGAAATCAACCTTATGCTCCTTAAGCCATGTTCCTGTGTGTGCTTTACATTTCTTTCCCTCCAAGTGAGAATCTTATGTATGCAATCAGAAATTGCCTCCGTATCCAGAGGATAACATGAATAAAAAACGAATGCCCTTTTTCTATAAGCCTGTTAAACTCTGCAACACTATCAGAATATCCTTTGCTAAAAGATGAATACATATTTCCAGTAGGCAGTCCGTATTTGACCATTTTAACCCCGTATTCCCCATCATTTTACTTGTTTACAGGCGAAAAATAAAGGGCTTTGTTGCACAAGTGCATTAAAATATGTGTGCCGATTTGTGGAGTGAAGCTTCACTGAGGGTTAATTTCACAGCGAAAAGCAAAAAAAAAGTGAGTGATGGTGTGGTTTTCCTGCTCAGCGATCCTGCTTTCCGATTGCTTTTCCCTGTTTTTAATCCACTGCGCCGAGGCACAGCGGATTGTGTAATTCCCAGTGTGTCCATCTATCTGTCTGTCTGTCTGTTAGGAGGCAGCTGGTCCGGGCCTTAGAAACCCCAGAGGTCCCAACACAATGACTCACAAAGCAAGGAGCAGGGAGAACAGACACTGGACAGTTCTGGGGGCATACCAGGTCCATTCCCTTTCTTGTGATATAATATCCCATCTACCCTGTAGAGCACCAGAGCCATGGCTAAACATTTCATTAGCCGCCTCTTCTTTTATAGTTCTGAATACTGAAGACTTAAGTCACTCTTAACTATGACTTAAGTAATACTGCATTCGGTCCTGAAATGGTCATGTTTTTCTAGCAGACACATTTTCTAAGAAATAAAAATAATCCTAAATAATAATATAATGTTTCATTTGTTTAGTTTTTTGTTTGTCCTGTGTTAAGGTAAAGGTATGCTTTCAATTCCCAGGACCCCCTACACTGTGTGAATGCCCTACAAGAAAATATTTTGATAGCCCCTTTTGTTTCCAGTTAAAGTTTATTTGTTTGTTTGTATGTTTTGGGATCTCTTTTAGCCTTTCTGCTAATCTTTCAAGAGTCCTATAGCAATCAACATACAGTATACAGTAGAGTTAAAAAATAAAACTATGTAAACAATATTAAAAATACAATTTTAGAGTTGAAATAAACTAGAGTTGACAGAGTTGAAATAAAAAACAAGAGCAAGTGAAAAGTAATTAGGCAAAAATATATAATACAAATAACAATAGTGAAATATGATTATTATTATTATATTAATACTGAAGTACATTTTTCTCATATGCTCTGTTGTACAATCACAGTTTTCATTTACATGTTACAATTGTTTCTTAAAATAACTTATTGACATGTTTCTGAAAGGTTTTTCAGTTTTTCATTTTCAGGTTATTCCCTGCATTTACTCCTCTGAAAGTGAATGCTCTTTTACCCATCTCTGATTTGGGTCTTAAGTCATTATTGAAAAACCCACCATGACACCAGGAGGACAGGGCAAGAAGCAAGGAGGGTGTTGCATGTTCTGCTGTCTCCCAAGCCCTAGGAGGCCTTCAGAACCTTGGACAGCAGCAGCCCCACCAACAGCCACACACAGCTGATGTTGAACTTGCAGCCACACACATCTAAGATGAACCTACAACCACACACAGCTGAAGCTGAACCTAAAGTTAACTGAAGCACTGAAGCACTGAGCACATTGCAGGTAAATAAAATTAATTATTTTTAAAATGAATTATTATTATTAGGTGTCAGAGTAAATACACCTCAGAAAATACTTTCTTCACCTGTTCCTTACCTCCAGAATGTATCTGTACTTTTGGTGCAGATGAGAGATCTGCTACTTCAGCTTGTTAATGCTTTATCCACATTTTACAGGGTAAACGTCAACACTGCTACACATGCAAACACTGTCAAGTTTCCAGACATTTTTTTAAGCTATTACTATTGAATTTTTTGTTGTTGTTGTTGTTTTAATCTCTAAAGTCATTCACCATGACAATATTCTTTGTCTCATTTTCCATCTCCATGGCAGCATATTATCAGCTGATGGTAGCGAGGGGTCAATACCACTGCACACACCTGAGAAAAAAGAACTGGTAAAATTAGCAAAAAAAACATTTACTATCCCTGGGGCAGGCTTTACAAGAGTGAATATCGTGTTGGCTCTCTAATTCGATATTTTTAAGTCCAAGGCCTAGGGGCATTTCTCACCTCGCATAACAAAATACATACACATTTCATTTAGTAATAATTGTATTAAATATGCAACACATTTCTCCATCTGTTTTGTTCAGATTGTTGAAATGCCATTGCAAGTGACAGAAGTTCAGGACCTAATGCGTTTTGAGCTGAAAGGCTGACGTCCCACGTCTGTCAACGTTGTTTTCCTTCTCTTACCCAGCGTTGAAAGCCTCAGGAAATGTCTTTGCACACCTTGCAAAGGTGATTCACATGATTAGTTAGGTAACATCCAAAGTGAGAACTCCCAGCCAGCGCGTTAAGTAGCGGTGATTAGAAATGTTAACGGAGGCAATTTTTCACTAAGCTCTGACAGGCCTTGTACTTTTCCACCGCTTCCTGTGTCTTCCCAGAAGTCAAAGTTCCTTTTTTTGTCTGTGTGTGCATATCTGTCTCATGACATTGCGTGGGCTGACTCCGGCGATCAGACAAACCTGGGTAATTATTCAGGATAGAGATTTCCCCCATGCTGTATCCGACAGTACCCCAAAGCTTTGTTTGCTTTGACAGTCTTAATTAAACGCAGGTTTGCATTAAAATTTAACGGACCTGTGTGCCTATTTCGGGATTGTGCCCTGTGGACGGGAATAGCAGACATTGTAGAATGTAATTGTAAAAAAGGAAGGGGAATGTGCTACAGTAATTACTAGTGCATTATTGGGTGTTGCCTGGCAGTCAGCCCAGAACAGGAACACACACCGTGTGTGTGTGTGTGTGTGTGTATGTGTGTGTGTGTGTGTGTGTATGCCTGTGTGCATGCGTGTCCGCGTATGTGTGTGTGTGTGTGTTTGAGCATTTGTGTGTGTGAACATGTGTGTGTGTGTGTGTGTGTGTGTGTGTGTGTGTGTGTGTGTGTGTCTGGGTGTGTGTTTACGCGTTTGTATGTGTGTACATGTGTGTGTGTGTGTGTGTGTGTGTGTGTATGTGTATGTGCATGTGTGTGTGCACATGTGTATGTGTATGTGTGTGTGCACGTGTGTGTGTGTGTGTGTATGTGTATGTGCATGTGTGCACATGTGTATGTGTGTGTATGTGTGTGTGTGTTTTTGAGGCAGGAGTTCCTTCCTTGTCTTTATTTATTTATTTATTTGCATAAATGGGTAGGACGGTATGGAGCTCTTTTATACCCATGCATTTGAAGTGATAAATTGTAGTGTCCTCTGGCTTTCAAATATGTATTTTTCCAGCATGCTAAATACAGTCTCTCACATTACTCCCGGGGTTGGGGGGGTGGGGGGTTAGTGGTGGTGACTGGACCCCTGACAAGGTCACAGGAAATGATCCCTTAAGAGCAGGAACAGCAAGGGGTGGCGCCTGCATTTGCATATGCTATCACAGAATCCAGTCCTACCGATTCCACGGGTTTTCACTGAGGTTTTCACCGCATCATGCCACAGGGATGTCTCGGAGGGCACCTCAGGCTGACTTGCCATAGCGTGGCGGGGGATAGGTAGGGTGTGTGGGGAGTCTGGCAATACCGAAACAATCCTGGCGCTTCTGGACCAGGGACCATATCCAAGGCCACACCCACACACACCCTATGCAGTGAAGCACCCCAGCATGCGGTGAAAGACCAGAGCGCCATGAGCGCCCCCACCACCAGCATTTCATACGCAGGCGGGCTGTCGAACAGAGGCCCAATTACAGCCGGCCACCGCCCAGTCGAGACTCACATTTAATATTCAGCTGTTCAGAGAAGGGTGCAACAGCCTGTTGTTGTTGCTGTTGTTTTGGGGGGTTCTCCTCTCACAGCATCCTAATGGATAGCATTTTGTCTTGTCACTGAAAACAACTGTTTTTATTTGCCTTGGAGTGGCTGTGTAAACACGTTCCTTTTGAAGCGCTTATCACGGCCCATAATGGAACGCATGGCTGGACGTTGTGCATAAATTGCACCTGGAAACGTCTCATTTTTCCCCATCCTTTCAGCCGGACAATGCTGGACACTAATCAGCAATACCGGTTACGCCGAGAAATACTGGTGATGGGAATGATTTTTAGCTCCTTGTCGTATTTTGCCAGAAAGAGACGACTTACGATATGTGTTTACATGCCCCCTCTTTTATGAATGCACATCTCTCTCCTCAATTCATTGACTGGACGTTTTTATGAATTTGTCTGTGTTATGTTTTTACTGACCTTTTGAGATCAATTTGGCTGTCCAGTATTTAAATTAGATTTTCTTTTCTGTCCCTTGCAGAAATAAACAAGAACAGATGTTTATGAGGGTTATGGTTTTCAATTTGCCTTTTGAGAGGAAATCCAGAAAAAAATATTCACCAAGCCGAGGTGTTTAACTCCTCAAACTCAAGGCCCACAGCACACACTGTATACTGTGGAGCCTCCATTTGATGCTGATTCTCTGCACAACTTCACAATGCCCATTTCCTTTCTTTTTCCGACCTGTTAGTGGATTCATCTTTGAATGCAGTGGAGAGAGAGAGAGAGAGAGAGTGTGGCGGAGAGTGAGGGTGAGAGAGAGAGGTAGAGAGAGAAAGGGGGAAAGAGAAAGAGAGACAGGGAGAGAGAGAGAGACAGGTAAAGAGAGAAAGGGGGAGAAAGAGAGAGATGGAGAGAGAGAAGGAGGCACAGAGGAGAGAGAGAAGAGGCATGGAGGGAGAAAGAAAGGCAAAGAGGAGAGATAAAAACAGAGTGAGAGATTGAGAGAGGGACCATTTAGAATTTTCAAACCATATTTACTGGGTCATACTAGAACAGTGAGAGCTTCATATTTGATAGATTGCTGCACAGTGGTTGTTGACAAGAGATTTCATTATGAAAAATAAATAAACAAAGGAGATAAAAGTTCCAAAGTCCAGGCAGAAAATATGTTCTATTGTGGGGTTATTTCAGGTGGCATGTCATCCATGTTAGCATCAGGGTTGGGGGTCAATTCCATTTCAATTCAGTCAATTCAGGAAATTAAATGACTGACTTGAAAAATGCCTAGGGATGTTCTGTGAAGATGTTTAAATTCATTAAGTGAACATAAACATGAAGACAACATAAAGGGTCTTAATAGAGCCACAAAACCAGCTTCAATGCATTTGGCATAGACTCTAGTGTCTGGAACTCTATTATAGGGATGCAACACCATTCTTCCACAAGAAATTCTGTCATTTGGTGTTTTGTTGATGGAGGTGGAAATTTGCTGTCTCAGGCATGACTCCAGAATCTTCCATAAGGGTTCAATTGGGTTGAGATCTGGTGACTGAGACAACTATGGCATATGATTTACATTGTTTTCATGCCCATCAAACCATTTAGGGACCACTCATGCCCTGTGGATGGGGGTATTGTCATCCTGGAGGAGACCCATCCAATGAGGACAGAAATGCTTCACCATAGGATGAAGGCGATCACACAGAATGGCTTTTTATTTATTGGTGTTTACCTTGCCCTCTAAGGGGCTGAGTGGACCTAAACCATACCAGGAAACATTCACCCCACACCATAACAGAGCTGCCAGAACTCTTCATTTACTCAAGTGTTTCCTTTATTTTGGCAGTTAACTGCATCGCAATACTGGTAAATAACTTATCAACTATGCAGCTTTGTGTTGTAAGTGAGCGAGTGTAATGTAATCTCGAGGTGGAGGTTAAAAATAAATGTGCATGTAATCATATTTTGAGGACAATTTTAAAGAACACCTCCTAGGCCCAGAGCCAGTGGTATCGTAATAACTATCAATATTTAAATGGGCTTGGATTAATTTGTTTCTCTCAGTTTTTTAATGCAAAAGCTCACAATTTGAGTTATGAGGCCTGTCGTCATCGCTAGGCTTCCCACTCCCCCACCCCCCGACTGTGTCAGGGCTATCATCCCTGACACTTAACGATAATTAGATACAACAAAACTTTATTAAATTTGCATGTTTCCCATGATTCATCAACCTGTCAGCTCACAGTGGGTGCCGATGCAACTTTTACAAATGTTTATAGATAGACGAGGAGACAGTGAACCGAAATCGATGGGTTTCAAGCAGGAGCTCGACTCTGCATGTAGAATATACTGTATAAGAGAGACACACATCTGAGACATACACCATGCTACAAACCCAAATACATCCTTTTGTGTGCATATGTATATGCATGTATTTATACACTTAATATATACAGGGGGTAGAAAAAAGAATGGAAACAGCATTCAACTATATATGAATGTTCATTAGCTAATAAGGAGTCGGGCTGCCCTTTGCCTTCAGAAGAGCTTCAACCCTTCTTGGAATGCTGTGATACAACTCTTGAACTGTTCCTAGTGGGATAGTTGACCATTCTTCAAGAAGGAAAGCCTCCAGTTCTTTGAGAGATAAAGGCGAAGGCGGAAATCCACTCCGCACTCTACATTCCAGAACTTCCCAACTATTTGACCATTTTATTTTTGTTATCCTTTTGTCCTGGTTTTGTCTTGGTCCACCTGTGATATTGAGTTTATCTTAATTGCTATTGTTGACTAATTGTGATTGTTTATTAATTGTATAATTGGCTGTTGGTTTTATTTAATAATATGTGTACTGTATTATGTATAATGTAAGTCTAATGTGGCTGGTGATCTATGTGAGGGCAATGGACAAGAGCAGTAATTTAATAGTGGTGTTTTTTTTGTTTTATTGTTCCTTGTAGCTACAAAATGCTGCATTCTGATGAGGTTTGGGAGACCAGTTATTGTATGTCATGAATGTATCTGGAAATGTTCACCAGATGGATGAAGCAAACGGTTATTTCGTGAGAAGAAATGAACAAGAACCAGCCATTTTCAACAGCTTTGTGTCAAATTTAACATTTTACACTTTTTAATAACTGATAAAAAGGCATACCTGATAAAAGCATGAAGCTCCATGTCACTTTGATGACAGAAATTATGTCTGGCAAAGACTGCAGATGAATCAGTAAGAATAAGTAGTCTGGTGATGTATTTTCACTGGCACTCGTTGTATTAAGTGCTCCATCATATAACCTTCATAAAGCATGCTTAATGCCTTGGGAATGTTTAAGACCATCACTGCTTAATAATGTTGAAATATATTTACTTAAAATGATGGGAAAACCGTAAGGATTCACGCATCCAGTCATAAAGCATTGCCTTTACTTGTGAGGGAATGTTACAAGACTTTCGGTCAGCTTCTAGCAAAGATGGCAGCATTGTAGTCAGTGCCCTCTTCCACCAGCCAAAGGCAAGAGGAAAATAATTTGTCAGAAAACAACAAAGTTGTCCCCCTTTCCCTTTTGCCTACCTCAAAGGCCTGTGAGCAGCTCAACATGTCTTTAGATCGGTCCTGACAGTGACCACCATTTTGGCTCTAGATGCCAATGGCAAACAGCCATTTCAGCTCCACTGGATACTGCTATTCCTACATGTTCGGACTAAATGTTTGGAGGTTAGGACAAGGGCATATCACCAGCTGCCTCAAGTTATGTAATCTCTGGCCAAGATTCCATGTCCAGATCCTCAAAGTGGGCTGTCCGGTGTTTCACTTATTGGGGCACAGAGAAGAAAATTTCAGTTTTAATGGAAAAAGATCTCCACACTGTATCGGACCAGCCAAGATAGATAGTGTTAGACCGCAACGCTATCCACCGCCCTTAAAGCTGGAGCAACAAGACGGGCTGTGCTTTTCCACAATCGAATTGTGTAATAGTTATGAACAGAATTCCCAATGCAAGTATACACTTCAAATTTCTATTTTAAGAGCTTTTTGAGCCTTTCTGTGTGGAGTTTGCATGTTCTCCCCGTGTGCGCGTGGGTTTCCTCCGGGTACTCCGGTTTCCTCCCACAGTCCAAAGACATGCACGTTAGCCTAATTGGAGAGTCTAAATTGCCCGTAGGTATGAGTGTGTGAGTGAATGGTGTGTGTGTGCCCTGCGATGGATTGGCGACCTGTCCAGGGTTTATTCCTGCCTCTCGCCCCTATGCATGCTGGGATAGGCTCCAGCCCCCCCGCGACCCTGACCAGGAATAAGCGGCTTAGACAATGAGATGAGAGCTTTTTGAAAAAGTAAGGCAGAAAAAAGCCCAATCCCTGAAGTCTACGTGAACCGCGTCGGAAAAGCATGAATCAGATCAACATGTCATAGAGAGAACAGAAGAGGGGATTATGGCGTTACACTTTATTGAAATGCATTGAGCATATAGCAACTACAATATTCTACACTCTTAGAAATAACTTTATTAATCAACATGACAAACCATCTGCTATGTATTCTATCACACGTGATGGTTTTTAAAATAATTAGCTAGACCGTTTTGAGATATTCATAGGGAAAGCAGCTAGCTAGCTACCTAGCTAATGTTACTACTGGCTAGCTACTGCTAACATTAGCTATGCTGAGTGCTGGATAGCAGCAAGCTAGCACAGGCTAGATTTGTTACAATGTATGATCCAGCTGTCTTTATATTAAACATTTTCTACATACCATGTCTACGTCTTTTCCGTTTCCTTAGTTTTAATCACAAGTAGCTAGCTAGTTAATTTTATAAATCTAGCTCAGTTATGGAATATCATTATAAACACATCGTTATTGTAATGTAGGCGCTAGCTAGTTTAGCTGCGCTGGTATCATATGATATCCAACATATTATGCATCTTCCGTCCGCCTACCTACTGTACATGTGCGACGGAAAAAATGTCTGACAGCGTTATTAATTCGTTTTATATTCAGTGGCCGTAAAAACAATAGTAAAAGTTTCTGTTGTCGGTGCACCTGCAACAACTGTGTTGGCCACGTATAATGGGAGTACAGGCAGACACTCAACACTATGCGTGAGTCCGTCCAACAGTGCGAGTGTGTATTACCGTACACCCGGGGTTCGCAACTGTTTGCCTGGACGTTCATGTCCTCAGGATGGTCGGTAGCTGGCTAGCTAACTGCTATAGCTAGCAGGCTAGCAGTTATCAGTGCTAGCAGCTAGCTCCAGATCGTGTTCTATCTATTACGTCACATAAATTGCATTGTGGGTAGATTTACGAAGATTTGGCAGATTCTTGAGTTAAGTTTTTAAATAATAATGTGTTTTCAAATAAATATGATCACAAACTTACTATGATATAGTTAGGGGGTATTTGAAAGCCATGTGTCATCACTTTTGCAAGGTAAATTCGCTGGTGTCTACCCTTTAATGGGATTGTTTTATGTTCAGTTCTGTTTTTACTTTAATTTGAATAATTCATGCATTAAATACCTTATTTATAAATCTATATCATCTATAAGCCTGTATCTATCTATAAATCTATCTATAAATATTTATTTTATTTTATTTTTTATTTGATAAATACTTTTTAAATTGATATAAAAGTAATGTTCAGTGAAATCTGACTATATATGGAAATTCAGTGAATGTATGTAGCTTCGTCTTCCACAATGATTGGCACTCGCTTCCCCCAAAGACAAGCGAAACCAGCCCGCACACGGCGCATGTCTGCTGAGTGACCGACACCTGAAGTATACACACAGGTGACAGGGACTGCCAGGTGACAGTGATAGACCACTGAGAATACTCTGGACGCTCGGTTGGGTACACGGGGATCATCGGATGATGTTATAAACCGCCCTCCGGGGGGGTGTGATCGCCATCAGAGTGGCGTGTCCCATTTCATACAGCCGAGCTGACGGCAGGTGCCCATCTTACTGCAGTCACCCCCCCCCCCCCCAAAAGCAGTGAGAGGGGCCCACGTGTCAAGGCAAAGAGAGAACAGGGGAGTAAATTAAAAATGTATTGTACACCCCCGCCTCCCACCTGTAAGGTTTTGACTGTGTTTATGCACCAGCAATAACATTTCCCCCCGTCCTAAACAGAAAACTGTGCAACGGTCCCCCATGTCAAGGTGAAGAGAAAAATTTAAATGTAAAGCAAATTAAAAAATGTTGCCCCCTCCCCTCTTCCCCCGAAGAGGAACGCGTAGCCAGCCAGCAGAGAGAGAGCAGTGGCAGCTGAAGCTAAGGCTCATGGGAATTCTGCCTGTCTGATTCTGCACATTGAATAAATTGTAGCCATAATGTGGATTGACGGAGCGCACCGCGGATGGACATGGCCATCAGGAACGACCTTATTGCCCCCCCCGGCTCCTGTCCCACGCTGCCGTGTCAGAAACCACAGTTTCTGAGGCCGCATTTCTGGAGCCGTTTCAGAACGCTGACGATCTCATCAATCACTAATTACTGTCTCGCCTCCGGGTTCAAACACCCCGATGTACTTGTTCTTCCCTCAGGGGGTACAGAGATCTGATCAAATCTGGGCAAATCTTTCAGTCATTTTCTTTTACCATGTCATTTCCTTCATATGAAGGAAAATTCATACCACTGTAAGCTATAGGGCAGATTCAGTATGGCTGCCATCCAAGTCTATATTTCAATGGACGGTTGACCAGGCCTAATTCAAGATTATTTTATAGTAAATATACAGGGTATATTTGTTTTTATATTAAAATAAAGGAAAGGGGTGCAATTTCCTGGCATGGATTAAGTTCAGTAAACCACTCACCAATAAACACCACTCAGAGGTAAACACCAATAAATACAAAGCCATTCCGATTGATCACCCCCATCCTATGGTGAAGCATTTCCATCCTGATGGGAGTGGTCTCTTACAGGATGACAATGCCCCATCCACAGGGCATGAGTGGTCATTTAATGGTTTGATGAGCATGAAAATAATTTAAACCATATGCCATGGCTGTCCCAGTCACCAGATCTCAATTGAAGACTTGTGGAAGATTCTGGAGCGGCACCTGAGACAGCGTTTTTCACCACCATCAACAACATGGCATAGATACTTGTAGAATCTATGCCAAGGTGCATTGAAGCTGTTCCGGTGGCTTGTGGTGTCCCAACACCATATTAAGGCACTTTGTGTTGGTGTTTTGGCAGTTACCTGTATGCTAGGTTAAGAAAGGACTAGGTTTGATAATGGTAGTGTTATCTCTGCTGGTGTTTCCTGTGTATCAGGGGTGCCAAACTCCAGTCCTGGAAGGCCGCTGTATCAGTGGGTTTTTGTGGCCTCCTTTCAATTGGCAGCCAAACAGCAGCGTTGGAAACAAGGTGTTTGGCCTTTTTAGCTAATCAATTGTTTAAATTAATCATTGACGTGCTGAAACACACCAAAAAAAAACAGCACACACTGCAGCCCTCCAGGACTTGAGTCTGACACTACTGCTCTATACTATTTAAAACTAATAAATATTGGGTTTATTATCCTACAAATATATATTTTGAAAACCCTTGGGGGAGGGGAAGTGGGAGGGGGGGAGGAGATATTTCCTGAGGGGAAAAATTGAGAAAGATAAGAACTCAAATAAAATCTAATCAGGATTCCTATTAAAAGGTAAATCAATGATTCTTCAGCACAGAAATGACTCTGCTATGGTGTTTTCACCCTGAATTCTAATGGGGTCATGTTGAATGCATAGCGCTGCTAATGCGCTAGATTACTACCGCTGAAAAGACTCCAGAGTTGCTTTCCTTTTATTCCCCCTTTTTCTTTTTGAATAAACATAATATGAATGTATTACTGCTGTGACATTTAATCAACTGAACACGCTCTCGCCCCTTGGATTGGATTTGAGCCGATGCGTTGGAAATCTACTGTGTTATGGAGCCTTACCTTTTCCCGTATGTCTGGTAAATAGCAGCATGTGTATAAATAAATATTTTTTGTGTACACGTGTCATTTTTAGAATGACACCTGCCAAGGGAAACAGGATTTTGAAAGTTAATGGTAAGAACAACATAATGGATTGGAAACAGTTCAAGCCTGACTGTGATCTAAAACATTTACATACAAATACCCACATAAACATGTACACATGCATGCATACGCACACACACACATGTACACATTCGCACACACACACACACATGTACTGTATGCACACACAAACACAAACACACACATACATGCACTCATTCGCACAAACAAGCATGCATGCACACACAAACACATACACACACACAAACACACACACACACATACACATTCACACACATCTGGACAAACACACATGCATGCACTCACAAACACAAACATATGCACACAATCTCGCAAACACACATCCATGCGCACACAAACACACACACACATGCACACATTCGCACAAACACATATGCATCCACCCACAAACACAAACACGCACACATACAAGCACACATTTTCACAAACACAAACACATATGCACACATTCTCACAAACACACATCCATGCACACACAAACAATCATTCACACACATGCATAAACACACATGCTCACACACAGACATACTCACACGCACTCACACATATGCACAAGCATGCACGACATCACTGTGATTCGTGCTTTGTAGGCCTATGTAAGGCTAAATTGAATTATTTTCAACACCTACCCTTAATAAGCACCAAGCTGCCATGGAAGCCCGACAGCAGTAATACAATTTATATTTTGTCACTTCGCACATTGTGTGTTTGTTTGTTTCCACCCCCACCACTGCCTTTTGTACGTTTCTACACATGGTGGGCATGATGTAGATTTAATATTTAATCTAGCTCTAATGAAAGCGGTTGTGCTACCAGCAGAATGCTTAAGGAGGGGTTCACCGAGGGACAAGACCAAATCGCAGCTGTTGAGCTGCTGAGATTGCATCAGTCGGGAGAGAACCAAATCCTATCAGACAAGCCAGTGAAGGGAGAAGATTCTGCAGCCAGACACACAGGAGAGAGAGAGAATGAAAGTTAATGAGTAGGGAGCAGGACTCAACACACGACAACACAATGGACATCTGCAATAGAGAGAGAGAGAGAGAGAGGGAGAGGGAGGGGAGGAGAGAGAACAGAGAGAGGAAGAAGAGAAGAAAGAGGGAGAAGAGGAGAGAGAGATGAGAGAGGGAGGAGAGGAGATAGAGAAGGAGGAGAGAGGGAGAAAGAGAGGAGCGAAAGAGGGAGGAGAGGAGAGACAAAGAGGGAGGGCAAGAGAGGAGAGAGCAGAGGGGCACACGTTCACACACGGGGTTCACAGACTCCCACTGACCACATTGATGAAACGAACAATGTCACTAAAAGCCCAAACATTGCCCCTACTCAACCCCCCCCCACCCCCACCCCCACCCCTGTCACCACGCCCCACTTTCCGAAAGTAGCATCGGAAATAAATATGATAACGCACGACTTCTCTGACGTTTCAGACGGGGCTGAGCTAACTCTGCAGTTCGCCTCCGTCGCCATCAGGGTCGGTCTGCTGCGGTGACAATTCACGGCTCGCCTCTCTACTCAATTCTCCCTGCTGAGTCATTCCTGCGCAAGCGGGCTTCATCTTAGAAAGCTGGCGCTGATTCCACCCAAACAATGCACAGCCTTCGTTAGTGCCAGTCTTAAGGACCGTGCTAGAGCCAGCGAGCCCCACCCGTCAATCGAGCGTCCACAGCTGTACTGCCGAAGTGAACACGATTCCACATGCCAAATCGGGAACAAAAAATGGGAAAAACTTTTCTTGACTTTTTTTTAAAACAACAGTGCAACTTGATTCCAATGATTTACACATTATTAGTCTGCGTGTGTTATTTTTGACAGGAACATCAAAGTCTATAATGTTATATTCAGCTTTATTGTGCTAAAAAATTATTAATCTTCTACTGAACACCAGCTTTCCGTGACACACGAGGGAAAAGCGATTGGCATCCGCAGGGATAATCCTCCATTTAATCCTTTATTTTTCTACGCATGCCAAATAGAAAAATGCTGTTTATTATTACACATGTATATGTTGCTATATCATAAACATGAATATCCATCCATCCATCCATCCATTGTCTAAGCCGCTTATTCCTGGTCAGGGTCGCGGGGGGGGTGCTGGAGCCTATCCCAGCATGCGTTCCGGGCGAGAGGCAGGAATACACCCTGTCGCCAATCCATCACAGGGCACACACACCATTCACTCACACACTCATACCTACGGGCAATTTAGACTCTCCAATTAGCCTAACGTGCATGTCTTTGGACTGTGGGAGGAAACCGGAGTACCCGGAGGAAACCCACGCGGACACGGGAGAACATGCAAACTCCGCACAGAAAGGCCCCCGGCCTGGATTCGAACCCGAGACCTTCTTGCTGTGAGGCGACAGTGCTACCCACTGCACCACCGTGCCGCCGAAACATGAATATGTTAGCAGAAATGTATGACAGTTTGGGGGCAGGATGGGTAAGGTCCCTGACAATTATGTGACAATTTTTTAAAGATGATTTTTTTTTTTTTAAAGATTATTTTAAATATTGTTTTATCTTTCTTTTTTAATATAACCCAAAAAAGTACTGTGTAAGGAAGGAGAAACAAAGTTTGGCTTTCTTATGTTTGTTATTACATTTTTTTAGACAAATGCAAGGGGCACTAGAACTAATTGAATTGAATTTCTTTACGGCCTTCTCAGGGTCAGGTTTACACAAAGAACACATCAATATGCGTGAGCAACAACATAGATTTCCTAAATACATAGATCACAATCACAGAGAACAATAAAGAGACATCATGATATAATGCATACTCCACATCGATAGGTTTTAAAAGGTACAAAGATCAGTATGACAATATCAGTTATTAATAGATTACAGATAACTGCCAAAAGGCAACTCTTAAGAAGCTGAGGGATGCTTTAACCACGTTCAGTACCGCAACTGTCCATCAGGGGGGTGCCACGAGCGGTGCCGGCAGATAGGCCCAGCCGCTGGGACTCTCCTAGCCAGGCTATCAAAGTGTTGCCTTTCTTTTGGCAGTTACCTGTACATCATATGTATGTATCAGCACATCATAAGTAAAGTGCTGTGAGTTTAAAAATCCGATGCTCCTGGACACAAACAAGTTGGCTGTCCTTTTCCTTTTAAAGTTTCATTCTATATCTACGGAGGGATGGTAAAAGAGCACATTCAGAGAACATGATGTGTGTGGGGTCCTCTATGATTCTCTTTGCTGGATGAAGTGTGAATCCCTCACAAAGGGCTGTGATGGGATGTTTAGAATCCGAAGGTTTAGAAGAACATTCTCTTTAGCCTCCCATTGGAGTAATGGGAGGGGCACAGATGAAGGGGCGGTTTTCTCCATCAGAACAAAAAAAGCTGTCATGAAAAATAAAAATCAGGAAGGATGCAATTCAGTGACAAAGAAAAGGAGCTTCGTCAATGTAGTGCCCACATTCGGCAAGAAGAAGGGCCCCAAGGCCAACTCTCACCTGCCACAAATCCCCCAGCTGAGCAAGGGCCTGGAAAAACACGAGTCCAGTACATATTCCAGATCTGCCTTAGGGACAATAATTCACCCTCTGGCACCATATTCAGATTCTGAAAATCGAAATATGGTTCAGAATAACTGTTGCAAACCATATTTCATACTTGATGACTGCCTTACAGAGCAGTACGGCACAGTTTAAGAGAAGTGCCTTTTTACTACAGTCAGGCGACCGTAACCCCTGTATTGGGTAAATAGGAAAGCTCAGACTGTTTAAAAAGGAAAGTGCTTTTTAGGCATTTAGCAGATGCCCTTATCCAAAACAACTTACAGAATTTTGTATTTTTTCTTTATATACAATCCATTTATGCAGCTGGATATTTACTGAAGCTATTCATGTTACGCACCTGTCACACGCCGTGCGACACAACTAGGATTTTAACAGAACAGCAGGACGCAGGGAATGGAATCCTCAGTTTGCGGACCGGATTTTATTATCCCTCCCACGGGGAGAGAGGGAGAGAGAGAAAGAGAGAATTGAAACTACATAACTTAACAAAATAAACTTTGGCCGTCCCCCTCACGGGTTCCAGCTAAAAACAATGAATCAAAATAACAAACTAAACAAAAAGTGCCTTTCGGCAAAACACTAGACATTCAAACACACACTTTTCAGTTGACAATTTTGGTCACCATTGTCCCTCACCAGCATTCAGCTTCCATCTTCCAGTCACCTACTAAGAGAGCAGAGCAGTTTTAAGCACACAGGTACAATTAGATGATACTGCACAGCTGTGTGCCCCAGCTGCCCTGCTAGTAGGCGTGGCCGTTAATCACTCCGATTTCCCTGCCTAGACCGATGCCTTCCATAGCACCTTTGCTCAAAGGTACACCTGCAGTACCCCCAACTGGGAATTGAACCATCAACCTTTGAGTTACAAGCCCAGTTCCCTAACCACTACACTACACTGCTACCATGAGACAGCTGCTGCTACCATGTGAGATGTTGCAGACGGATGGCAGTCAATGAAGAATGAGTGATTAGCCTTTCATCAGCAATAGGCATATCTATAAACCTTGTGCAACGTGATCACACACAATATGATTTTATAGATTTTTGGGGTTCTTTTTAAGAAGCTTGTAGCGCAGTCATTGTTGATTGTACCCCTATACACTGCAGTTGCCGACCTCAGCTTGTTTTTTTCTCTCTCCTGTTATCTGTGCTTGTGTGGAGTTGCAAAGTGAGTGTAGATAAGTGTTTAGCGCCTCTCTCTGGGAACTAGGCTGGATGGATTCCTCATCGTTAAAATAACACTTCTTATCGTTCATTGCCCCTCTGCTTTAACTACAGTGACATTTTGTTTTCGGCAACTGTGAGGTCCCCTCATCTGTAGCGTTACATTCCCTGTCTCAGGCTCCAGAATCTCCCGTAAGTGTTCAATTGGGTTCAGGTCAGGTGAGTGAGAGAGCCATGGCATATGGTTTACATCATTTATATAATTTTCATGCTTATCGAACCATCAGTGACCACTCGTGCCCTGTGGAGGGGGGCATTGTCAACCTGGAAGAGACCCACCCCATCGATAGAAATGCTTCACCATAGGATTAAGGTGAACCTAAACCATGCCAGGAAAACCATACACCATAATGGAGCTGCCAGAACCCTTCATTTACTAAAGTTTTTTCTTCATTTTGGCAGTTACCTGTATATTCCTGTTATACATTTCTTTTGTTTTGTTTGGCAAATTGTGAAAACATTTTATAGACAATGCTGCTAATGCCAGTGATCCACTCATTGGACTTCTTTCTTATCAAACCATTCAGCATCCTGACTCCCATTATTGCTGCTGTTAATATCTGTTACAGTTTATTCCAGTTTTGGGAAATGGCATTCATTGCGATTCAATGGGGAGCCCATTTTGAATCGTATGTGTTAATTACTGCCAATCAGCATCGGCGTGCACCCGTTCAATTGGCAGCATCGGCGTACACCCGTTCAATTGGCAGAGGGATGGGCACAGCTCGCACCCCTCGGTTCAGCTGGGTCTTTGTGCGGGAGAGATTAAGGAGGGACTGTAACAAACTTGGCCACAGAGCGATGCCTTGCTTCCTCATCTTCCCGTTTGCGTTAATCTTTGATTAGACCAAAGCGTCAGGAAAGCTGTGTCTTGTCATTCACTTTTTTTTTTTGCTCGGCGTTGTTTACGACGCATCCCCGGTGACTATATTACTTACGCAGATATCGGTGCAGTGTGCAAAGAAGAGATATTGGTATTGTTTTGGGTACCATTAGAATCACCCTCTATACACTTCAAGAATGAATTTCATTATCATCTTTCATAAATCATTCATAAGCAAATGCAGAGCTTTAGAAAGGATGACCTCACACGTGTTCTGTAAAAGGCAGTTCTGAAATGTGACATAACTGATGATGTCACTTGACTTAATGTCAACCCTCTGACCAGAGTTCCTACACATATGCTCATGAATGATTTAATAGGGTTATGCCAGGGTGATGAAGGTATTATACATGCTTCAGGAGGGGCTTTATGACCGTATGCCCTGAATGAGGTCTGACCTAGATTAGTTACCCCACATCATGTCAAGGACTCTCAATGATGAGCCAGTAGTGGCCCCCGGGTTCTTCAACATTAAACTAGAATTAAACTAGAATTGCGAAACCGCAGCCGAGGCCAACATTCCCAAGTCCACGTCTCACAAAATGTGATTATTTACATGAACGCCTACACGTTGGAAAACAAACAAAATTTGACAGTCCGATGTTACCTCCTAGAGACAGGCCCATTTTGGAAAGTTCCAGAACCTGGAGTACCACACGCTGAGCTGTCGGTTACTTTCCAGTGCACAGATGCTGTGTTTATCAAACCAGATTCAAGCATTGCTAATTATTTTCCTTACATGTATTTTTAATCTGGATATGTTTTCATTGGTTATTGATGGTTCGCTATCTGCCAACCTCCCAGCTAACACAAAGGAGCATTAAGGAGCATTGGGGAACATTTCAGTTACATTCCCATTTGGTTGTCAGATAACGTTATGATGAGAACATTGCCCTAAACAGTATTAGAAACATATTTGTTTCCATTTCCCAACTGGTATTATAGTTTTATATGCTCCCCAGTATAAATTCATTGGCTTGATATGATTGGTATGGTTACTCTCAATCTGTTTCTAATTTCCTTGAAAATCACAATATGAATACAATCCATTATTGACTATTCAGCTCATTTATTGCTTTATTAAGAATAAATACAAATAGGTACAGCTATTTTATTTTGTCACACAAGGTGGTGTAGCATTTTCTCATATGTACAGATTAAACTTGAGGAGGGATTTAAGTTAAGTTTAAATGTAGCCTATTCTTTGAAGCAATTCATTTGGTTTTTACTCATTTAAACCCTTTATTGTAATTTACATTCTGCAATGTGACATGAAGAAAGAAATCGCTACAATATGAGACACAATTAAGTGGAAGCTCGGTGATTACTCGCCAAAGGGTTATTCAATTATTTGGCACTCTTGTTAATTAAGATAAATAAATGAAAGCAGGTTGAGACCAATAGTCAGTTTAAAGGTAAGCCTCTTCTACACATGGTTTACCAGCCGCCACTGCTCAAAAACGATTACAATCTGTGGATGGGACCCTAAAAAAGGTATGTTGCTCTGCCCGGCATTGAAAACAGGCTGTGCTGGGCTTAATTCATTTCCACCATGCCCTCTTGTTCTGCTAACTGAACTTAGTCCCATTTTACATTACATGGTCCTAATACCAGTGTAATTACACTGTAGCTGCAGGCACAGTGTAACTACTATGTATGTATACACGGTTACATTGTACTTACTACTGTAAAAATCTGTTTGCACATGTATTTAAAGTGCTGTTTTCTATTGCAGTGAAAATTAAGTCCCCACACCCACAATCATAAGTGCTAGCTACCAAATTATTCAGTGGGTTTTCAGTCTCTTGCAAAAATCGCCAGTGATTCTCCGGTCCTGAGTGAGTGGGGAAGGTCGTTCCACCACTGGAGGATCAGGGCAGAGAAGAGGCAAGGAGCGGCTGATGGGTGCCCGAAAGGACGGGGCAGTCAGTTGGTTGGCAGTCAGAGACCTAGTTGGGATGTAAGGTTTGATGAGTGTCTGGAGGTAGGAAGGAGCAGTACCCCTCGTACCCTGGTATGCCAGCACTAGTGATCTGAAATTAATTCCTGTCTCCGCCTGCTGCAGACGGAGGGCTGGTACCATATATGGTAGGGCTGGCTACCATAACCACAGCGACTCATGGACTACGTGCAGACCCACACGTTTCCTCCCTCTCTCCCTCCCTTTCCTCCCTCTCTCTATCTGTCCCTATCGGCGCACACGTCCGCGATCCAGGCCAATACCCGCAGGAAGCCATTGGACTTTTCCCACGGAGTCTCTGCTCACATTTCGTCATACAATTACTATCCCACCTTGAATTGAATACAGCCTCAGGCGATTAAATATGTTTTATTCAAAAACTCTGCTACTCCAGCTGCTGTAGGGATGCTTTTTATTATTGTTATTATTTCAGTTTATTCCTTTTTTGTTCAAAAAGAAGTATGATCATATCAAAAGCCGCGTGCGTGTGGATCTCCACGGGCGAGATTATCTGAGCCGTTATTGATCCAATTGCCGGTTGTGGCGTAAGGTCTCTCCTGATCAGTATCTCACGGGCTCCCTCCCCACTCAATAAAACATACTGGGATCAGCATTGCCCTCATGAAAGAGAGGGATATGAATTGTTAATGCTCTCGGCCTGTGCGTCAGGCGTTGCCCTCCGTTTCCTAATGATGGAGAGCCCTTTGAGTGTCAGGCAGGCAATTCTGCAGGTCCTCGACACTCACCTGTCCCAAAAGGGGCATAGCCCTTCCCTCCCATCTCCTCTGATTGGTTAAACAGACATGGACATGGGGTGTGTGCACCAAAGAGACATGCTGTCTGCGCTTGATTCCGACTCATGTCATTTACGCTTGATTGCATCCATTTGATTAGAGATGATCTGCCTGGTTTTCTTTCCCCCAGGTGTCAATCAGCTGCCATTTAGAAGGCCTCTCCATGTCCCTCAGGTTCTGAGGTGCGTAGGGCCTTGGTCAGACAGCACTGATCTAGAAGTAGTTATGGATCTCTACAGACTTGTTTGACTTGTCAGTGTATTCCCTTAACAATACCTTCCTTTGAATTACACACCTTAAAGTCATGGGGGTTTCTGTGCCTTAAATACACTGTGAAAGATTTATATAAGCTGTTTCTGTTTTGTAAAACTGTCTCAGCAGTGTGAAGCAATGCTTTTGGTTATATAAATCACAGACAGGCTGAACACACACGCACACACCCACACACCCACACACACACACACGCACCAATTGCATTCATTTGCCCTGCCAGGTCAACGTTTAAAATTTCAAGTTAGAGAAATCAATGGCTACTTAATATGTGCGACCTGAATTTCATTGCTCATCAACGGCAGTTCATCGCTACCGCTGCCACATGCCCTCTCTTCCTCCCAGCTGTCATCTCACAGGCTAACAACTCCTTTTTATGCTGCAGCCCCAAGGCGCATGATCAATGCATAAGTGGTTTATTCAATGTGTATGCCGTATGCGCTTCACCCACTCAACACACACACGCACACAATCTCTCTCACATGCACACACACACTCTCACAAACTCTCTCACACACACATACACACACTCTCACACACACACACGCACACACACACATTCTCACACTCTCTCTCACACACACACACTCTCTCACATGCTCTCTCTCTCTCGCACACATACGCTCTCACACATTCTCACACTCTCTCTCACACACACACACTCTTTCACATGCTCTCTCTCTCTCACACACATACGCTCTCACACATACTCACACATGCACACACACACACACTCACACATGCACTCTCACACATACACTGTCTCTCACACACACATACAGACTTACACACACACACACACACACAAAATACACCGATACACATGCACACTCACACACACTCACATACACACACGCACACACACTTTCACACGTACACACACACTCTGTCACACCCACACACACACACAAAATACACACACCACCCCCACCCCCCACATACACACTCACAAACACACGGAGCTCACAGAACAGCAGCACGTCTAATCACCAGCCCTCCATTCCATCCCCTCCCACTCTAAGTTGAGGTCCTGATGGAAAAGCTCACCGTTTGTGAGGAGAGCAAAATCAATAATCTATTCTATTTAATGGCCCGAGTGTCACGGTAACTAGACAGAAGTGGATTATTCTCAAGCCCCTGGCAGCAGGCAGATCTACCTCCAACTACCACACACAAACCCCACCCGCCACCACCATCCCTCCCCCCCGCACCCGTCCATTTCCAGTTGTCACGGAAACAGCGCCAAAGTCAGCGTTACTTATTCATCATTTATTAAAACGTATCTTCATTTATGAATGTCAAGCTGATCCATTTGCCTGAGATTTCCATTTTTCTTTTTTAAAGAATCCCTGTCCCGACGGTGCCTCCACTCTACTGAATGCTTTGTGTTTAACACCAATGCTCATCTAAATATTTCAAAGAATTGAAATATGATGTTTTTCTTGGCCGTTTTCAGAAATAGCTTGCTTCAAACATGCAGTGCTGCGTTTGAAAAGGAATGATACGTTCCCTTTATCTCCTTTGCACAATCGGTTTTAGCGGCAAAACTCTGACTTCACATTTTGAGCTGATGGAGAAACCAACGCAGATATCAGCTACTCATGTGTGTGTTATGAATCCAAAGACTGCTGACTTTGATGCCTGTTCCTTCCCTCCTCCTCCTCCTCCTCCTCTTCTTGCACAAATCCCCAAAGTGTCTACCTATAAATTAATCTCTGTGATTTAAATTACACGGTTTAAGATTTTTTTATTCCACTCCAAACATAAGATGCAAGTCCATTGTCTATCTGTCTGTATAATTTAGAAGATGGAGTTGGAAATTGCATGTTTTTTTGTTTGTGTTTTTTTTACATAGCTGAGGGTAATGGAAAGAAATCTAAAACCTATCAATATTGGAAAGCCATATCAGTGCAGTTTTCTAGAAAGATACGTGATGTGGGTTTCTGAAACTCTCTTGTGCACCAGTGCCTTTTGTACGAGCGTTCTGTTATCGCTGCAGGTAAAAATAACCTTCTGATTGCTGAGTATTTCTGGACCGTTACACTCCCACCCCTCAATACACACACACACACACACAGGCACAGGCACACAAATGTGCACACACACACACACTGACACACACACATGTGTGCACACATACACATATGCACAAACACAAATGCACACACACACACAGGCACATGCACACACATACGAGCACACACAGGCATGCACACACAAATGCACATACATACACTCTCATATGCGCATACAGACACACACACACACACACACACGCTACACACACACACACACACACTCACGCTACACACACACACACACACACACACACACACATACACACACTCTCAGCCCTAACCTGTATAAATGAAAAAGAACAGGGAAATACTCTGTGATGTGAAAAGCTGAGCTGTTTTACCCTGACTGACAGATTCTATTTATTTGGGCTCCTTCAAGCAGCATTAGAGGCTGCGGGCATGAGCTTGTGATTTGTGCAGGGCAGGAAGATGGAGAGACTCGCAGGCCCTCTGGCTGCGTGCCACATTATAACTTTCACGGGCAAAAAAAAATCCCCCCACGCTTCAGTTACCGGGGCACTTGTGCTCGGAACGGACGAGAGGGTACGGCCAGACTCACTTAATGAACATTTGTTTTGGGTCAGGCAGTGAGAGAGAGGAAATGTTTGTGCCTAAGGAGAAAGTTATTGATATCAGCCGCATAACGATGACATTTTCCACCTCCGCAAATCACTCACCGCAAAGCAGCGGGAGGCGGCCCATTGCTTGTTACTTTTTATGACCTTTCCATTTTTTTTCATGCTCCCCCTTTTGGCCATGAGAAAATGTACTACACACTGAGATATGGATATATCTGGCCGTTCTGATTATCTGGGGGTACGTAACACCGCTCCAGGGTGCTGAACTCGTGACCGGAGGAACTCAGTAGAACGTATTCAAGGTCATTATGTAAAACTACATTCGAGCGGGTTTTTTTTCCTTCTATTAAATTCTCCCTGGAGAAGGAGGTCAGATGAGCAAATAAACAATAAATATGCAGTTTGTTATCCTTTTGCTCTCAGACCTTACTCTCCAATGCCAGGCAGCTGCCATCGAAGTCTTGGAACAAATTGCCGTTGGCTTTGGGAATGTTTATTGATTTTGAAAATTAGATCATCGCGATTCCAGCAACGATGCCCTTTCCCTTACATTTCATCAACGTTCTTTCTGGTTCATTAGTCTCTTTTCACATCCGTTTTCTGCCTTTATGAAAGTAGAGTTACAGTGGCTGCAGTCTATCACAAATTCAAATAACCGACGTCATAACATCTATTATAATTGACAATTAAACAATTTTTTTCATTATATTTTAGCCTACGTTGATAAAACAACTCTAATTTTGCCCAAACACTTTGGATTCCCTGTTAAAATATTAGTTCAGCAACACGGTATGAAAGTAATATATATTTCTTGATACGATAATTGTCTAAGCAGTGAGCTCAACCCGTTTACTGTTTCCCCCATTATCAACACAATATATTCTACGTGACGTCACTTTGCCATACCTTCCATTTTGCTGAAATTACGCCACTGTGACTGACTGCAGCTTTCCTCGTAATGTTTGCTGCGAATTTACAATCCGACACTTTCTGTGGAACAACAGTAAAATGTGCTTTTAACTGAAGGATATATATGATGGGGAAGAGGATAAATGATTAAAGGAATTTAATGAGGCAAGTACTTATCCATTATGAAGAAAAGTTTTTAAAGCATAATTTGATGAAAAACTTTGTTGAGCTGTTGATGTTGCCATGGAAATGTGTGTCGATAAGAAACCCCCCAATTAAATTGAAAGCAAATATTGAAGTAAAACGTTGCTTGACAAAGTGTTTTTTTTTTATTTTCCTATTTTAATTAGATAACAGTAGAGAAAGGTTATTCAATTTATGTCTGGGCACACAAAATACCTTGATTTGGTGTGGCTGTCCATAGTGAAGGAATGTGAAGGCCTCAGTGTACTCTGGGTAACTCTGAGTGATCCTGGTGTGTCATATATGTTTTGTAGACCACAATGGATATTCTTTCAAACTAAAGTGATCAAATCATATATATTACTGTAACTGTACACTAAAAATATATACTGTAAGAAGACAGTAAACAAAGAGTAAAACATCTGAGTAAAACACAGTGTTATTTACTGTGTTCGTGTAACGGGGATAGGTCTGCTGTGGGTTGTCCGAATGACACAAGGAGAAATACGCAGAGCTAAAGAGAAACAGGCTGCGGAGACGACAGAAGGGCATTGAAAGGTGCCAGGTGAACATGATCACTGGTCACACGGAGAAGACATGCAGAGATATGAAGAGGACGCTGTGGGGGAGGGTGAAACTACAGGCTTGACTGGAGCAGAGGAAATTAAACCGTATACGTCTGCTGTTTTAATGGACGAGTTATAATCAGGTCAAAGGCAAATGTGTGTGGGTGTGTGTGCGTGTATGCATGCATGTGCATATATGTGTGTGTGTGTGTGTGTGTGTGTGTGTGTGTGTGAATGTGCATATATGTTTGTGTGTGTATGCATGTATGTGTACATATATGTGTGTGTGGTGTTGTAGTGTGTGCATGCTTCTGCATGTGTGTGTGTGTGTGTGTGTGTGTGTGTGTGTGTGTGTGTGTGCATGCATGTACATATATGTGTTTGTGCATGCATGTGTGTGTGTGTGTGTGTGTGTGTGTGTGTGTGTGTGTGTGTGTGTGTGTGTGTGTGTGTGTGTGTGTCCATGCATGTGGGCATGCATGGAAGTTTGTGTGTGTGTACGTACAAGTGCATGTGTGTGTGTGTGTGTGTGTGTGTGTGTATTTGTCTGGAGTTTTAGAGTCTATATTTTTCCATTTCTTCTCACTTCCGTCTTTGAATAAGTTTCAGCTGGTAGGACAAATAATATTCATAAATGTCCTGCAAAATCATGCGAAATACAGTACCTTCAAACCTGCAGAAAGGAAGATTGTCCTATCCAATCGGACTGACTAGTGTCCTTTAGGACTGATCGTTTCTCCATTTCTCAAACAAACCAAAAAATCCCATCCAGCAAATGCAGAGATTTCAAGATAAAACATTTTTTTAAACTTCCTTTGTTCTGCTGTGCCAAAATAGTGCCTGACCTGCAGACTGGAAGAAAACGAGATCCGCAGCCACATCACTCTCTGCCTTTGAAGGGAAAAAGGTCTGACCAAATATATGCTTTACATCCCCAAGATAATGAAGAAAGCCTGTTTTGAAGACCAAACTGTGGTATTTTCAGTTTCACATAAAAATATTTCTGTTCAGCTGAATAAAAGAATGTATTTTTACCCATTATAAGAGAAATGGAGATTATCGGATTGGCTCTCGAATCACTCATGGCGACAGGGGAAAGTAGCCTTGTGAAGGAATATCCATGTGCTGTTTTCTTCCATTTTGAAGGTACTGGTGTTCAATGATGGAAATGCCAAAGGCTTGATGTACTTTCAACAGAAGGTTTGAATACCTCTTCATCAATCTGGTTTGAAGTGGAACTTTCCTCACATGACCTAAGCTGGATATCTGCTCCCCTCCTCTTCACACAAAAAGCATGTCAGTGTAGCCCTACTCAGCCAATAGGATTTCATTATATATTGTAGAGACAAAAAAGACACAGAGGAGCACCAAGTACTGTTCTACTGCAAATGGATAGTAGTTTCATGAGTTTGGCTGCTTGCCTATCTGATGACAATTTGGTAGAGATGGGAATGAATGTATAGGTGTAGGTTTGGCTTGGATATTGCTTCGGGGAGGGTGACCCTTGGCCGTGGGCCAGAGTTGTGCCAACCTCCCCTCGGTATAAAATCAGGCCCTCTGACCTGGTGCGAGGGCATGCTTGATTTTCTCTTCTGGAGATGCTAACCCCCGGGCGCGGACCAAAGTTGTGCTGGCACCCCCAGGCATGAGTAAATTAGGGAAACTAAGGAGGAGAACACGGAGGTGGTGGGACACAACGGGCAGCTGTCTGTAGTATCAGAGATACAAGTAAGTGAGGCGAGGTGCTTGTTTATGTACTACGTGGGTGGCTTATGAATGAGTGAAGGCGGGTGCGAGGGGCGGAGTTGTAAATTGGTTGTGTCGTCTGATTTCACGCAGTCCTCCTTCCGAAATTACATTATTAACATCAATTAACTGTCGGAATACACAGTGATAGATTAGATTTTCTGTTTGAGGTCACCCCAGAACCAAAATATGCATGCGGCACATGTGCGGGGGCGTGACGAGCACGCCCGTCAGGTGACCCCACCTGAGAGTTGCTCAATGGAACTATACACTCTCCTGGAGGGCGAGGACATCATGTGCAGGTCTGAGCAGTGTTTGGCTGGTTGAAGCCTAATTAATTGAGCAGAGATTATTTTGTTCATTATAAAGCCATTTTGTCTAATCAAGGTTTTTGGTAATTTTTTGACAAAATATAAATGCCGAAGTACAATTCACTAGTTAAAAATGCTGATACAATATAAATGCGTTTAAAACAAAAAGGTTTTATTAAGACGGGCTAGATGTTACATTTAGGAAGGGTTACATGTATTTTGACAGGATCGCACCTATAGTCTTCAGGACGAGGTCCCCATCAATGGCAACGGGAGAGAAGAGAAACATAAAGCAAAGGCGGAGGTGGGGAGGTGGTGGGATGCATATTTTTCCCTCGGTTCTTTGTTTAAAACTTCAAGCAAGCTGTATGGTTCAAACAAATGATGTTTGTTCACACGTCCATCAAACGTCCATCAAACTCACAAGGGCTTTGAGACTCAAGCCCTGTGAGATGGAGTAGAACGTGCCTGCAGCACGGCTGTTCTGAACGTGAGTATGAGTATGATGATGTTACTGCGCATTCCAGAACGGGTGAGAACGCCGTCTCTGCATGACGAGGATGTGAGGCTGCTGTCGGGAGATTGTCGCGCTCCCTCTCCCCCGGGTTACGCCGGTGTGTGGAAAACAACAAAACTTCTTGATACACTTTTCCTCCCCCCTCCCCCTCATAATCACATCTAATTTGTCCATCTGTCACAAAGCATCTGCTCCTTTCGGTGTGTAAAATCAGACATCCGCCAATCAGCGTGCTGTCACTCGCATCTCGCAAAAAAAAAAAAAACCTGCCAGAATCCATTACCATTTTTATTGCGAATGTCAGCCCTAACATCACCGGGCAATCTGCAGTTCCAACCTCTGCACAGATGGAGAAGATGTCACTGGTGAAATTTTGATTTCTGCTACGACGCAGAGTGGAAAGAAATCACGTGTAATGTGCACAAAATATATCTCCCGTAGCCACCGCACTGATATGCACCTGCTGTCTTTGGGCTGCCCCAAACCGCGAACGTCCAGTCAATTCAGCGACATACGCGTCTTTGTGTCATTTTTGCATACAAACACACACACACACACACACACACGTACTGACTAGTCTACATAGCTGCCGTAGAAGCCTCACTCTGTGAACGTAATACCACACATCCAATTTATGCTTTCATAGCTCGCATAATTCCCAGCACTTTGGGAAATAATTGACAGGCACTAATTAGATATTCACTAGTCCATGAAGCTTACATAAACATTATGAGCTAAACTGCGGACTAGGTGAGGAATGCGAATGGCTGAGTGAATAATCTTCCACACGGTAGTCTTGGGGGCACGGACCAGTGTTCTCCGTGATCTCGCGCTCGTTTTTTCTTAAGCCTTGTTAAAGTCCATAAAGGCTGAGTGATTCCTTTCATTAATCTCATTACGGGGGCGAGGGGCTTAGCGCGCGATGCGCACGTTTTCAAAGTGCTGCCCCAGGCTCCTTAAGGAACATCTCCTGTTCTGGGGGAAGGGCTGTTAAGAGGCATCGTCCGTGTCCTCTCCAACCTCGCAAACTCTACTGCACTTGTGGAGGATCTCTCTCTCTCTCTCTCTCCGCTGCTGTCTCTCTCCCTCGCTCTCTCTCTCTTCTCCCGTCTCTCTCAGCAAATACATGTGTGGATGTTGTAACGCGTACAGTAAGACATGTAAACTTAAAAATGAAGTTGAAATGTCTAGTCCATTGCAGCGTACCTTTAGTTGGGAGTTTCTCTAGTTTATGTATTTCCGGGACGTAGAACAAGATCAAGATAAAACTCCCTTAGTCTCAATTGCAGTGTGCTCATCAACTGGCCAGTCATTAAATTCCACCTATAGGATACTCGGTCTCAACAACCTTCTAACAGTGCACAGGGTCCAAGAGGCACAAATCTTAAATCAAAGTTATATTATTGTTATTAATGGCAGCTGCTCATTCACATTTATTAACTGGTTATCCAATGGGATATGAGTGTGCACGGAAAAGCAGAGGAAAACTGACCAATCATGGATGGTTACACCTCGCTCCAGGTTCCGCCAGTGCCCCCAGCAATTTGCTGATGTCTCAACGTTGCCTTTCTCCGATTGGCAAATCAAGCGTCCCTTTCGCCCAATCGGAGGTCCCTGTCCCTGGGGAGCATTCCCAGCAGCCTCTGGGGTTAGTCTCTTTGCAACCACAAACACAAGTCTCTTCGGGCCCCAATTAAAAACACAGAGTCTGTTAAATAAACTTTCTTTTTTTGTTTTTTTTGTTATTCAGCCTGAGTTTCCATTTTATTTATGCAGATAAACAACTAATATTATTTCACAACCCCGACCGCCCCGCCCCCAAAAAAACTGAAAAATGCTATATGCTCCTATGTCCCCTGGGCCCACAGAACAGTCAGCAAAAACATCACAGTTCAATTATTTCTTGACAAAGTGAAGCATTTACCTACGCCGACAGTGAAGCAAACCTGCAAAAAGGGCCTTTGGGCCTTTTTAAAAAGAAAATAATGTTTTAATAATAGCACAGCTTTCAAATTATTGCCATCATTTTTACTGAAGTGACTGAAGTACAAATGAGAGTAAAATGAGGAGGCTGTGGGTGTCAAATTGGAAAAAGCATCTGGGTGAGAATAATTCCACAGGTTCCCCCCCTTCAAAAGTTATACAGGGCTACAGAGAAATTCTTCCATTTCTGTTTTTCTAAAGTGGCTTTGCCACTCCTATTAATCTTTGCCTTTCAGTTCCGGAAACAAATTTCTGTTCTTCACTGCCAACGTAAAACAAAAGAACACAAAACAGGCGCACACAGTGTTGTTGAGACATAATCGGGTTTCCACTCTCTGGTGAGAAAAACAAAACCAAAACCAAAACCAAAAGGACAAGCCCAAAAGACCAGCATTTGTTTCCTCTTTTCAAAGCTCCTGATTTCGTCTCCTCACCTCCCTCTCCACACCTGCTCCAGGTGAGGTCACACCTTTATGCCCATGCTGGAAGGAAAGCGCCTGTGTGTTGCATCATTGCGTCACATCACATGCCCAAAAGGAAATACAAAAGTGTGTCTGTGTGCATGAGAGACCCTAGCCTGCCACAAATACCATTGGACAATCTATAATGTTATTAGATATGACCAGGCAAATAAGCACGCTCTTTTGCTTCAAGGGGCTTTGAAATGATGGCTAAATTAACACCAATCAATGATGATGGTCAATTTGCTAATTGTTCTGATTATTTTAATTATTTCAAAATTTAACCCAACTAAATTAAAGAGTAGGTGCAAATGTTTTGCTGGGCAGATGTTTGATTAGGAACAAATGATACCGTCCTGTACAGTTAACTTGCACTCAGTGGCAAACTGTACAAGTGTGGTCACATGCACACACACGCACACATTTTGAAAAATATTATACCTCGCCTTTATTGGATTTATAAGTACTGTAAACTTTTGCCCTCCTAAAAAAATGTCCAGGCAATTTCGGAAAAAGTTTGTCCGAATTCATTAGAGCTATGTGTAGCTTATAGGGCTAAGGTTTATTGGGGCCGAGCCTGTTATCAAGCCGTGAGCAGAACCTGTGTGCTGATCTGCAGAAGGACAGAGCAGGTGCGATTGTTCCCAGCTTTGCCCAAACCGAGTCCAAACATCCTGGCTTTACCTCTGAAAATAACAATGGCTTGTGGGCACAAAGGCACTTCCCCTCCGCTGGGTGAGCCTGGCTGCAGAGGGAGCGGAGCGGGAATGAATACCGCCATTAAGTTGGCAGGAGTGGGGAGTAAACAGCCGCTCGTAAGCCGCGGGCCTTTTGGCATTTCTCACGAAATGCTCTCAGATTTTCATTAAAAGCACACTCAATCGAGGGCTCTGGGGCTGTGCCGTGAGATTACATCACTAATGCCCAGCTCTTTTAGTGGCGGGCGCGTAGCAGCACCCTGCTGAACAGTGCTGTTTGGATGAAAGCTGCCAGAAACCGTACCTCCCCCACTCCCTCCCACCCCTGCAAACATCCGTGACCATATTCACAAGGGTTTCCATGGATTAGAACTACAAATTTAATGAGTATATTAATGTCCAGTAAGCTATTAATGCAAGTTTTGGAGGAGTATTTTATTCAGTGCAATGAGGTTGACATGTGACATTATGTCATTCTCAGGAGACAAGCTGTGTATCTCATTAATGTATAATAGAGTAGGAAGGCAAAATGAGATGTCTGTGAAACCAATGAGAAATAAATTAGATTTTACTTAGGAGAAATAGGAGACACAATCTCATTTCTACAGGTAACTGCCAAAATAAAGGAAACACCCATATAAAGTGTGCTGGGCCACCACGAGGTGCCAGAACAGTTTAAATGTGGATTGAGTAGACCTAAGCCATGCCAGGAAAATGCACCCCACACCAAGAGAAAGCCTGATTTATTTACCAAGATACAAAAAAGGATGGGGTAATCAGGGAAAACAAACACATACAATCCATAATCCTTTGCTCGTTGTCTTTGTCCGAATTCCAATATCAAAATCCAATCCAGTTCCTCAAACACACAATTGTCGGTACACAAAATGGGGTTCTCAAAACAATCCAAGTCAAATCCGAAAAGCCACTCACTCACTCACCCCCAGGTGTGGGACTGCAGGCTGCTGGGAGCTGTAGTCCTGATGGCTCTAGTTGCTCACAAGAGTTAAAGGGGCTGACAGCCATTTTCTCTATGAAAATATATGGGATGCCACAATATATATATATTTTTTTTTTATTATTATTATTTTAATATTCATATTATATCATATTTTATAATGTCTGTCTCTTTTTCTTGTATTGCTTTATTATTATTATTATTTATTTTACTATTTTTATCTTGTATCTGCTGATGGTTGTTTTTGTCTTTCCTGTATAGCATCCTCAGGTTCAGAAAGGCACTATACAAAATAAAAGTATTATTATCATTATTATTATTATGATTGTGATTATGATTATTATGAGCAAAATGTGCATAAAGGTTCAGAGCACTATACAAAATAAAAGTATTATTATCAAAATTATGCATTAATGATTATGAATTATGAGCAAAATGTGCATAATCTGACATCAATTATTTTCTGCCAAATAATTAAATTATGCATTTTAATGCAACCTCAAATAACTATCAGTTGGAACAAACTACAATGGAGTACCAATAATATGTCACAAATATGAAATGCACATGAAAGATATTAAGGGGATGACATGTGAGAAAGACTGAAAAACAGCAAAAACTGCACAAGCATCATTTTTAAACTGTGATGTTAAACTCACAGCAGAAGGTCTGCAGCTAGCCTCGGATCACTATAGACTCTTACTGTTGGAGAATTTCTACCCTAATTTGTCTGTTTAATAAATATGGCACAATGAATTGCCCTGATTCAAATCTAAAAATGGAAATTTTACATAACAGCAGAAGAATATGAATGCTGAATGTTTGAACTTTTGTCATCCTCGTTGTTTGAAGGAAAGGGCCTGCATAGTGAATGCATGTTTGAAGAACACATTTATTAGCCAAAGCAATGCCAATCTGGCATAACCACTGATAATAAACAAAAACAACAACTACCAGAAGGCCCCACTCTAAAGAGAATGATTTGGCAAGGCAGTGGAAATGAAGTAGCTGTATCAGGGAGTTGTTGTGATGTTTTTGGTGTGACATCATGGTGCTTCCCCTGTCATGTATTCATAGGATTGGTCAGGGTAAAGGAATTTGCTTTAATCATTTTTCTTATTTTTCTAGTGACATTTATTCAGAGCTGCTCAGACATTAGTCATAGCACTAGCAGATATGAGGCAGCATTATATGGTTAGGGAGCTGGGCTTGTGATTCAACGGTTGTAGGTTTGATTCCCAGGTGGGGCACTGCCGTTACACCCAGCCTTTGTGGGGGGAAAAAAGCAACAGAAGGAATCCCAAAAAGTGGGATAAATATTAATTTAGGATTACCATCATCTCTGTGACATTACGTCATGCAGGTCACTTCCAAAATAAAGGAAACATTTGCTCAGTGAAACTTCCACCACCATCAAAAAAACACCAAATGATGGAATTCCTTGTGGAAGAATGGGAATTGCAGGATATTCATTTAGTTATTCTACTGAGATTACCCTCCAGCACATTTGAAGCTGTTCTGGAAGAATGGTATTGCTCATTGAAGCTGTTCGGCCCAACGTCCTATTAAATCAAATCAAATCAAATTTATTTGTATAGCGCTTTTCACAATTTAATTGTCACAAAACACTTAACAGAGGGGGAACCCAGGCCTAGACCCCCCCAAAAGCAAGCCTAAAGGCAACAGTGGCAAGGAAAAACCCCTTGGTAGGGAGAAACCTTGGGAGGAACCAGACTAAAAGGGGGGAGCCCATCCTCTTCTGGCCGGCACAGGGTATGTCCAAAAAAGACCATGTCATGGTCAGTCCAAGGTGACTCAGGGCTGAAAGACTTTGCCCCTCCTGAGTTAGGTAGTCAGCGGGGGGAGGGCTAAACCACGCAGAGAGGGTCCAGGAACTGGGGTTGGCGTGGGGGTGAGGGTTGGTCAGAGGCCGAGGCAGAGAAGAGAACATGCAGTCAGAAAAAAAGCAGTGCTATAGCCAGTAGCATTATGTAAGAGCAGGGGAGCACAAGCATAGGAAATATACAGATATCCCCGACAGGTGTAAGCTATGGCAGCATACCTATTAGGAGAGGGACAGAGAAAACACGCAGCCATGAGAGAGTTCCAAACCATCCACACCTGATCAAGGATAACCAGCATAACAGTGGTGGTAACACATTGAGGAGGTGACAGTATGGAAAGTTTCTCACTCCAAGTATTAGGACACTTTATGTTGGTGTTTCCTTTATTTTTGCAGTTACCTGTACATTTGTTGACCCAGATGAATCCTAAGTGGCTCGCATCAGTGAATACATTTCCTGTTGCTTCCAGAACAACTGGACCTCCTCGGAAATTGGCGTGAAATTCAAAAAGCCACTGCGGCCCGCCGTTAACACGGCGGTAAAGGGCCCTATATTAATCTCTGTGACCGTGGCATATAATCCCCTCTGCCTGACATTAACCCCAGACAAGAGAGCCGTAATGAAATGAAATGGAGTAGCTCCACGTTTTCTTCCGACATGGTTGTGAGGTGCTGCCGCTCGTTACTGTCCTTAATAACAATAAAGACTTTTCCCCTTGTCAGGGGTCAAGCAGTGCAAGGTAAAGCAGCTCCTCGCGCCTGTCTCACTTTCCCTTCCAGAACCCCTGTATCTTTATTTATTATGCCGTCACGGGGGGCCAGGCTGCAGTTAATGTGGGTTAATTCTGACACGTGTGCATGGAGGGAAGAAGATACACCAGGGGACTGCGTATGCCGTGTGCTTAGCATGTTGAAGCAATGGCAATGTCTGTAATGGAGAGGGCAGGCACGCTATCAACCCAATTGGGGCTCGGAGTAAAGTAAAGGCCTCTCTCCACCGGGAACCAGTGGCGTAGCCAGGAATCCAGGATTATTTTTTTTGGGGGGGGATGGGAGACTGTGAATGAATTGTTCAGCAGTAGATTAACCAGTCTGGTGTTCCAACCCCGCTAGTGCCGGGAACAATGACTACAACCATGACTATAATGATTGGTTATAAATTGTTAGATAGCGTCCGCACCAGAGAACCCTTGATCATTGTTCGTGCCACAAACATGCACTTCCTGTGGGCAGACATCGCACAGCGGTGATTGGTCAGTTGTGTTTTAATGTGTTCTAAAAAACGCTCTGAGGGTGATCCAAATGATGCTTTAGCTCATTTTTAGGGTTATCGTTGTAGTGTAGACACATTTGAATTTGAATGTTTTTTTATTGTTTTACAGTTCTAGTTCTCTTCCCTGGTATAAATGGGCCTTAAGGGCATTTTTAGAAATAACTGAAATTGAGTCCTGAGAAACAATTTACTGTCATGAATCATGAATCAATTAATCATTACTCATTTACTCGTCTGACCTCTGACCTCAAAAAACACAGTCATTACCTCAGAATAGTGTTTGTTTAGTTCTAGAGTAGTCTTTGTTTAATTTATTCTGTGACACACGGCTCAGATTTTTCGCTTGCAACTTGCTGTAATGGACTTTAGCAAGCATACACAGACGTATTGAGACTATAGCGTTGCGTGTGCGAGTTGGCCTTTTTATGTTCAAAGCCATTTGTTGAGATGAGATCGGTTTCATAGATCATTAAAGATACTTAGGAGCTTATGAGGCATTGATTAACCAAGACTGTGTCATGACAAGGGCCATAAAGCCATCATTTTGAGAGAAGTGAAGCACTGACAGACTGCTAACTTTTAAGGCCTGCACACCTACCTCCTCCCCATAACTCATCATAGTATTGACGTATTGTCACCAGTCCATGCTAATATGTCATGGACCTAAGGATGCCATTATTTCAAACAGACTGCTACTGCGTGTACTGAAACGGCATGACTGTGATCGTCAGGCTATAGGCCTTGCGCTCCACTAGTTTCATCTGCAAACACGCCGAGGACATCAGCGCTCTCTAAAAACCTTTGCTCGCTGGCTCACCCACCCCATCCACGACCCCTCTGCACTCTGTATTCCGTTACAAACACTGTTTTAAAAAATTGTTCACGCTCCAACACCCCCAATTTCACCTGGGATTTTCCGCACACACACAGAGGACTCGGTTTGTTTCAATTCGGGTATTTATCATTCAAGAGGTTACGCCAAAGGAATGATTATCTTTTACACCTATCAGGGTTGCAGCCGAGCGGAAAGCATGGGGAGCTGGGAGGGCCATGCTAACACGCCCGGAATGGAGGGAATGTTCCAGAACTGAGCTGACAAAAAAAAGAGAAATGCGGGTTCTAGGGCTTCACACTGCCTCTGCATGCGGTCTGTGTTTATTTTTAAGCGCAGAGGTTAGGAGGCTAATCCCATGATTTTGTGCTGGGGAAAATGTAAGAGACAGGCCTCATTTTTGCCCTCTTTTGTCTTCCTCTCTCTCTCTCACTTTCAAGGCGATCAGGTAGCTAGCTTCATTAGCATCTTGAGGTTTTGCCCCAAGACCACAAAACAACAGAGAGTGAGAGGGGGAGAGAGAGAGAGAGAGAAAGAGCACACTTGATTCCCAGTCGACCATGCAAATGTGAGTTCTATCTCAATACCCTCTCAGCCTATCCGTGTGACCCCCCCACCTGGGCACACACCTACTGGCCCATTTCACCTGGGTACACACCTGCTGCACATTCATCCATTTTAAATGGCAAGCTTGCAGATCATGCATGACTGACATAAGCTGGCCTGTTTGCTTGCACAGTACACTTTTTTCATTCTTTTACTCTCTCTCCCTTTCTTTCCTCCAGAGAGAGACAGAGAAAACTCTCTCCCCCCCATCTCTCTCACTCTTTTGCTCCCTCTTTCTTTCTTGCTCTTTCTCTCTCCCCCACCCTGGATGTGGTGTGTGACGTTGACACTGACGCACATGTTCCAATCCCAAGGTCAGGAAGTTCCCACCGGAACCAGAAAGAGGGCACTGCACCCCCAAGACATTGAGAAACAAAGAGGACCTGCCACCAACCACCTGAGAAATGCCACCATACCCAACAATATAAGATTTTAACTGCAATTCTTAGCCTGTCCACCTACTCTCTTAAAATCATATTCTCCTTTTATCAGGTGCCATGTTTTAAATTGTACATATTTTCACACAGTTCTCTGTAACTGTGAGCAGAATACAAGTAAAGTAAAGGTAGACGTCTCCCTTTCGGTGGACTCCAGCTGTGTCTGTCATGTGGAATACATTGGGAACGGCCGTCAGGCAAATGTATTATTCATACACTGTATACGTGTATATATAAACACTTAGTGGCCACTTTATTAGGTACACCTTTCTAGTACTGGGTAGGACCCCCCTTTGCCCCCAGAACAGCCTGAATTCTTTGTGGCATGGATTCAACAAGGTGCTGGAAACATTCCTCAGAGATTCTGGTCCATGTTGACATGATAGCATCACGCAGTTGCTGCAAATTTGTCGACTGCACATTCATGTTGCGAATCTCCAATTCCACCACATCCCAAAGGTGCTCTATTGGACTGAGATCTGGTGACTATGGAGGCCATTGGAATACACTGAACTCATTGTCATGTTCGTGGAACCAGCTTGAGAGGACGTTGCTTTGTGACATGGCACATTATCCTGCTGGAAGTAGCCATTAGAAGATGGGTAGATTTTCTTTTCCTGTCCATTTTTGGTCTGAAAAACAATTGAACAATTGTCTGAATGCTTTTATGCATTGAGTTGCTGCCACATGATTGGCTGATTAGATAATTGCATTAACGAGCAGGTGTACCTAATAAAGTGGCCACTGAGTGTATACCGTATGCACTAATGTATGCATTCTGTGTGCATTATCAGGCAAGGAGTCATTAAAAAAAAAAAGGAAAAAAAGTTATATATAAACAAGTAAATAGAATAGTTATTCATTTTTAGACTTTATTTTATTTTGTGAGGTTGCGTCTGGGAAGGGGGTGTGGGGGAGGTGGGTGGGAGGCGGAACTGTGATTAAATAGAACTAACTTTTTTTTCCCCCCAATCCTGATTTCTATAAGCGTTGGCAAAGAGTTAAAATCTTGATAAGCAAATGGCAACAGTTGAAAAGGAGCGGGGGGCGGGTCTTTCTTCGGTGGGAATCTATCCACGTCCGCGAGTTCAGCGCTCCTTTTCAGGAAATAAACCGGCTGCATTCAGGCTGTGCAGACTGGTGCGTCTATCTGCGAGTGGCATCTCTCGATTAAAGCGACACAAACCCGCCGATTTTAATAACCCCAATTGACAGATCTGGAGAGTCAGTCAGCAGCCCATTCAGGGGACCCCAGGATAAAGGCTCAGGAGCCTGTTAGCCTCTTTGTCTGTGGGATTACATTCCTTTTGAAATCAACAGAGTATTTACGAGGGTTAATTCAAAAACCTGCCCCTGTCTGTGGACGAGGTGGCTGGGCTTGAATGCAGTAGCCGGAAAGGACGTGCCATGGGGTGCGCTGTGTACCACGCTTGTGTAGTATGTTTGTGTAGTGAGTTTGTGTAGCATGTAGCATGCACGTGTAGTGTGCATATGTAGTGTATAGCGTATAGCGTGTTTCTGTAGTGTGCTTGTGTAGTGTTTATGTAGCGTGCTTTTGTTGTGTGCATGTGTAATGTGTAGCATGTGTGTGTAGTGTGTAGCGTGCTTGTGAGGCGCGCATGTGTAATGTGTAGTGTGCTTGTATAGTGTGTAGTGTGCTTGTGTAGTGTGTTTATGTAGCATGCTTTTGTTGTATGTTTATTGTGTAGTGTGTATGTGTAGCGTGCAGCATGCTTGTATAGTGTGTAGCATACTTGGGTTGTTTGGATGTGCAGTGTGTACCATGCGTGTGTAGCGTGTAGCGTCCTTGTGTGGTGTGTAGCATGTTCATGCAGCGCGGATGTGTAACATGTAGCATGTGGTGCGCCCATGCACGTGCATGTGTGCAGCGCCTAGCACACTGGTATGTAGCATGTAGCGTGCTCGTGTGCTGGCGTGCAAGCATCAAAACAGTCCGCCTTTCTTTTTTTATGCTTTGGAGACTTTGTATCATTTATGAAAGGTATGATTCCATACGCTGAGGGGTAGGAGGGGACTCCATACAGCCCAGAGCATGACCACCTCATTATCTCCCTCTGTCAGCTCAAATTACGCAGAGTGCCATGCGAGCAAGTGCAAGTGTGACCCAACGGACCAGAAGCTCTTCCCTGCCTCAGAGTTTTACTCTGCCTTGCATTTTTTCCCCCTTCGTCATCATCATCATCTTCTTCTCTCTGGATCTGAGTGTTGCAGGGGGGCATGGGGGCAAACAGGGAACCAGGGAATAGTCCCATTAAATTAAGACCTGAAAGAAGAATGAGAGAGAGAGAGAAAGAGAGAGAGGAAAGTACAGGAGATTTAGGGGGTGATGAATGAGGCCTTCTGTAGCATTTTCACACAGGATATTATTAATGACGCTGCAGGACCCAGAGGCAACAAGGCAAACACCTGGCCAACTCTCCGTGGGAGCTCTCACTTCCTCCATTTATTTATTGTTTTGGGCGTGTGTGTGTGTGTGTGTATTTGGAGCTATCTGAGTAGTGAGTATTTTATTTTGTTTATGTATATTTTAGTTTTTTTCTTACTTTACCAGAGCCAACAGCATCATGTTATTAAAGGTCAAATGTAACACACGCTGCCATCCCCCCTGGGACAGAAAAGAGATGTTCCTCAACATCACTCATCACTTACTCAGCTGCTCCATCCACAGCCACGCTCCTGCTTCACATCAGCACCATATTAGGGAAAGACAAATGAAGGGAGGCGAAGGGACCCAAGACCGACGCTCTATCTTTCAGAGACCGGTAGATTACAGAGACCTTCATTTAGGTATAATTATTACATTATTATAGAAGGACAGGAGTTATTAATACATTCAAATTAAAACATGTTCAATTGACTTTTTCCACCTTTATTTGCACATTTGACCCTATTACCAAGTGAAAACATTAATTTAAAAAAATTTAATAACTTGGATTGATAAGACTGTTTTGCTTTGTTTTATAATTTGACATGTTGCTGTATTGAGTGGATGTACTATTTCTAATGTGTTTGTGCATGTATTTTGTTTTGTTTTGTCGTTTCTTGGGGACCAGTGTTGGGAATTAGCCTTTGGCTATACACACTTAATGTGTTGCATCTGATGCTTGTTTTTTAACATTGTAACAATGCTTTTGCTACGTCCATGACAAAGAAAGAAAGAAAGAAAGAAACACAAAAGCAGAATCAATGCGCACAGTGGAGTGAAACAGCGAACGCTCAGCAGTGGTCGGAGGACATGAGGTATTAACCCACGCACTCGTCGCTTACAGATTCATTGACATCCGTGACCTGAACACCTCATTCACATGGGTTGGAGCTATGTACGCTGTCAGACCTGTACATGTACACCTGTACGCCCCCACAACATTGCACCGCGCAAGCGAGTGATGCCGTGTCAAAGTCTGCTATCGGCGCCAATTAACACATACACACACACACAAGTCAGCTTGAGGGGAAAGAGCAGTGTGGATTCTATTTTCAATAAGCTCTTCATCTGAATGAAAAAGTGTCCGTTAAAAGGGACTCTCCTTACTCTAACCACAGACTCACATTATTATTTAAGCGGTCTTAAGCTAAGGGCCCAAACGTGGTGACATGCCAATAAGAAAATAGAAAAGAGAAGAAAAGCATGACTCCAGACAGGCTTCACTTTCTGGGGAGGGAGGGATGGAGGAGGTAGGAGGGAGGGGGGGCTGCAGATTCAATTATTTATTTGTGCATATATCTTGCCCGGGGGCTGAGTGCACAATCTAAATGGTAATGGAAGTCCTTTTTCCTGGAGTATCAGGGTTGCCGGTGTCTGATTGGCCGCTCGCGAGATGGCTCCTTCCACATTCACGTCTTCATTACCGCGCTGGCAGAACTGTTGACTTAATGCGCTGTTAATTCCTTACCCCTGTTGCCGCTGCGTGAGAAAAGAAAAAAACAAAAGAGAAAAGAAAAACAGGTAAGCAAGACAGATGTAATGAGGTCTAAATCGGGTTATAACTACAGGGGAATTTAGTGTCTTCTGTCCCACACCCCCTCCCTCCCGCTGTAATTGCCGGTGGGCTAATTACAGGAATTTGTATTTATGTCTCCATGAATTGGCACTCTTTCTCCGCTCGCCGACGTGATTCATTTAATTTTATCACTCGCCATTTTGGTCTTTAACAGCTTGGAGAAGGGTTTGTGGTAGCGGTGAAACCGGTCGCACTGGCTGCCTGTTCTCAGGTTACCTGCAAATCCTCCACAACTGGGTTAGCTGGGCAGGTTTTTTGGGGGGGTGCCGGCCATGGCTTCTGGAGGAATGCCGAATCTGGTGAAATCACCGCCATCAAAATGCCACTGGCGATCATTTTAGGTTTCGGTTCCAGAGCCCAGAGCAGTCATGAACATGGTCAGGAGCAATGTGAGGACCGCAGCAAGGAGCATGGTCAGGAATACGGTCATGAACGCAGTAAGAAATATGATCATGACCGCAGTAAGGAGCATGGTCAGGAACACGGTCATGAACGCAGTAAGGAATATGATCATGACCGCAGTAAGGAGCATGGTCAGGAACACGGTCAAAGGCGCTGTTAGGACCGCAATTAATTTTTCTCACCATTCTCATGTCTTCGCATCTCCGGTTGTATGCTGTTGCATCAGAGAAAATATCAGTGTAGGTATTCCATCATTGTTAAATCTCAAATGGCGGATGTTTGTGGGCTTTGTCTGGATTCTGAAATCTCTGATCTGCAATTGTGCACACACCTATAGCACACATCTTCCCATGTTCAGCACTGATTTTCTTCTTTTCATTTTTTTTACCCCATTTACTGGTCTTCCTTAAGAAACAGATGAATGTCATTGGTTTGTCTTTTAAAAAAAATCATATTTGTTCAGCCATGATGTTTTCAGCTTCTATTGTACTTTGTCTTTATCACGCATGTTTGGTAATTGGCTGCCTGAATAACTGTGATTGGGCCAGCAGTGGGCTCCAAGCCTGCATCCTTTACAAGTGTAGCGAATGAAAACTTTGACAGAGCATCAGGGTGCCATTAACCTTAAAACGGCTCCTGTCAGCAGACACTCAACCACCAGCCGCCCCTTTTTCAACGCTGACATCAGAATCACATGCATCCGACCGGATCGACACGTCTGGCTCCTGTGCTCAATACTACCGCTACCGCTACTCTGTACCTTGCCGGGCAAGCTCACCTCTCCTCACCACCAAATCAAACATCCTGAAGGCACTGCCTTTTAGTTTAGGAAAAAACCTGTCCATACCACAGCACACTGTACCACACCACCCCACACCACCCGCCCCCGCCCCATGTCACACCACCCCACACCACACCTACCATACACCACCCCACACCACACCGCCCACCTTACACCACACCACACCACACCTACCATACACCATACCAAACCACACCACCCATCCTACACCACACCACTCACCCCACCCTACACGACAACACACCACCCCACCCACCCTACACCACAGCATACCACACCGTACCACACCACTCACCCCACCGCACCGCACCACAACACACCGACTCTCAGCCAAACAAAATGTTGCCTCACAATCTTCTCCCACGCCAAAGCAAATTGCTTTCATTTTGGTCCAGCTCACCCTTTGTAGCAACTTGACACAGAAGCTGATTAGCCTGGGGAGAGATCAATAGCACGAGGGGCGGGGGGTGAGGGGTTCAGCTTGAAATGAACAGAGGAAAATCAACACTAAGGAACTGACAACTGACAGCATCCGGACTCACAGTTCCAACCCCCATGCTCCTTCCCCAGGAATTTTACGTGTTTATATGTGGCTAAAATGTCTACCAACTCATAAGAGATTGAAGAATATATATATATATTTGGGGGATGCACTCAGCATCTATGGTAGTGATAACGTACATGATTCACTCTCTCAAACAAGGGTAAGTAAGGGGTACAGGGGTACAGTATACAGGTGTGAGGTTACTCTACCAAAACGCAAGCACAAGCGCAAACGAGAAGATGAATAGAGTGAGAAACCTAAAAACAATGTGTGAGACCAGAGATGGGGTGGTGGGGGTTTCAGTGGGAGGTGGGGTGCTGGGGGGTGGTTGTTGAATTACAGCCGTGTACCCTGATCGTTGCCTGGCCTCCTTACATCCTAGGTGACAGCGAGTGTGCACGGGCGAAGGATGGTGATGGATGGCGTTCACCTGCGGGCCTCCTTCACCAATCATGCGCTGAGGCCTCTCTGTCTATAAAAGAGCTTCTGTCAGGAGCGCAAGAACCCCATTGGTGATGGATACATAACACCACGCCCCATTGTGAATGCCCTGGCTCCTCGAAAACACCACACACCATTTGTGAATGCCCCGCCCCCTCAAAGATTCCCCGCAACCCCTTGCTCCCGTGTTGCAGGCCGCTGTTGCGTGTGTGTCAGAATGAATCTCCCACAACAGGAAGCTTCAAATTTAAGCCTCCTCTCTCCATTGTCTCCAAGAGCTCTCACAGTGGCCAACAACCCCAGCCTCACACCCACCCAAGAGTCAGAACCAAACCCAGACAGAGCCCCTCTCTACCTGCCCCCCCCCACACACACACAAAAAAGCGGCTGGCACATCGCCCCAGATCTCTGCACATGAATAAATTAAACCCCATCTGTATTGGGACTGGAATGAGTCGACTTCCCAAGGTTTTTTCATTATAGTTTCAGGTCAGATCTGCACCACAGAAAAACAGGAGCCCACCCACATGGGGCCACGTCCAGCTTATCGGCGGATTCTGACCTTGGTGTGATGTCCATTCGGCTGTGAGCCTAGGGCCCGAGCCGGAGAGGAGAGGCCACTCTGTGTCGCCGATTTTCCTCCGGTGCTCGGGTGAGGGAGCGGTCATCGCCGGGAGAGACAGCCCATCCGCTCCCCTCACCACCGCCGAACATGCCGCGGACTGACGGAATGGGGATAGAATATCTACTGACAGGAGCCGGGAGTGGCTGGGAACAGGGCCCAGACAGCCTGCTTTCACCCTGACTGCCACCCCCCCCACGCCACACCGCTTGACCTAGATGTTTCCTCTCATGTACCAGATTGTTCAGGGGTAGAAGTCACGTTAAAAATACTGTATATACGTCAGGGTTTCCATTATCCGGTAATTACCGTTTTTTTACCGGGAAAATCTGTTCGACATATTTAAATCTCTCCGGTCATAATGTCCGGTGAAAATAATTCCCTCTAAGCACAATTTGAATTGTATTAAAACAGGTTAAAATTTAATTTCCACATATCCTTCTATAAAAAAAGGAATAATTTTTTTTATGAATGTGTAGGCTATAGGCTAGCCTATGCGATGAACAAAATAATCGTTACATTTGTTTCACTGTTGCTTCACTCTGATAAAGCGCGTGCTCGGATTGAGGTCACAAGGCTTATGCGCATTGCAAGTTGTGGAGAGACACTTGGCACCTTTGATTTTAAATGGGTAGCTGCACGCTTCACTGCTGCGAAAAAGCGTAAGAAGTAAAATTATATGAGCCAGCAATAGGTTATTTTTTTGGTTTGTTTTCAAATAGTTTTTATTCTATTTTATTTTATCTGAGAAAAGCTCTGTAGCGAACGGAAATTATTTGATTTCAAGTCGGCAGCAGCACGCCGTAATTAAAATGTTATGAGCCAGATAGGCCTACATGTAACTTTTTGTTTGTTTGCAAATAGTTTTTATTCTGTTTTATTTTATCTGAGAATATGTAGGCCTAAAGCTGAAGGAAATTCTTTGTGTTTACGTGTTGCCCCAACGAACGTAGGCTAGCGTAATATTTATTTATTTATTTTTAAAATAGTCTATTGACGGGACTTATTTTATTTGGAATATAATGTATAAGCAAAAGTAGCCTACTTTTCAATAAAAAATATTATAATGCCTTGATGATGTCATTCTTTATATAGCCTGCCTATCAATTGTTTTTAAGCTCAATAAACACAGATAATATTTGACCGGAATTTCTCCCATTTGTCCGGGACATTGAAATCTTCCAGGACACATGGACCGGCACCAATTTGTTCTAACGGAAACCCTGATATACATGTTGCGATAGCTTTTAATGTTTATCAGGAGTTGTCAATTCCTGGAACAGCTTGCCAAGTCAGGTAGTAGAGGCAGAAACACTTGGGCTATTCAAGTCTAGGCTAGATCCAGTACTAGATACTCTTTAGATTAGGACATGACAAACCTAGATGGGCTGAACAGCCCATTCTCATCATTATGTATTCTTATGTTCCTATGTTCTTAAGTAGAAAGCAGGGAGATACTTAAAAAGGGGGCTGTGAGTCTGCCTTGTTGGGGCCTACAAGCCGCTAAGAGCTAAGAGCTTTGAGTCACAATGTTCTGTTGGCTCCCAGGAGGGGGTCTGGCTCACTTTGTGCTGGCAGGCCAACTTTTCTTCAGAGGATGTGAAAAAAATAAAAACTTCTGTGCAAGGGTGACATTTCCTCAGAAACCTTAAAGTCCTAAACAATGAAGCAACAACATTAACAAAACGTTCTTCCAGCTGTGGGGATTGGTGGCTTATGGTCTGTTACACACTGTGTTCAATTACGCAAACGTTCACAACCATTTGACCGCTAACATACTCAAACCTTTTTTTTGACATTTGCTAATGCACGCTAATAGTTTGGAGAACATAATGTGTGGCAAACGGAAACAGCACCGTTCCGGAAGTATCTAAGTAGGAGGACAAGAGATGTGTTTAGAATAAGCATACTATAATTTAATGTGTTAAAGCCTGGCAAACACAGAGCAATGGTAAAGCAATGTTGTGATTTTTGGAGGACGATGGGCTTATGCTGTACAGGTCACTACAGTAAGATTAACCTATAGATAATGTTAGCTAGCTGTCCACATCCAGGTTGTTCAAACTGGGTTGCAGGCTATGCAGCAAGATGTTAGCTAGGTAGCAACTGCTCAACTTCCACTGTTCAATGACAACACCATTCACTGTGAGTTTGTTTCACCTTCCTCTACCTGTTTCAACCTTCTTCCTTCTGCGGTTGAGGGGTGTTCTCTGAAAACCCACATCGCTGCTCTCTTGTGCTTGAGACCCAACTACTGCCATGAGTGGCCACACCTCCCCCTGCCCCTTTTTCTAAGATGGGACTCGGATATCGCGATTTGCAGTAGCATACTTATAAATACGAATAGATTACATGTTATTAACACCACAAATTAAATAATAATCACAGCCCCACACAGCACTGTTGATATACGATAGGTGAGTGACCGGGCCTAATTGCTTCTTACTGACCACAAGCTAAACTCACCTTCTCCCTCTTCAAATGCGCATGTGGGGGGTGGAAGGGGCGAGTGGCAGTTGGGGGATGGCGTGTACGGCCGAGTGAAGCCACATATAAATGTAAATCAGGTTCTTCAGCTCTCGTTCAAACAAACCCTGTTTTAATTATCCCTTACAGCCAGGATTGGTCAATTACCGCTCCGAAAGGTTAACTCTTCTTACCAAGGGCAACGGACCATGCGCTGTTCCATTGAAGGCCAGTCACAAGAGTGCTGCATGGAGGAGTCCCTCACAGCCATCATAATAGGGAAATAATCCTGAAGCAGACAGACAATAAAAAGAGACGCATGGGCGGGGGCAGAAAAAAAGAGCAGAAACCTGTCAATGTAATACTGGACGAATACCCCACCCAACTCCACAGCAATGGTTGAATAGTGAATAGCTGAGCTGGTGGAGGAGGGTGTTCACAAAGACACCCTTTTAATAAACATTCAATATTTCCCGCAAGAGCTGGAAAAATCACTTTCACTTCTGTGAGAAATGCTAGCAAACTTTGATCAGCTCAGGTCCAAATACAACAACTTCTGTATCATAACTATATTTTAACTGAAGCCTCATATTTGCCTAGTTGAAAGTGATACCGATCTATACGCATACTTTGACCTTAAAATGTTTGCCTGGTATGTGTACATGTTGGCAGATGTACAGAAAGGTTTTGCCACTCCGACACAAATCTTGTGTCCGACCAGTATCGCACTGGGGGCCAGTACAAAAGAGGAATAGCATGCTTGCCCAAATTTCCATTTGTTGTCCCTCCAATTGACGGGGGGGGGGGTGGTGGTGGACACATGGTAACCAGAGTGGCAGGTTGACATGGTAACCACTCCGTCCCTCAGCACACGTTCAGCAGCGGAGGTGTCGATCAGGACGGGTCCGCCAGTATGGTGCTCAGGCTGCACCATCTGCTACAGGGGCCCCAGCGCTGGGAATCACTAGGCCCCTGTACAGCTAACTACGCCAGGCATCAACCCATGCCAGGAGGGCCCAGGGAGGAACAGGAACAGGCTGTGAGTGTGCCGGGTGGGGGGGCGAGATCTCCAAACATGGCTCACAATGAGAGCTGTGCTGAGAACACAAGGGTCGATTGGTAAGGATAACCTGCAAATCCCTCCCCAGGTACATCAGTGAACTGCTATCAGTACGGCCACCTGATGGACACAGCTTGACTGAACAGCATTGTTTTGCTCAGTGATAATAATCTAAGACTAAAATAATAATAATAATAATCATCATCATCATTATTAGTCTTAGATTATTATCACTTCGATTATTTAAGTTTTACAAAATCATCTAAAACTAAAATAATCTGTGATAAAAATCGAAGAATAAAATAATCTGAATAAGTGATAATTATCTAACAAAAACGAAAAATGTTATAGTGATAGTAATCACACTAACACATTAACTAAGTGATAATCTAAAACTAAAATAAATTAACTAAATGATAATAATCTGACTAAAACTAAAAACAATCAAACTAACGACTAACAGTTAGTAGTCACTAACTTGTCGTTAGAAAACCTTGGGTGCTCCTAAAATACACGTATCAATTTCACTCTATCCACACCCCCTCTTCAAGGTGACCGATTTATTTTTCTCTTCTCAAGCTTCACATTAAGCTGTAGCAACTACCCTCGCACCGGCAGGTCCTGGGCTCACTGCCCGGTCAAGTCCAAGCCAAATCCAAGTCCGCTCACTCAGCGGGGTGAGATGTCAGGGTTCAAATGTGGCACCCGCCTCACCGTATGACACTCTAACCAAACCCCACCCAACTCCACCTCTCTTAACTCCACCAGACTCTACAAAACCCCACCCAACTCCACCAGACTCCACCCCACTCAGCTCAACCCCACCCAACACCACAGTCAACAATGACGACACAGACACTCGGAAGATGGCGTGACAAAAGAGAGGAGCACGTTTTCTGAAGTACAACGCACACCCCTTCCCCGGCAACAAAGCACGCCGACATCGGATCTCCAAAACATGACATTAAAATGAGCCACACCCACTCCACATGACACTGCGCCCTGGCAAAACCCCTTCCACTGTTCAGGGAAACCCCTTCAGAGGCACGACGCCTCCCTCTTCTGCTCGCCCCACAGATGCAGACTCTCAGCACAGCCCTTAGTGCACTGAGCAACCCCTCCGTCACTGTCTCCCCATCCATCTGGCCCCAGTCATGCTGAGCTCTCCATTGCCTCCGCGGTTAATGGCCCACCACACAAGCTTAGAAAATGTGTGCCATACAGTCATTAGTCTTTCCAAATAATGTTGTGCGGTATAGCTTTCTTTTTTTTTCAAATCGCTTTTAATGAGGTATTAAGATTGCTTGAGTACGCATTTTTAATGTAGTTTTATCCATTTTCAGCTCTTAATGATAACTTCAGAGATGGTTATTGAAAAAAACATGTAAAAGTGTTGAGGAGCCTAGGTAGTTTGTGTTTGTGTGCAGTCATATGAAAAATCCAAAGCAAACCCAAAAAGTGTTTTTTTTTTTAAAAAAAGTCTTTGTTATGTTAATGTTGAGCCACCTGGAAGAAGAAAAAAAACACTTCCTCCTTCCAATATTTAGCAACTGTCTGGGTTTGTATCAAAATAAGTTTATATTAATTAAATGGACGATATCAATTTTTTTTTTTTTTTTTTCAAGTGTGTGCCGTACGAAAGTACATGACTAGTGAAAACCTCCGAACAAGGAGTGTTAGGAGGAGATAAGGAGGTGAATCCTTGCTCTGGCTGTTATCACACTCTTCTGCAGCTTAGCGCTGCCACAATGCCAGTAAGACCTGACAATACTGTACCAATGGACCAACCGCACAACAAAAGTATAGCTACTGAACGTATTCCTTGCATGAAATGTAGGTTCCTGCCTCGGCCCCTTAATTCTGAGTTCCTGAGTTGAACATCGGCTACCACAAGTCTGAAAATGAGACTAAATTAAGGTGGTTGGGGGGCAAACTCAAATATGACTTTCAGAAAGTAAAACTATGTTTTATATGTGAATCAGATTTTTTCCCTTCATAAACTGCAGAGATGGACAGAAACTCATTCAGAATGTTATTCTTTTATTTATACACTTACTGTACCTGCCGCAACCCACCCACACACCCGCACCGACCTAGAATACTTTGACAGTTCCTGATGATAAACTAAACTCTCTCTCAACATTGAGGGGGACAGGACCCCCACACCCCCCTCACAGTGCCCCTTTAGCGTCTACTAAAACTACACTGCCAAATGCTCGACAGACAGCATAACAGCAACAGAGTGGATGCCAACCATGAAACCAAAATGCATGCAGTGCCTTCTGGAGCCATGTTGGGCATTCAAACCACAAGGCTTCTGGACCAGTCAGTGGAAAATGAGCAGGTTTTTATAGCTGAGTAAAACATGGAAGGCAAGCTTGTGGTGCAGAAAAAAAATTATAATCCATTAGACCTTGGCCTGGAAAAAAAAGAAAAAAAATGAAATGCTTTTTGTCCCGTATATTTATGATATCTCTATTCAATAACCCATTTTTGGGCAATAAAGCCAGATTTACTTTAATATCGGCACACTGTGTTTTATAGGCTAGTAAAGCAGGGATATGTATTTTATATACACACGCACTTCAGTTCTTTATAGGGAATACATTTAAAGACTGCAGCCTTGGAAACTACAGTGTGGTTCCTTCCATGAGGGCAGCTGCAAGCCTGACTGTTCTCACGCACCTTTCACTCGCTCGAGAACTGGGCAATTCCGTTCCTGTAGAGCTGGTGTGTAGGCAGGTTTTTTTTCCACCAATTACCCTGGCTCAATTAGCTAATTAGCTATATACCAATGCCGATTCACCCGTACATTACGCAGCAACCGTTTCCTGTAGGGACACAAGAATAGCCTTCAGCTGTCAGTCATGAGCTTAACAAGAAATTCAGCTAAAATGTCAGCTCACATATATGGCTGGGCTAATTAAATACTTAAGAGCAGAATTTGCAATGAAATCAAGAATTAGATACAGCCCTCCTTGCCCTGCTCTTGAATGAGCAGAGCAGAGCAACTGCTGAACACAAAGAAAAGTAAATGGAGGTTTGAATTTAACGATTTAATGGACAACAGAGGTAGTATTCGATGTAAACATTGAACCGTTTGTGATCGATGCATTTTTATTTCTGGGCTGTACATTGCAAACTAGGGGTGAGGAGGACACCGTTCTCCATTCTGGTTTGCAGATGTTGGCTTGCAGCAAAAATAAAATATTTTGCAAAAAAAAACTTTCAAAAGTAGAAGAAGATATAAGTGTGAACTCGTATTACCCCTGTGAGTCATGTGGGAGTAGCTCTCGACGTAGACGGCACATCACTGCATTTCAAAAACGATGCACATCTTGGTATATGGACTCGGTGGTCCATTATTGATGAGCCACAATAGCTTCCAAATATCACCACTGACTTGCAACGGCATACACCGGTTTCTCCCATAAGCTCAAAAGTAAACTTTCTCCTGGTTCAAGAGAAGTACAAGAACACGAAATAGAACCGAAACAGGAGTTATATGCGGCATTCAAATGTACATCCGGGCGCACAGCGGTGCAGGGCCGCAGTCTCCAGCATGTTGTGCGAGAGTGGCGTCACAGTGCCATCTTGAGGTCCCCGGGAGAACGGCAATGAAATGCATTGCTTACCAGTGTCAAGACTTGGCGAAAATTGGTAGGTACTAGAGAGGCTATAGCAGGGGTTCTCAAACTCCGTTCTGGGGACCCACTGTGTGTGCTGGTTTTTGTTACAGCCAATCTCTTGATCAATTAAAGTTGTTTAAAATAAGTTCTACCATCATTTTTTTCCCTTAAACTTATTTTGACACAATGCAGGTTTGACGCAATTTGTTCTGTGATTGAACTCCCCATTTTCCACAAATGGTTTAGTTTCAGTGTCCAGGTGTCCACACTTTCAGCAATAAAGCCCCCACTGATTTCACCTGCCAGTCTATAACTGAATCAATTAAAAAAGGTAACTTCTTTAAAGGAATCATGTCATATAGCAGTGGTTCTCAAACCTCTCCTCGGGGCCTCGAGCCAGTCCATGTATTTGTTCAATTTCACCACTAGTTAATTAATTAACGATCGTTGATTGAATCAGGTGTACTGATTCAACCTCTTTTTATTTATAGTTAATAAATATAGTTATAATTATAAACTGGCAGGTGAAATCAGTGGGGGGCTAATTGTTGAAAGTGTAAGGAAAAAAATGATGGTAGAATTTACTTCTGGACATTGCGCAATGCTAGTCCTATATCTTGCTCAGTGTGTCTGAATTACATTGTAAATAATACAGATACCATTTATTCAGTAATGGAAGTCTGATATAAAACTGTTGGGAGAAAGATTTGTGAAATGACCATTGTTTTAACTGTGGTAAAATATGAATGCATATCTCTCTCATAAATACTTTGTTGAATTGGGCTATCTGGAAAACGTGCAATTAATAGGCTGCTCATGGTTATTTTGCTAATGAAACTAGATGACAACTGAAATTATTAACTACAGGGGATATACAAACTAATGGAGACACCAAATGAAAAATAACTTGTATTTTGAAGTAACTAAATCACAATTGGACAGCGACAATTTTGGGGGTATTTTGGTTTTGTACTCTTGCACTTTTGAGGTTGAAAGGATACAATGACAATGAGGTTGAAGTGCAGATTGTCAGCTTTAATTTGAGGGTATTTTCATCCATATTGGATGATAAATTGATATGTGTCTGGGGGAGCAGTGTCAAAATCATGGTGGCATACGCTAAACAAGGAAAACTATATGAGGAAAGAGAAACAGTGGTCGCAAGTCGAATCTGACCGACAGGGATAGACAGACACTTAACAGGATAGTTGCTAGAAACTATACAATAACGGTCTCAAAATGTACCACAGAACTGAAGCTACACCTCTGTGACCCAGTCTAAACAAAACTGTAGGTTGTGGTCTTCACAAAGCTGATATTTATGGTATGGCTGCCATTCGGAAACCACTTGTAACCAAGGCCAATGCACAACAATACATAACCTGGTGTAATGAGCAGTGGGAGCAAGTAATATGGTCTGATGGGTTGTCTTTTACTATTTTTCCTACATCTGGACAGGTTTATATCTGGAGAAAGCTAAAGGAAGCCTTCAACCCACATTGTCTGTGTACCAACTCTTAAACATGGTAGTGGATCTGTTATGGTATGGGCAGCCATCTTGTGGGACGTTGGGTCACTGGGTCCAATTATTACTCTGAATGTTAAAATTGCGTATGTTGCAAGGACTATAAAGCCATTTTAGGCAAACCGGTGCAACATTGTTTCCTCAAGATGTTGTCATATTCAAGTCGATAATGCCCCCATACACACTGCTAAATGGATTCAAGAGTGAATACATGAACTCGAGGATGAAGGTAAACTCCTTCCATGGCCTCCCCAATCACCAGATCTAAACATCATTGAACCTTTATGGCAAGTTCTGGAAGGTAGAGTGAGGAAAAGATTTTCACTGTCTTCATCTCTCAAAGAACTGCTTCTCAAAGGCTTTCCTTCTTGAAGAATGGTCCAATATCCAACTAGAAACCGTTCAAAACTTGTAACAAGTATAAGTATAACAAAGAATTGCTGAAGCTGTTCTGAAGGCAAAATGGTGACACAACTCCTTATGAGTTAATAAATATTCATATATTGTTTGATGTTTCTATTATTTTGTCTGCAGATAGGTATTGGCAGGTATTGTTGACCAAAACTTTCTTAAGGAATCACGTTCAGCGCTTTGTGATATGTGCCAAAAGAAATTTGCTTGTGCTTTAACAATTGGTTTTATTTGGAGCGCAGCAGCCTCCACCGGCTTCATTAAAAAAACAAGGAGAGGAATAAAGTAATGACATTTGTTGCCGCGTTATTTATCATTAGGGTTTTGAGCCCTGAAATACTAAAGGTTCGCTCCCGCTGTGATTGTGGCATTTGAGATAGAGATTTGTTTTCTTTGGCGTGAAACACGTTTAGTTTTACACGAGCAACATTGACAAAGAAATGCCAGCTAAGTATTTTAATGAAGGAACATATTTCCAGATTTATACCCATGACACAAACCTCCATTATGAACATATAGAATAAATGTTGTAAAAAATGTATGTCTTTCTTTTTTCTTTATTTCTTTTCTTCTTTTTTTTCAAAACACGTTTTACATTGGCGATATCTGCACGAGGCACTTTGCAGCTTGAGAGAAGACAGGAAATTGGGGAAATATATTGGGAAAAAATCTGACTCTTTTCCTTAAGAAACATAATTGAAGTTCCGCTCCAGCGTGCTTTATTCAGCCCAGTGAAGAGACTTCCTTTGTTACTTGTCCGGATAGGATTTGCAGTAGGAAATTAGCACAGATATTGATCGGCTTTTCAAATCCCTCCCATTTGTTTACCGTCACATTGAAAACAAACCTCAATGGAACCCTTAAACCAGCGTGCTCGATTAGCACCGCTGAATAGCCGATCCCCACTTTCCACAAATTTATGAAAGGGGTATCAAATTAAATGTATATCTTGATTTGAATATGAAATCAAACCGTTTCTAATCGCTATACACTGCCACATACACTTGTCTATTACAGTGCATTTGTATCACACGCTGAAGATTATCAGTCAGTGCTACTGCAGTGCTCTACTGCAGTTTGTATGCGAGACTTCAAACAGCCCCAAACACCTTCAAACACCATCTTGCTGTACGCTGTCAGTAGTGATCTCGTGGTCTGGAAGATTATTGCGATGGACAAGTACGGTTGACTTTTTTCTCCCCTTTCAGCAAATGGATGCAATAAAATACAAACCTTGTGGGGAAACAACTCCAAGCAGCATGAACTGAATGTTAACCGCTCATCAGTACGTGATAACACGTATCGGACGGGTTCTGAGGACCGCAAGTTAACTGAGAGGTGAGTGTCAAAGTCTGTGTGCATAGAATATCATAGCGGGTCATGATGAAAATCACGATGACGGTTTGATCTACAAATTTCAAATAAACCCCCTGGCCGCACTCGTTTATTTCTATTTTATTTTAATTTAATTTATTTAAAAGAGCCAGCTTGCATTTGGACCGTGTTGAAATAAATGCAAAGTGTATTTGAAATGTGAATGTGATTGCTGAGGGTCCCGCTGTTTCGCGGTCCCTAGGAGATCGGCGGTATAAGCGCTCAGGGCTGCATGGACAGGTTTGCTAGGATGGAGAGCAAGCTTGTTCACCATGACATGACAGCCCTTGGCGAACGTGGCGGAATGGGTTGATGGGATGACAGGGTCCCTGCGGAGCTGTTTGGGTTCCGGAGGCCTTTGTTGACCCTAATAATCAACCACTTCACGCAGGCCAGGGTTACGCTACAGCGTCGTGTTGTATACATCCGTATATGATGTTGTCAAGCCTCTCCATACTCTCACCACTCCACTGTGCTTTTATAAATATTTCAACAACACAATTCCTGTCAAAGATTTTAAGAGAGAGAGAGAGAGAGAGAGAGAAGAAAGCGATGCTTCATCAGCAAAGAGACCTTGCGTGTGTCATTTCAATCATACCACTGTACCTTCATAAATATAGCATCAATAGAAATCCAGACTCTGCGTTCTGGTCAAGAAAAAAAAAAAATTGAGGTGCCCTTGAATCTCAACCAAGGCCATTGATATTCAACAGCCTGATACCATAAGACGTCATTCATTGCACTAGAACTGGGGAAAGGGTAGCGTGAGTGAGATGGGTTTCTTGTGTTGAAGGTCCAGGCCAAGCTATTTGCATGACAGGAGGGACTCTCATTAGGGTCTGATATTGTACCAGCACTGGATCAACGCATGTCGCACCTCGTGCACCTGGGTTGCCAGGGGTTGAACCCTGATGGGCTGTGAAGGCATCGGAACTCACAGAATGAGAAATGATCCCGGAGGGGGAGGTCTCTTGGCCAGATGGAGAAGCACGTGCTGAGCACAGAGAGAGAGAGAGAGAGTGATGCTGCAGTCAGCATGACCGCCTCTCTGCTTCGGCGCGCGCCGTGATTGGAGAGCGCGCACAGCCTGTCTGTCCGCTCTGCGAAGCTCTGCCTTGCGGGCCCGCGTTCATAATTCGGTCAGCGTGAAAATGAGTTATGATGATTATAATTGCCTCCCGTACTCTAGGCCAATCAATTCCAGACTGTTATCCCCATAATCCGTAGGCGCACAAAGGGGTCGGGGCCGGGCATCTGACAGGCCTGTAATTTGGGTGTTATGAAACTGTTATGGCAATTAAAACAGAGAATATTGGCTATGAGTGCCGTTACATTATACTGAAGTTAAAACGTATTCAATAGATGCTGGAAAAAATAAAAAATAAATAAAGGCCATGATATAAAATGATAAAAGGGAAACTGATTAGCAAACATTATATTTTTTTTAAACATTTAAAATAAAACTGAGAAAATCACAGTGATCTGTAGCTACTCTGTTGTCTTGATGGTCTTTATTCATAACCATAAGATAATTGATGACATGGTTCAGGTCTCTTATACGCATTGTGCAGTGTCGGGTTATTTGATATGAATAGAAGCCGGGTTATTTAGACAATTTAATTGCAAGCCACAGTTGTAAATGTTAATATTAATACTCGCCTATCTCTGTAGGAGACTCAAACTTGCGGAGGCGGTCGACGACGACAGGAGTCACGAGGTTCATTCGGTGTGTTGACATTCGGTGACAGGCCGTTCTTATTAATAGCCTCAATTAGGGGCAGTTCCTTTCATTATGAATAATATACTCCAAGCCTTTGTTCGCTGGGTAAAATTCCTGAGTCGATGGCTCCTTTCATTTTTTCCAGCAAAACCCAGATACAGAAACTGGCGCCGGAAACAGCGCGTCTTGGATTAAAGCAATAACTGAACGCATGAATAATCTCCAGTATTCTTTTCGGTGTCGTCTTGCGGCAATTATAATATTTGGACGGGGGTGTTTGAGTTGCCGTTTGGTCCCTGGACTCGAGACCTGGGGTGCGTTTGAAAGACACGACTGTTTTGCTAAATGTTTCCTAATACTCACAAAGCTCAACTGAGCAGAGGGGGTAGCCAGTGGCGTAATTAGCTTTTCTTCCGATGGTTTTTTAGTGTCAAGGGGCCCCCCAATTAACCTGTCAATTATTTAATATTTAAAGTATTACAAGTATTTTTAGTGCCCTAACATATAGCTAGCACAAATAAATGTATTTATTTGAGAAAATACTTACTTACTGCAGGTGGTGCAGTGGATAGCACTGTCGCCTCACAGCAAGAAGGTCTCGGGTTCGAATCCAGGCCAGGGGCCTTTCTGTGTGGAGTTTACATGTTCTCCCCGTGTCCGCGTGGGTTTCCTCCGGGTACTCCGGTTTCCTCCCACAGTCCAAAGACATGCACTAATTTGCCTAATTGGAGAGTCTAAATTGCCCGTAGGTATGAGTGTGTGAGTGAATGGTGTGTGTGCCCTGCGATGGATTGGCGACCTGTCCAGGGTTTATTCCTGCCTCTCGCCCCTATGCATGCTGGGATAGGCTCCAGCCCCCCCCTCCCGCGACCCTGACCAGGAATAAGTGGCTTAGACAATGAGATGAGATGAGATGAGATGAGACTTACTGCTAAGCCATAAAAATAAAAATAAAAGTCTTTGAAAGAGCCGCTACTTCAACTGTGTTCTTCTTCATCCTCGCAAATGTCTCAAATGCCCCGTCAAATGTTCTCTCTCGATAAAAAGCAATGACAGATTGGAGAGACGCATCTCATGCATTGAAGAACGCACGTATGTCTTAATTAGTTTGAGGCGACTGAAACTGCGCTCTGCCTGTGCACTGCTTATGGGAATAGTGAGATAAAAAGTTTATATAAAGTTGAAATATTAGGGAAAGTTCCGTGCATGTCCTTGGCGATAAGAAAAGACAGAATTTGGCCAGTTAAAAGCTACTGATAGTAGGCCTAACAGTTTTAAATATATTTTTTAAAGGAACACACCTTACATCCGTAGCAAAAACGTTCTTTTGTTTCCTCTCTTTTCGCCTTGCAGCGACCGATTACATTTTTTCCCACATTTTCAACATTAATAAGAGGTCAGCGTCAGTTGACGTATACGACAATACGTAGCCTAGCCGATGGATTGGTGAATAGTCCATTGTGGGTTAAAATGGGGAAATATAGCTTAAATAATATTTTGCAATAGCAAAACTGAGATATAAAAGTGAATCACACAGTAGCGTCATTTCAGCAAAAGCCAAGGTATGGCAAGGGAAGGTGTGTGGGGGTGACATTTTTTTGTCAAATCAGTTGTGCAATAGTCAATTTTGGTGAGTTGTTTCTGTACAATTTACTTATATATTTAGGTAACATTAATAAACAAAGGAGACAACTACAGTATGTAAATAGTAAACCTATTTTTTAATTCCAGTGGATCATAATGATATAGTCTTATACAAATCTTTTTTTAGTGAAATGTAGTGATAAGCGCTACAGGACCTCATCAGCGTAAGGCACATTAGCTAGCTTGTTAGCTTCACAATCGCAGGTGACGTTAAGTCCGGTTTTTCACTAAAATAACATATAGAACGTGTTCGTATCGCACAACATGACATGGACTTGTTCATGAATATGTTACATTTTAATTAACAGTATTATGGCGTTTATACAGTTTGTATAAAATTACAAATGTGGCTAGAAGCCAAGGTATGGCGAGTGCCATACCTTGCCATACCAAAACGACGCCCCTGGAATCACACACCATGGTATGTCTATAGGCCTAACTATCAAGGATTCATATTCTGTGGCTACTATTATTTGTATTATTGCTCAAATATTTTCGGAAAATAGTGTTTTGTTTTTTTCTGCCTCCAGGGGGGTCCCCCATGGTGTAAAATTCCATTATTGGTTTCGTCCAACCCAACCACCCAATGTAACTTTCGCTACTGGAGATAGTATTCAGCAGCTGGGTTTATAAAACCTGAAGCCCAGAGATATAGAATAATAGCACAGCTTCCCTGACTATCATATCATTAAAAAAACAGATACAGATGATCCTAACTGGAAAACAAGTAGATGACTTGGATTATTATTATTTTTTAAACCTGACATGGATGTCTCTCAACGGTAGACTTGAAAGGAAAAACTGACAACTCAAAAAATTATTTGCAGTTGTGCTGTGTTGTGTTCTCTGACATCCGGAAAAATAGCAAGCAAATAATGGGCAAAAATTCAGTATTGCTGCCAGTTTCCATCACACATATAGCCACCACGACAACACTGACATCCCTCCTTATGTCCAGAGGCAGCTGCACAATGTTGTGCACATTTTCAGTGTGACTGTGTTGCATTACATGCACCTGTTGAAGGCACCTTCGGGTCGGTTTACACTCATTCAATGACCATAATAACTAACTCAATGCTGTTATCTACATGTCCGCACATACCCCCTTTAGTGGTGCCAGAACGTTATCCGTGTGAACAAGTAACAGAACTCTCTCCCCTGATTTAAACAATATATAAATGCATTTCTTATTTTGTTCCCATTTTGGTGGTCAATTGTACTCTCTTCTATTTCAACAACCCTCCTCTCCTACTACAAGTTTTCCACTGCAACTCAGGGACCGGAAGTGAGAAAGGCAAACAGAACTCCGAGACGGAACTTGCCAAGCCATCGACCGACCCTGGGGCCGGCAGCCAATCACCACCCTCCAGACAGGACTCCCAGCCAGCTTGAACCCAGGTTGCTGTGAAAAAGTTGCTGCTTTTTGCCTTTATGGTGACTTTGTTGCTTTAGTTGATGCTAATAAGCTAATACCTTTTTGACCAGGAAGTCATTTGTGCCACAGGCTATGTCATTTGTGCATTTGCTCACAGCTATGGTTTCTGGTTTACACATGTAAGCTCAGTTTTTGCTACCTGTTTCTAGAACATAATCAATCTTGCCCTTGGAGAGCTGCAAGATCTGCTGTTTTTGTTGTTGTTACTCAGCACCTAATTGATTAATTAAAGCAATTGGTTACACAGTTAACTCACCTCCATTAGTGTGTTGGGTCTGAGTTGGTTGTTGGTTTTAAAGTAGGCTACAACCAAAAAGCAACCATGCTGCAGCTCCCCAAAGGCAAGGGTGAACACCACTATTCTAGACCGTCTGTGTGAACTTAACCTTACTAATCGCAGAAAGGGAAACTCCACAGCCATATTTAGCCATAACGTAAACACAAAAAGCCCTGCTCTCAATAACAGCAGCAGAAAGGGTTTTTCTAGATTTATTTTCTTTGTGACTTTTGTTTTCAAATGTTTGAGGCTATCAGTCACAAAGTGAGATGGCAGCAGCTTAAGCCATTTGGAGCTGTAGAGCAGTGGCTGAAGGGAGGCATTAACCCCTAAACCCCCCCCCCCACCCTTTCCAAAACCATGTGGCGGTCCTAGAGAAGGCTGCGCAGGTGGGTCTATAAATCTTGAGCCTGTTAATAAGCTCAGCTTAACATGTTGCCCCCACCCCCACCCCACCTTAACTCCCCACAGGTGAGGTAAAGTCCCCCATGAGCCGTGTTAAACCCGTTGAATCTTCCGTCCTCAGATATTTTGTGTGCATATACTGTACATTGATGTCCTCTCTGATTTTGTTATATTAGGGGGGGAAAGGAGTATTGTTATGGCTTGAACAACTGGTTTTAATCCATAGGCGGATTCAAGACATTCTGAATATCCCTACACCAAACATATTGTAAAACATAGCAGTACGCACAGAGCAACATATACGCTTACGGTACTTTATACCAGCTGCTTTTTGGTAGGCTATTATAATGAATGACCACTGCCAGGCCCCCGGATGGCACAGCCGGTAAAGGCACTCGCCCGGAGCGCAGGTTACAGTTGGCACAATTGGGTACAATTGCCCATCATATTAGGAGAAAAACTGGAAAATCTGAAATAAATTATTAAAATATATATATATATATATATATACTGTATATATGACCACTGCCCTTGGCAGACATATTGTTATAGGACCCATGTAGAATGTTTTTGAAATGTTTTTAAAGACATTTTTAAAATGTTTCTGCAATGTTTTTGAAGTGTCTGAATATGTATCTTATTTAATTAATTGTTCAGCCTGCTCATCCATGACTTCACTGCCAGATCCAACAGCAATCACATCATCAAGTTTGCAGACGACACAACAGTGGTGGGTCTGATTAGGAACGATGATGAGTCTGCATACAGGAATGAGGTGGAGCAACTTATCATGGTGCAGCTCACACAATCTCTTCCTCAACACCGACAAGACAAAGGAGATGGTGATTGACTTTAGGAGGGCCGGCAAGCTCCACCACATGCCGCTGACCATCGGAGGCACCGCAGTGGAGAGAGTCAGCAGCGTCAAGTTTCTGGGAATCCACCTGGCAGACGACCTGACCTTCACCACCAACACCACGGCCATCCTTAAAAGGCTCACCAGCGGCTCCATCCCCTCCGGCGTCTGAAAAGGCAGGCCTCCCTGCCCCCATCTCACCACCTTTTACAGGGGCACCATTGAATCTGTCATATCTTATGGCCTCACGTCCTGGTTCGGCAGCTGCAAGGCACTGGAGAAACATCAGCTGAGCAGGATTGTGAAGTTAGCCAGTAAGATCATTGGTGCCCCTCTCCCGTCCCTGCTGGAGATCTACAACCAGCGCTGCACTCGCAGGGCCACCAGCATCATAAGGGACCCTCACCACCCTTTCCATGGACTGTTTTCCCTCCTGCCATCGGGAAAAGGTACAGGAGCCTCCGTACCCGATCCCAAAGGATGCTGAACAGCTTCCTTCCACAGGCAGTCAGAATGGTGAACAGACTGTGCCCTCTCCCTCTGCCCTCTCCCTCTATTTGTGATTGTTGTCTTTTACTGTAGTACTGCTGAGGGCTGGGGGGAACGATATTTCGTTTTTTTTATGCACGCAAGTGTACAAAGACAACGACAAATAAAGAAATCTTTGAATCTTTGAATCTTATCTTGATATATAGGCATTTTTGGCTCATAATGTTATATGGTTTATTGTTTTTTTTCTGGCCTGTTTGTGCGCTCTCAAAGATAAAGGAACAGTTAGGTAATACTTTTGTTCCTCAATCAATCAATCAAATGTTATTTATAGAGCACATTTCACACAAGGAGGTTAGTTAGTTAATTAGTTAAGTTAGTTAGTTAGTTTAGTTTTTTCTTAAAACCATTCAATGTTTCTGTATTTCACAGATCCAATGGCAGGTTATTCCAGCGTAAGGAGCATAAAAACTAAACGCTGTTTCACCCGCCTTTGATCTTACTCTAGGAACAGCTAAGAGGCCAGTTCCCGATGATCGATGGGACCTTTGTGGGTTGATAATTTACAAGCATGTCTGATATGTATTTTGGTGCTAGGCCATTTCGATTTTTAAAAACCAGAAAGAGAATTTTGAAATACATTTTTTGCTAAAGTAAGAATAGGTACAAATGTGTTTATTGTACCTTCAAAAGTACATATAAGATCCTTCATGATATGGTTTTGTACCTTTTCCTAGTGACAAAGGTATAAATTGAGGAACGGTACACATTTCTACCAAGGTTGGGAATCAAACCCTTATTCACACTGGCAGTCATTTTGTAATAAAAATGAGGCTTGTACTGCAAGCAACATTCTTATCCTTGCAAGGGTACAAGGGTACTGCCTACCCAACAGGGGTACTGACACTGTGACAAGCATTTGTACTTTACTATGTACAACATGGTACCTTTTTTCTGAGAGTGTATGTTTGCATTTGTATTTTTGTATCTACTGTTCTCAATTAACTTATCTTTGGGGATCAATACCACCTATCGATCTATCTAAATTGATTATCTATGTACTTTAGACAAACAGTGGAGAAAATTCTACTTGTGAATGTCTCACAAAGTATATTACAATTAATCCAGACAATATTACAGGATATTTTCTCAAATAACAACAGTGATTACAAATGGCAATTAGTGATTATTGAATCAACCCATTATTAGCCTACTACTTTCCATGTTTAATCACCCGTTGTTATTTAAGAAACGTTTTGAAATGTTTGTTCACGCTAATGTTCTATAGATTAATTTCCATTATCATTCGAAAACAATGGTTAAAAAGAAACACTTTGGAATCGAATGATAAATACCAATTCATCCAAATTAATCACCTGAAGTAAACAAGAAACAACCTAAGCCGATTATGTTATCACGTGTTTCGTGTGTGTGAGTTCAGTGTTTCTGTGATCTGAGAGAGAGAGTCCCTCTGCCATTGTTTTTTGGATTTTGGTTTTGAAGCCTCTAAACGTACTGGAAGCGGTTTAATTTAATTACGGAAGGCTTCATGGCGCCCACGCGGTGCGCCTGGCACTGTGTGCCAACGGGCCCATCCTGTCAGCCACGACGGGAACACCAGACCGGACAGATGGCTCATAAATCATTCAGGTGCGCGTGGCGACGGAGTCCTTTGCTGTCGAGAGCGCGCGCGGAGTGGGAGCGGGGAGAAGAAGCTTCAGCTTAAAGAAGTTTATCTACGGGCACTTAGAGCGGTACGTCTTCATAATAAGAGCAAGAGAGAGAGAGAGAGTGATAGAAGACAGTATTGGTTTATTGGTAATTTGGTCTCGTGTAAAGTTGTCCGAAGGAGAAGCCCGCTTTTGTGCAGCCATTCACTCGCGCGTGCATCCAAAGCTAATTTATGTACAAGCATAACAGGCAATAAAGATATACGCAGCGTTACGCCACCGAAGGAGAAACTATTGAAGAAATCCGTAAACCACTGTCACGGAAGCAAAGAGTTTCAGTATAGGGCATTACTTTTGATGTAGTTTCTTTACTTACAATATCACCCCCGAAATGATAAAGGTAAGGGAAACAATCCCTGGAACTTCCTCAAACGTTATGTAGCCTACATTCATTTATTTTTGGTGAAAGGAGTTATAAACTCCCATTAGCACTCGACTGCAATGCCAATACAGCAGCACACACGCAAAATGGCATTCTCATCTTGTTTCACCAGAACAGCTGTTCGCTTCCATTTTACATAGTAAATGAAATAGGTGGATTGTCCATAGTGAGAACATGAGCTCTCAGAGCAAAATCCAGCTTTGGAACGGTGGGTCTATTCCTGGTCAGGCCCACAGTGTCTTTATCTGCCAGCGCAAGCAAGCACCAAAAATAAATAACAAATTAAAAACGGGGAGGTACTGTAGAGACTTTACTAGAATAATGAATTCCGCTCACAAATGTAGAATACCACACTCTACCAGCTCCATGAGTAAGTTCGCATTTTTAGTTGGAGCAGTAGCCGTACCATCCAATGCCTCCAAGGACTCACTCGATTGTATAACTCAGAGTTAAAGACAAAGCGCATTGCTGTTTTATTGAATAATGATAAGTGCACCCTGGTTCAGACTCCAGTAAAGGAAGTAAAAGTGAAAACGACCTAAAACAAGCTTCGATAGCTCTCTCCAAAGTAGGCTACAAACGACTGACGTCTCTTGCCTCCCAGGTTGATTAGCTACTTTAAGTTATTTCCCCGCATTTCCTCGGCTTGTGAGGCAGTAGCCTATGACTAGGCTATATATTGTCATTGCTTTCATTTTTAAGTTTGTGATTTTACTGCCGGGCAGCCTATCAGCAAATCCAAAGGATTTATGCATGTCCGCTGGTACTGGCACTTAAGCTCCAGTGGGCATCTTTCCCGTCATTTTTACTTTTCTCCCGTCATTTTTACTTTTCTGATTTGTCTCTGTGATGAATTAATTGGAAAACGGATTATTTTAATTGGTCCAAATATTTGACTTAATCAAACAAAATTGATTTCTTTCGCATTAGAATTCAATAGACAGAGCGTCTAATCAGCTTCTTTTATTTTTTTCCCTCAGTGTTGGAAAGAGACTGGAGATTGCCTTGTTGTGGAGCCACGGGTCCCAACAAATCATTAGGAAGATAAAAATAAGTCCTAGTCGCAGTGGGGACAAGAGGTTGCAAAGCGAAATGTTCAAATGAATAAACAGAGACGTAGATTGAAACGGGCCTGATTACGAAAGTTGCACGCGGACGCGACAACAGAAGAAAGGAATCAAGGGAGATTGTTCCTCTCTACCCGCCTCATGTCTCGTGCCATATGTCTCGTGCCAGGATACGGGCAGCGATGGCGGAGCTGCCAGTTCGGCGGAGAGACGCGTCCCTAATGAAAAGACAGTAGCTACAGGAGCCCTCTCAACGGAGCGGGAACAGCCGAGTTAAAAGGTCAGGATTAATTCTTCGACAGTCTTTTCATTTCAGACGTCTGGCTGTCAGCAAACGCTGAAACTCTTCCTCCGAGTAGACCCTGTTCGTGATAGGGAAAGGAGAGATATAGAAGTCACCAATGTGAAACAGTAGGTCTATACCCTAGATCTATATAGAGACAGGGCTGTTGAACGGGAAACAAGACAACACTACGCCACGGAAACAAATACAAAAACAACACTTGGACATTGTATAAGTGATTACAAAGTGAACTGCGATTGCAGCTAAGTGTTTGTTGATGTTGTCTGTGACAACGTTGGACAGCTTCACTTTTTTATCACAGCTGCACTGTTATTTTATTCCCTTAACTTTTGGGGTCAGCCAGTCTGTCAGTTTTCAAATAATTGGCATTTTCCTTGCAGGAAAATCATATCATTCTGAAGAGTGTTACAAGTGGAGCTAAACTTGGTAACACCTTTTGAAAACCTATTTCGAAAGCACAGATGCTCGACTGGGGTGTATGTGTGTGTGTGTGTGTGTGTATAAAGCCACAGACACACTTGCACACTTGTATGTACTTATGTATGTATTTATTAATGCACTGTATATAAAGGTGTTTATATACAGTATACTATACAATATATACACTGCATATGTTGGTGTTTTGTCAATGCTGTTTCAGGCGCCAATCCAGAATTTCTTATAAGTGTTCAATTGGGTTGAGATCTGGTGCCCTCTGAGGGATTGAGTGGACCTAAACCTACATTGCCTATGGTAATGAGTGTATTCACTTGGCCTGTTTTTAATTAAATGAGAACCTGGCACCTGCAGCTATGTTTAGATCTGTTATTTGCTCTCCACAAATACTTACGATTATCAGTGGAATTTGATAAATTTCTGAGATTGTCATAATTTATGAGATTAAAGTCAGAATTACTGAGATTAATGTCTGAATTTCTGAGTGTATAAAGTTAGAAATTCTCAAAAATTCTTACTTTAATCTCAGAAATTCAGACTTTAAATCTCAGAAATTCTGACATTAATCTCAAATATATTTTTCACATGTGGCCCTAATCCTCTTTCATACCATCATTATTTTTGGGGGATAAAAAGACAGCATTGTAACACATATGGTATTCTCTCTTACTTAGGCCTGGATTCAGTCAACATTGACTCATAATTAAATGCAAGTTTTTCTTTACAAATTATTTTTTTCTTTAAATTAACCAAAATGAACTGACCAAAATGTGTTAACCAAAAAAGTAACGTTTTATACTCATATTTATATGCAAAGTTAAATGGTATTATGGCAATTGCTGAACTCACAAGCCTGTGTTTGTGGAGGAAAAATGAACACTTGCATTTAATTATCAAAATTAAGGTAATTTGTTTATTCAATATAGGCCTTATTCTGATGTTTGATATTTGAGTAGCATGTTTTTGCCATCATTATAGGTGGACCTTAGGTACATGCAGAAGGTGTGCAATGCACATCTTGGCGGTCAACATAAAAAGTAGAAAATGAAACTACAACTGCAGGTCCCATCAGTCACTGTGGAACATTTTGCCCTCGTGGGAGTTGTAGTTTGATATTAATTTAGGTGTTTTACTTTTACAGTGATTGATCGATTCCTTAATAAAACAGTATGCTTACCAATAAATAATTCAGCATAGAACAAACATGTGGAACAAATCTCCATATAGTTTTTCAGAGTGATAATGGTTATTTTCTTCAATCTGATGAAGGAAAGTTCAGACCTCATTGGAAATTAACTGCTTCAGAATGGAGATGCGTCTCAGAAGTTGCTCGAGTTAGCTTCAGTTTCCGCTTTCCCAGCATGTTGCTTCAGTCAAGGGAATTATTTGTGGAAGGAGATGGGTAAGTTCCTCCCTGGAACAGAAGAGGAAGGACATCGTGGCCCCACCCCAGGACCAGCGTACGCGTCCATTTCTTCCTGCCAGGGAATTGTCCTCTTAGGGATGTTTTTTATTTACTGGAATTTACATACCCTACATGTAAGTTACTTCCCCCCCCATCCCCCGTTCTTCCAAAAGGTTTATTGCATATTCGAATACTGTACCAACACTCCATGTCACGCACGCTAAACTCTCGCAATCTCACAAAAGCAGCTCTAAAGCTTTTGAAATTTGTTTTTCCCTTTAAGTTTCTTATTTCATTGTTTTTCTTTTCTTGTTTATGAAGCATAAAGGACTGTGTCCTAGGTTGAACCCTGAGATTTTAGTCTCTGTCTGTCTGTTTCTTAAACCTGTAACTTAAAACATCCAAATTCTCCCCAGACAATTCATCATTCTGACTGATGTATGCTGCGAGAGGGAACTTGTGCTCTGTACAAGAACCGCAGGACGAACAGCCAGTGAAATGTAAGTATTCCACCAAGAAATGTCTCTCTTTAAGTTTCAACTTTCCAAAATGCAGAGAGAAATAGAGAGTTTTGAAAATTGTAGGTGGGTGAGAACTCAGGAATATAACTGGAGACCATGGGATCAGCTCAAAGCTTCTTTGAAATGTGGGATTTGGGGTTGAGGGTATTCGGAAGCTGAGGGGGGGGGGGTGCGGAGTAGAAGCTTCAAAGTAGGTCTTCATTCATTCATTCATTTATCATGGTTGCATTGTTACCCAAGGCAATGAATACCTAGGGTGCATGGTTGGTCTTAAAGTGAGAAAAATCCTAGTTTGTCTGTCTGTCTGGATCTTACCCATTTAAACGAGTATTTGTTTGAATTTTTCTCGTCTAGCTAGATGACAGCATGCATCACAGGGACTGCCTCAGCGCTGTATCCCAGGACACAAAAGAAATCAGCGTCGCCACCCCTAGTGGTTTGTGGTAATTGCGGACCCTTTGTTGTGGTTTCATGGTGATTGTGGCCCACTTTTCGGGCTCCTTATGTAACGCGCGTGCACGCAGGCAATCAGTGGCGCTGTGCTTTGGGAAGTGACTTATTGCGCCAGCTTCTGTCTCCCTTTACTCTCCTGGCAAGTCTTTGTTTGAGAAGCTGGGGCCGCACAGCCCCACAACACTGCCTCGGTCAGCACGCCGCCATGCGAACCACTAATTTCCAGTGAGCTAAAGTGTCTCAGGGGTTAAGCTCAAAGTCTGCATCCCTTCATGCTGCAGTAGTTTGTTAAGCATGCCTACTGCTCTTGACCAGTTGTGACTGGCGCTGCTAACCGGGGACCGCTAGTGTTTCCTTATTTGCGCTCTGAGGTAAGTAATGGGTGTGAAATAAACTTGTAAACAGTGGATCTTTGAGACAACTTAATTTCTTAAGCGGCCTGAAGTATAAGCACTCTCTAATGCCATGGTCAATTAATCATCTTTTTTTTTTTTTTTATATTGTATATTGTTATTTTATATTCTTACAATTACTGGACAGTGGGTCTAAAAAGTATTAACCCCCTTTGGCATCTTTCACATTTTATTTTCTAAAAAACAACTAAAGACAGACAATAATTTATTCCATAAGTGTTCATCCCCCCCTTGCCATAATACTTGGTAGAAGCACCTTTAGCTAAAAAGTCTACTTGGGTAAACCTCTACCACCTTCGCAAATCTGGACATAAATCAGGTTGGATGGGGAGCATTGGTGAACAGCAATTTCCCAAGTGTTCAAAAGGGGTGAATACTTATTATACCCACTGTAAATATGTAAGATAAAAATGTCATGCGTATACAAAAATATATGCTCACCGGGAGACTCTGTGGACAAAGACTGCATGGAGGAGAACATTGAACTGATCACCCAACTCATTGAACTGGTCACCCAGCACTTTCCTGGCTGCACTGCAGGTTTGAACTACAGTTAATGAGTTAACATGTGCCTCCAGGGGCTTGTCTCAGAGCAGCCTGTTCTTTGCCCCAGACAAATGTTCCTTTATCCTGTAATTCCTGTAAGGTCCATAATTATAATTGGTTTAATGTCGCACTATGTTTTTCTGCTTCTAAAATCAAACATAATAACAGTGGAATCTCTATCTGTGGTCTATTTTGGTTTTCTGATGTGCCCTGATAACCCACACACTGTTTGTACCCAGTTCTGAGTACAGAGTGAAATTGAACCTCTAATTGTGATGAAATCTGTGCTGGCAGTAACGTTCAAGTGAAGCAGTGGAGTGTGTGTGGCTTGTTTTCAGTGTATGTGTGTGCATGTTATGATGTGTTAATTTGCATGTTGTGAGTGTGCGTGTGTGTGCTTATGTGCATGTTGCAAGTGTGTATGTGTGTGTGTGTGTTTGCATGTTGTGATGTGTTTATGTGCATATTGTGAGTGTGTGCATGTTGTGTTGTGCTGTGAATGTGTGTTTATGTGTGCATGCTGTCAGTGTGTGTTTGTGTGTGCATGTTGTGAGTGTGTGTGTGCCTGTCTCTTTTGTGTGTGTGGTGTGTGATAATGAACACTCGGCTCGGATCTGTTCTTAGTCCAATTTCAGATCCACGGCTGTTTTCATACACCTATGACACGTCCCCTTCTTGGGCGGCGATGAATGTGCTGCTTTAATTTAGTGCTTCAGCGCTCCTGCCAGAAATAGGCTCTGAATATCTGCACTGAGAGAAAGAGTGCCATGATGGCCCTTATTCATTAAAATTCATCCTAACTTTATCTGAGTTCTGCTAACACCAATAGAGGAAACAACCAGGCTCCCCAACGAAAATTTCCTATTGGACAAGCACTGGGATTCTGAGTGATCCTGTTGGACAGGCCTAAGAATTCTGAGCGATCCTATAGGACAGGCCTTAGGATTCTGAGCAATCCTATTGGACAGACAGTTGAATTTGAGAAATCCTATTGAACAGGCACTGGGATTCTGAGCTATCCTATTGGACAGCCACTGGAATCTAAACAATCCTATTGGACAGACACTTGAATCTGAGTGATCCTATTGGACAGGCACTGGGATTCTAAGGGATCCTATTGGACAGGCACTGAGATTCTGAGTGATCCTATTGGACACACACTGGGATTCTGAGTTGTCTACCAAGGGTTCTGCTCAGTTTGCCCCCAAGAGCAATGTCTCCCCATGGGCATCTTTACCCAGTGATACCCCTAACGAAATAGTCAGGAGGGTCTAGTTTCGTCAGCGTTAATTAGCACACGCCGTCTGGGGCACTTCCTGTCCTACCAGATTAATGACATGAATGCACTGATCGTCTGCGGGCAAACGGGTGAGACAAGCTCTCTTTAAAGGCAAATGGGCAACAATTTTCTGCATTTTGAAGACAGGGTTTCAGCTTTTTCTCATTCAGCATGACACCCTCCCTTTTCACTTGCTCCAGTTTATTTATTTCTTGACGTCCGCCTCAGCACTGCTGGCCCCCCCGCCGGGCGTTAATCCTCTCTGCCTCCACACAGCGGGCAGGGGAGAGAAATGGGCCAAGGGCAGCCGCCCCCGCCCAATTCTGCCAAGGATGTACTCTGTGCACATACAGGAGCTGCTGGGGGGAAAAAACTCTGCTGTTTCCGCACTTTCCGTAACTTGATCAGTACAGGTTGGAACCCCCAGAAATGAAAGTCAGTGTGTTTGGATCGGGGGTGGAGGGGTGTAAATGTTTGTTTATGCGTCTATACAGTCCAATACAGTGGAGAATTTGTAGTTCAATGAAAGTAGTAGTAGTAGTTCAATGAGAGTTCTCTGCAACACACATCGGTCAGTGGCTGCTCTCACTACACAAGATGAAGTGGGGCTATCGGCGGGACCTCTACCCCATAAGGTCAATGGTATTGCCCACACTGTTGTCAGGGTTAGAAATACAGGGTTAATACAGACTGGGATCTATCCATGTATTGGTGCCAAACCGGCAATAAACAGCTCCCTTTGTTCACATGGCTAGATTACTTTAGTTTCAGTAGCCGGATATCTCACAGTCTGTCTTTACCCGCTTTTATTAATGTTTTGAGGAGCACTGTCACACTATGATGTTTATTCTAGAACATGCCATAACATTCTAACATTCTAGTTGATTATAATTGATGATGTCATAAATGGCTGCTAATGGCATCGTCAAAGAACAGTGCAATTCTATAATAATCTGTCAGATCAAATTTTTTGTTGAAATGTAATCATAGCTAAGAAAACCTAACCTAAAGTTTGAGAGGTGATTGATTTTTTTTGTTACAGCACCACTACAAGATACATTTTTTGTTTTTGCAGGGTACTTTGTCGCTCTGAAAGTTTGGGACCATCTGTGAAGCTTTATCACGGCCCCACACCCCAGAAGCGTTATCACCGACTGTCCACACACATACAGGGCATTAGCAGCTACATATCGCGGCTGTGGACAGTCTTACCCCAGGGCACAGTTGCCAATGTGCAGAATTCTATGAGAAGGACAGGTCATTTGACTGTGCGCAGGTAATGTTTGTGATCACACACGACTGGTGCTGTCTGTTTTCTACCAGACAGTTTGGCTGAATGCACTGGAGTTTCGCATTCACAGAATCTCATTGGACTCTCTCCATATGTGCACTGGCAGTTTAGGAAACGTGGGAGACACAGGAAAGTTTAATGATGGGAACAGGCCGTTCGGCCCACTTAGGCTCCTTGTCGTTGCCTGCTGTCTAGACGGAATCCAGCACTGTGGCAAGCCTGGTCTTCGACACCCCCAAGGATCTCTGATCCCTTCACGAGGCCTGGTAACCCATTCCATGCGTTAATTACTCTCTGTGTCAAAACAACGCTTCCCATTATCGGTGTAAGGGTGAAATGCATCTTTAAGGGTGGCAGCCTAGTGCAGTCAGGCTGTGAAAGGAGTGTAGTTGGAGCGTATCGGCTGTTCTGTGCCTCGTGGTTCTCCTGTTGACGTGTTGTGATCAGTAATCTCGAGGCAGCATACTCTGCACCAGCTGTCCGACACTCATTATTTGGTCCAATTAGCAGACTAACCTCCCCACCCCCCACCTCGCTCTCTCGTTAAAAACTCTCTTTTGAGAGAGAAATGAGACAGAGCGAGGAGAAGATTCATCCTCCAGGAGTGTTTTTCAGCCAGAAAACTGAGACAACTCTTCACTTTAGGCGTCTGTGTTTTTCTTTCCCAACACCACACTTGAGGAGCCTGGCGTAACCGTGGCTGTGAAAGGGCGCAGATTTTGGCGAGACACAGCAGTGTCACCAGACAAGACAAGTTTGATCTGTTTTTTTGTTTGTTTTGCTTTCTGCGCCCAGCAGGTCAGCTGACCTGACAGCGCAATGACGACCGTAGACAGGCAGGAGGGGGGCATGACGCCGCGGTTTCCGTGAGCAAGGGAGAGCACGGACAATTCGCTTTCGCAGGTGTTGAGAAGGTGACTGACATCATCAACCTCACAATAGGGGGGAAGGGCATTGCAGGATTGAGGAAACAGAGCGGAGGAAAGAGAATGTACCCCGCACCACACTGTTTCTGCGCTCCGAGCAATTTACTGACAAACGAAGGCCGTTTCGACCGACACGGTCTTCATCTCTCCCCCCACTTGCATTTTGTTCTACCCTGCACTGACTGCGCTTATGCGACCATCTTTTTCTTGAGTGAGAGGAAACAAGCACATGGCAAATATGCATAACATGGGTGGCAGTGTAGTACAGGGGTGTAGCACACAATTCTGGGCCCTATACATATGCAGTCTTGTGGGCCCCCTTCCCCTCTTGATCCATGACTCTCACGTATCTTTAGAATTTTTTTTTAATTGAATCAACAACTATACATATGAATTTGTAGTGGTTATTAGGGTAATCGCTGTCTGTTTTTTCTGCATCTCTATTAGCCAGTTTGCGAACAATTGTGTCTTTTTGTTGATTAGTAAGATTCTCTGGCCATAGTCCTGGGTCCTCTGGCAAATACCCTTCTGCATTCCCCTCACTTTTTTTCACTTCCTCCTCTGTCTTCTCCTCATCCTTCTCACTACCCTCAGAGTAACCTTCATTTTCCTTGCTCTCTTCACCTCCATCATCCTCTTCACTAGTCCTACTGCTACTCTCTGCCTCTTCTTCCTGCTCACTCTCTGCCTCAATCACATCTTCTTCCTGCTCACTCTCTGCTACAAGGACAGGCCCCTCTACAAGCATGAAGTAGTATAATAGTATACATAGTATAATGGTTTGGAAAACGGGCATGTAACTTAAAGGTTGAAGGTTTGATTTCCAGGTGGGGTACTGCTATTTTACCCTTGAGCAAAGGTGCGTTACCTGATTGGTTCAGTAAATATCCAGCTGTATAAATGGATTGTATGTAATGTAAATGTAGAACTGTGTAAGTTGGCCTGCATAAGAGCGCCTACTAAATGCCTGGGCCGGTATTCACAAAGCATTTTATCTTACCACTAGGAATACTCCTGAATTGCACTAAAACATTCTAGCTGAGAGTCCCCTCTTAAAACCTATTCACAAAGCTGCAAAGACAAACTCATACTAAAGAAGTCGGAGAATCTTCAAGCTAAGAGTGAGGGCGGGGTTGACGATTTCAACCTAGAAAATTAATTATATGCTACTGTAAAGGGGTATGTAGGCCTACCTGTTCCTGTTATATTCTAATAAAGATTCTAAAATACAAATGTAGGCTACGTGTCACTGATTTAACATGAAACCAAGAATACTGACTAGTCAATTCGTTACATGTCTGCATCTCGTAAACAATCAGCGGGTATCTATATAAGCAGCCTTCCAATTATTCAGACTAGAATCACCATGGCTCACAATAAATTCAAACGCAAACCAAACTGGACGAAAGACCAACAACTACTGCTGGCCGAACAAGTGAATGAAAGAAAATAAATAATCAAAGGGAAATTCGGAAGTGGCATAACCACCAAAACCAAAAAAGAAGCATGGGAAAGCATTGGCATGGAAGTAAATGCGGCTTTCCCACTCCTCCCGAGAACCACTGATGAATGCGAGAAGCAGTGGTTCTCTCTGCAGTCTCATGCGAGGCAAGAGATTGCAGAATACAATCGACAAACAGCTGCCACAGGTAATACGACATTAGGCCAATCATCCACAACTAGGGCCTACACTATAGACTACACCACAATGTTTTATTCTATAATTTAATGCCTATACACAAAAATGAACATGTTGTCATCCATAAATGAATCTCGCTAAACATGTCACCGAAGATCATGTAATCTGTCATACATAATATTTAATGTATTCATTAGGAGGAGGCACAGCACCCAAGGAACTGTCGCCAACTGCCTCAGTGGTGTACAGTATCCTTGGGTACTCTGACACCAGCATAACGGGGCTGCATAGCTGCATTTTCCCTGTGGCCAAGTAGCGTAGAGTTGTCAACACCTTGATCTCTGCTGTTATCGGGTTGTTTCTGTTTGTTGGTGATGTGATTGCACCTCTGACTAGCTCTACTACTATCATAATACCCTCGCGATTGAGGCGGTACCTTTTTATGAGCTCTGTATCATTCAATATCTCCAAAGTGTTGACGCGATTGTGACGATGATTGCTGGCAGCAGCCATTTTCGGATTGCTGTGAGTAGGTCTTTAGCGACTTAGAAGTCCTCTTAACTGCTTCTAACTTCTCCTGGACTTAGGAGCTGTTTTTAGCTCTCAAACCCTTTGTGAAATACTCTTATCCCAAAAACGTAGGAGTCCTAAATTTATGAGTGACACGCGAATTATTTTTCGGAGTTGCTCCTAAATTGCCGAGTTAGGACCAACTTTTACCCTTAAAATGCTTTGTGAATACCGACCCTGTAATGTAAATGTGAAATGTAATATCCTGAAAATGTCAGCAACACTACAGAGGCGCTTGTTCCTGAAATAGGGCAGCGATTTTTGGGGGAATAAAAATGGGAGAGGTCAGGTCAGCCCAAACTCCCCCGCCCCTGCCCATCTCTGTGGCGACAGCCGTCTGGAGCACAACAGGAAGCACATTAGCAGTCGTGCAGGGGCGCTGACAAACCCAGCTGCACCTGGTTAAGAGTGATGGAAGTCACTCTCATCAACTCCCCCATTTAATCAAAAGACACCCCCTCCCCACCCCACCTCCTTTCCCTTTACTAATGACACCCCTAGACACCAGCTGCAACCCCTCCTCCTCTTTTTTATGATAATTCAGCCTCTTCACGTGAAATTATGGGCAAGAAGGAGGGGAAGGAAATAAGTTTCACCCAATAAAGATTTGATTAGTGCATCATATGACTACACTGTCAATAAGTGGGGTTTTTTACCCCTTTTTTTTCTTCTCCTTCTTCTTGGTGTTCCAATTATTTTAGTCTCTGTTTTCGAATGCAGTTTTCAACCAGGCGAAAAAGAGTTACGAGTCATTTAGACTGTTGTTCCTGCTTCATGTGAAACCAATAACAATCTTGTCTTGTTTTCTCATATTGCTTCCAAGACCAATGAAACTCACAATTGGCCATGGTGAGTGCGATGTGTAATTTTAGACTCCCATATTGATTTAGATTTAGGGTTGTAAGACCTGTAGATTTTGGAGTGAAGCCCCATGAACCATGTGCACAGGTCCAAAGCCCAGGTAATTACCATATTTGCCAAATTAAAAGATGCTCCTGTATAAAAGATTTATGGGTCTTTCACACCGAATGTGCAGTAGTGCAATTGCGGCTTGCCCTTCATTGTTTTCAATAGAGTGAAAAGCGCAAAGCGCACATGCTGAACGTATAGGCATGCAATGCGCCAAAGTTCAAACTATTTGAACTTGCGTTGACATGCTTGATGACTTGGAAGAGACCGACCGATCACTTTAGATGTGTGCAATACAGGTCATAATTCCGAAAAGCGTAAGGTCTAACAACAATGTGTGTGTAGCATGTATGTACAAAATAAACCAAACAAGAGGGCGTAAGGTCTAACAACAAGGTGTGTGTAGCATGTATGTACAAAATATCCACATGTTCAGGGTTGAGCTGTGTGGACAGCCTGTTTACAGTAAGACCAGCCGATGAGAATGCCCGTTCCGATGGAACCGTTGTCCCGCATAAATACTGTCATGCCAAAAAAATGTTTTCACCAAAAACTCAAAATGCGGATGTAACCGTAGGCGTGATTAGCAAATTCAAGAGACCACGCTATTGTCGGCTGACGTAATGTTAGGCTATACAAAATATAACAAAAAAAGTTTTGTTGTTGTAAATTGTTTCTTTTGTGAAATATTGCTAGATATATTTTATAAAATCAACAAGGTTTTAACTGTTGTTTCAAAGCAATATTATTACACTCACTAGAGTTTGCGCTATTGAATAGCAGTAACTCTGCAGTGCTGTGATATTATAATAATTAATTTGATATGCTTGATCGATCAAATTCTTAACGGCGATTAATCGATCATCGATTAACCATTAACATCCCTAGTAGGTACCAATAATAATATTTTTCAGTATATGTGGTCCCAGTGGGAATCAAACCCACAACCTAAGCATTGCCAACGCCATGCTCTACCTACTGAGCGACGTCATGACAAGCTACTCCTACCAAGACAACGTAGAGGTTGTTTTTCCTCAAATCAGCTGTTACAGTTTTTTACAACCACTTTGGCACTTATTTCAGAACCTTGAGGTCATTTTTCAAAACTTTTTTCAATTGCCTGAATACAATACACATAAACCTAAAATAATTTGTTTGCTGAACCAAATCACTTCACAATAACATAACTTAACCTCAAAGTATTAGCATTTCAAAATGCAATACACATTACATATGATACGACTGTCTTTTCATTTCATTACAATGCATCTACTATCAATTAATCCAACTGCTCAAAATGATTAGTAACTGCACCATTACTCCTAATGATCATGAATGTTTTAGGATAAAGAAATGTATTGACACCAATTACTTTGGAACATGAAACAATTTTACTACATTATCTTTTGATGTAATATTTCATCAACATCCTTTATCAGACACTGTTCCTATGGTTCCATGTTCCATGATGCAATATCAGAGGATGGTGTGGTGGGACACAGGCCTCTTATGGGATCCTATAATGCAGCTCCTCTTGTGAATTTCAAGCTGATGGAGTGACTTATGTGATAGTATGGGACAATGTTAGGTTCCACCATGCTGAAATGGTGCAGACATGGTTTCAGACCCATCCAGTTTACAACCCTGTATTTGCCCCCATACTCTCCTTTCCTCAACCCAATTGAGGAATTCTTCTCAGCATGGAGGTGGAAGGTGTATGATCATTTTGAACATAGGACAGGCTGTGTTACAAATATTAATTAAAATATCCACTGTGATGTGAATGAGAACTGAAATCCGTTTTGTGTCTAAGGTTGAAGAAGGTCACGTCACAGCCAGGAACCCCTCCAAATCTTCTATGATATAATTCTTATTTTCATGTGCCATTTGTAGTGCAGAAAACATAGCCTACCATTAGGCCCGTATATAATTTGTTCAGCCAGTTTGAATAATTTGCCAAACGAAAGCTGCTTCACAGGTTCTGAGCATTGTGTCAGAACACAGGTCCCCCTCATGTTACATTCAAGGGAAGAGAAAGAGGTCTTTACCCCTAGCCCATAAAATTTTAATATCAAATTGTACTGCGTAGGTCAACTCGGGATCAGTTCAAATCATTTTTTGGAGATTCCTCAAACATCGCTCATTTTCCTGGAATGGGCTAGGCAGGGATCAGTGATGCAGAAGAACCTGGTGACTCATTTGGTGGTTCGTTTGGCGACAGGGGGCGAGAACGTTCCCCTCTCCCTCTCTCGCCCCGGCTAATTGAAATTCAAAAGCGGGGTGCCACAGCCCCCGAGCCCCAAGTGACTGCTCTGCTCTGTCAGCACAGGTGAAGAGAGAGAGAGAAAAAGTGAAAAGTTTTAGAGATTCTAGTTGTTCTGCTCTCCAAAATGAAAGCGGTAATGAGTCGTTTGCAGGCACCCGGCCGTGATAGAAGGGTCTGCAGTGGCCAACGGGGCTCTGAGACTGCAGAGCGTCCCGGAAAAGGAGCCAAAAAGAAAATCTGGATTTTTTTATTCCTGCGGAATGCCACTGCAGATGCCAACACCACCCACAACCCCTGCCCCCCCCCCAATGAATTCACCAAAAACCCATTACATGAACATGGGGGAAAAGTCGTTGAGTACAAGTTCGGAGACTCGAGCGTTAAGCGCATAAATGTAATTGGATCGTGCAACTAATACGCTTTGATTTGCATCGCCCCTCCACGGACCTTCTTGTTTTTATTTGCCGTAATTGATTTTCATACATATTTACGGCAGCACGAATAATGAGTGCATTACAAAAAACAGGAGGCCGGAGCGATTTACTGTATTTGCACGATTATAGTGGGCAGGAAGGTGTTTTTATATGGGGTGCTCTCTCTACCTGTATGGCTTCCGTGTGATGTGTCAGGAGGTTTTCCCCTTTTTTGAATGCAGAAATAGTTTCCAGGAAAGGCAGTGTGTCTCTTGGGTTCAGTTCCCTGCAGGGGTGACACCAGAGACCCTAGGCTAGCTTCAAATTAGTCCCCTAACAGGGCCAAAGCCATGGGGGGGGGCAGCCTCACCTTGTGGCACTGCATCGATTCATGCCGGCTGACCCCACGATTGTTCCCGTGGAGACCAGGTAGAAATGCTTGGAGGGGGGAGAAACTTCCACCCCCCTTGCCACCTGGGAACCAAATCTTGTTAACATTTCTTGCCAGTGTCGACTGGTGACTGGAGGGGGGGGAGGGGGTGAAATGGGAAAAAATACCTTTCCTCTTGGCTTTATTTGGCCCTATCAAAGTCTCTAAAGAGCACAAGGGGCCATCACGGTCGAATATCAGCTGTTTCCTACTGTAGGCCGTGACTGAGGTGAGTTTGTCATCCAACCAACACACCCCCCTCTTCCCAGCTCCACCATACACGGCGTGCGGATCGTATTGTGTGCGGGCGCGCAGTAACGCAGACTTTAACTTGGCCCCGGGCTGTCTGGGATCTCCTTGAAGGCTTCAGCGTTTTATATTGCGACATTAGTTTCCGCGACACTCGGCCGCCGAAAGGGTGGCCGGCCCGGACTGAACCGCGCCCGGATTCCTCAGGTTCACATCACTTTCAATTTGAATTCCATTACCTGCAACGCCACTTTTCAAATAATGGAAGGCCCTATTAATTACCAAAGTATGGAGCCGGGGTAAAGGTGAACTTGCAATTACGGAATTAAATCAAGCGGCCGTTTAACTTGTCAGTCCTGACAGAAATAATTTGTGTGATTTATTAAAGGCCTCCACTGCTCTCACCAGCAATGTCGTGAGACTTCACCACACAATGTATGTCAAGGCATCGTTCCTTTTTCTTTTTCTTTTTTGTAATGAAATAAAAACATTAATTGTGTTTCCCCTGGTTCAGGTGAGCCATATATTCTCTGAAAGCATGTGGTATTAACTTCCCCGAACAGCGGGGCTCTTCCCAATTACTGATGGTATCTGAGTGTGGACTGTTATATTTAAAGAGACTGGCCTTCAAAAGGCAGCAGAGAATCGTCATTTATGTTCTTTACCAAAAAAATGACGGTTGTACACATTGGCCGTCACAAGTTCGCAACAATGCTCATGAAGGACGTGTCTGCGTGCCCTATTTTTCATTATGATGTTTTGCATGACGTGACAACTGCATAGAGCCCACACAGCTCACACAGGAGCTCTATAGAACACAATACGAAATCCGCAAGAATAGAAACAGAAGGGCAATTTTTAAAATAGGCCTATGTGTTGCCGATCATTTAATAACTTTCAAATGACCTTGAAAAGAAAGAGCCATGGTTAGTCAATAATTACTGAACTTGTCTACGATCAAAGTTAATTACAGTTTGTTAAGTGCACACGGTAATTTCATTCTGCAGTCGTTTTCTCGTTGTCATGGCAACGAGAGGTTCCTTTGGCTGTGTACGTGTTATCGATTTAGGGAGGGGGGGGATGAACAACGACCCCCCAAAAAAATAATACATGTTTTATGTTGAAGGACACTTTCAGGACTGATGTCCTTTGTCTCCGTATAAAGTCAGGAAGATTCTGTCAGGAAGAGCAAGACAGTGCGTTTGGGAGAGTAGGCTACAGCATTTTCCTAGTCCTTCTGAACGCTCGATCAATTAATTCAACAAAAACAAAGGGCATTTGAGCAATAAGATTACGGAAATTAAGTACACCATAACAAAACATCCCCGTGTCTTAGCCCATTCGTTGTACGTTTGAATCAACGTTAATCACGTAGACGGCGCCCACCTGTGTCACTGTTATGTCAAGTCGCTCCATCGCACAGTCGTAAAACTGACGACGGTATTTCCCTTCGTTGCTAGCTATCATTTGAAGTGGTGTGTATTAGAAAAGCCTCATTGGTCCATTAACCAAACGAAGAGAGGATTCGGCTCGCGCTAGGTCGTCTTTTTTCATTCGCGGTAGGTTATGAACAGTGTGCGCTCGCTTCACTTCATTTGAAGTGCATGAAAAATCATTCTCCGGTCTAAATTGGTCCGAGCACCATCCTACCGGATAGCTCCGGGGGAGAAGCTGTGCGCCTTAGCGGAAGGCCGATGTCGCTTTCACTCGCATGAGACGTCTGCTAAGTGATGAATGTCGATGCACCGAGCGCGGTGTAAGATTATGTTCCAGCATGTTGGGACAATCACGTTTGTGTTTTGTTTGTTCTTTTTTCTCCTCTAGATGAGTGTACAAAAGTGAGCTAAAAATAAACATATACATATATTTGTATACAAATCCGAATGGTGAAATATGTCTTTCTATTTCTAAGATTCAGGGATTTGGCCATCGGCGTAGTGTGCGTGTGTGGGCGAGCGCACGCGCATGCACGCAGTGGAGTGACAGGTCTTATCAACTCAACATAGAATAGTCCGCGTATTAGCCTACTGTATATTAAAAGAAGGTAGACATTCATATTTCTTTCATGTGTCCGACCTGGGATTTTAAACAATAATCCTCGGGTCTTAAAGCTATTATGTGAAAGTCAGAGAAGCGTAAGTATAGTTGCAGAAATAACCCTGTCGGATTGCGTTACGACCCTATTTACTAGAGCTACTTTCCACAAACATGTTGTAAATCAAAGCTCTCCCAGGGCAGATATTTTACCCGACTTCGTTCTATTCCCCCAGCAAGGGCACATAATTGGAAATATCCGGTTCTGTCACCAAGACTGGGAGCCCCAGCTTCATAAGGAAGAAGTGAGAATTAATTCATTCATATCAACTTGTTCGGCATGTGCTTCCAGAATGCCCGTTGATATGTGGTGAATTGATTTTTTTTCCTTTTTTTAAACCAGGCAGTGGATGTTATTTTATTTATTTAAAGCACGTGGTGCCAGAGCGCCATCTATTGGTACGTTATAGGTTTAATTTATTTTGATCCATAATGTCACACGTGGACGAGGCTGAGGAGATTTCGCCTCACAAAATCCTTTAATCTTTTCTGAAAGGCCGCAAGTTTATAATGGTACTTGCGCGGAATTGAATTTGGCGTTCGGGGGCAATCAGTCCTCGTTTATTGGGGTGCTTCCAAACGCTCCAGAACAAAAAGCAGGCATTCATCAATTTGATGTGGAGTTGACTGTTATGTTTTTTTTTGACGGGTAGAAACAATTAAGTGGTTTAACTATAGATATCTTGAATGTAAAAAAAATGTACGTACATTAATTTACACCCCGCCCCCCCCTTTTTTGTGGAAGAGACGGTATTGGATACACAAAAGGATTTACAGCGCGTTTGATTAATTAGGCCGTCCTTTTCTTGTACCGCGCGAGCCTCGTGTGTCGCTGCTGTAGGTGCCGCCTGTTTTCATCTGCACCTGAAAGGGATTTGAAATGTGGAGAGAGGGGGAAGAGAGAAAAAAGATAAGGTTAGGTGGAGAGGTTCATAAATCAATCCTAACACAAATAGAGGCTTGCTTATGAATGGACTTAAAGCGTTCCGAATAGGAGAATAAGTGACAGAACAAAGTAATGCAATTAGCCGCGGTTTGGAAAACACAAGGTAGAGCTATATATCATGCGTCGGGGAGATGGAGGGGAGAACATCGTCGTCAACGCACATGCGCCAGGAGGTGTCCACACCGAGGTGGGGGTGGGGGGCGGGGGGAAACAAACACTGCTGTCATGCTTAGGCTACCTGGCCCCAAAAGCACAGTCCCCCACCATGTTTTACCTGGCCCCAGGAACAAGTACCTTCAGCAGCTCTCTGATACTCATTACACAGAATCCCTAATGAGAAATAGATCACAATTCTAGGCATGGCTAACTGTTAAAAAAACCCATATGAATGCAGATGTTGCCGGCCCATCAGTTTGAGTGGAAGAAGACATTGCTTCTATGTGAGGGAAGGGTGATGGAAGGGCCATTAGCACTAACACCCTCCAACCGCAACACACAGACACACAAATGCACAGAGCCGCAAGTCTAACGAGTAAAGCCTATTTTGGTATCGTGCTGTTTTGATGGAGCAACTGCAGGCCCTTGTGTGTTTCTCACAGTTGTGTGGTTTGGGAAAGTAGTGACCTTCACTGCAGTGTGTGTGTGTATGTTTGGGCATCAATTCTTAACCTTCTGCAGCAGCCATATTCAGCAGCAGAACAGACAGGGAGAGAACTTAATCAGCGACCCAGGAAACAATCTATGCTTTTGGTTGCACTTATTACTGAAGATATTCTAATGAGTTTAATGCACTAATTGCACTAATGCACTAAACTTAACACGAGTTCAAACATATACACCGGCTCTCATTGGTAAAGTGTGTGTCAGGTCCTTGGCAGGATTCTGGTAAACAGTCCTTTATGAAGATATACAGATTACAAAATCGCAGCTACACTTGAAGTTGGTTGTTCATTGTTTAAAACCAATGTGCTTCAGCATACAGCCTTCATCATGGTTTCACGAAGGTGGCATTAGACTACGGGAGTGATAGGTTCATTTGAAGCATGCATGTAAAAGGGGGCATTAGGCTACAGGAGTCACTGGAGTTGATTTGAAGCATGCAGTATGTGTGCCACACCTGGTGAACCAGACAAAAGGTTTTTGAGTACAGACGCTCTTGTTCTGCAGGTTGTTTGATGTGAAGTGACCTCACCTGAGCAGACAGTTGTTCTACATGAGGATTACCCCCCTCTCCCACCTGCCAGGACCAGAGGCGCACTGTCACCCTCATTCACAGATCACTGTCTCACAGGTGGGTGGGGGGGTGGTGACAGATTTAGAACATAGACGTGTGTTTGTTTGTGGAGGTTGGGAGGGGGGAGGCGGTGGTGTAAGTGTCACTTTGAGTACCAACGGTGACCAGACATATCAGGAGCATGTCAGCAGCTCTGGACAAAGTGACAAAACGACAAGTTTCACCCCCCAATGTCAAAAGTGAGCCTTTTCACTCAAGCACCTTTCTTAAACTCAACTTTCACAAACATGCCTGGAGAAAGGGAGAGAAATAGAGAGGGGGACAGGTTTCACAGAGGAAAAACTTCCAGTCCAGCCTTTCCCCATGGTAACAGTAACTGCTTATGTTGCCATGAACAACAACATTGCCTGGTGCAACTGGGGAAGTTGACATTTTCACTCACTTTTATCTCACCATTCCCCTTGCTCCACACCCCACTCAAATACACACACACACACACACACAGATAAATACACCCCAAACACTCAAACACAGACACACCCCAAACACACACTCATTCACACACCTACACATACAAATACACACATACAGATACACAGACACACCCAAAGCACTCAAACACACACACACACACACACCTATACACACAAATACACACACAGATGCACACACACACACACACACACACAGATACACATACTCGCAGACAAATACACACACATAAATACACAGACATTTTTATACCATTGTCGTTCTGGTTGTACACAGCACATTTTCTTTGTGACTGTGTTTTTATAGCGTTCTCTTTCTAGTTGTACATTTTTTGGTTAATATTTTAAATGACTACAGTTTTTATGTAAAGCACTTTTGATAGAAGTTCACTGTAAAATGAAAAGTGTTATACAAATAAAATGTATTATTATTATTATTATTATTATTATCATCACTATAACTAAAACCTCCTGCCTGCCACACTCACACCTCATCACCACGTTCCCCTTTTTTTCTCTCCTCTCTCTCCTTTCCTCTCTCTTCCCCCTCCTCCTCCTCCTCCTCCTCCTCCTTTTTCTTCTCTCCTCTCTTCTCATTCTCCTTCTCCTCCTCCTCCCTTTTCTTCTCTCCTCTCTCCTCTCCCCCCCCCCCCGCTGGCCTGCTTCTGAGTGCCGGCCGGCGGCAGTGACCTGTGGTAAAAGGGAAATCAATAGTCAATTCCATTTTGCGAGCTCCGTGTGACAGGTACTAGATAGGAGTGGATTGGGTCCTTGTAAGGAGCAGGAGCATGAGCTTCGGCTTGTCTGCCACCACTCCCCCACTCCCCCACTCCACCACTCCCCACTCGCTATCGAGTGCATGGTGCCCCAGTTTCTCCCATTATCCGACTGCTAAATGAAAGACCCAGTGCCAGACCATGAATGTGATTCAGGGAACAGGCGCCCCCCATTGGAAGGAAAGGGATGTAGCGGTTTTGATGGTGTTGTGGATAATAGAGATGTGCAGCGCAGATGTATAAATAGTGTTTTCAAAAATATTACACCCGGACGTAGTTGAGCTTCATTTACAGGCCTAGTGGCACCTGATTAAGCAGCGGTTGTCGTCAGATGGACTGCTACGCAAGCCTGACCACAGCCATTGACGGGGAACGCTGCTGAAATGCTACTGTCCGAGCATTTCCTTTCATCCCACAAAGGTTAAAACACTTTTTATGATTATTTTTGGCCCACTCAAATTTTTTGTAGCTGAAAAGCATCATATATCGGCAAAAAATGTATGCAGTGACCTTTTTATGCTATTTTATGAATTACTGTTTGTTTAGTGGTATACAGTCTTTTTCCCTGAGCAAATTGTATTAGTACAAAATAATATAATTTTTTTGAGCATACAATATATACTGTACATTTACATTACATTTTAGGCATTTAGCAGATGCTCTTATCCAGAGCGACTTACAAGTGCATAAATACATGGTAGGAACAATCATAGTTAGCGCAAGAGATCAGTGCAGTAGGACATCATTGCAGGCAGCTGCATACCATACCTGTAACACTGGGAAGGAAAAGGTTAGTAATTTTTTTTATTTTATTAAATGGAGTAAGCAGGGGCATATAGTGTTGGACAAATAGGCAGTGGTGGTGACAATTAGCTAGATTTAGTGGTAGTGGAGTCTGAAAAGGTGGGTTTTCAGTCTCTTGTGGAAGATCGCAAGTGATTCCGCGGTCCTGGCCGATTGTGGAAGGTCGTTCCACCAGCGAGGGGTCAGGACAGAGAAGAGACGAGACCGCGAGGAGCGGCTGCCAGGCGCCCGGAGGGATGGGGCAGTCAGTTTGCCAGAGGAGGCGGAGCGGATGGGTCTGGCTGGGGTGTAGGGAGTGATGAGTGACTGGAGGTATGGGGGAGCAGTACCTCTAGCCGCTTGAAAAGCAAGCACCAGTGATTTGAATCTGATGCGTGCTGCGATGGGGAGCCAGTGCAGAGAGGAGAGTAGACGGGGTGACGTGGGTGAACTTCGGCTGGTTGAACACCGGACGAGCGGCAGCGTTCTGTACTAGTGGTGGCTTGACGGCACAGGCCGGTAGGCCTGCCAGCAAGGAATTGCAGTAGTCCAGACGTGAGATCACCAGGGCCTGGACCAGGAGTTGTGTATATCCCGTTACCTGTATTGGTATTTTACACAGCCTTCTTTGCTTATCAATGGTGTGAATAATTTTGGAGGGTACAGGTATGTATTATTGAACCTTCAACCTGTACAAGTACAACATTAAGAGCTGCACTGTTCATGAATTGCACTAAATAAAAATCAAGGTTATTTTTATTATTATTATTATTACACTAGACATGCACATATGCGATGGGAAAATATCAAATTACACTTGCAGGTGTAGTTCCCCTTTAAACTGTATATGTGCAGACAGGGTGAAGTACTCCCAAGTCTGTAGCCCATAGATCAATGACCATGATAACAATGGCAATACAGACGGCCTCCACGGATAGAGCACAGGAAACATGTGGATAAGGGGAAAAGAAAATCTATATTGTATTATCAAGCAACTAAAGATGGAGACGGAGAGGGAGAGGGGGAGTCTTATGCCAGAGAGACCAGACAAGGTCTGCCCCATTAAGCCCGATTTATGCTCGATCCGTCATGCATGGTGTGGAGGGCCACACGGGCGAAATGGCGCAATTGCGGCCAAAACGATTGCGACGCACTCCACTCTTTGAAGTGCGAGAACCATGAATTCCCTGACATTTACAGAGACCGGGCTCGCCGTTTGTGACTGTTAACACAGCGAATGCCGGATCGAGCACAAGTTTAGGCTGTCCGCGGCTCTCAACGGCCGTGGTAAAAAGGCATTGAAGGCACACGACACTTCAGGGAGGAGGATGTCTGCGCCAGCTGCTGTTCCTCCCCTGCCTCAAGCGCGACCCTCTGGTTGGACAGCACTGTCCCGCTGCCCTCCTGGGTGAGAAATTCTCAAGCCGTGATCAATGTTTCAAAACCATTGATTTGCCATTGATTCACCGGACATGAGCTGGTGTGAGAATGAACCCTGCCCATGATCCCCAGAGGGAGACCAGACCGAGATCCACACGGAGGGAGCAGGCGATATTGATATCTACATTTGATATTAATCCCTGCTTTTCGGAAGAGCAAGACCCGTTCTAAATTTAAATGGTGACCCCGTGGCCTTGGGTGGCGTAACCATCTAAGGATTCGCCTGGAATGCAAGTTGCCCACTGCAGCCACGGCGATTGGCTGTCCACCCCAGGGGGACGGGGGAGAGATAGAGCCGGCACGAGGTCGCCGAGGAGTGTAAGGGCGTCCTTATAAAGTAGGTGGGCGAGTTCCATCTTGGAGAAGGCGGATTAGCTTGTCCTATAGTGATGGTTGGCGGGCTTGTGGGGGAGGGTGAATCAAAAGATTTAGAGGGTGTAATTGGACACCAAAAACGCGGGTGACCCACTACTGCGTTCTTTCTCTCTACCTTCTTTTTTTCTTGAACTTCTCTCTCTCCAAGCACATCTCCACCCTGGTAGGTTTAATCTATGATTAATCAACATTCCTGGCAGAGAGACAGCGTGTGGTTAGGTATGTGTACACTGCCTGCAAGAGACTCAAGTGCGTCCTCCGACCCAGGCTGACTGCGGGGCTACGACTCGACTCGTAGCCTGAAATACGCAATCGAGTCAGAGCATTTTGTTCATTACTGCTGATTAGAGGAGAGATCAAGTAAAATATGTCAACGAGGCGATAACCAGTTAATGTATTTTTAATTAGTGTCTGGTTCCCTCTTGTGTCTCTTCATCCACTTAGCTATGCATTTGTTAAATTCCTCCGTCCCCGCTTCTCAGAAACACTCCCATGTCATTATTTCAATCGATGAGCGAATGTTTCTGTTATGCTGGAGTGCGCCATGAGACCAAACTGTGTGGGTGTGTTGAACGTCTAGTAAAAAAAAAAAAACCCTGGACACTAAATCATTTTGTGATTTAATAGGCAGATATGTTTTGTTGAGTGCCTTTCGTGTCCTCGGGTTCAAGGCGAGGTCTACGGTTACATAAGAAATGTTTTCTATTAAAAATACAATAAAGAATCAGATACAGGCTCACATTCCACCTAAAGAAATAAATGAATAAATGAAATAATATGAAAACCTCAAATAAATGAAGAGAACCTTAGGACATTGGCGCCCAAGCCCAGATCTTTTATATGGATGCAATTCAAAACCCAGAGGCCATTTTAAAAATCAGCACCTGCATACAGTACCGTTGTCATGGAGATGATACAGCTATTGGTCTTTCATCTCTAAGATTTTTAAGACTAAACCCCCTCCAAACACAAACATGTGGAGGACAGATAAATTGATTGGAGATGTCTTCCACTGAACCTATCCTCAATAATTTAACATGATCACTCATGTTGGAGCCAGTGCAAACACTGAAGATCTACAAGAGAAGAGACTACACCCAAACCTTTAAGTAAATAAAACAAAGGGAATGCTACGGCAGAAGTTCCCAGAACTGAACTTGATGTATTATTCATCCGCTGTTCTCCGGTTGTCAGGAGAAACCATCCAGTTGTGGGGGCCAAAAGCTTGGATTATTACCTCAGGTCTGAAGGAGGACAGACACACACACTCACACACACATACCTGCCCCCCCCAAACACACTGCACTGTACCACACCTACCCCACCAGTGGCGGATCCTGGCATAGACGACATAGGCAGTCGCCTAGGGAGGCACGTCGGCAAGGGGCGCACACACACAGCTCTCCATATACAGACACAGAGGCACGCTCACTTCAGTCTCACTCATCTGCCCTCAGGCATGCATGATGTGACATTTTCTCCCACTGCTTCTGCTGTCTGTCAGCCTATGGAGTCTCCTAGACCTCACCTACTAGAAGCCCGAAGTGGGGGAGGGGTGGAGGGGTGGAGGTTAATAGCGCCTCTCAAACTCACACTGTTCAGGACAAGTCAATCAATGAAATCACAAAATAACTGCAACCAAATGCGCCCCTGCTCTCGTAACACACACAAGCAAATGGAAATAATATCTCAATAGCTACTGATATGCAGCAGAAATGTTGCCTGGTTTAAAATATAATGATAAATGAAAACGAGTCTGTTGACCCTGCATTGATGGGCAGTCACACAAACAATCGTGTCACACACACATTGAGGTACGTTTCCAAAATGAAAAGATCAAAGCATTCAGGATTTCAGTTTAGAAAAAAGAGAAAAGAAGAAGAGGAGAAACGGGCCAAAGATAAAGGTATGTGTTATGTAATTTCATCATGAACATTATGTTATGTTTCGAAGTAGTCTAGTAAATAATCGTGCTAGCTAGGTATTGCATCAATTGCTATGCTAAAGTTAATGCTAGCTAGTAGCTCAAGCATTTAGCTAACATTACACTAGCTATAATGCCGCTGGACTTTCTCTAAAACTTTCTTGACTATCATCATGAACATTTTCTGTGAATTTTGGGGGTAATAGTAGCATTATACTGCATCACTATGAGCTTCCTATTAGCTAGTTAACACACATATAGTCCAGCTAAACTAGCAGCAAAACAGCAGAAGCTATCTTAAGTCTGGTTTGTGCATAATTAACTTTCAGCCACATTGAGCCAGACTCAGCCAGTATTGGAAAGATGCAACTCCAATGTGTTCAATTTAGTTTTATTTGTGTGCACCTTCAATTTTTAAATTAGTGTGCAATATGTTTCAGTGTTCCAATTTATTGTCTCGGACAGCACCTCCTTATTTTGGTTCCTTTTAAAAGAAGCATTTATTGATATATTTATTGTTCAATATAAATGTGTTATTTGTATATGTCTTGTATATGTGTTGTATATATTTTTTACATTTAATTTGTGTCCAATATTTTTCAGTATTTCTTTGTCTATTAGTATATTTTCTTCAAATAAAAGGGATGCCTATTGTGCCATGTTACAACATAGGTACTTGGTTTGCATAGCCTCCCTGGGGCTTGGGGGAGGGGTATGACTGATCTTGTCTAGGGCACCAAATGAGCCAGGACCGCCACTGCACCCCCCAAACACACTGCACTGTACCATACCTACCCCCCCTACCCCCCCCAACCCACCTGCCCTGTACCATACCTACCCCCAAACACACTGCCCTGTACCATACCTACCCCCAAACACACTGCCCTGTACCACACCTACCCCTCAAACACACTGCCCTGTACCATACCTACCCCCAAACACACTGCCCTGTACCATACCTACCCCCAAACACACTGCCCTGTACCATACCTACCCCTCAAACACACTGCCCTGTACCATACCTACCCCCAAACACACTGCCCTGTACCATGCCTACCCCTCAAACACACTGCCCTGTACCATACCTACCCCTCAAACACACTGCCCTGTACCATACCTACCCCCAAACACACTGCCCTGTACCATACCTACCCCTCAAACACACTGCCCTGTACCATGCCTACCCCTCAAACACACTGCCCTGTACCATACCTACCCCTCAAACACACTGCCCTGTACCATACCTACCCCCAAACACACTGCCCTGTACCATACCTACCCTCAAACACACTGCCCTGTACCATGCCTACCCCTCAAACACACTGCCCTGTACCATACCTACCCCTCAAACACACTGCCCTGTACCATACCTACCCCCCAAACACACTGCCCTGTACCATACCTACCCCCCGCCTTCCCCTCATCTGACAGCACTACTCTCCCTCCTTCTGATCTGTGCAGTACCCTGAAACTGAAACCACTCGACTTCTGCATTCCCGTCCCCCGATTCCCAGTCACGTGCTCGCCACCCCCACCCCACCCCCGCACCGAGACTGTCGAAGGACCCACTTCAATCCGATCCATTCCCCTCTCCCTGAACTACAGCCACGGCCAGATTTAGTCCTTCATCAGATTATGCGGAGTGCGTGTCGGTGGTGGCGAGGCTTAATACCCGGAGACGTCTCTCTCTTTGTGTGGTGAGCATTACCCAGCATTGGCATTCCCTTGTCGCTCCATCACAACGCATACAAAAGGCTCTCGTACCTCCTACCCAGGTCATATCGTCGAGCAGAATCTCTGACTGCAGAGAAAACTATATTGCGCAGTTCCAACGAGCAAACGAGAACGCAGAGAGGAGAGGAGACGTTTATGTGACTTTGTGTGAGATCGGGTGGCAAACATGCCATTTCTTAGTTTTATTTGATCAGGTTCTGAAATTGTGGCTCGCTGGCTTAATCAAATCACATGCCAAAGAAGGGTGAATTAAGGGTGAATCAAGATCAGCTTTTGTGTTTTGTACTGTATCTGTAAATTGTATTTATTATTACAGTCTATGAACTGCCGCGTCACCTACACCCATACATATATGCACACACACACACACACATACGCATATGCCCTCCATGGTTTCAGTATTCTGGAGCAGAACATGTGTTGTGTCATTATTTACTAGAAACCAGAATTAGTCTTGTGAATCATCCAAAAGACAAAAGAGGATGTGGTCGAGATTTTTCCTTCTGCTTACATGTTCTCGAAATACAAAACAGACTACCCGATAAAAATCCTACTTGTAACATTTGCCTGTGGGCCCAAATTGAACAGTGTCAAGATCACGTATTCGCCCTTTCACTAAAGCAGATTCCAGGCCCGTAAGACCTGCTCAACGTAGCACCATCTTAACAGTGCCAGATATGAATAACTGAAGAAGTCAGAGGGTGTTTGTCATTGCGTTCCTGTAAGATGCGATTGCTCCATGGAGGATGTGGTGAAATGTGTTGTAATCTCTCTCACCATAGGAGAGTGAGGGGGGATGGGGGGGCATGTGGGGATATGGGCATGTGACTCAGCTTTCGTTCTAAGTAGGTGACTGTCCCATCCCTTTGCTATCCCCTTTCTTACAAGTGGAATCTTACTGCCCCTTGCGATGGAGGATGTACAGGTGACTGCCAAAATAAAGGAAACACCTGAGTAAATTAGGTGTTTAACAGAAGGGAACCCAGGCCTAGACCCCCAAAGCAAGCCTAAGGCGACATTGGCAAGGATAAACTCCCTTGATAGGGAGAAACCTTGGGAGGAACCAGATTAAAAGGGGGGGAGCCCATCCTCTTCTGGCCGGCACAGGGTGTGTCCAAAAAAGACTATCATTTTGTGAGAGCAGGGGAGCACAAGCACAGGAAATATACAGATAGCCCCAACAGGTGTAAGCTATGGCAGCATACCTATTAGGAGAGGGACAGAGAACACACGTAGCCATGAGAGAGTTCCAAACCATCCACACCCGATCAAGGATAACCAGCCTACCAGTGGTGGTGACATGTTGAGGAGGTGACAGTATGGAAAGTTTCTCACTCCATAAGACACTAGGGCACGACCTTCTCCATCTCTCCACCTAGACTATGTTTGGCAGTAGGCTAGGCTGAAAAGATATGTTTTAAATCTAGACATAAAAATTGAAACTGTGTCCGAATCCCTAACATGCTTTGATAAACCGTTCCACAACAGAGGAGCTCTAAAAGAGAAGGCTCTACCACCAGCTGTGCTTTTCAAAATTCTAGGGAGTAATAGATGGCCGGCTTCTTGTGAACGAAGCAGTTGTGTTGGCTTCTAAGGGATAATCATTTCAGTCAGATATATAGGTGCAAGTCCGTGCACTGCTTTAAAAGTTAGCAGCAGTACTTTATAATCAGCCCGATATTTAACAGGAAGCCAATGTAGTGATGCTAACACAGGAGGTTTGTGCTCATACTTCTTAGATCTAGTCAAACTATGTGCCGCTGTATTCTGTACTAGTTGAAGACTCTTAAGAGAGCTATTAGAGCAGCCAGATAGTAAGGCATTACAATAGTCTAGCCTCGATGCGACAAAAGAATGCATCAACGTTTTTGCATCTTCTAATGACAGAAAGTGCCTAATTTTAACTATATGCCATGGCCATATCAGTCATCAGATCTCCACCCAAGTGAACACTTATTTGGGAGATTCTGGAGGGGCGCCTGAGACAGTGTTTCCACCTCCATCAACAAAACAAAAAATGATGGAATGTCTCATGGAAGAATGGTGTTGCATCCCTCCAAGTGTTAAACACTTGTAGAATCTATGCACAGGCACATTGAAGCTATTCTGGTGGCTCGTGGTGGCCCAACACAAAGTTAAGACACTTTATGTTGGTGTTTCCTTCATTTTGGAAGTTACCTGTATGTTCTTTTGTTGTTGGAAGTATGGATGATATATATTTATTTAATCTGATTCAGATTTTTCCAGTTTTTTCCCCAGTTTGGTTTCCAATTATACCCTCTATTTATTTTCAATTCACCTTCCCCCACGAGTCCGCCGCCCATTCTCTGGTTCGAGCCAATTAGACCGCTTCTTTCATGTTATTGAACATTTTTGGTCAGGAGCATGGCTCATTGAAAATTCTCATGGATCTGCAAGAGCGTTTTCAACTTTTACCGCCATCTAAAGAGTTAAAGTATTTCAGATTCGTAGCTATTTGACAGAGGTCTGTAATGAAAACACAGTGCCTGTCAATCATCCATAAAAGCATTATAACTGGGTCACGCTAAAGACAAGGCAGAGCCTGACAACGATTTATAAAAGTGCCATTATAACACAGTCATAACAGTGTTTACATGGTGCCAGAAAGAGCAACATTAGCTTGCATCGTATTACCGTGCGTACAGTGACCCATACAGATACAATGAACTATGTTTAAAATTAGATTTTCAATCATTAAATCAATTAATTGAATAAAAGTCATAAAAAAGACATTGCTGTTGTTGTTTTGCTGCATTGCCAATTTAATTATCTATGCATAATATTCTATACCAGAAAAGTAATGGTTGTTACTTTGCAAATAAGGAAAATGGTTCTGCACTTTCAGGACTGCCTATTTCAGTTTTTAAAAATAAAGTCCAACACGGTCCATTTTATTACGATATCATTGTTTTTCTTTGTCAATGTGCACTTACCATTGACAACCAATAGAAAGCTCTATGGCCAAGCTGTGCTTTTGCGGGATATGAGAAAATGGCGGCAGTTTCAATTATCATGTTTACAAGCACATTAAATCATAATGCTGCTGGAGCAACAATCGTGCCCACGTAAAAAATAAAGAAATAAACAAATTGCCTTGACAATACGTCTTTTTACCCTCTCTTTCCCAAGCAATTTCACAGGCAGTAAAGCACATTTAGGAACCACAGGCAATTAACCTTCCGCAAACAAGAAGGGGCGCCGAACAGCAGCTCGGCACGGAGAAGGCCTTTATGCAGGCAGAAGATAAGGCGCGCATTGAGGGTGCGCTGAATGGTCCTTTCTCGAGCCTTCCCCGAAAAAGCATGGCAGTTTACAGCCCACAGTGAGAGCGCCTCTCCAATATTCGCCACTCTCCCTCATATGGAGAAGCGCCAATAAACACACGAAACAACATTAACAGACCCACATTACGCATTGTCCAGGACAGAAGAGGCGCGTGACTGGCCGATTCAACTCCACACACCAGGGCTTTTAGCAATGCCCTCGTCATCCAGGCCATGTCCCCTTGGTGTGGGAAACTCAGGCCTGTCTGTTGTTGTGGTTGTTAATCGAACACCTGATTGCTTGTTTGCAACAAGGCATGTGCCTATGTTTACTTTTCAGAGAGCGTGTGGTCAGTGCGCTAAATAATGTATTTTTCTTAATGGCACTGTTAAGGAATGTAATTTTAAATGTGTCGGTCTGCTCCTTTTTACATTTTGAGAGTAGCCTACAACTCATCCAAATTTCATGAAACTCCTCATTTCAAAAAAGGCTTAGCATCCAGATAATGTAATAAATGCGCTGAAGCTTAGCATTGGGTTTGAATAGGTGGGGCAGCAAGAATACTAGAGGAAGGAAGTTAGACAACCGTGCTGGAGATAAGATTATATGTATGCTCAGTGTGAATAACTCTTTCAACGGGGGGTGCTTGCAGGCACGCCCGATGCCAGGGTTCGGGTGCCCTGGGCTTTCTCGCGTGAGGCCTGGCAGGGAGCACGAGGCAGGCGCCGGAGGTTTCACAAGCACGCGGTTACGCAGCCCGGCAACCGTCACTGACCTTCCCCCAGTCCCCTCATGCGCTTCAGGATGGAGATAACGCAACGTGTGTGCACACCGCTGTCTGCAAATCCCGACTGCGCGATAGGACGCAAGAGGGGAGGAGAAGTAAAGCCCTCATGACAACTGTCTCCTTTTTCCTCCTCTGCCACTGTGCAACAAACTCTAGATAACTAGAATTTGTTTTTCTTTTAGCGTTGCGTATTTGGCTCCTTCTCGTTGTGAGTATCATGTGTTGTTGATATTATTATTATTATTGTTATTTGTTGTTGTTGTTGTTGTCAAATGTATATTAGGTTTTTACTCTGGTGTTTAAATATATTTATCTTGTATTTATTATTCAGTATGCTGTGATGTCCTGTATGTCTTGTGTGTTCTTTCACTCCTGTACCATTGCTGCTGTGACAAACCAAATTTCCCGCCCCCCCCGGGATTAATAAAGGCTATTCTATTCTATTCTATTCTATGTAAATAAGTCATATGCATACTGTAAATATTTCACACGGTATACTGAAAAATACCATGTACATAAAATATGTATTTATACATGGGTTTTTTTCAGCATTTCTCAATAATGATTATGAGCTTTCTCTAAGGATACCTGGATTTATGTGAAAATGTATCAGATGGATACTTCAAGTTGATGTATTGCTAATGTCATGAATACGGCTTAGCTCAACGTTAATATGCAGTCACTGCTAAGCTTGATTGGCTTAGCTAGTGTGACTCGCAGGAATTGAAATGTTCTTTTCCATTCTGAGCAGGATCCCTGTGTCACAGTTAAAATATTATTCATATTCATAATACGGTATTCATAAAGTGTAATACTGCTTGTTCCTCAGATTCCTCAGCCTATTCTCAGAGCTCAGATTGAATCTTGATTTGTTCCTCAAACAAAGTTTTTTTCTTTGCGCTAGGGAATTATAGTGCAAGAAAAGCTCATAAGGGGAGCAATGCAAATTAAGTTTGGTTTAGACTAACAAAAAAATCATTTCTTAACCCTTTGAGGATTGAGATTTGTGAGAGTTCACAGTGTTCTATACTGGAATTGTACTGTCCTTTGAGGGTGCCATTAGCAGCCATTTATTGTCATCAATTAGAATCAACTAGAATGTTAGGGGATGTTCTAGAATAAACATCATAGCGTGACAGTATTCCTCAAAGGTTTAAATCTCAGAGTACACATTCAGCTGAAAGACCTGGAAACGGGCTTTGCTGCCGGGCCTGAAGGCCTGCATTGTGAAAAACCATGCAATCAATAAAGCAAGGTCGTTCACCTGTGTGATCATTCATCCAGAGGAGTGGGAACATGTTTTGACTTAGGGGTGCTGAAATCTGGGATTAAAAAATATATTATAATTATAATAACACAACAGTGATTGAATTGTATTGTTTTGTATCATTTTGATGCAGAATTCAGTTCCCTGACATGCCATTTGTAATGTATTTAGTTAATTATTCAAGTTATTAAATACATATTTAAATTGTAGTGACGAATATAAGGACATGGCCAGAACATGAAAACAAGATGACACACTAACAGCACATTAGTGCTGGCTGCCACAGAGCTGCAGCTCAGCCTGAAACCTGGCTAGGTTGTGAAGGCAAAGACCGATATTTAAAGAAACATGCAAGCTCGCAGAGAAACAGTCGCTTCATGGCGAGCTAGCTACCACTGCTCGCTACAATAGCTGCAATGCTCCTTAAAATTGCCTTGACATGACAACTTGTGCTGTGCAGCGGCAGCTTCTGCTGCCATCGGTGGTGTTTTATTTTTCTGTTGCAGGTTTTTGAAGAATTTGCTCGTTTTTAGACATTTTATATAAGAATGTAAAAACACTCAATCAATGGTTACTTCTTGATAGCTAGCTAGCTAACTAGCTTGTTGAATTGCATTGATACAGTTTTTTTTTTGCACCCCTATCAGGTGATTGTTCTATCAAATGTTTTCTCTTGTGAAATGTCCTCCGTTCAGTACCTCTTGCAGCTCCATTCAGCACCTCCTGCAGTTTCAGGCCACAGACAGACAGACGCACAGTCATTTTTGTCGTTATACAATTCAATTTCTTTAATGACCACACAACCGAAATTGGTGGAATTTGCTTGTGGTACATCATGGCAAGCAAGCTCCATTTAGCAGCAACAACAACATCAGACATAGACAGACATCAGCATCATCACACATTAGACACAGTGACTAGCAGGACAGACAATATTCACAGACAGTCACAAGATAGTATTCACAGACAATATTTACAAGATTGGCATTAAGTGCATTAAGTGCTTAAGTGCTTAAGTGCATGCATCTCAGGGTTAGTGAGAAGAGTCCTTATTGCAGTGGGAAAGAAACCGTTTTTTGAGATTACTTGGTGGACAGAGACCTGTAGCCCCTGCCAGAGGGCATCAGCTGGAAGAGGTGGTTGCCATTTTGATTATGCGTTTGTGATATAGATGTACTTATACTACATAAGAAAACTGTTCACAACAGCGGCTACTGCAGCACCCACAGCACCCCCACTTTCCGCGCGTATGCGTTCATCTTTAAATGCGCTGAGTTGGGCAGCTAGGGCTTGCATTCACCAGCAACAAAGAAGGATTTCAGTTGTCTTTTTAACAATGCATACACAATTTATTTAGCTCACATGCAAACAGACGAACAGACGCACTATGCTAACATTGCTTTTGGCTGCGAACTAAATAAATGTTGTATGCGTTATAAATTAAAACTAGCTTAAATGCTTCTTACTTGTTGGTGAGTGCATGTTCTATTCACAATTTTTACGTTTTGTCCATTTTGGCTTTTGCACCCACCCGAATCAAAAGGTACATTTTGACTTAGATTGAGTGTTATCTTCATAGAAACTGTACTTTTATGACTTTTTAGCTTGTAATGATAAGGGGGGCTGTGACCATCACCAAATCTATTGCACAGAGTTTACCCGATTGATATAGTGCACTAAAGAAGGCCTAAAAAACTAAATTAATTAAAATACAGAAATAACAGGTCAAATCTAGAGCTTTATAGTTTTTCGATGGGTAATAACTAATTATTTCACTTTCATTTATTTTCTTTTAATTTACTGTTGTTGGGTTTTTTTGCAAATACTTTATGACCTGAGACAATGATGGGTAAACTAATTATTTGACCTGCGATTATTTTATTTTAATTAAATTTGTTGTTGTTGTTTTTTTAACTTATTTTTGGTCATTTAGAGTTGATGTAAAGAACACTTGTTGTCATGGTGATAAGCATATTTCCATGTATGTTGCACAGAAGCAGCCAAAACCACCCCCAGGTGGAGCCTGCGTACATCGAACAGGACAAGAATCACCGGGACGCTGTGGATATGGTAACTTGCTATTTATTGAAAGTACAATGATCACACAGCTGTCCAATGTGATTATTATACATAATTACACATATGGCACAGTATTACAGCAAGCATAGTTTAACTATAGTATAATTAAACATTATTATTATTATTATTAGTAGTAGTAGTATTACTGGTAGTAGTGGCTGTAGTACTAGTAGTAGTTGTTGTCCTTTTATTATTATTAATAATACTAAGTATTTTCATGTATTATTATTATTATTATTGTTATTATTATTATTATTATTATTATTATTATTATTATTATTATTACAACAGTAATTAACTGATTGACCTGTAATTAATACGTGGCACAAAAAACATTTATGTTTAAAAGTGTATCAGTTAAAAAATGCATTCAACGGGCAGTCCAAACTGTAGAAAATAATAAGATGTGTAGATTGCAACACGTTACGTGTCACGTGAGAACAAGATTTTACATCTCCAAAACAATATTTACTCAAAATATTTTTTTCATCACAACCATATTTCTTTGTGAAATAAGGAACAGCAGTCTTTCCCAGGAGAACAGCAAGAGCCTAAATAAATCTTTTTAATGGGCTGTATTTTATTTCCGTCATAATCATGCATGTCTTTCCTGGTTGCTTTTGTAGGTCTTGTCACCATGGAATCACTGTTAAAGTCTGTAATGGTGATGCTGTTTGCATTCATAATTCCGCTGGAAAATGGTGAGTATCGCACAGGCAAAAAGTTTGCTTGAACAAACCCAGACAGTTACCAGCATATGCAGACATTCACTTAGACACAGAAATAAAAGTTGATGGTTACAAAGTGGACGTTTCGTAACACAAACCCATGAGTTTTGAAACGTGTGTTGACCCCAGCTATGTTCCAGTTCGTCGTAAGGAAGGAAGCATGTGGATGAGCACATTGCAAGCCTCTGTGTGTTTTTTTTAACTCTCTTCCCATTTTGAAGCAATTGAATTTACGCCCACAACTGAATTATTTTCCCATGCGTGCCAGATATAGTCAATTTTAAATGTGATAAATATGGCATCAAAAATAAGACAGGTAAATATTTTCCCATGTTCCTTCCGCAAGATGATGTATCTCAAAATTAGATGAGAAGAGTTTATTTGCCTTATTTTCACGTAAAACTTTCCCACCGCACTCATATCCAGGAAAATCCATATCCAGTAGAGAGAAGAAAGAGAAAAAACCTCAAAGATGTAGCCCATCTCATCAAGAGATTCAAAGGAGTCTCTTGTAATGAGAAAAAGTTTGGCTTGTGAAAGTAATTGTTTTGTATTTTGAAGAGGTATGACTCCACATTAGGGAAACAGGGAGGGTGAGATGATGCTGAAATAATTGAAATGAGAAGTGTTTGCAGTGCCTCTGCTTTGGCTCGGAGTCACAAGTTCATGTCCAGTGGGGATTTCCTCCTCCCATTCAGAGTCCCACTTGGAACCCGCGGGGCGGCGGGAATCCAATCCGTGATTCGGCTGGAGTTTGTTCAGAATGTGCTGCCAGAGCAGGGGTGCCCACTGGTGGGTCAGGGAAGGGGTTGAGGTTGGGTTGGGAGACGGCACGTGAATAATATACCTTGCTGGATATAATACACTTTCACATTGGCATTCACAGCAGTTAGATTAAACAGCGCACCTGTTCCACTCACTGCACAGGTTACAGTGCACCACTAGCGTAGCCGGGGGTGGGTTCAGGTTTAACCCCCCCCTCACCCCCCCGGAATGTTTTCTGAATAAACAATTTGTTTGCAAAGTATAACAGCATTATAACAAGTATAACAAAAGATATACATTTCAGCAGGTATGCACTGTGGCCTACCTTAAAGGGCTATAATCTGTTGTACTTTCTCAAACCCCCCCTCCCAAAATGAATTCCCGGATAGGCCACTGCAGTGCACATGCAGTTGTTTTAAAATAAGGCTTTTAGAACATTTTAGTTTGGACATGCGCTTGACTCATAAAGTTTGGGAGGCATTCCTCAAGGGGCTCTAAAATAAAAGTGGGCCCTCGGAGACCATCCTTCATTCTCTTATATTTACTTGCGGGGTCTTACCGAGGCGGCACGGTGGCACAGTGGATAGCGCTGTCGCCTCACAGCAAGAAGGTCTCGGGTTCGAATCCAGGCCGGGGGCCTTTCTGTGCGGAGTTTGCATGTTCTCCCGTGTCCGCGTGGGTTTCCTCCGGGTACTCCGGTTTCTTCCCACAGTCCAAAGACATGCACGTTAGGCTAATTGGAGAGTCTAAATTGCCCATAGGTATGAGTGTGTGAGTGAATGGTGTGTGTGCCCTGCGATGGATTGGCGACCTGTCCAGGGTGTATTCCTGCCTCTCGCCCGGAACGCATGCTGGGATAGGCTCCAGCCCCCCCCCGCGACCCTGACCAGGAATAAGCGGCTTAGACAATGGATGGATGGATGGATGGGTCTTACCGATTATAATGATGTGATTTCATTTTCAAGAGGCCCACAGACCTACATTTCTATAGAGTTATAAATGGGTTATAAATGTAGCGTAAAGAGACGTGAATCAACCGTGTCAGTCGAGCACTGTTAATGGCATGCAGAGGACAAAGAGCTTAATGCTGAAGAGTGTCGAAGACAAAAGGAGAATCGGCTCGGGTCACATCACGTCCTGTGCAGTGGAAATGATGGACGGCTCATTTGGATCCTCGTTGTCTGTCTGGCGGTGAACGCGCTGATTATAATTGCAGGTCAAAACCTGCAGGCCTCCCATTACTGCTGTACCTAGGAAACCCGTGGCTGTTCTCCCCAGGCAGGCGAGCTGTGGTTCAGGCCATGTTCAGAGCACCGCGTTCGGAGAGGTTTACCGGCATCTGGGGTCTGTGCATTGGCACACTGTTTTCGATCTGTCTCTCCATGTAGCTCCTCCGGCATGTCAGTGTGACTGTAGTGTTAGGCTGGGTTCACACTGACAATAGAGTATGTGTCAAAAATGCATTTCTGCTATTGTTTTCAGTGACAGTAGTGCATTGGCGTACCGTGGAGACCAAGGCAAGTTATTGCATTGAAACAACACGCCGTTTTCCTTTAAAAAGGAAAAGTTGACATTTTGAGTGCCCTTTAACATATTAACGTGTCAGCCAGTAGGAGATAGTTTAGAGTGGGAGATGGATTTCAGTGGGCTTTCAGTTGTTTGTATTTTGAAACAAGATGGATGCCGCTGTGAAGGTTAACCTGGTGCTGTTCGATATATTTTGAAAAGCATTAACCTGGCACAGTGTCGTAGTCAAGTCACTAAACCACAGGTGGAGTGTCAAGTTACTACTAGCAAGTCCAAGTCCAAGTCACTTAACCTCAAGTTGATGTTGAGTCACTGATACTCAAGTCCACTACACAAGTTTGTGTCCAGAAGTCAGGAATGAAAAACCAATCACATTTCTCAGCTCTCACAACTAAAGATAAAAAGGTATGATTCAAATTTGAGGTTACAAAAGGAGAGAAAGAGAAGAGGCGTAGTCTTAAAAATAATCTTTCTTTACTTTCAAAATGTCGGATAGCACTATAAAGCACAATCAGTAAGAGTGTGCTCTGTGTATGTTAAATACAAATGTAGAAGTATCATGTTTGACTCCCAAATGTGTCCACTCTTCCAAAAAAACACAACATGACAAGTTTCAGAATCCTGAGAGAACAAAAATGAAAAAAAAAAGTTTGGACGAGCTTGCCATCAAGCAGGTTATTAGAAACAAAAATTCCCATTAGACATAACACCCACACACTGGATTTCTTTACTGAACTGAACTGCGCTGACCAAACTAACTGAACTGTGCTGACTATGATGAACTGAAGAAATGTTGTTATAATCAGTAGGCTACACAGTATACTGGCACAGTACAAGGAATGAATCAGTGACTATATTGTACTGCTTTCTCAAATGCTTCCTAAAGACGAATGCAAGCATTGACACTCATACGTGACACTCTCATTGCCTGAAACTGAAAAAAGTTAAATAAGTAAATAAATAAATAAAAGTAGCTGCATTTCTAAGATTATAACAAGTGATATTGTTGTAATTTTGTGGGTATTATCTGTAATCATTTAATAATCTTAAAATAAGATTGATTTTATGCCTTTATATTTGGTTAGGTTGTTATTATGTGTATTTATTAGGTCGTTAGCTGGAGCAGCTGTGTTGCTGTATGACAATAATCATTTTGCTGTGATTGACCTCAAGTATGAAATGGTAGCTGGTAGTAACCTAGCTAATGAACTATCAACCTCGCTAGTTGGCTAATGGGGGTTGAAAAACGTTATGGGTTAAAAAACGAGCTAGTGCTAGTGTGACGGTGTTGGTTCTGCCCGCAGCGAGTTTCGAACCGAGGGGATCTCCGACGCGACAAGAGAGCGATTAAGCTCGCCGAGCTAAAGACTCAAGTCCCTAACTCCGGGAACTAATCGTATTCTTATCCACGTCACTCTGCAGCGGGTGCTCACGTGAGCCCATCCGCTACACTAGAGCAAGTGAATCAACTGACGAACTTGACCAAACGGCCAGGCTTACAGCCAGTGCTCAGCTCCTGGCAAGGTTATGGCTAGCTAGCAATCTAAGCTTCAAAGCTACTGTATCAATAGTTGCATTGGCTAGCTATCTATCTAAGCTAGTAACTAAAGTTAAAGTTAGTTTAATGCACGATGATTACTGAAATTTCCGGATGCATTCGGGACATGTGCCTTGTGAAATCTGAGGTTGTCACTTGCACTTGCCGATGACTTACTGTCATGGACAGAGTAGTCAGCGAATGTGAATTTAATTACTCTTGGTAATGCCACAGAAATATTTGGCATTCTCTAGCAATAGCAATGTGATGATCATTAAAAATGTTTGTTTTTTATCACATATTTATTGAAGCAATTTTGCAAGAATAGAAGCAATAATTATGTCTGTCTGAGATAGTGCAAGTCCGAGTCACTAAACCGCAAGTCCAACCAAGACTAAGTCACCAATTAGTCATGAAAATACTGGACTTGAGTCCTACAACACTGACCTGGCACACTCTCAGTGTGTTCACACTTCAGTGTAGTAAAAAAATATGTGCATTTATTTACCTAACAAAGAATATTAGTTTAGCTAGCTATAGGATATGACAGGCTAGTGAAAGTGCTAATTTACCCCACAAGCCTATGAGGCTACATAGATGCAGCATTATAGGATACTACAGGCTAGCAAAAATGATCAATATTGTTTTATATCATTACTGTGACCTTCAGCTATATACTACAATCTCATGTTTTTGTGAAAATACATGTATTTTAAATTTTGCAATGTGAAGTTGCATTGATTGTTTTCCATATGGAACGTAGCTAGCTAGGTGATGTTCGCTACGCTAGGTAATGTGAGCGTGCTAGTGAACCACGAACATGCCTACATCAAACCAACATGGCATACCCTATTGTCAGCTTTAACGAGACAGAGCTGAGACACCATGAGGAAATACAATGTTAGGGGGAGCAGAGCTTTATGTATAATCTGTGAAAATGTGAATGTGACCAGCATACATGGTGCACTAGATGGCTGTGTTTGTGTTTATTACATTTTATTCAAAATTAAGTAAAAAGATTTCTGAAAATGGTCAAATTCTGCCACCTTAAACTTGAGTCATGAGCCATGAGTACATTTCGAGGTCAAATTTAAGGAGTAATGGTGAGCCGGGCAGTGCCGTTTCTGTGGTTAGATATAAAAGATCAAAAATTGTAATCTGGAAGGCCACACATAGGACATTCAAAAGGATCCAGGGCCACATCTTAGATGTTGATTTAAAAAGCCTTTAGAATAGGCAATATGTGGGGCCTCCCGCGTGGTCCAGTGGTTACAACGTCCGACGCTGGCCACGGAGACCGGGGTTCAATTCCCCGTCTCGCCAAGTGTCGGCTCTGGCCGGGAGTGCCACCAGGGGGCGGCGATTGGCTGTCCGCCCCGGGGAGGGGAGCCGACGTGACGTTCGCTGCGTAGAGTGGCCCTGTAGTACCGGGTTACGGTCGACGGCCTGCGGTAATTGGCTACCAAATTGGGAGAAAAATTGGATAAAATCAGAAACAAATTTTAAAAGAAAGAATAGGCAATATGTTAAAGTTAAAATGGCTGAAGTAGCTGAGACTACAGGCCAATCATATCAGCTTAGAATGCCTTCATCAGGGCATAGCCCTACAATTCAAAGGTTACTGCTGAAATAAAGGAAACACTTGAGTAAAGTAAGGGTTCTTCTGGCATGGGGTGCATTTTCATGGAATGGTTTACATTCACCTAACCCCTTATAGGGCAAAGTAAGAATTTCTTGTGCAAGAATGGTGTTGCATCCCTCCAATAGAGTTCCAGACACTTGTAGAATCTATGCCAACGCGCATTGAAGCTGTTCTGGTCACCTACTAAGACACTTGGTGACACTTGATCGGTGTTTCCTTTATTTTGGGCATTTTTGTTTAACTGATGTCCAGAATGTTGTAAATGATGAATTAGTGTCAATGAGTGTCCACAATAAAAAGTGCACATATACCAAACCAATTGAAGGTGTTGAATTGATTTTTCTTATGATTGTTTGTGACCCCACAGGGGTGAGATCGTCCCCCTGTGCAGAGATACAGGTGGGGGCAACGGTGGTGGTTTTGGGGTCCTCCGTAAACGCCTCCTGTCTCCTCCGGGAGGGCTGCCCCCTGACAGAGGGGCGGAGCTTCCGCGTGGAGTGGCACCTAAATGGGCAGGTCCTCGCAGCGCTTCCTCCAGCCAATCAGAGCAGCAGGGTGTTCGGCGTCTACGTCCCCAGCTTCTCGGAGACCATGGGGTACTTGACGTGCTGCGTCCGCCAGGAGACTGAGTGCCAGATCGTTGCGGGGATGGAGATCAGAGCGGGATGTGAGTGAAAGAGAGCGCTTTCAGAGCAGGGGTCCCCAACCCTGGTCCTGGAGAACCACAGGGTCTGCTGGGTCCCCAACCCTGGTCCTGGAGAACGACAGGGTGTGCCGGTTTATGTTTTTCTGTTACTCAGCACATAATTGATGAATTACAGCAGTTGGTTACAGTTATCTCACCTGCTTTCTTAGGTTTGGATTGGTTGCTGATTTTAAGGTGAAAACAAAAACCAGCCATACCCTCTGTGTGTGTGTGTCAGAGTGAGAAGGAGAGAGAGAGCATGTGTAATTGTTGTATTTATGTGTGTGAGTGTGTGAGAGGGAGTGTGCACCTTATTTGGGTGTTTATGTTAGTGTGTATGTGTGTGTGAGTGAGTGAGTGTAAGTGAGTGAGAGAGTGTGTGTGTGTGTGAGTGAGTGTGTGTGTGGGTGAGTAAGAGTGTGTGTGTGTATGTGTGAGTGAGTGTGTGAGTGAGTGAGAGAGAGTGTGTGTGTGTGTGTGTGTGTGTGTGTGGTGAGTGAGAGTGTGTGTGTGTGTGTGTGTGTGAGTGAGTGAGTGAGTGAGTGAGTGTGTGTGAGTGTGTGTGTGAGTGAGTGAGAGTGTGAGTGTGTGTGTGAGTCAGTGTGTGTGAGTCAGTGAGTGTGTGTGTGAGTGAGTGAGAGTGTGAGTGTGTGTGAGTGAGTGAGTGAGTGAGTGAGTGAGTGTGTGTGTGTGTGTGTGTGTGTGTGTGTGTGTGTGTGTGTGTGTGTGTGTGTGTATTACTGTCTTTGAAGCTCAATGCAGAGTGGAACAGCAATGGAGACCACAGCCTCCCTTGATAAGGCCTTCATTTCCTATTTACACAGAAGGCAGTGAGCATTGTGTGCAGCGCTGTCCAACCTGTGTGAATATCCTCTGTGTGTTTGCAGATCCTCCGTCAGCCCCACAGAACCTAACATGCCTGACCAATCTCACCAAGCCCTACACATTAACCTGCAAGTGGGAACCTGGGCTCGAAACCCACCTACCAACCAACTACATCCTCCACACAGAAAGGTAGCCTCTTCCTCCACCTACACTCTCAGAAACATAGTACCTATTAAAGTACAAATGCTTGTCACTGTGGCAGTACCCCTGTAGGGTACTGAATTGTACCTTTGGTCAGAATAATATAATTGTACCCTTGTGAGAAAAAGAATGCTGCTTGCAACAAGCTTCATTTTCATTCCAATATGGCTGCTAGTGTGAATAAGGATCCATTACCCTACCTCGGTACATATCTGTACCTTTCTTCAATTTGTATCTTATTCACTGGGAAAAGGTCCAAAACCGTATCATACTTTTTAAATGTACATTTTTTTAAAGAATTTGTTTCAGATTTTCTCCAATTTTCTCCCAATTTAGTTGCCAGTTACACCCTGTGTTTTTCATGTCAATCCCCCCCTTGTATTGTGAGTTTTCTGCCGTAGCCCTGTGACTGGTAGTGACAAAGAAGAAGTATCGTCTCCTCCGAGACAGCACTCACCAGGCTGACGACCGTAACTCCGGTGGCCAGCATCGAATGTTGTAACCACTAGACCACTCAGGAGACCAATGTTGTCTGTACTTTTGAAGATAGTACCCTGAAGAACAAAAGTGTCCCCTAATTCTACCTTTATTTTTGACAGTGTAAAAAAAAACCACACCCTACGCTCAAATAAGCTCCTGTCGTCTCCCAAGCCCTTCTGCTTATCTCTCCTTCGTCTGAGAATATGGGCTCAGTACACATCACCCTTTAATCCAGTCGGTTGGCAGCCAGAGGGAACCCAGCATGGCACACCATGCTCTTCTGTCCTCACTGTTTTTACTGCTACTGCCAGGAATTCCAAAACCAGAACTAGACCCAGAGTCTACCAGCTGCCGGCGGGAGAGAACGTCTGCACCATCTTGCGGGCGGACTTCCCTCTGTTCAGCAAGATGAGGATATCAGTGACGGCCCAGAACGCCCTGGGATTGGCCCTATCAGAGCCACTCTTCCTGGACCCCATGGAGGCAGGTAAAGAACTGGGACATTAAAAACAATAGATATGCTGACTAAACTCACCTTTTCAGGACTTTGTCTCAATTTATATTTAACAAATTATTACAACCTTTCTCTGCCCTTTGTATGACAGGTTTTGTGGCAGGTTTTGTCAGCGATGTCAATGATTAGCCTGTGACTTACTGTTCAATAGCTGTAGAGATGATCTGTAGCCATATGAATGCTTTTGGACAAAAGCATCTGACAAATAACTCAATCGTAACTGTAAAATTGTCAATTGTGTCTCAGCGAAATTCGACCCCCCGGTGATAGTGGATGTGCAAGCAGAGCCATACAGGTATGGCTGTGTGAAGCTGTGGTGGAAGCTCTCTGAGCAGCAGATGTGGGTGTTGAATAACCTGGCAGTGGAGGTGCGATTCAGGATGTGGGAGAGTGAGGCGTGGACCGTCGAAATGGTACATCCACATTTACCAACATTTACCCCAGAGATAAACTATTTACCAACATTAACCACAGAGATAAACTATTTAACTCTCCTAAAATTGAGATATTCAAATCTGAAAAAATAGATATTTAATTCCGTACTAGACCCTGGTGTAAAACGGCCAATTTATATTGTTAGAAAACAGCTGGCAAATACATGGCTTTATTTTTCATCAGTAGCAAACCAATAGTGTGAAATTATTTAGAAACCTAGAAAATTTAGAAAATGTTCTTCTCTTCTGTTAAGGCTTGTTGTTTTCAAGTAATGTCAGGCATTTCCTGACAAAAGTGACAGTGTTATACCAAACAAACATTTTAATGTTATTACTTTTTACAAGTACCCACTTACTATGCGTTTATTGCAATAGTTTTAAAACATTTTAAATGTTTTTTTAACAGTATAAGCTCCTCAAAATAAAGTGTGCCTGAACAGGTGACTGCTAATAGCATAGCAGACACCAGCTTTTGTCAGATTCCCCAGCAAGCATTACATCAGTGCTTTAGGTTAATCAAAGTACAGACACTCTAATTCTGAGCCCAAGTGATGTTATCAAAAGACTCCAGGGATATAACAGTTCTCAAAAATATGTCTTCAACTGTTTTATTCTCATTTGTCTCATCGTTATTATTAAAAATAATAATAATATTAAGCTTTAAATCATCATGTTTTAAAAGCCTTCACCTTTAAAATCCCTGAAGGGATCTAGTACATTTGGGTGCTGATTGGCATTCCATGGTGCTCTCTCACTCCCACAGAAGCGCATTGACATGGCTGGCCTGGGGGAGGCATTGGAGCAATGTGGCATGCAGCACGGGACGGAGTATCAATTCCAGATGAGGGTGCGCTATGGCCAGGGACCGTGGAGCGAGTGGGGGGACAGCAGGACAAGATCCACACTGGAGAGGGGTATGCGCCCCACTTCTGCGTTGTGTGCTACAGATCTTTACACAGTTGAGATCAGAATTGAAATTGGAATTTTGAATTTTGAAATTGTATTAATTGCTTACAATGCAATGCATGGCTTGGCACCTGAATATATCACTGTCACCTTATCACACACCATGCGACACAACCAGGGTCGGAACAGAGCAGCAGGACACATGGAGTTATGGGTCTGCGGACCAGAGTTTTATTATTCCCTCCCACAGGGAGAGAGAGGGGGAGAGCGAGCATGCACATAAAAGACCAAAATAAACAAAAGACCTTTGGCCGTCCTCCTCATGGGTTGGGGACCCAAAACAATAAACGAAACTAATATTGCCAAACTACGGTCCATTATTTCACATGCTGAATTAGAAACCTCTGTACACGCTTTCATTTCATCTAGACTGGACTATTGTAACTCACTGTTTACCTGCCTTGACAAAGGTTATGTGGACCGCCTTCAACTCATCCAAAATGCTGCGGCAAGGCTACTTACTAGATCTAGGAAGTCGTGTCGCATCACCCCCATCCTAGCCTCTCTGCACTGGCTCCCAGTACACTTCAGGATTCACTTTAAAGTTCTGGTGTTCACCTACAGAGCCCTCCACGGTGACACCCCCGCTTACATCTCCGAGCTTCTCCATCAGTACTCGCCCAGTCGTTCCCTGAGGTCCTCCTACTTGGAGCTCCTGGCGGTGCCCCGGACCAGGTTAAAAACCAAGGGGGACAGAGCTTTTGGGGTGGTTGCCCCAAGGCTCTGGAATGCCCTCCCCCAGGACTTGAGAACCTCGCCCTCTGAACCAATGTTCAAAAAACTGTTAAAAACCCACCTGTTCAGACAGGCATTTGACCATATTTAGCCTAGTTTGCTGCTGCTTGTAACGTTGTTACGTTTGTTGTCTGTACTGTATCGTTAAGTGTGCACTTTTTATCTGAGTACTGCTGTTTTGTTTTTTAATTGTATTTTTACTGCTGTGAAGCACTCTGTGCATTCGTGCTATGAAGGGCGCTATACAAATAAATACTTACTTACTTACTTACTTAATAAACTAAATTAAATCTGTTCCGCAAAACACTGCACGTGGGCTCAAACGGAGGGTTTTGACTTTTCAGTCACGTTCGCTTCGAAGTTTCTTCCTCTCTCTCTCTCCTGTCCTCCGCTCCCAGGTTCCGGCCATCCACTGAGAGAGTAGAGCAGCTTTAAGCACACAGGTGCGTTCAGCTACATTTAGGTAATGCTTCACAGCTGTGCGCCCCAGCTGCCCTGCCAGTAGGCATGGCCGTTAATCACCCTGATTCCCATGTCCAGGCCGACGCCTTCCACATCACCTTATCACACTAGTCCCCCACTCAGATCGTCTGATAAGGCATCGTTGGCTGTTCCAGAGTCAAGGTCGAAAAGCAAAGGAGACCGAGCTTTCTCTCAAAGCTCCCGGACTCTGGAATGGCCTTCCAGTAGACACAAGTCCTCTTTTAAAACCCTTCCAAAAACACACTTTTGTAAAAATTATTTTATGATTTGTTTTCATACTCTGTCTATTTCAATATATTGTCATTGTTTTATGTATTATTTATTTCTTCTTCTTCTTCTTCTTCTTCTTCTTCTTCTTCTTCTTCTTCTTCTTCTTCTTCTTCTTCTTCTTCTTCTTCTTCTTCTTCTTATTATTATTATTATTATTATTATTATACAACTGTGGAGGGTGTCGGTCTCGGCAACATTCTTCTTCAACTTTTACATTTTACATTTAGGCATTAAGCAGACACTCTTTCCCGGAGCGACTTAATAGTTAGTTAAGGCTGGAACAACAGTGCCTGACCTAGGAAATCAATAATGTCACAAACAAACCTGAGTCAATTGTAAGAGAGAATTGAATTGATTGATCTTTATTGCCTAGAATAATAAATAAATAATAATAAAAATGACAACTGACTCAGATCTATAACAACACTGTTGTCCAGCCTTGTTATATGCACTCTGGGTAAGAGTGTCTACTTAATGCCTAAATGCTGTGACTATCTGTGACTTCTGTAGAGACAGGAGCCATTGTGGGAATTCCAAATAGGGAAAGACAAGAAAAATAGGATTTTCTTGTCTTTCCCCATTTGGAATTCCCAATTATGACTTGTAGGCCATCGTTGCAACATCCTGGGTTGATTTGGGAGGGTGTCCACTAGCACACACATCCTCCCAAACACATGCAGCCAGCCGCTGATTCTTTATCCTGTGCAATGTAGCAGCTGAGCTTCGCAGTCGCTGTGCTGGAGGACTGCTCCACTTAGAGTGTATCCCAGGAACGCCCTGCCAACTGGGTGACCTCATGGCTGATGGCTCATGGCCTCATGGGATTCCCAGTCACTGTCGCCTCCAGCACGGTCAGCGCGGTCAGCAGCATGGCATAGTGGTTAGGGAACGTCTGACTCAAAGATCGCATGTTCAGTTCCCACATCGGGCACTGCCGGTGTACCCTTGAGCAAGGTACATATCCAGCTGTATGTCCGGATCGTATGTAAAGAAATATGAACTGTGTAAGTCTCTCTGGATGACAGTGTCCACTAAATGCCTGTAATTTAATTATTCTATCCAGATCATGGGCCAAATCTCTGCACTGAGAATGAGCACTTAAACAGGAAGTGGCCCCTGACAGACGAGGACCAACTTTAATGTCTTGTAGGCCAGGAATCCCTATTTCATGGGCATGACTTCAAAGTGCCTCACCTGGACCTGTACAATTTAGAATTTAGTTATTTGGCAATACTTTTATCCAGAGCAACTTCCAAAAGTGCATTAACATGGCGAGAGATCATCGCTAGAGCTATCAAATGGTAAGTTACAGTTTAATCATTGTTGTTGTCGACATTTGTGTTACAAAACCTGTAATGCAAAAGGGGAGAGAAAGGTTATTCGGTTTTTTTTATTTAATTAGGTAAGGTCAGAAAAAAAGGGTGTTTTTAGTCTTTTTCGGGAGATAGCTAGAGATTCTGCTGTCATGACGGAGTGGGGAAGGTCATTCCACCATCTAGGGATGAGGACAGAGAAGAGGCGGGGCCGTAAATAGCAGCCACTAGGTGTACGGAGAGATGGTCAGTTGGCCAGAGGAGGCCGATCGGAGAGATCTGGATAGGGCATGATCGGTGGGGCATAGGTTGTGATCCACATGTCAACTGGAAGCCCTTCTTCTGGAAGGCTTCTGATTGGATATGTACAGTCACGGTCCCCATGACCGCTTGTTACGGTCAGTGTGGTCCTGTGGCTAACGAGGCCCTCTCTTGTTTCAGCTCCAAATGACAAGCTCAACGTGTGGCTGAAAGTGTTGAGGGCGGAGTCAGAGACACACATCTCCGTACAGGTGTTTTGGAAGGTATGACTAAACTAAGTGACGTCACATACAGTGACATCATAATTACATATTTTGCCTTGTGACGAACAACACAGACAAGTTAAGTTTTGTAAACTGGTTTCCTCAGTTATGGGCTTCCAGGGTGAGAGCCCTCGATCCAAATGAATCGCAGTGTGGCTTGTTCTTAAGATTGTCCTTATATTCTGTGTTATTCTGACACAATATTACAAGTTTAGTGGTCACCAGACTAATAACAAAAATATGTTGGATCACAGCAAGAAGGTCTGCTAAATCTCCCGTGTCCGTTTTCCTCCGGGTACTTTTCCTCCCAAAAAGTTCTAAGGGACTGCCCATAGGTATGTTGAAAATGGATTGCTCTGGTTATAAACACATGACCAGGAATATTAGATAATGGATGGATGGATGGATGTTTCACACATTGCTAAATCAGTTACTGAAAGTTAAAGGGACTGGTGTTGAAAATGAGCTCTGGTTATAAACACATGTATGACGCTTCAGGCACTGCTTCTGCATTTTACCAATGTTTAATTTTACTGTTCCTAACTCTTAAAGTAATAAAGAAAGAACAAACAGTATCATGGTTAGATTAAACAGAGCTGCAAGCATCATCACACATACTTAATTTTTTGCAAAGAAGATTCCAAATTGCAGATACAGGTAACTACCAAAATAAAGGCAACATTTGAGTAAATGAGGGATCCTTCAAATGGGTGCAGTACCGTGAGTGTCTGCCAGGGGGTGCCACAGCCCGGCCTTCCCCTTTCCAATGATTCCCCCCCAGCTGAGCCTCTTTTAGCCTGGACCAGAGCCATTTGAGTGTGTCCCCCGAATTACAAAAGTGTTGCCTTTATTTTGGCGGTTACCTGTACATTCATTGGATTTTTGGCCTCAACTGCACTTTAAACTAAACTGAACTTCATCAAATTGTCTTAATTTTTTGTTTTGTTTTGTCACCTCGCTTGCAGCCATCTAAGAATTTCCGAGCCAACGGCAAGAATGTGAGTTACCACGTGTTCCTTCTGGGGCTCCCTGACAGAGGAAGGCAGCAGATTGTCTGTAGGACCAGGGAGCTTCACTGCGAGGCCACCCTTCCCAAAGGAACCAAGAGGGTCTATATCACAGCCCTGAACTCTGCAGGGGAGTCCAGTCGCATTGCGGTGCCCGTTTACCAGCTCAGAGGTAGAGTTTTCCAGATCCGAAACCCTCAGCAACATCCTGCTCCTTACCTTTCTCCTGTCACTTTACCTGTTTAGCATTGTATGTGTATCTGTGTGTGTGAAGGGCTTCAAGTGTGTATTCGCATGTGTGTGTCTCTGCATGTGTACCTCTGTGCGAGTGTCTATGTGTGTACGTGTGTAGGTGTGTCTATGTATGTACCTGTGTGCAAGTTTGGTTGAGTGTGTCTACATGTGTACCTGTGTGCGAGTATGTCTATGTGTGTACCTCTGTGCAGGTTTGTTTGAGTGTGTCTATGTGTGTACCTGTGTGCGAATATGTCTATGTGTGTACCTCTGTGCAGGTTTGTTTGAGTGTGTCTATGTGTGTACCTGTGTGTGAGCGTGTCTATATGTGCACCTGTGTGAAGGTTTGTTTGAGTGTCTATGTGTGTACCTGTGTGTGAGCGTGTCTATATGTGCACCTGTGTGTGAGTGTCTATGTGTGTGTACCTGTGTGTGAGCGTGTCTATATGTGCACCTGTGTGTGAGTGTCTATGTATGTACCTGTGTGCAGATATGTCTACATGTTCTCTATATCCCCCAGTCCCCCCAGGTCTGGAGCCCGTCTCTGACATCAATGTTTGCCCCGTGGGGAACAGGAGCCTCCAGGTCACCTGGACACCCCCAGTCTCTCCCGTCGTCACGGAATATGTTGCGGAGTGGAGGCCGCTGCTCCAAACAGACCCTCACTTCCTGTCCTTCCAGCTGCTGGACAGAAACGAAACCAGCATTCTGATTTCTGGTACGACTTGAACTCACTTTGGGCATATATCACATACAGCATAGCATCCACATCTTACCTACTTACATATATGAAAATGTATTTATTTACTGGGTCAACACTCTTATCCAGAGGAAGAACGAGAATGAATTAGATTTTAGATTAGATTTTTCAAATGTTCTCCCATGAGATTACATAATTGATTACTTGGATCAGTACTTCAAAATCTTTTAAAAATACAAGTTTTCTTCTTTCTCATTAATATTTGTTGAAGGAGGTTTAAGTATCCTGCATAAAATAACATATAAATCATTGATATCATTAATTTTCCCTGCCTGAACGTGTGGATGAACACAGATCACTGTGGCGAATCATTATTTACACAGTGGGAAATGGAGATCCATGCAGTGCTGAAGGGGGCGAGTCATGTCTGTTTATTCAAAAGCTCACACAAATTCCACGTGAAATGTAAAACAACACGTATGTATTGTATGTGGTCACATGTGAATACCTGTGAATTAAATGTGACAACATGTGACAATATGTGGGGTAGGTGTTGGCATTAGGGCAGCAGTAGCTCAGTGGTTAGCGACATGAGCTGGCAAGTGGAGGGTTGCTGGTTTGAATCCCAGGAAGGCCAGCACAAAAATAACTACGAACTGGAAACCGGAGGGAGGCTAGTTTACTTCCTGGGGCACTGCCAAAGTGCCCTTGAGCAAGGTTTTTTCTTTTAGGGCACTGAACCCCTAAACTGCTCCAGGGGCGCCATACTATGGCTGACCCTGTGCTCGGACCTCTCTGGTGGAATACATATGTATAGTGGCTTATGTGTGTGTCTATCTAGGAGAGATATGCGGTAATATAGTATAACAGTTAGGGAACTGGGCTTGTTACTTAGAGGTTGCAAGTTTGATTCCCAGGTGGGGCACTGCCATTGTCCCTTGCAAGATACTTACTTCAATAAAATATCCAGCTGTATAAATGAATTGTATGTAAACTATGCTTACAAAGTCACTCCGAAAATGAAATGTGTTGTGGTATGCACGTGAGTCACAAGTGAAATGTCCAAAAAACACTCTGGGTTTGATCTTACCCCTTTGACAGCTCACAGCGCTGTTTCTAGCTTTTGTTATGGTGTTTTTGTACACATGTGCATAATGTATCTTATACATCTGTCAAAATAAAGGCAACACTTTGGTAATACTTTGGGGGGAACACTTAAACGGCCCTGGTCCAGGCTAGGAGAGCCTCAGTTGGGGGAGTGGGGGTTGGCTTGTTGGAAAGGAGAGGGCTGGACCTAGGCTGTTTAAAGGATCCCTCATTTACTCAAGCGTCGCATTTATTTTGCCAGTTAGCAGTACGTATGCCTAGCACACGCAACATAACAGAGCCTCCAGAACCCTTCATTTACTCAAGCGTTGCCTTCATTTTGCCAGTTACCTGAATCTACAATGTATGCCGTGCACACGTAACATAAGACCAGGCAGTTGCTGAATTAATGGCCCTCTCCCCTGTGTTGCACTGACGTCTGCCTACAGCTGGCATAGAGCCGTACAGGCCCTACTGGATCTCTGTGTATGCCAGGTCGAAAGACGACATCAGCCTCCCATGCACAGTACAAGGCTACTCCCTACAGAAAGGTGGGTGTGAAATATGCGTGTTCCGGTACACAGAAATGCACAGAGCGGAGAGGGAGAAGGGGAAAGGTGTGGCTCGCTCGCCACGGAGGTCACTGATCCGGAAACACAGCTGTGAGTCACAGTGTTAATGCTGCGGCAGCGGTGCCTGGAAGTCAGCGCAATGCTCCCATCTAGTGGACAAAAGCCAGATGGCAGCTCGTGGGCTGTAACTCCGTTGCGGTCGGGTCAATTTCCGACCCACAGTTTTAATTATTTTAAGAGTTTGATGGTGAAAAGTGAGATGTGGAAGCAAAGTGAAGTACGACACTAATTTAGAGCGTTCGATCTGATTACCTGTCCCTGTAAATTACGTGATTAGAGGTGGAGCCATGCCTCACCAGAAATACGGGCTTTGTTTTTCCTTTTTCACTAATGAGGTGATTTGAACGTTGGTGGGTTTTAGAGGTTTGGTGAGGGTTTTTTTGTTCAGAACAACTTAAGAGTGTATGGGGGTTTAATGATAGAATATTCTGCCCTGTCTCATTATTTCACCCACTGTCTCAAGTGTCCAGTGCCCTCTCAAACCAGGTCTCCAAGGGTCTCACTTCACTAACTTCAGTCAAAGAAACATGTGCTCCGTTTATGAAAAGAAAATCACTAAATTGTGCCAATTCAAAATGTAACTGATTTATATCTGCGCCGTCCTATTTTGCTGACAGAACTCAACTTGAAATAGCCTCTGTAATATTAGTGCCAATTAAAAAACCTTAAAAAAACGTAATTCTAATTCCTCCATAAGCATGGTCCTCTAGACCAGTGCTGTTCAACTCCAGGCCTCGATGGCTGCAGTGTCTGCAGGTATTTGCTCCAGCCACGCACTGCACCACGTAGCTCACCTCCTGGACTAAGATAAATTAATTAGTGAAATCAGCTGTAGTGCATGGCACAAGCTGCCTCACTGTGTTCTCTGTTTGTTCACATTTTTTGAGGGCATTTTCAAACAATCGTAAGCTTTACCGCCTCCCCCCAAAAAATCTATAAATTCTGCATCACTAATGTTGCCTGCTCCTATTTTTTTTTAGTATTCATTTGCCTTTGAGCACTTTTCATTTTTATTTTATAATGATTACGTTTACATGATTGTAGGTACTGGATATTCTCTAGACCAGGGGTCCCCAACCACCGGGCTGCGGCGGTCCGTGAGGCATTTGGTACCGGGCCACACAGAAATAATAAAAACGTTTTAATTTTAATTTTATTTCCATTTTATTGACTATCGCAGTCTGCAGGGTGTTTTATTTAGAAAAATGACCACTTCCGTCTGTGCCTCTTTATCATGCACACTTTTTTCCATGGAAAAATGGTCTTGCAAATGAAACCGGTCCGTGGTGCAAAAAAGGTTGGGGACCGCTGCTCTAGACTGTCGGTAAATGATTAGTGTAGATAGGCCGAACGGCCTGCATTCTTCTTCTAACGTTCTTATATAGTGAAGTAGAGAAAGTGGGTTCACTCCAAGACAATATGCTTCTTTTTCTACTTCTTTCTACTACTTTCTTTTCTAAATTAAATTCTGACAGAGCTATAATTCTTGGATTCACACCCAGTCTATATTTATATTTATTTGTATTATTTAGAGGTAATTTATATATTTGCAGCGAGGACCTCCACTTTTTTCATTATGTTCTTATATAAAAATAAGCTAAAAATAATCATCTGTGGGGGTGCCCCGTCTGCCTCCACAGCCCCATCGGCAGCCCCGAATCTGAGGGTGGGGGACATCCATCACACTCGCGCCAAGCTCGCCTGGGATGAAGTCCCGCTGGAGCAGAGGAACGGAATGATCCAGAGCTATGCCCTCTTCTACTGGGATGAGGGCGGCAGGACCCAAGGTACGAGGAGTGGGTGTGGACAAACAGGTGTCGCTCTGGGGGTTGTGTGGGGGGGGAGAGGTTTACCCTAATGTGAAATGTCCAAAAGAAAAACACATGTATATATAGTATGTAGTGTACATTTGGGAATGTGTGGTATACATGTGAATCACATGTGAAATGTTCAAAAACACATGTATGGGCCTCCCGCATGGTCCAGTGGTTACAACGTCCGACGCTGGCCACGGAGACCGGGGTTCAATTCCCCGTCTCACCAGAGTCGGCTCTGGCCCGGGAGTCCCACCAGGGGCGGCGATTGGCTGTTTGCCCCAGGGAGGGGGAGGGAAGCCGACATGACGTTCGCTGCGCATAACAGGTTGATTCACATGTGCAGAATTCAGCATTCATTTGTCCGTAAGGGTGACTCAGCCTCGCTGGTGACGCAGCAGGGGTTCAAGGGCTTTCTGCCTGTGACTGAGCGCCTCTCTCTCCTCCCACAGTTGTGTGGGTCAAGCCCGCGGAGAGGAGGGTGACTCTGACCAAGCTCAGCCCCATGTCCATGTATAAGGCTTTCATCATGGCCAGCACTGAGGGCGGGAGTGTGAACGGGACCATTGTCACCTTTAGGACTGGAACTGCCGGTGAGATCACCTGTACCATGCAGCTCATGGCTGTTCACCTGCCGGCCTGGGGGCCAAGCGCAGCCTACATTAGATGGACTCTTGGCCCTTTTGGTCGTTGAGGGGAGTAAAAATCCATTATTAAAATCATTTTTAAAAGTATTATTTAAATGCATCAAAATGTCCAGGTCTGTTAGTGTACAGTGTCAGCACACCTCACACTAGAGACTAATAACAATATGTCTTATTCATACATTGTTTCATAAATAGTGTGTGGAAAATGTTGTGTTTTGGCCCATATGCACCATTTTTTAAAAGAACCAGGCCACCAGGAAAATTCAGTTTTTTGAGATGGCAGGTGCTTACAACTAAAAAGAAAGGTGTTGTCTTAATCAACAGGAAGTACACGACGATCACTATTAATATCATTGTGTATTACTTTCAGATGCCTGGAGTGACATGCTCACTGTGGTACCAGCCAGTGTGGGGCTGGTACTTCTATTCATACTCACGACCTTGGCCTGTTTCACGACCTTGGCCTGTTTTACCAAGCATGAACGGTGAGCTTATTGCACATTGTGTTTCACCAAGCACGAACGGTGAGCCCATCCCACATTGTGTTCATTACATTTTAGGCATTTAGCAGACGCTTGTATCCAGAGCGACTTACACAATTGACATTTCTTTACACACAATCCATTCATACAGCTGGATATTTTACTGGAGCAATTCAGGTTAAGTACCTTGCTCAAAGGTACAATGGCAGTGCCCCACCTGGGAATTTAACCTGCAACCTTTGTGTTACAGCCTGCAAACACTGAATTACAAGCCCAGTTCCCTAACCATTATACTACACTGCTGCACGTACATGGTCTTTGTGCTTCAGCGGCCTGCTGCTGCAAGGACTCCTGGGTAACTGTGTTTCCGCTGTTGCTCTCTCACTCAAGGCTGAAGATGCGGTTTTGGCCCATGATCCCAGACCCCGCCAACAGCAGCATCAAGACGTGGACCGAGGCCGACACGCTGCCGGTAAGGCATAACGCGATTGGACACCGCTAAGCACCAGCAGGCGATCCAGTTCAGAGGACTGAGATATGATCCGCTTTCTCGCTTCTCTGTGTGTTTAGTTTTCCCCTGAATAATAAAGCTAAACAGGAGAGAGACCGTGTATTTACGGTCAACTCCCAAATTATTCACACCCAGCAAAAAAGGTTGCATAAAATAAACAATACAGGTAATGAGATATATTGTATGCTCCAAAAAATGGGGAAATTATATTATTTTATTCTAATACAATTATTCAGAGTAAATGATTGCTTTCCCCAAAAAATATATGTTACAATTATTCACACCCATAATTATTATTTTTTACAAAATCCAACAAAAACAAATGAATCTGCATTAACATGTCATCTTCTATAGTGTTTTATGAGATTGGTGAACATATTGAGGCGATCTTTGACCATTCCTGCATTCAGAATATTTTTGGAGGTAGGTGTCACAAAGGATCTGAAGGATCTTGAAAGATTCTGGAGATGTATGGAGGAATGGTCAAAGATCCCCCCAATATGTTCTCCAATCTCATAAAACATATAGAAGACAACATGTTAATGCAGATTCATTTTTGTTGGATTTTATGAAAAATAATTATTAGAGATTTGAATAATTGTGACATCTTTTTGTGGAAAGAAATATGTGCTAAACAAAATATTTTTCTCTGAGCAATTATATTAGTATATAATATAAAGAATATAATGTTCCCATTTTTGAACATATGTAAAGTATTCACCCCCTTTTTCACATTTTAGTTTCTTATTTCATGGAATAAAATAGGAAAAAAATATTTCATGCCACTGATCAACACAAAATACTCTATAATGTCAAATAAAAAACAACTCGAAAGCTTTTTCTTAATTAATTTCAAATTACAAACAGACAATAATTGGTTGCATAAGTATTCACCGCCTTTACTAAGACCCACCTAAATAAACTCTGACAATCAATCAATTGTCTTCAGAGGTCACGTAATTATTTGATGGGAGTCCACACTTGTACAATTAACATTTTGATTCCATGAAGTAAGAAACTCCAATTCACCCTCCAAAAGGCATATACAGCCTTGTGCAGATATTGCAGATATGGACATTTCTCTCTGTTGTTGGCTCTGTCATTGCAAGGACTTTGTTCTAAACTCAGTGAGTATGGGTAACCTAACCTCCATAAATGTGACACACCACTGCTCCATTTGACATCTTTAGCATGCTTTTTTCTACTCCCCCCTCCACTTCTAAGACATTGGATCTATTTCACACGTCAACAGCAGCCTGTTGACTCGAGATAGGAGAGTGAGGTTTCGTGAAACCAGAAAATGGGCGGAGAGGTGACTCACTAATTTAAACCAACCATTGTGTGTTGTGGTGGAGAGCACTTTTTGATTTGTTCATGCAAGTCAGTGATTGACAGCGCATTGTAGCTCCACCCAGTATGATTATGATGAAATGACGCCTTAGACAGGAGTCTGTCAGGGTGGCTGGATCTCGTTCTAAGCTCAGCGTCCATTTCCTTTTCAAGGACTTTCCTGCTTTCCAGAACATCAAAGACATCCAGGACCCGACCCCCGTGCACCTGTCCTGGTTCAGCCTACTGGACGTGCTCGAGGGCCGGCAGGAGAAGAGCGGAGATGGGGTTCCGACCACGGATGACACCTGGCTGCAGGGTGGCGATCTGGTCGAATCCCTCACGGGCAGCACCGACCTCCCAGGCAATTGCGAACAGGAGCCCCTCAGGGACATGGTTCCGTACGCCACTGTGGTGTTTGCCTCACCCTACCGGGGCCAGGCCCGGTCCCCATCCCCCATTTACCTGCGGTCCGACTCCACCCAGCCCCTCCTGGGGGAGGAGTCCCCCAGCCCCAAACCCTATCAGAACTTTCGCTTTCAGGAGGGGGGCAGGGAGCGTCCTCAAAGCGACGGGGGGAGCAGTGTATTCTGGGAGGAGTTCCCTCTCCTCAGTGTGCTGAACGTGAACGATGCCCACGGCGAGGCGTAGATCTGGAGAGGTCACATCTTCTGACTGGGTTTCAGCAGTGTCGCTCACTATAGTGGTTTAATGATCCAATTAGTGAGGGATTAACTGTTTGTCAAAATTAATCACTTTTCATGCCCCAAATTATTATACACTCATCAGACTGTCGGTGGCATGGTTTTTCCAAATTGAATTAAACAAATGGACAGATTTTTGTACATTACATTTCAATTTAGGCATTTAGTAGACACTCTTATCCAGAGCGACACAGTTTATTATTTCTTTACATACAACCCACTTGTATAGCTGGATATTTAGTGAAGCAAATCATGTTAAGAGTACAACAGCAGTGCCCCACCTGGGAATTGAATTTGCAGCCTCTGAGTTACAGTTCCCTAACCATTATACTATGCTGCTGCCCTGTCCTACCTGGAAATATATGTTATTACATGCAGTACATAAATGTTTTATCTTCTAAGACCGACTACTGTCCATGATCACAGAACACATAGTACATCTGCTTTCAACATTCTACACCAGATAGATAAACTATGACCAAAATAGGTTTAATATATTTACATTCATGCATTTTTAAATATATTTTTTAATTTCCTTTCTTTTTTCATACCTTTTTTCTAGATTTTTATTTCTGTTACCCGTTTTTGTTTTACCATGCTTGGTATGTGCAGGTTTTATATATAAATGAATAGTTTGCATATGGGTCAAATGTAAATGTTGCTCTATTGAAATAAATCAATAAAAATTGGTCCACTGAACATTTCATTTTTCAAATTCATGATAAATACCAACACCATTATTTATGTATACAAAGTATAAGACAATAAAATCACGAATACCCTGTAAAATAATTTACCCCTCCATTAAGTAAGTTAAAGTGATAGTTCACCAAAAATCTATACAATTCCTTTCAATGTACTGTGCAATATATATATATATATATATATATATATATATATATATGTAACACCCTACAGGGTTTGGTTGTAGGTGTTACGTGGAGTAGACAGAGATCAAGAGACAGATCCAAAGTCAAATGTACCAAAAATCGTACCATCAGGTCTGGCCATGGTAGGCCCTCCATGTCCCAAGCAATCTCATCAATGGGGTCAAACTGCACTGTCAGACCTGGCCATCGTAGGCCCTCCGTGTCCCAAGCCATCTTGTCAATGGGGTCAATCAGTGAGGACCCTGGCTCTCCACAATCTCCCTCAGACTTCCATTTTTGAGCCAGCTCCAGGACTTTGGCTTCAAGCCGCTCACCTTTCTGCTGCAGCTCCACATCCTTCCTTGCCAGCTCTACCCTCAAAGCCTCCTCTTGGGTTTGAAGCTTTTGATAAAACTCCCGCTCCACTACTTTCAGCTCACTCTCCTGTTGAGCTCGCCATGCCTTTTCCTTCAGGCCTTCTTTGGAATGGTGCATCTCCCAGGCAGATTGAGCTGCAGCCTTCTCAATGCGGAGGGCTTCTGTTGCAGCCTTCACTTGGCCCTGTAGATCTGTGATCACTGCTGTGGTCTCCTGCTGCTGGCTGAGCCATGCATTCTTCTCCTGGTCTGCTCGCTCTCCTTAGCTCCGCCTCCTTCTGCTCAAGCCTGGTCTGTAGATCCCCTAAGGCCCTAGTATACTCCTCTTTGGCCTGGTCCTGTAACTCCTGGATGTCCAGACACTGCCGGTGCTTTCCCTCCAACATCCTAGTTAGATTTCTCACCTTTTCTTCTAGCGCCAAGTTGTGGGCCTCTACACGTCTCACCTGCTCGCCAAGGGATTCGTTGTCCTTCTCCAGCTCCCCAGCCATGTTTCCCAGCATTCTCAGGGAGGCAATGTGCTCCTCCCACAATTTCCCCACGGCCACCAGGTGGCGCTCCTCCAAGGTCCCCAACTCAGCCTTCGTCCTGTACAGCTCAATCTGGGCACTCTTCAGCTGTTGAACCCGCTAGAGGGTGACTTGCCATCTGTACTCCACAATGGCCACCCGCTTCTGGTTCTTCACCAGGTCCGGATCCACCGTCCAGTCATCTTCCATCGTGTTTTTTTTGTTTTTGTTTTTGGTTTTTCAAACCAATCCAAACCAAAAAATGTCCCACTCATGGTTGCACTACTACCACATTGAGTCCATGTGCCCGCATTCTCCACCACAGCTAACCGACTCCTTCCCAGTCTAATAGAAAGCTTACTGAAATTTAAGCAGTTCAGTGAATAACCTGAAATGGTACAAAGGTAAGCGGTAAACTGCCAGAGGTTTAAAAAAAAAAGTTTAGGTTACCAAAAACTGCCAAATAATGTAAATGTTTTGGCAGTGAGTAGTTTCCTATACCACCAAAATGCACTTGGAAACTGAAGGAAACTCTGACAGGAAGAGGTCTGGCAGACCCAAAGCCACAACAAAATCAGAAGACAAGTTTCTGAGAGTCATTTACATTATTTTTCAGTTTTTGGTAACCTAAACATTTTTTTTTTTAACCTCTGGCAGTTTGCAGCTTACCTTTGTACCATTTCAGGTTATCCACTGGACTTGAGCTGCTTAAATTTCAGTAAAAATGGAAAATGGGGGTGTTCTAAAACTTTTGACCGGTAGTGTATATAAAACTACCCAATGGCACCCATCAAATGTTGATTGATTGTGACCTTTATCCTGTCCCTTCCACCCCTTATAATCCATTATGTGTTATGATATATTTACATAAATGTTATGTCCCCACTTGTATTTCCCCAAGGCAACAGCTCAGGGTGTTAATGTGTTGCCAGGCATGGGAGACAGCTGTCATTCTGAACAGTTGTCAATAGACGAATGAGACTGAAAGGTGAATATGCGTCTATATGTTCATCTTAGTTTCAATAATGTTATTTTAGAGATAGGAATTTTTTGTGTGTATGGATTATTGGAGCTGGAAGCCACCCACCCATTTGTGCACCCTGTCGGTTTGTTCCAGAAACTGATCCCCTGTGATATAAAGTTAAATAAACAAGAAGGATCGTTAAAAGCAGTGAAACCTGTTTTATGGTGTGAACAGCTAAAGGAGCCCCCTAGTCTGTCATATTTGGTGGGGTTGACAAGACATGTAGCAGGTTCATTAACAGCTGTGAAACCTAATTTATTGCTCTGGGGGTGCGAAGTGTCATGATTTGACTATCGCTAGATAGCAAAAGTGAGCTAGCGCAATTATACCCTTGGAAGGAAAATACGCTTTAGTTAGTGTTTTTTCATTATAGCAAAAGGAGTCATCTCTTTGAAGTATCCATATAAGCCTGGCATGAGACTTCAACAGCACCCTTCCACCGGACAGTACGGTATGGCACGGCACGGTTACCAATCCGTGCTCCCACCTTTTGTCGCTTTTTCCACTGCCAAGCAACCCGTACCAAACTGAAGTGCCCATCCTGAATTTAGCTACTGACTGCTCTGTTTAGGTACTACCAAGCCAAACAGGGACCTAAGGGTGGAGTTAGCAATACTGCAGACCATTGATTTGTCAAGCGCAATAATCACAGAACAGTCATGCTAAATCTCAGACCGGCTCAGACACAACTGCCATGTTATTTTTTTTTATCTTCACTTTGATTATTGGTAGGCTATTATTCGAGTTAGATTTGTGTTACAAGTTTTCTTTGAAAGGACAAAGTATAGTATTGCCATTTTCATTCACGCAATTAGAATATTGTGGCAGCCCATGGGGCTGCACAACAAAATGGCTGCCTGGCCTACAACACATGGGAGCCAGGAAACACTACATTTCCCAGCAGGCCACAGTCACACCTGAGCCAAGTGAAAGTGATGGGACTAACGACCAGCTGAAAGCCATTTTGAGGCCTATTTAAAGGGATGATTCCCATCACACTGGAAGAGGAGTAGGAACGTGAGTGGGAAGGAGTTGCTGTGTGAGTTTGGAGAGTAAGTACCTGTGAAGTCTTTTGACCAGCCAGGATTTAGAAAGAGAGTGTTCGGGTGTGGTTTTTGTGTATGAAATTGGATTGTTTGAGGACCCCCCTTTGGATTTGACTACGGACTGGATTGCGGACTTGGAACTGGATTTTGGAATTGGATTGGACTTTGACAACAAGATAAGGATTTGTGGACTATGTGTTTGTGTTCCCCCGAAGACCCCACCCTTTGTTTTGTGTTGTCAAGTGTTCGTATAATAAATTATCATTTTGTTTGTGAATACTGCCTCCTCTGGGTTCTTGGACTTGCCTACGCCCTCTGCAAGGTCCGTGTGTGTCGCCCAACCCCTGGGGACACCACAATATACATTGTCATAGTTAAACATTCCTCACATAAATAGATTTGAATAGGAATTCGAATTCGAAATCGATTCAATGCATTCTGATGCTCGAGCTAAACCCAGGCCTTTGAAACGCAAGGATCTGAACTGGACAGTGTCAAATGTGTTTGAACAATCTTGCGCCTTCATAAATCGACATTCGCATTAAATTTATTTTAGTTCGTAGGTAGGGCTGCACGATATGGGCAAAATCTCATATTGCGATAATCTTGCTACATATTGTGACTGCGATCTAGCACGTGATGTAACAAAACGCATGGGTGGAAAATTGATCATTGATATATGTGTTATATCATTCACTACTACTTGTAGCTCATGCTGGACATATTTTTGCAGCAACATAGTTACATAAAAGCACAGGTGTAAACACAAAGACAAATATAGCTAATGTTTTCATTTTTATACAGTTGAAAAAATGTAGGCTAGAGATGTAAGAAATATGAGGTATTACATGTGATCTTGGTAAATTGCAATTCATTGGAGGACCAACGCCGAATAATAAATATGAAAGATTATATAGCCTAGTGTGAAGTCACTGCATGGTACCTCCTGCGCTCGCTGCCTGACTTCCAAACATGACTTCCAAATGCTTAAGTAGAGGTAAGAACATTAGTAGCTAATGTTACGGGGAAAGTCGTGTTCTGCTTTTGTGAATTTGAGCTGGAATGTTTACAATGTCAAGTCACCACAGTGGACGCATAATTGTTTGTCACTTCAGATAACTCCTATCTTCACGGTTCTGTTGTGTGGTGGAAAAACAGGACAGGGACTCATTTACATTACATTTACATTTTAACAATTTAGCAGAAACTCTTATCCAGAGCGACTTACAAGATGTGCATTAATACATGGTAGGAACAATCATAGTTTGCGCATGAGATCAGTGCAGTAATATAGCAATATAAATTGTTGTAGGCAGCTGCATACCATACCTGTAACACAGGGAAGGAAAAGGTTAGTAATTTTTATTATTTTATTTTTTCATTAAATGAGAAGGCAGGGACACCGGACGCCCGGAGGGATGGGACAGCCAGTTTGCCAGAGGAGGCTGAGCAGGGGGGTCTGGCTGGGGTGTAGGGTGTGATGAGTGTCTGGAGGTAAGGGGGAGCAGTTCCTCTAGCCGTCTGAAAGGCAAGCACCAGTGATTTGAATCTGATGCGTGCTGCGATGGGCAGCCAGTGCAGAGAGGAGAGTAGAGGGGTGACGTGGGTGAACTTGGGTTGATTGAACACCAGACATGCGGCAGCATTCTGGACTAGGTGCAATGGCTTGATGGCACAGGCTGATCGCTGCTATGTGGCCCGAGAAGCACAGCTGGTTGTCCAGGGTCACTCCAAGACTCCTAGCAGACTGGGACGGAGACACTATGGAGCCTTCCACGGTGATTGAAGCATCAATCATTGGGGAGCACTTCAGTGGGAGGAGGAGCAGCTCAATCTTCCCCAGGTTGAGCTTCAGGTGGTGGGTGGACATCCAGGCAGAGATGTCAGCCAGGCATGCAGAGATCCGTGCCGGGGCCCGTGTCTCAGATGGAGAGAAAGAGTTGAGTGTCGTCAGCATAACAGTGGTAAGAAAAACCATGAGCAGAGATAACAGAACCAAGTGACTTAGTGTACAGGGAAAATAGGACTGGGCCTAGCACCGAGCCCTGCGGGACTCCGGTAGAGATGGTGTGGGGAGAGGAGCGGGATCCTCTCCAGGCCACCTGGTAGGACCTGTCAGCCAGGTATGACTTGAACCTTGTCAGTGCGGATCCAGAGATTCCCATCTCGACGAGAGATGAGAGCAGGATCTGGTGGTCCATGGTATCAAATGCAGCTGACAGGTCAAGTAGGAGGAGGACGGAGCTAAGGGATTGGGACTTAGCCGTTTGAAGAGCCTCAGTGATCACAAGGAAAGTAATCTCTGTGGAGTGGCCTGCCTTGAATTCAGATTGGTTAGGATCAAGCAGGTCATTCTGTAGGAGATGAGCAGACAGTTGAATATAGACAGCCCCCTCTAGTGTTTTGGAGAGGAAAGGGAAGAGAGAGACAGGTCGGTAGTTGGAAATGACAGCAGGATTCAGAGAGGGTTTTTTGAGGAGGGGGACTACATAGGCACTTTTGAGGGAAGAGGGGACAGAGCCAGAGGAAAGAGAGGAGTTGTAAATACATATAATCTTAAGTCAAGACAAACCAAAAAACAAAAAAACAACAAAAAACAAAGGTTTGTGCTTGGGCTTGAGTGCCCAGAGCGCACCTCCTCTGGGAGAGGGGGTGAGCTATATAATTAGTTATTTCCAGTGGCTCACCCCCCATTTCCTCCTTGCCCCTCTCTCGTCCTTCAAAAAGTCCACCAAAACGCCGTCCTGGAGGAGGTTTTGAAGCCTCCTCCGGAGAGTGAACAGGTCCACTGTTTGTTTTTGGAAGACCCTGATGTTCCTTGCCTCCCACAGGACCTGCTTAACGGTATTAATGATCCTCCACTGGCGCTGCAGCTCCGGGGTCCTACATCCCTCACGGGGGCCGTACAGGACCCTCTCAGTCGTCAGGGAGGATCTCGGCAGGAGCCTGTTCTGGGAGACAGAGGACACAACAAGGCCCCAGACCCGTCTGGCCACGGAGCACTCCCAGAACAGATGGTGTACATGTTCTGAGTCAGTGCATCCGTGGGGGCAGTTCTCGGTCAGGGTTAAGTGCCGTCTAAACAGAAATGGCCTGGTGGGGAGACAGCCATGGACAGACATCCATGTAATGTCTTTTTGTTTATTGTTTAGTGTTTTGTGATTTGCATTTTTCCATACAATTTCAGGGTTTAAGGCTGGGCTGCCCCTCGGGAGCGTCATGGTCTCTCCCGATCTCAAAAAGGACATGATATTTTTGTATGTCCATGAGGGCAACCCAGCCCCGACCAATCCCATCCTAAAGGCAAAATTCCTCAGGGCCCTGTATACATATGGGGGGTCCCAGCTGTATGGCACATTGTGGTCCAGCCCACACAGGCCCATAGATCTGAGGAAGGGAGTGGCATAGTATTTAGCAAATTTACCAGAGGCCGACTCCCCCCCAGGGTGTTCTGGACCAGTGTGGCCAGACCCTGTGCCAATATTACTGATGTTATATCTGGGACCCCCCTGCCCCCTTTCTCCTCCTCTTTCATCAGGGTTGTCCTTCCCAGCTTCTCCATTTTGCTCCCCCAGACAAAGCGAAAGGCCATTCTAGCAACAAGTTTGCTAGTGGCTCTGTCCGGGGGAAACACTCGCCCAATATACAGAAAGCTGGGAAGGACTATTGCCTTCAGGACCAGGATCTTACCCGTCATTGTCAGGGGCCGAGTGCTCCAGCTCCCGATTTTTTTCTGGACGTGGTGGAGGGCCTCCTCCCAGCTCCGGTTCCCTCCCCCGTCATTCTGGAAGGTGACCCCCAGGAGCTTTATGCCTTCTGTGCGTACAGGGAAAGAACAGGTTAGTGACTCACTCCATGACGGCGACAGGTACAGTTCGCTCTTGTCCCGGTTGACCAGGGCGCCTGTGGCCGCACAGAAGTCGTCCACCACCTTTGTAGCGGTGGTGATGGAACGACTATCTGTGCCAACGATGGTGATGTCGTCCATGTACGCCATCACCCCGAGCCGCTCCCCACTGCCACCCGGCAGTAGGTATCCCCTGACATCTTTGTTTCGCCGGATGGCCTGCAGAAACGGCTCAAGGTAGATGACGTACAGGAGAGATGCTGTCTAGTCTGGGCCACTTCCGTACTAACCTCCAGGCCTCGGGCCTGGAGGAGGCTCAGTCTTTGGAGGGCAGCGTTATGGTGGTTATAAGCTGCCCTCCTTTCCTTTGCCTTCCTCCGTCCGACTGCCCGGAAGTAGCCCCACACCCGATCCTTCACCATCTCCCACCACTCTATCGGGGAGTCAAAAAGGGGTTTTAGTGTGACCCACTCCAGGTATCGTCTCGAGAAGGAGAGGCGCACTTTGGGGTCCTGGAGATGGCTGGTATTCATCCTCCACGGACCCCTACCCACCGTGATGGTCTTCTCCCAGTCCAAGGACACGGTCACCCTGTGGTGGTCTGAGAAGTGCACTGCTCCGATGGTATAGGAGCGCACTCTCAGGCCTGAAGAGAGGCGCCAGAGGAACTCACCCATGTGTATTGAGGGGGAGAGGCACCCCGCGTCATGGAGGAGAAATCTTCTATGATGGACCGCAGCTCCCTGCTGGATTGGTCCCTCATTGGTCTGCTGCGGTCTTCATCCCTAAGGGCACAGTTGAAATCTCCCCCCACGACCACCGGCGTACGGGGGGTGATTAGGGATCTGATTTTTGTAAATAGGGAGGCTCTCTCAGCCTTGCTATTAGGGCCATACACATTGATCACCCGGAGTGGGGAACCCCCGACGTCGAGGTCGGTGACGAGGATTCGCCCACTCTCTACTATGTCAGATGATGTTATTCTGACATAGGGGTTGTTGATCAACGTGCCGACCCCATCAGCTCGCGATACAGTTGAGCCAGACCAGAGAGAGTCTCCCCTTCTCCATCCCTCCCTCAGACTGTCATCCATGGAGCGGAAGGGAATCCCACACTCCTGTAGGAGGATGACGTCTGAGGGCAGCTGTTGCAGGATGGAGAAAACTGCATGCCGTTTGGTGGGATCTTTAATGCTTCGGGTATTGATTGATGTGATTATAATTAACATGGAAAATAAAATAAAATACAGGGGAAAATTATTGCAGGGGTGGGAATGAACCAGAGTGGATAAAAGCGTCTGCTAAAATGGCATATATAAAAAACATTTTCCCAGAAGCCTCATCTGTCATAAATTGACTTACAACATGTCAGTAACTGTACATTTACGGCGCAACACTAAAAGTACTAGCCTACAAACTGTTTTTGAAAAGTTTGAGAACCACTGCTGTAAATGATCATGGATATGTCCAGCAAACTCTACAAAACACGGGGTAAGAAAACAATAACAATGTGTCCCATTATTTATTTCGTTTTTTATTTTCCCAGGTGTTTGCAATTTGGAGCTGTTCAGCCTAGAGGATCCAGTGAAGCGTACAAAAGGAAGAGACAAATTATTCATTCTTGAGGAATTTATTCTGTTTTCCTCGATTTACAGACATTGCCCAATTCGAACAATTGCTGGATGTAAAGATTGTGTTATATTACCGACAATAATACATTTATGAAGTTTCAAACCAACTGAGACCCCATATTACAAAACCGTTTTTCTTTGCTGACTGTTTGCGCTTCCGTAAGTGGCACTTTCATTTTGCGCAACGCATGTGTGCAAGCCATGCATCCAGTAAGATGGTTCGTTTGTGGGCCTGTACAAATTGCAACAGAGTCCATACGGGTAATGTTGCACAAAACAAAAACACACAAAGGTTTATTGGGGACAGGTCTTGATGCAATGCATCTAAAAAATTATTTTTACTTCAGATTTTCCCCCCAATTTGGTGGCCAATTGTACCCTCTATTGATTCAATTATCCGACCCCACATATATGTACAGCAGAAGTACTCCTCTAAGATGCTGCATTTAACGCGTTTAGATTTAAATGAATATCTGTAATATAGTCAACCCTCAAACCACTGTATGTAAATCATTCTGTACTCTTCACCATTGTGAATTTCTACATCAATAAATGTGGCTGTTCCTTATGACTCAGCTATAGCATACATCTCCATGGTCAGCTTGACAGAAAAGCCTGATACCAATGTTTTGCACATTCCGCATTTGGTCCGAATTAATCATTTGCCTACTGGAAAGGCCCTATCGATGATAAATGTTACTTCGTAAATTAATTAAAGATACATTAGTTAAACATTTATTTATTTTCTGATATAGTACAAGGGCAAGGCAACAGTTTGCCAGGTCATGTAGTAGAAGCAGAGATACTTAGGATGTTCAAGTCCAAGCTTAATACGATGCAGTACTGGATATTCTATAAACTGTAGGTAATTGACGAGCCCGAGTAATATACCCGTGCTCTTACCCAAAGGATAATCAACGACTCTTCGCACCCCTTTCACTGCCAGTATACCGTATGTGCTCATACCCTCTGGCCGCCATTACACAGCGTCAGCCAGAATATAAACAAAAAGGGCACTTAACTCACTTGTTTTCCAACAAGCATCCAGCTCCTAAGGAACGGAACGCTCTTAGAATGTTTTAGATCATCATGGTAGCTATGGTATGGTAGCTAATGAAACACTGTTATGTATTTGTATTGTGTTTTTTGATGTGTGTTTTTTTCCCCGATGATCTCTTGTAATTGCAGAACAAATTCCCCTCAGGGCAGTAAAATATGTATGCATGTATGTGTGTCTGTCTATCTATCTAAACCACAACTGCCAGTATGACTCATTCTCACATTCGAGCCTGGCCAGAAGACGGGTGTTTTTCTCACCCCTTCCTCCTTGTAAACAGGATGGGGCCGTGTTAGAACCCACCCACAAATGAGCATGGTTAAAAGGTAGCTAGATATCTTCTGTTCTCTGTAAATCATCTTTGTGACAATGTTTAAAAAGCATTCCACAAATAAAATTTAATTGAACTGAATATTGCAATATAATCTTCTCTGGTCTGAATGTGGGAGCCATTTTTGCATATGTCTGGTGGTGTACATCACCCACAGAAGCAGAAAAAGGAGAACAAGCACGTGCATGCACATTGTTTTCTTAACATGTAGGCTCAACTTTACTCAAGCTTTAGGTTCATAGATGTCACAAGGGAGAAGTTTAATAGTCAGAAAGGTCCTATTACATACTTTAAATGTTCATTTGGCCATTTGTTCTCAATGTAACCAAGTCTGAAGCAACTCGTTTTTCTCTAGTGCTTGAACACATGTTTTAAACTTGAAGCCTACCACTAGCAGGCATACCAGCCCACTTCAACAAACTGAAGCTATGTAGAGCTGTGCTTGGTTAGTACTGAAGTTAAACCAGGCTGGGCTTGGTTAGTACTGAAGCTAAGTAGGGTTGGACTTGGCTAGTACTGAAGTTAAGCAGGGCTGGACTTGGTTAGTACTGAAGCTAAGCAGGGCTGTGCTTGATTAGTACTGAAGCTAATCTGGGCTGGGTTTTGTCAGTATTGAAGTTAAGCAGGTTTGGGCTTGGTTAGTACAGTAATCTCTTAACACATAAATCATGTTATTTAATTCTCCTTTTCAGTTTGTAAATAAAGGTTTCTCAATAAAACACAAAATTAGCTAGTTATTGTTTCCTGACCATAACACATTTTGTTTCTTTTTGCAACACTCATTGTAGATCTTTGCTTTATACAGAAAAATGTTTTGACAATAAATGTAGAATCAGCTTTGTATTGTTTAAAAGGCTGGATGTGAGCCTACTGCATTGACGCTGGATACACAAGCAGGTAACAGAACAGGGAAGTTACAGTCTTCTGGTAAAATCACATGTCACCCATGTCACCCCTCTACTCTCCTCTCTGCGCTGGCTCCCCATCGCAGCACGCATCAGATTCAAATCACTGGTGCTTGTTTTTCAAGCGGCTAGAGGAACTGCTCCCCCTTACCTCCAGACACTCCTACACACAGCCTACACCCCAGCCAGACCCCTCCGCTCCGCCTCCTCTGGCAAACTGACTGTCCCATCCCTCCGGGCCACTCCTCACGGTCTTGCCTCTTCTCTGTCCTGACCCCTCGGTGGTGGAATGACCTTCCACAATCGATCAGGACCGCGGAATCACTTGCGATCTTCCGCAAGAGACTCAAAATCCACCTTTTCAGACTCCACTAACACTGAATTCTGTACATCTAGCCAATTGTCATCACCATTCCCTACTTGTTCAATACTTCTTGTATATGTATCCCTGCTTACTCCTAATGTTTTATATGTTTTTTATGTACTAACCTTTTCCTTCCCAGTGTTACAGGTATGGTAAACGGCTGCCTACAACAATGTCTATCGCTGTATTACTGCACTGATCTCTTGCGCAAACTATGATTATTCCTACTATATATGAATGCACATATTGTAAGTCACTCTGGATAAGAGTGTCTGCTAAATGCTTAAAATGTCAATGTAAAAATGTAAAGTTTACAGTAGTGGACTTTAATGGGGTGATGCTGGCTGTGGTATTCACGGTCATGTTTTGGCAGACAAGGTTGGGGTCAAATTAGTAGTCAACAGTATGAATAGAGGGACCAAGATGCTCTGTGGTATCACTTCCCAGCATGCTGCAGGCAGTGGATAAGCCATGCAGTACTCGAGCACCACACACAGCAGCAGTTCTTCCACACCAATGTTCAAAGCAAATGAGGGCTCTTACTATGCTGTGGATGAAAATGTATAGCCCAACATATGGTAAAAGAATGATAAGACCCTTATGAATGACAAGAGGTAACACTGTGACCCTGTCGGAACAGTGAAGTTAGAATAAAAATGGTATATTCCCCAAATCCAGTAGCCGTAACAGTCAAATGCCCTTGTTTAAAGTTCAGCACTCTGAATACTGAACACAAGTGGTATTACGTGTTAAAACCCCCTCACTTATCCTACATGTAAAATATATTTATTTGTTTTAATATCATAATTACTACACAGGATACCAATTATCAATTAAATCACCGAATTTGTTGATAGGCAGAGCAATCTGGTAGATCAACTTTCATAAAAATATACAACTCACTATTCTTACAACAGTTAGACAAAACATTCAACGTCCAATCTACAGACATAGGTTCAATTACTGTGGCAGCCGCCCAGAGGCAGCCCGAGGGCGAGTGAATGACGGGAGGTATGTGGTGGGACGCTGGCTCCACCTCTTTTTTTGCGCAACGCATGTGTGCAAGCCATGCATCCGGTAAGATGGTTCGTTTGTGGGCCTGTACAAATTGCAACAGAGTCCATACGGGTAATGTTGCACAAAACAAAAACACACAAAGGTTTATTGGGGACAGGTCTTGATGCAATGCATCTAAAAAATTATTTTTACTTCAGATTTTCCCCCCAATTTGGTGGCCAATTGTACCCTCTATTGATTCAATTATCCGACCCCACATATATGTACAGCAGAAGTACTCCTCTAAGATGCTGCATTTAACGCGTTTAGATTTAAATGAATATCTGTAATATAGTCAACCCTCAAACCACTGTATGTAAATCATTCTGTACTCTTCACCATTGTGAATTTCTACATCAATAAATGTGGCTGTTCCTTATGACTCAGCTATAGCATACATCTCCATGGTCAGCTTGACAGAAAAGCCCTGATACCGATGTTTTGCACATTCCGCATTTGGTCCGAATTAATCATTTGCCTACTGGAAAGGCCCTATCGATGATAAATGTTACTTAGTAAATTAGTTAAAGATACATTAGTTAAACATGTATTTATTTTCTGATATAGTACAAGGGCAAGGCAACAGTTTGCCAGGTCATGTAGTAGAAGCAGAGATACTTAGGATGTTCAAGTCCAAGCTTAATACGATGCAGTACTGGATATTCTATAAACTGTAGGTCAATTGACGAGCAAGGAATATTGCAAAATTAGGGGCTTCCTGTCATTAATAGATGCCGAAGGATCCTGACGTAATATACCCGTGCTCTTACCCAAAGGATAATCAACGACTCTTCGCACCCCTTTCACTGCCACTATACCGTATGTGCTCATACCCTCTGGCCGCCATTACACAGCGTCAGCCAGAATATAAACAAAAAGGGCACTTAACTCACTTGTTTTCCAACAAGCATCCAGCTCCGAAGGAACAGAACGCTCTTAGAATGTTTTAGATCATCATGGTAGCTATGGTATGGTAGCTAATGAAACACTGTTATGTATTTGTATTGTGTTTTTTGATGTGTGTTTTTTCCCCCGATGATCTCTGCAGAACAAATTCCCCTCAGGGCAGTAAAATATGTATGCATGTATGTGTGTCTGTCTATCTATCTAAACCACAACTGCCAGTATGACTCATTCTCACATTCGAGCCTGGCCAGAAGACGGGTGTTTTTCTCACCCCTTCCTCCTTGTAAACAGGATGGGGCCGTGTTAGAACCCACCCACAAATGAGCATGGTTAAAAGGTAGCTAGATATCTTCTGTTCTCTGTAAATCATCTTTGTGACAATGTTTAAAAAGCATTCCACAAACAACATTGAATTGAACTGAATATTGCAATATAATCTTCTCTGGTCTGAATGTGGGAGCCATTTTTGCATATGTCTGGTGGTGTACATCACCCACAGAAGCAGAAAAAGGAGAACAAGCACGTGCATGCACATTGTTTTCTTAACATGTAGGCTCAACTTTACTCAAGCTTTAGGTTCATAGATGTCACAAGGGAGAAGTTTAATAGTCAGAAAGGTCCTATTACATACTTTAAATGTTCATTTGGCCATTTGTTCTCAATGTAACCAAGTCTGAAGCAACTCGTTTTTCTCTACTGCTTGAACACATGTTTTAAACTTGAAGCCTACCACCAGCAGGCATACCAGCCCACTTCATATCAAACTGCTGAAGCTATGTAGAGCTGTGCTTGGTTAGTACTGAAGTTAAACCAGGCTGGGCTTGGTTAGTACTGAAGCTAAGTAGGTTTGGACTTGGCTAGTACTGAAGTTAAGCAGGGCTGGACTTGGTTAGTACTGGAGCTAAGCAGGGCTGTGCTTGATTAGTACTGAAGCTAATCTGGGCTGGGTTTTGTCAGTATTGAAGTTAAGCAGGTTTGGGCTTGGTTAGTACAGTAATCTCTTAACACATAAATCATGTTATTTAATTCTCCTTTTCAGTTTGTAAATAAAGGTTTCTCAATAAAACACAAAATTAGCTAGTTATTGTTTCCTGACCATAACACATTTTGTTTCTTTTTGCAACACTCATTGTAGATCTTTGCTTTATACAGAAAAAAATGTTGACAATAAATGTAGAATCAGCTTTGCTCTTCAGGACTGGTACCAGAAAACCAGGCGCGGACCCAGAAATGCAAAAACGTCCTTTATTTTGTAAACAGGCAAAGGTCAGGCAGGAGTAATCAGGGCAATGCAGGGATCCAAAGAATGGTCAGGGACAGGCAGAGTTCATTCCGGGCTTCAGGGGTATCAGGGGCAGGCAAGGCGTAGTCAGTGGGCAGGCGAAGGTCGAAAACAAGAAAGCAGTCCAGGGAACACAGGGAGGAGCGGGAACGAGACTGGGATAAAGACGAACACTGGAGCACAAGCACGAATACAAACATGATGAAACTAAACGCGGGGAAACAGAGATAACGCTGGAGAGTAGTGTAAGCATACGCAAAGCACAAGACAATCTGGCAACGAACATGGGAAAACACACAGCTTAAATACATTTAGACATAACGAGAAACAATCAGGAATAAACATGAATGCAGCTGACTGCAATCAGACACATGAGGAATTAAGTGAAAACGATAATACAATAACGAGACAATCAGGAAATGAACATGGGAAACGAACAGCTAACTACATCAGACATAACGAAAACAATCGAATTAACAGGAATGCAGCTAACTGCAATCAGACACATGAGGAACAGGTGAAAACGATAATACAATGACAAGACTGGGAACAGGTAAGTGAAAGTGAAAACACGGACCAGACAACCAGGAAAACATGGAATAAATGAAAACACTTAATTACGGGGAACACGAACACGAACACGAGACGTGACACTTTGCATTGTTTTAAAGGCTGGATGTGAGCATACTGCATTGACGCTGGATACACAAGCAGGTAACAGAACAGGGAAGTTACAGTCTTCTGGTAAAATCACATGTCACCCATGTCACCCCTCTACTCTCCTCTCTGCGCTGGCTCCCCATCGCAGCACGCATCAGATTCAAATCACTGGTGCTTGTTTTTCAAGCGGCTAGAGGAACTGCTCCCCCTTACCTCCAGACACTCCTACACACAGCCTACACCCCAGCCAGACCCCTCCGCTCCGCCTCCTCTGGCAAACTGACTGTCCCATCCCTCCGGGCCACTCCTCACGGTCTTGCCTCTTCTCTGTCCTGACCCCTCGGTGGTGGAATGACCTTCCACAATCGATCAGGACCGCGGAATCACTTGCGATCTTCCGCAAGAGACTCAAAATCCACCTTTTCAGACTCCACTAACACTGAATTCTGTACATCTAGCCAATTGTCATCACCATTCCCTACTTGTTCAATACTTCTTGTATATGTATCCCTGCTTACTCCTAATTTTTTATATGTTTTTTATGTACTAACCTTTTCGTTCCCAGTGTTACAGGTATGGTAAACGGCTGCCTACAACAATGTCTATCGCTGTATTACTGCACTGATCTCTTGCGCGAACTATGATTATTCCTACTATATATTAATGCACATATTGTAAGTCACTCTGGATAAGAGTGTCTGCTAAATGCTTAAAATGTAAATGTAAAAATGTAAAGTTTACAGTAGTGGACTTTAATGGGGTGATGCTGGCTGTGGTATTCACAGTCATGTTTTGGCAGACAAGGTTGGGGTCAAATTAGTAGTCAACAGTATGAATAGAGGGACCAAGATGCTCTGTGGTATCACTTCCCAGCATGCTGCAGGCAGTGTATAAGCCATGCAGTACTCGAGCACCACACACAGCAGCAGTTCTTCCACACCAATGTTCAAAGCAAATGAGGGCTCTTACTATGCTGTGGATGAAAATGTATAGCCCAACATATGGTAAAAGAATGATAAGACCCTTATGAATGACGAGAGGTAACACTGTGACCCTGTCGGAACAGTGAAGTTAGAATAAAAATGGTATATTCCCCAAATCCAGTAGCCTTAACAGTCAAATGCCCTTGTTTAAAGTTCAGCACTCTGAATACTGAACACAAGTGGTATTACGTGTTAAAACCCCCTCACTTATCCTACATGTAAAATATATTTATTTGTTTTAATATAATAATTACTACACAGGATACCAATTATCAATTAAATCACCAAATTCGTTGATAGGCAGAGCAATCTGGTAGATCAACTTTCATAAAAATATACAACTCACTATTCAATTAAAATTAACAGCTGGTTACAACAGTTAGACAAAGCATTCAACGTCCAATCTACAGACGTAGGTTTAATTACTGTGGCAGCCGCCCAGAGGCAGCCCGAGGGCGAGTGAATGACGGGAGGTATGTGGTGGGACGCTGTCTCCACCCCTTTTCCCTATATGGCCAGACAGGAAGTGTGGGAACACACCTGCAGCCCATCCAATTTTACGAACAGCTGAAGGAGGTTCGGAGGCCTATTTCAAGGGCTGATTCCTGTCACATGGGGAAAGGAGTAGGGTGGTGATTGTGGAGAGTGTTGTGATTGTGGAGAGAGTGTGCTATAGAGAGTTTTGGAGAAGTGTTTTGGATTGCTTATCATGTTTGACTTGAATTGTTTGAGGACCCGCCTTTGTGTACCGACTACTGGACTGAACTGGACTTGGATATTGTATTACGGATTATGAAGACGAATAAGGATTGTGGACTTTACCCTTTTCCCTTCTCCTTCCCATTCCCCATTGGTTGGCATTTTACTGTGTTTATCGCTTTTATTATTGATCACTGGTGGAGTTGCAACTTAACACCCTGGGTTCTGCTACACTACCTTAACAAATACTAAATCCTAGACATAAAATTGACATGTAACAATCACAAAAAAGATGAAATGGAAGAAAATGATCCAAAACCAAGCTTGTCTCTCTCCAAAAATGCAAAACACACGCAGCCGAGGTGTTAGCTGGAACCAGATCTACCCAGAGAACAGGCCAGAGAGACTTGTATAAGTCCCACCCTAAATCTGCCTCGTGTCACCAGCAGGTCAGATTTGAAGTGCTGAGGGGGGGTTGGCTTACTCCCTTCTTAGCCCATAATTTACGATTTGGGGTAAAGTCCAGCGAAAGACAGGTTCAGAACCCCTTTTTCATATTTTTGTTTTGAGTCACTTACTACCACAAGATATATTTTCAAGGTTGCCATTGATATCCTCCTCTCATGTTGAGAATTGTGGCGATATCAAACATCACTAGGGCCTGGTGAAGCCCACTTAGTTTATACCGAGATGTTGGTTGAGCTGATATTTGTAGAGGCATAGTATGCTCAAGAGCATTGCTACCAAGTGATGAGGCCAATCATACCATGTGCCCTGGCCTCACTCACAGAGCAGTACACCTGCCAATGGTGGCCCCACTCAGTCTGCCTGCGCAGGATTACCAAATGCACCTCCCCGACAACCCATTTGAAATCATTTTGACGTTACATTACATTACAGGCATTACAGCAGACGCTCTCATCTAGAGCGACTCACACAGTTTACATTTCTTTACATACATACAACTGGATATTTTTCTGAAGATTAAGTACCTTGCTTAAGGGTAAAACAGCAATGCCCCATCTGGGAATCAAGCCTGCAGCTTGAAAAAAAAGTATTCTGTATGTTTATGTAAATCTTGTGACTGATTAACTAAACGACATTCGGTGCATTTCTGCTGTGTCATAGAATAACCTACTTGTCCATTCCCTTCCCTACTTGTTCAATACTTTGTGTATATGTATCCCTGCTTACTCCTAATTAAAAACAAAAATGTATGTACTAACCTTTTCCTTCCCAGTGTTACCCTACACACCTGCCAGACCTCTCCGTTCTGCTACCTCAGGACGCCTAGCACCTCCCCCCCTCCACACCTGTGCTTCCCGGTCACGTCTCCTGTCGGTTCTGGCTCCACGGTGGTGGAATGACCTTCCTGTGGAAGTCAGAACAGCTGAGACCCTGGCCACCTTCAAGCGACGACTGAAGACTCACCTCTTCAGGGTGCACCTCTCCCCGTAGTCCAGTTTTTGTTAACTTAGGGACATAGTTGCTTAGTTTACACGTCTACTTGTTTATGTATTGTATTAGGCTTAGGCATTATTTCCTGCATTGAGTGCTTTACTGCTACCTCTGAATTGTGGCTACAGATTTACCTACAGGGTCCTAGTTTAACTATGTGGTTGCTCCTAGCACCCAGGAATTGTACTTCCCACTAGGGTGGCTTTCAGCTAAACTGTTCTTGACTACGGTTAACACTTTGTTGTACGTCGCTCTGGATAAGAGCGTCTGCCAAATGCCTGTAATGTAATGTAATGTAATGTTTTGGCAGACACGGTTGGGGTCAAATTAGTAGTCAACAGTATGAATAGAGGGTCCAAGATGCTCTGTGGTATCACTTCCCAGCATGCTGCAGGCAGTGTATAAGCCATGCAGTACTCCAGCACCACACACAGCAGCAGTTCTTCCACACCAATGTTCAAAGCAAATGAGGGCTCTTACTATGCTGTGGATGAAAATGTATAGCCCAACATATGGTAAAAGAATGATAAGACCCTTATGAATGACGAGAGGTAACACTGTGACCCTGTTGGAACAGTGAAGTTAGAATAAAAATGGTATATTCCCCAAATCCAGTAGCCTTAACAGTCAAATGCCCTTGTTTAAAGTTCAGCACTCTGAATACTGAACACAAGTGGTATTACGTGTTAAAACCCCCTCACTTATCCTACATGTAAAATATATTTATTTGTTTTAATATAATAATTACTACACAGGATACCAATTATCAATTAAATAACCAAATTCGTTGATAGGCAGAGCAATCTGGTAGATCAACTTTCATAAAAATATACAACTCACTATTAAATTAAAATTAACAGCTGGTTACAACAGTTAGACAAAGCATTCAATGTCCAATCTACAGACGTAGGTTTAATTACTGTGGCAGCCGCCCAGAGGCAGCCCGAGGGCGAGTGAATGACGGGAGGTATGTGGTGGGACGCTGTCTCCACCCCTTTTCCCTATATGGCCGGACAGGAAGTGTGGGAACACACCTGCAGCCCATCCAATTTTACGAACAGCTGAAGGAGGTTCGGAGGCCTATTTCAAGGGCTGATTCCTGTCACATGGGGAAAGGAGTAGGGTGGTGATTGTGGAGAGTGTTGTGATTGTGGAGAGTGTTGTGATTGTGGAGAGAGTGTGCTATAGAGAGTTTTGGAGAAGTGTTTTGGATTGCTTATCATGTTTGACTTGAATTGTTTGAGGACCCGCCTTTGTGTACCGACTACTGGACTGGATTGAGGAACTGAACTGGACTTGGATATTGTATTACGGATTATGAAGACGAATAAGGATTGTGGACTTTACCCTTTTCCCTTCTCCTTCCCATTCCCCATTGGTTGGCATTTTACTGTGTTTATCGCTTTTATTATTGATCACTGGTGGAGTTGCAACTTAACACCCTGGGTTTTGCTACACTACCTTAACAAATACTAAATCCTACACATAAAATTGATATGTAACAATCACAAAAAAGATGAAATGGAAGAAAATGATCCAAAACCAAGCTTGTCTCTCTCCAAAAATGCAAAACACACGCAGCCGAGGTGTTAGCTGGAACCAGATCTACCCAGAGAACAGGCCAGAGAGACTTGTATAAGTCCCACCCTAAATCTGCCTCGTGTCACCAACAGGTCAGATTTGAAGTGCTGAGGGGGGGTTGGCTTACTCCCTTCTTAGCCCATAATTTACGATTTGGGGTAAAGTCCAGCGAAAGCCAGGTTCAGAACCGCTTTTTCATATTTTTGTTTTGAGTCACTTACTACCACAAGATATATTTTCAAGGTTGCCATTGATATCCTCCTCTCATGTTGAGAATTGTGGCGATATCAAACATCACTAGGGCCTGGTGAAGCCCACTTAGTTTATACCGAGATGTTGGTTGAGCTGATATTTGTAGAGGCATAGTATGCTCAAGAGCATTGTTTCCCAAAGACTGGGTCGCGACCCACAGCTGGGTCGTATGAGATTTTATTAGGGTCGCCAAATAAATTTGCGGATTTTTACATTTAAAGCATTTAGCAGACGCTCTTATCCAGAGCGATTTGCAAGATGTGCATTAATACATGGTAATTTCCACAAAACAAATTACCCTGTATTAATGCACGGTAACAACACTGTTTCCCGAAGAATTAATGACATTTCAGATTCACATTCCCGCTTATTTCGAGACTAAAGACCGCAGGTGATTTTTCAATACAGCTCGAGCACAGATGTCTCAAATTGCGCGACTTTGTTGGTTTACGTAAGGTACGTGTGGGAAAATGAATTTGTGGAGGACTTGTTATGTTGCTTGATTATTTCTACTGGAACGGCAGGTGAACAAATATTTTCTGTATTAAACAACTATGTGGTTACAAAGTACGGATTCGACTGGGGCAGTTGTAAAGGCATAACGTCTGACGGGGCCGCGAATATGACGGGCAGAAACAGCGGAGTTGTGAAAAGAATCAAGGAAGCTGCTGGCAAAGACATTGTGTGGAGTCATTGCTTCATTCATCGACAGGCGTTGGCATGCAAAGGAATGCCTCCCGATCTAGACAAAGCACTAAAATAATTTATCGCGTTGTAAACTTTATTAAAGGCAGCGCACTCAACAATCGGCTTTTTGATCAGCTGTGCACTGACATGGGGGCGGAGCACACGCACCTACTGTTTCATACGGAAGTGCGCTGGCTGTCAAAAGGCAGAGTTCTTAGCAGGGTGTATGAACTGAGAAACGAAATTCATGCTTTCCTCCTCGAGAAGAAGTCCTCCCTTGCCGATTTGTTCACTGATGATTGGCTTTTCATTTCAAGCAAGCGTACCTATCACATTAGCCAGGATAATGTTACTAACTAGGGGGCCTAGATATGCCATGGAATAGATCTGGTGTGTTTAACAAATGTAGGCCTATTGTTGACTGTTTGAATTGATTGATCTACTTACTATACGTTTGATAGCTGCACTTAAACACATAGGCCTAGGCTGCTTGTTCTGATAATGGGCTATGCTGCATTAAAATAAAATAAAATAAAAAAACTTAAAGGCCTATTGAATGTTTGTAGGCCTATTGTTCTGATAGGCCTAATTTATAGGCCTTGGTTGAATCTATATATGAAAGGCTATCATAGGCCCATATATTTAGGCCCATATGTGTTTTCAATAACACCTGCATAAAACAAAGTTGTTATTTATAAAACGTTTAGGCAGGCATACTGTATATATATATATATATATATGGACCTATATATAATATTCAAAATGGCTGGTTTACCTATCGAAGATAATAAAAATGGTCAGGAAAGTTATGAATTCATGCACAAATTTGCCCGTCATACGATTTATAGATAATCATATAAGCCTTATTGAGAATTGGGTCGCGATGGTTTGCAATTTTAAAAAAGTGGGTCACCAGAAAAAAAGTTTGGGAAACACTGCTCAAGAGCATTGCTACCAAGTGATGAGGCCAATCATACCATGTGCCCTGGCCTCACTCACAGAGCAGTAAACCTGCCAATGGTGGCCCCACTCAGTCTGCCTGCGCAGGATTACCAAATGCACCTCCCCGACAACCCATTTGAAATCATTTTGACGTTACATTACATTACAGGCATTACAGCAGACGCTCTCATCTAGAGCGACTCACACAGTTTACATTTCTTTACATACATACAACTGGATATTTTTCTGAAGATTACGTACCTTGCTTAAGGATAAAACAGCAATGCCCCATCTGGGAATCAAGCCTGCAGCTTGAAAAAAAAGTATTCTGTATGTTTATGTAAATCTTGTGACTGATTAACTAAACGACATTCGGTGCATTTCTGCTGTGTCATAGAATAACCTACTTGTCCATTCCCTTCCCTACTTGTTCAATACTTTGTGTATATGTATCCCTGCTTACTCCTAATTAAAAACAAAAATGTATGTACTAACCTTTTCCTTCCCAGTGTTACCCTACACACCTGCCAGACCTCTCCGTTCTGCTACCTCAGGACGCCTAGCACCTCCCCCCCTCCACACCTGCGCTTCCCGGTCACGTCTCCTGTCGGTTCTGGCTCCACGGTGGTGGAATGACCTTCCTGTGGAAGTCAGAACAGCTGAGACCCTGGCCACCTTCAAGCGACGACTGAAGACTCATCTCTTCAGGGTGCACCTCTCCCCGTAGTCCAGTTTTTGTTAACTTAGGGACATAGTTGCTTAGTTTACACGTCTACTTGTTTATGTATTGTATTAGGCTTAGGCATTATTTCCTGCATTGAGTGCTTTACTGCTACCTCTGAATTGTGGCTACAGATTTACCTACAGGGTCCTAGTTTAACTATGTGGTTGCTCCTAGCACCCAGGAATTGTACTTCCCACTAGGGTGGCTTTCAGCTAAACTGTTCTTGACTACGGTTAACACTTTGTTGTACGTCGCTCTGGATAAGAGCGTCTGCCAAATGCCTGTAATGTAATGTAATGTAATGTAATGTTTTGGCAGACAAGGTTGGGGTCAAATTAGTAGTCAACAGTATGAATAGAGGGTCCAAGATGCTCTGTGGTATCACTTCCCAGCATGCTGCAGGCAGTGTATAAGCCATGCAGTACTCCAGCACCACACACAGCAGCAGTTCTTCCACACCAATGTTCAAAGCAAATGAGGGATCTTACTATGCTGTGGATGAAAATGTATAGCCCAACATATGGTAAAAGAATGATAAGACCCTTATGAATGACGAGAGGTAACACTGTGACCCTGTTGGAACAGTGAAGTTAGAATAAAAATGGTATATTCCCCAAATCCAGTAGCCTTAACAGTCAAATGCCCTTGTTTAAAGTTCAGCACTCTGAATACTGAACACAAGTGGTATTACGTGTTAAAATCCCCTCACTTATCCTACATGTAAAATATATTTATTTGTTTTAATATAATAATTACTACACAGGATACCAATTATCAATTAAATAACCGAATTCGTTGATAGGCAGAGCAATCTGGTAGATCAACTTTCATAAAAATATACAACTCACTATTAAATTTAAATTAACAGCTGGTTACAACAGTTAGACAAAACATTCAATGTCCAATCTACAGACGTAGGTTTAATTACTGTGGCAGCCGCCCAGAGGCAGCCCGAGGGCGAGTGAATGACGGGAGGTATGTGGTGGGACGCTGTCTCCACCCCTTTTCCCTATATGGCCGGACAGGAAGTGTGGGAACACACCTGCAGCCCATCCAATTTTACGAACAGCTGAAGGAGGTTCGGAGGCCTATTTCCAGGGCTGATTCCTGTCACATGGGGAAAGGAGTAGGGTGGTGATTGTGGAGAGTGTTGTGATTGTGGAGAGAGTGTGCTATAGAGAGTTTTGGAGAAGTGTTTTGGATTGCTTATCATGTTTGACTTGAATTATTTGAGGACCCGCCTTTGTGTACCGACTACTGGACTGGATTGAGGAACTGAACTGGACTTGGATATTGTATTACGGATTACGAAGACGAATAAGGATTGTGGACTTTACCCTTTTCCCTTCTCCTTCCCATTCCCCATTGGTTGGCATTTTACTGTGTTTATCGCTTTTATTATTGATCACTGGTGGAGTTGCAACTTAACACCCTGGGTTCTGCTACACTACCTTAACAAATACTAAATCCTAGACATAAAATTGACATGTAACAATCACAAAAAAGATGAAATGGAAGAAAATGATCCAAAACCAAGCTTGTCTCTCTCCAAAAATGCAAAACACACGCAGCCGAGGTGTTAGCTGGAACCAGATCTTCCAAGAGAACAGGCCAGAGAGACTTGTATAAGTCCCACCCTAAATCTGCCTCGTGTCACCAACAGGTCAGATTTGAAGTGCTGAGGGGGGGTTGGCTTACTCCCTTCTTAGCCCATAATTTACGATTTGGGGTAAAGTCCAGCGAAAGCCAGGTTCAGAACCCCTTTTTCATATTTTTGTTTTGAGTCACTTACTACCACAAGATATATTTTCAAGGTTGCCATTGATATCCTCCTCTCATGTTGAGAATTGTGGCGATATCAAACATCACTAGGGCCTGGTGAAGCCCACTTAGTTTATACCGAGATGTTGGTTGAGCTGATATTTGTAGAGGCATAGTATGCTCAAGAGCATTGCTACCAAGTGATGAGGCCAATCATACCATGTGCCCTGGCCTCACTCACAGAGCAGTACACCTGCCAATGGTGGCCCCACTCAGTCTGCCTGCGCAGGATTACCAAATGCACCTCCCCGACAACCCATTTGAAATCATTTTGACGTTACATTACATTACAGGCATTACAGCAGACGCTCTCATCTAGAGCGACTCACACAGTTTACATTTCTTTACATACATACAACTGGATATTTTTCTGAAGATTAAGTACCTTGCTTAAGGGTAAAACAGCAATGCCCCATCTGGGAATCAAGCCTGCAGCTTGAAAAAAAAGTATCCTATATGTTTATGTAAATCTTGTGACTGATTAACTAAACGACATTCGGTACATTTCTGCTGTGTCATAGAATAAAGGGCTGGACCACAATCAGTATAAATATACCAAGTTCTCACATCCTCCTTCACATCTTTACAGACAGTCTGAGAATATTCATCTCTACAATATCTCTGAACTGAACTCATCATCATCTCCTACCAATCACCATGGCAAGTATCTCTCTCTCTCTCTCTTTTTATCTCACTTTTTCTCTTTCGCTCTTTCTCCTCTTCCTCCTTGTCTCAAAGAGCTGTATATTAGAACAAAGTCGTAACCCCTTAACGACCATGAGTAACTATGAACAGTAGCCCTTGTATGGGACCCTTTAGCTGACCGGTTGGAGCACTGGGCTGTGGTTGTGGGTTTGATTCTTGGCTGTTAAGACAACTTCCTAACAGCTTCGGTTTGTATCGCCATACATTATTGAATTGAATTACACAAACTCCCTCCACTAGTTAAGGGCAAATGCTTCAGACATGCGCGTGGAGAAAAATAATAGAGCAGGTCAGCAGGGGTGCCTAGCGCTTTGTCGTCCGTCAGAAGTCGGGTCAAATTACAGCATTCGCTAAAATGGGAATGTTTCAGTTACAACAATCGCACGGACGTCTTCAACAACAGTTAAGGTGTAGATTAGGCGTTACATATTTGGCATATTTGGTTTGCCCAGCTTAAAACCTGTAGAAGATGTCATGGGTTTTTTTGTGGGTAATAGAATAAAATACTATAATAAGGCAAGTTTCTGTAAGAATGTAATAGTTTGCTTCAACTTTTGGCAGGCAAACTAATAGTAAATACAACGCAAAGATTAAATGTGTTGTTTAATTCCTCAGTAGACTGATGACTTCTACCTGTGTAACATATGTTCAAGTGTGCTAACATATGCACTAACTAATGAATCACTAATTTATTCATATAATTAATTATTTAATATATTACTACATAGTACTATATAATAACCAATTAAATAATATATATCTTACATATTAAATAAATACACACACATATATATATATATATATATATATATATATATATATATACATTTAATAAATTATTTATTAATATGTAACTACAAAACTGTCTGCCTTGTGTGTGTGTGTGTTCTTTACCTGTACAGGTGTGTACAATTGTGCTGAGTGGATTTCTCCTGCTCTCTCTGCTCTCTCCTTGGATCAGGGCCGTTGAGGGTAAAGGCGTGGACAGTAACACTCTGGCTCGGATCATACAGTTCATTGAAGATAAGTAAGCAACGCGTGAGATTCAAGGAATAATGTATTTTTTATTACATTTTACTGGAGAAGTTTAGCCTACAAGCAAATGCCAAAAGAAAGGCAACACTTTGGTAATCCAGGGTAACTCAAATGGCCTTGGCGCGGGCTTGGTGAGTTCCAGCTGTGGGGGGTGGGGATCGTTGTAAAGGGGGGGTTAGTAGTACCCATATGCAGCCATATTTCAATTAAACTGATCTATTCCACCATTACAACCAACCCTGCTCACTGAATGCATGTGGAGTGATTGTTAGTTAACTGTCCATTTTAAACTTGCAAGCTGATGGACTCAACTCCAGTATGCATTGGTTATCAATGTACCTAGTGAACATTGCGCTAACTAAATGCATAACATTCTCCTTGACAAGCTGAAGGGACGGAGTGGTCCAAAAGCTTTTGTTTTCAAACACTTTTGGAAATTTGGTATGGAGAAATATTTGTATATTATTCATGAATGCTTGAATTTTCAAGATCCCCCTCTATGGCTGTGTCTCCAGTACACATGAGATGGGAATTCTCCACCTCTCATCGAAGCATTACAGTTTGCTTGCATCAATGATCACTTTTTTTTAAATTCTTTTTAAAAATGTTTATGCTTTTATTCCCCATTTTGCTCCCTATTTTTAGTTACCAATTACTAATTACCAGTTACCAATTATATCCTCTCTTTTTCATGTCAATTATCCCCACCCTCGTATGAGAGGTCACTGCCGTAGTCCACCTCCTCCGAGCCGGCACCCACCACGGTCACTGTAACACACAGGACCACTCCTATATGCAGCGAGCTCGTATCGGCTACCCTCCCCCTTCCCTGGGGCAGACAGCCAATTGCTGCCCCCTAGTGGCACTCCCTGCCAGAGCCGAACTGGTGCGACCTAGGTGGAATCGAACCCCGCTCACAGTAGGCAGCGTTGAATGCTCATTCCGCTACACCATGTAGGTAATGTAGTGTAATGGTTAGGGAGCTGGGCAACTCAGAGGTTGCAGGTTCAATTCCCAGGTGGGGCACTGCTGTTGTACCCTTGAGCAAGGTACTTAACCTGAATTGCTTCAGTAAAATATCCAGCTGTATAAATGGATTGTGTGTAAAGAAATGTAAACTGTGTAAGTCGCTCTGGATAAGAGCGTCTGCTAAATGCCATAAATGTCAATGTAAACACCACCAGGGAGGCCCATCAATGATCACATTTGCAGCACCCTCTATATTAGGCTCTGTATGTGAACACTTTATTTTCTTTATTTTTTTGGATAAGAAAAATAAGAAAGTGAGGCGCAATGATTTGGGAGCTAGGGTTGTAACTCAGAGGCTGCAGGTTAAATTCCCAGGTGGGGCACTGGTGTTGTGCCCTTGAGAAAAGTACTTAACCTGAATTGCTTCAGTAAATATCCAACTGTATAAATGTACTAGATGTAAAATAAATGAATTCTGCGTAATTTGCTCTGGATAAGAGTGTCTGCTAAATGTCTAAATATAAATGTCAGAATGATGTTTTTTCAGCTATAAACTAATGAAGAATGGGAGAGCACTTCAGTATGCTTTGGCCATCAACATCCCAAAGGAACAATGTGAGGGGACGTTTGATGGTGCCACCCTGCTTGCAAACAACAATCCCCAAAAGGTGACTGAAGACCTGCTGAGTAAAACAACAAAGAACACATACATAGGACAGGGTCTCATTGCTGCCGGAGTGCATAACGGTATCCATTCAGAGTATGTTCTGCTTAATCCAATAGATTGGAACACAGCCCCCATGAAAAATCTCCTACAGCAGACAAAAAATGGATGTGTGGTGTTTTTCACCCTCAACTCTCCTTGTGTGAGGCTATGCTTGAATCCTGAGGATATGGATAATATTTTGGAAGTTCTTCCAAAGATCAGAGAAGATAGCGATCTGGATGTTTTGGTTTTCAAAACATTGTATGTGGACAAACCAACGGCTGAGACAAAAGAGGAGAGAAATGCTGCGTATTTGCGAGTGGTGGCTGTCATGCCTCTCTATCGCTGCACTGCCACAAACAGCGTCTTTGCGTGTCTCCTTTGTGGGGGTGAGGGTGCCAGTCGTATAGCTGATGGATGTCTGTCTGATGATGGTAGTGGATAGTGGTGAAATGAGAATGAGACACTAGAGCTAACTCTTCAATGTAACCAGAAAGTAGGCCATCTTGTATCTATAATGATGAAACCCTCAAAGTGCCTGCGTGTGTAACGCCATGTTCTGATTAACTGTTTGCTATTACTGCCCATGTAACTCTGCTTGCTCTGTCACATAATCATCCTTTGGTGGTCCCTATATCGGGTCAACATTTATTATACTCAATAAATACTGCAGCATTGATCACTGTGCTGTTTTTTTTCATTACAATTCAAAGGTCCCCTTTGGGGGCTGTTCGAACCAAAGGTCCCAATCATTGTGACAATTTGCTAACCTGTAGACTGACAGAGTAAAGGGAACACTTTCGTAACCTGGGGGAGGGGACTTGTTGGAAAGGGGAGAGCCGGGCCTATCTGCTTGTACTGGCCATGGCACCCGCTGACGGACAATTGCGATACTGCACCCTTTCAAATCGTAAGTAATATTCGGGACACACACACACACACACACACACACACACACACACACACACACACACACACACACACACACACACACACTTACAAACACAACCGGCCCTGGTCTGAGCTAGGAGAGTCCCAGCTGGGGCGCTCAACTTATGGACACTTGCCATACTGCACCCATTTAAATTATACCTCATTTACTCAAGTGTTGCCTTCATTTTGGCAGTTGCCTAGTGTTCATTCACCATCTCCCTGGCTGTACTGTTAGATTGTGGTTCTCAGGATGTTAGTGGATAGATACTATATCCATCTTCCCCAAATCCACTACCTGCTGATCCATATATAGCCACAAGATGGGAGCACATAACTATTGTTCCGCATCCACAAAGTACAATACCATAGAATAAAAATAATTAATTAAAAGCTCATACAATTTTGTACACCAAAGAAATATCACAAGATATGTGATACGTCATAAGGACAGTGACAAATAATGTGTATTATTATGCATCAATAATATGTACCTACAAAAATATTAAATTGTAAAGTGTGACCGGAAATTCTAATTATGGATCACAAGTATATTTGACCAGTGCTATTAGTTCGGCCAAAAACCTTTTGCACCACCCAATATCATGTTTATGCTTTGTCAAAAACGGACAGTCCATTATGATAATAACCCAAAGCAAACATCAAAATGTATACAGAAATGGTTGTAATTCACAAAAACAGGCATCTCAACACCTCAACCAATTTAAAGAAAGCAATTCACACACTCCCCTAAGTTGAAAGATTGGTAAAAAATATGTAGAGATAAAATAGTTACATACATTCAGAAACGTTCTGGGTTTAGTTCTACGATGCTTCTAAGGGCTTAACTCGTTTCTGCCACGCGAAATATCTGGAATAGATTCATATTCCTTAGACGCTGGTACACACATCTCTGTTCTGCTAGTCAGGTCTAGTTAAAATGGCGAGCATCTGATCGCAGCCATGACATTATCTATACCCCATACTGCTACGAATTAAAGGAAGGTTGCTGGCTGACGAGCAAACTAGATTATTGTAAGAACACGGTATACATTGTGCATCAGGATGTTTCTAAATTGCGCTCTGAAATCCGCATCTTTTGCTGTGCGGGAGAGCAGCGCGGTGTCCAGTTTGAAGCAGATCTGTTCGGCGCTTACGTCAAAACATGGTGTTAGTCCCACTGTATCTCTGCGACCTTTAACAAGTAGCTTCAATAACAGATGGCCTTCAAACTTTGAAGAATTGAAAGGTGAGTTTATTTTGAAATGTTCATAATGATGTTGTTATTTCGGTGAATGGAAATCGGGCAACGTCCTTGTCCCCCACATTGTGCTAGTGAGCTAGCTAAATTGGTAGCTAACGCTGCTAGAGATTTTAACGCCATTCTTTTGACACAAAAGAGCAACGGCTCCTTCATTTTGACCACAATAATAGATCAAAATGACCAGGTTAACGATATTTGATGGAAGAATATTAATTGAGGTTGTTTATCTTTGGTAGTTCACTTTTTTAATCCCTTTTATGGATTTAAAAACCTAAATCAGCCCCCCTCCCCTATTAGTCTCCATTTGCTAAGTTAAGTCTTTCCTCATAACCTTTACCTTTCACACCAGGAACCAATTTAGTTGCCCTGCTTTGTACTTTGTCCAAGATATTCTATATCTGTCTTGTAGTGTGGTGTACAAAACTGCATTTCATACTCTAAATTAGGTCTGGAAAAGGAATTATATAACATCACTATAACCTCATTTGATTTATGATCAATACTTTTTGCTTCCAGCATCCTGTTGGCCTTTTCACTGCTACAGGACACTGCTTAGATCCTGGTAGACTTTATTCAATGTCTACTCCCAAGTTCTACTACTACTCTCTTAAGATACTATTTTTTTCCTAGAATAATTAATAAGTATAAAATTAATCATAGTTTTTTACTATAATGATTCCAACTTGGCCCTCATAATACATTCCAGTATTTTACACCAGATGCAAGTAAACTGACAGGCCTATAGTTCCCTGAGTCACTATGGTACCTCTTCTTATATATTGGAATGATTCTACCTTGCTTCCTGTCATCTGGTATTCCAGTGTTTAGGGATTGCATAAAAATATCTGTCAGGGCCTCCCGCGTGGTCCAGTGGTTACAACGTCCGACGCTGGCCACGGAGACCGGGGTTCAATTCCCCGTCTCGCCAAGTGTCGGCTTTGGCCGGGAGTGCCACCAGGGGGCGGCGATTGGCTGTCCGCCCCAGGGAGGGGGGAGGGAAGCCGACGTGACGTTCGCTGCGTATAAGAGTGGCCCTGTAAGTACCGGGGTTCGGTCGACGGCTGGCGAGTGACGTCTCGGAAGAGGCGTCACTTCGCCTTGTCACTACCGGTCGCAGGACTACGGCAGCGAACTCACATTACTAGGGGGGGATTGACGTAAAAAAATAGCGGGTCTAATTGGCTACCAAATTGGGAGAAAATGGGATAAAATCAGAAACAAATTTTTTTTTTTTTTTTAAATAAAATAAATATCTGTCAGTGGTTTATAAAGAATCTCAAGTTCTTTGATTATTCAAGGATATATGGCATTGGGCCCTGCTGCCTTATTTGTCTTATGTTTTTGTAGTACTTTTCCATCCCATATCCCAATGCTTTAACATAGTCTGCTTTAACTTTCCTTTTTTTACTGCAATATGGAAATGAATGCTTAGGATTACTTTTTCCATCTTGGACAATTTTAATTTCAAAGTGCCTTTTAGCTGGTGAAGAGTTTTGAATGATTGGCATGCAGTGATTTGGGGGTGGGGGCCAAATTGTAACATAAAATATTACAGATATGCATTTAAATCTAAATGCATTAAATTAAGCATCTTAGTGAAGTGCTTCACTAATCAATGCTCTACTGAATACAGTTACTGCAAATTAAGTAATTTCATGTAGAAGTAAGTGTTATAGATGTATTGTTTTAACTGCCTAGTCATTAACCTGACAACATAATTATTGATAAAATGATTAAAAGACTGTTATATGCAGTAGACACACTGACCCAGTAAAGTCATTAATATCTGCTCCACCCAACCCAATCCACTCACTTTAACAGTCAAAAGAAAGCAAATCAAAATCTCCTATATATAACATAGGGACAATATAACCAAAATGCAAAGCAAACTTGATTACTGTTGGACCCTAAAACATGATTACACATTGGCTGGAGTATCTCTTCACCGTCAGAGATACAAAGCAGAGACAGATCCTGACCTCAGGCTCAGTGACCACAGTCTGGCCATTGAAAAGGGCTGATACAAAACGTCATGGCTGCCTAAGGAGGAAAGGCTGTGTGATCACTGTGAGACTGGCAAGGTGGAGACAGAGAGGCACTTTGTCCTACATTGTGAAAAATATATAAGATTAAAAGAAAAATATTTTTAAAAGTATTGAAATATCTGTCCCAAAATTAACATGGCAGATAATGAGAAATGATCAGTCTTACTGGGAGAGGGACCCACAGCACCACTGGCTGCACAGTGTGAGGCAGCGTGCCATAGCCTGAGGGACAGTGAGCAGGAAACCATGGTATCATCCTGGTCACTACTGCAGATCTGTTTATATTGTTACTATTTATCATTATTATTGTTATTATTTGTATTGTTTATTAATACTCCCCACCCCATTATCTATTATTATTATTATTATTTTTCTATTATCGATTGTGCTTTTATTTGTATGCTTTGGAAATATTATGTTAGTATTTATATACTATGTTAAAGCATGATTTGAAATGAATTGAAGAAAACTGGTAGGAAGCTGATGTCACCACTCTGCAGACAAACTTTCCGCAGCGTGGCTAACGGGTTGAGTGATGTTGCTGCTTGCTACTCTTAGACCTCCACTTTATTCTGCTATCAGGGGTAGCATTATTTACAGAGATGCTTCACAGATGAACCATAGGAAGATGAACCTGCCAGAGACATGAGAGTGGAGGGTGCAAACTTCTCTCCACTGGTCACTGGTCAGTTGTGGTGGTGGTGGTGGTGGTGGTGGTGGTGGTGGTGGTGGTGGTTGTTGTTGTTGTTGTTGTTGTTGTTGTTGTTGTTGTTGTTGTTGTTGTTGTTGTCGTCGAGTTGTGTTTATTTTTGCCACAAAAAGATAAACTCTCTTGAACAACGTGATCACTCTTGGTAATCAGGGATATGGTGAATCAAGACTAATGGTTTTTATTTTTTTATTTGTCTGGGACATAGCAAAAATCTTTGTTACAATGTAAAAATAACAATAAAACAAGCATCAGATGCATTGCTTTAAGAGTTTATAGCCAATGGCTAATTTCCAACAAAACTACAGAAAAAGTTAAGTATTTATCAAAAGAAAATGCATGCACAATCGCATTTAGAAAAAGTACATCCACTTAATACAGGAAAATAGCAAATAATAAAACAAAACAAAACAAAACACAGCACATAGAGGCTACACAGGCCATATATGGTATAAGGCCCAACATTTCACAATGCTGTTTCCATTTTTTTTCTTCACTATCTGTACATTGAGCCTGCTTTCCCCAGTCCTGTGGCTCAACATGATGTTAATGTTGCTTACTTGTTGTGTCGTTGGCTGTGAAACTGCAAGCCAAAAAGGTCTCCCTCATTGTAGGGGCCACTAATACTTCAATATCTTTCTTTATAAAGTGCTTTTAATACAGGGCAGTCAAAATACTTTCAAATGAAAGATTACATAATAGAAACCATATATGTATTTAAAAAAATTATATGCACATTTTATTGTTCAGCATTACTTGTCTCTCTGGTCGTAGCGGCAATATAAAATATATAAAACGGATATATGGCGCAATGGAACATCGCACCCAGAACACCAAAAAAAGAGAAGTATGGCCATCTCGATGGGGGAAGGAGCTGTTGCTGCTGCTTGTGAGAGGATGTGGAGAACCATAGAGCCCATTTCCTCAACCCCCACAGAGAGATCCGGCTCCGCTGGTGTCAGCTGCCTGTCAACTGCACAGCTGAGAGGCACCCCCTCCGCAGTTATCAGACCTTGTTTATTTAGACTGGTTATTATTCTCATATTCCGGAGAAAATAAATACACACCCTTTTGGCCGTCCTTGACTGGTGATAATACGGTGCTCACAAATGTCTGTGTTTTTTCAGCTTAAGCCTGTCAACTGGCCTGCAAACAGCTGAAAGAGATATGTTTGTGAAATGATGGTCCTGGCCCCATGGATAGCGTCGGACGTTGTAACCACTGGACCGCAGTCAGTTTTTTATCAGAAACACTGGAACCTTGTTTATTTAGAAGAGGTACTGTGACTCAGGGAACTTATTATTCTCTGGTGTAAAATATTCCAAGTTGAGAAAATAAAATTTTACACACCCTTTTCTAGGAAAAAAATAGTATCTTAAGAGAGTAGTAGACTTCAGTAGACATTGAATAAAGTGATAAGCAGTGTCCTGTACAGTGAAAAGGCAAGGATGCTGGAAGCAAAAAGTAGATCATAAATCAAATGTCTGTGATTTTTTGGCAGTGCAATAACTGACAGCCACCACTTCGCACATTTCTCTCCTCTTTTGTCTCAGCTTATTTGTAGGCTAAAACATCGAGCGCTATTTTGTCTGGGAAGAACTTCCATTCCAATCGGTGGCCTCACACAAGCAAACATCCATTTTTTGTCTGCATTTTTCATACATTTGGAAAAGAAATACTCGGAGATATGTTTGTCCTATGTAAACTGTCTTCAGTCACCTTTTTGGGATTGTTGTTTGCAAACTGCACTTTTCACATTGGGGATTTGATGGCCAAAGCAAATGCTGTTTATAGCCATCATTCTGACATTTATATTTAGGATAAGCAAATTACGCAGAATTCATTTATTTTGTTGCCTGGGCTACACCTACGTACTGGAACTGAACTACGGAGGTTTGTCCTTACTGATTGGACTCCACCTCTTCACAGCTAGCGTTAGCCCTACGGTTACGACCCTGTCTTTCACTCTTCTCTTGTGTTATTTTTTGTTTGTTGTCCTTCACCAGGTGAAAGGACCTGGGCGGTCCATGCAGTGAGGCACTTTGTAAGAGCACGAGCCACACGAATAAAAAAAGGTATGTTGTTGTCCAGGGTTACCATGACAACGTCCCGGAATTCAGGTTTTTGTAAAGAGGTTTGCTTTCCTGCTGCAGGTTGCATTTCATACTGAATGCCTGTTTGTGTCTAAAGGGAAACACCACCAGTCCCAGAGTAGTGGCTGGTCCTGTAACTGCAGGCGGCAGACTTGTTGAAGGGGTATAGTTGGATCAGTAGAGGGTACAATTGGCCACCGAATTTGTAGAAAAGGGAAAATCGGAAACAAATTAAACTGAAACATTTATGCATCCAGTACTGTAAGTCGCTTTGGATGAAAGCGTCTGCCAAATGGCATATGTTCCGTTGCATGTTAAAAGCAATTCATTGTTAGCTGTGTAAATGTAAATTGGAGACAGTTTTTTTTTTTGTTGCGTGGAGGCTCAAAGACATTCATTCAGCAATATTAATGTGTTGATTTTCTTCCATTTTAATTGTGTTTCAGTGGAGAGTCCGAGTCAGCTGGATGACCTGCCCCTTACCATGCTGAAGCAGGAGTACGCTGCAGTTCCACTGGCACAGACGTACGTCCACTGCGCAGCCTTCATTTTCCAGATAAAAGCCCAATCTTTGTACGGACGTATTCCACACACGCAGCTAGGGTTGTGAAGGGAAGGGGCGATCGCCACACCGTCTTCGAATTCTGTGGCATGTGTGCCTATGCTAAACCACAGCAACCTAACAGATTGTTGGCGTCGAGCACTGTTCTAGCCTCATTAGATTAACTTGTAAGGTGCTCTGGATCCACAGCATCCACTAAATGCTAAAGGTAAATGTCCAGGTAACTGGCATAATAACCCGTTTGGTAACCCGGGGGGGTTCACTCAAACAGCCCTGGCCTAGGCTAGGAGAGTCCCGGCTGGGTGGGGGGTCTCGTTGGAAAGAGGAGGGCCGGTACCGGCCGTGGCACCCCCCGACGGACACTCACGATACTGCAACTGTTTAAAGGATCCCTCATTTACTGAAGTGTTGCTATTTTGGCAGTTAACTGTAGTTCCATGCAGCTTGAAGCATGGAGGAAAAGGCACCTAGGATTCAAAAAGGTGGTTTTCTGTGTTCTGCTTACTGGACAAGATGTATTTCCAAAGATGTAACTGTGAGCTTGAGATTGTAAGTCCTCCATAAATCGGAGCCACCAGCCAGGGAGAGTCGACATGTTTGTTCCAGGGTTATTCAAATATTTTATTAGCCTTGGCTTCTTCACAGAACTTGGAAGAAATAAGATCTTGATGAATTTGTAATGTCTTGAAACATAATATGCTTATCTGGAGGGGAGGACTTACTATACTACACTATATATATTTTGTTTCTCCCAATTTAGTGGCCAATCATACCCTCTATTTCCTTCGATTTACCCTCCCCTGGCAAACTCACCGCCTGGCCCCCATGGGACAAGCTAATATCTCGAGACTGGACTTGCCCAACTATGTTTACCAGGTCGCCTTATCGCTCCTCAGTGAGTTTGTGCCGGCTCTCCCTCCTCCCTCCCTCTGGGGCAGACAGCCAATTGCCGCCCCCGATAGGGGCTCCCGGCCAAGCCCGGTACTCACCCTTAAACGAATTGTCCTCCCTGCCCTCCCTGATAAATCATTCAGAACATGGGGGGTAAAAGACTAACAATATTTCACTGAAATATAATTGCAATCCTACAGCACACAGCCCCTAAGGGGACATGCGAGAATAATTTTAATTATTTCTCTTGATGGTAAGACTCAATATCTTGTGGACTGGCGATCCTTGATATGACTTTGATATATTGATATCAAACTGGCTAATTTGGCTGTCCACCCCAGGGGAGGGGGAAGGGAAGGGTGAGCCAGCACGAACTTGCCGAGAAGCGCAAAGGGTATCTCCAGAAGTAGGTGGGCAAGTTCCATCTCGGAGGAGGCGGATCATCACTGGTCTCAGGGAATTGGCTTGATCCAGAGGACGGGCGGTGAGTTCGTGGGGGAGGGCGAATTGAAATAAATTGAGGGTATAATTGGCTACTAAATTGGGAGAAAAATGGGGAGAAATAAAAAAATAAAAAAATGTAAAAGGAAATGTAATACTCTATGTAAATGTGACTTTTAAGTTATTTTATTTAAACGCCAGAAGCATAAAAAAGTAAACGGGCACCATGCTGGATATAGACTGTAGGTAAATTACGAGCCTAGGTAGGCTGAAAGGCCTGTTCTCATTACGTGTTCAATATACTTGTTTTCAGAACGGATGACGTGATCAGAAGGCTTTTAACTTTGGAGCTGGCGAGTCACGTAAGTAGTCGTTGCTCATTAGTCATCCTCTTTCACAATGCTGTTTCTGGTAACTTCCATGACCTCAGTTAACCAGGAAATATGCATCTGGGTCAATATGTAGCCAATCAGCATATGATCTGTTCTGTCTGCAGAAGGAGAAATTGCATCTGAAACGGGAGCAGCTCGTCTCTAAAGTCAGGATGGACGAGGCTGATCGCGGCTCAACGGCAGTAAAGGGTATGTTCCCACCAGCGAGGGGCGGATGAACGAGAACGTTCTGACCGCAAGGAACGCCGTGGAAGAGGCGCGAGCTGTGAATCGCGGCCGCTGACGTGAGTGTCTCTGCTTGCTTTCAGTGGCAATCCTGACTGCGCGAATCCGGAACTATCAGGAACATTTGCAGAAGCACCCCAAGGTGAGATCTGAGGTGGAAACACAACTGCCAATATGACTCATTCTCACATTCGAGCCTGGCCAGAAGACGGGTGTTTTTCTCACCCCTTCCTCCTTGTAAACAGGATGGGGCCGTGTTAGAACCCACCCACAAATGAACATGGTTAATAGGCAGCTAGATATTTCAGATAGATTATCCCCTGCTTCTGTTCCCAAATTCAAGGCCCCATACACCTGTACAGTAGGGTATATGTATATATAGAGTGCTGCAGACCACCAATAAAGAAATATAAAAATGCCCCCAATATTGCTGAAAATTAATACTGTGCCACGATCAGCTCTTTCAACCAAACTTCAAACCCCAACCATGCTGAGTAGATTGTGCATTTTGATCCAGGATCAGGGCATAATTTATATAAAGCATGGACGTGATGTTCTTCTGGATGATCAGAAAAAAGTATTTTTAAAGTACCTCTGTGAAAATTGTAAATAGTGAACAAATTATTCGAGTTGGCAAGGATTCTCCCTGTTGCCAAGTGTGAAGCAATCCGTGTCCTCAATTGTCATTCACATTGTAGCAAATTGTAGTTTGGCCTGTGACCACCTTTGACCTCTGACCTCATTAGGACAAAGCCAACAAGCGGCGGATGCTGATGTGCATCGACCGCAGGAAGAAGCTGCTGAAATACCTGCGGCGCAGGCGCTATGACGTGTTCGAGAACGTCTGCTCACAGCTGGGCATCACCTACACCTTCCCGCCAGAGTACTACAGACGAGCCACCCGCCGCTGGCTGGCCAAGAAGGCCCTCTGCATTAAGGTGCTCCACTCGCCTCCAATCTGTTTCCCTGGCAGGCACGGACAATTTCTGTGTCCAATGCAGTTTTCTTTAAGGCAGGGGTTCCAGGGGTCGTGAAAGGGGTTGATGTGGGTCGCAAGGTGACATGTGAAAAAGAATTGTGTGGTGTGCAAAACAATTACCAGTGACTTTCACACCAGTCAAACTAAACGCAGCACCTGTTCCATTGCACGCGTGACACAGTAAATGCAATTGTTTTTATGAAATGTGTTTCTAAAAACTCTACAGTTCAACTTATGTCAGTTTAAATTTGAATAAGGAATGGGTCACAGTAAATTTTGTGGATGTACATTTTCCTAACGTGTTATTTCTCTCTGCAGGTGTTCAAAGCGGTGCAGCAGCGGAAAGCAGAGGAAAGGAAGAGAAAAAAGGAAGCCGCTGCCCTTAAGGAAGCAGCCGAGAAGGCTTCCGCAAATGTTCAATGAGGAGCAGCATAGGGATGGGTGCTCCAGTGCTACAGCGATGCCTCTTCTCTGAATGATGCCTGGTCACCTCTGAATCGATGAGCGATGCCTGGTCAGCTCTGAATCAATTAAGGACGACTAGTCACAACAATTTCTGCCACATTTCTCTGAGAGTTATTGCAAGCATCATTTAAAAAAATGTTTAACCCTTTCAGCTCAGTTGTAACATCTGTTCGGGAACAAAAGCAGGTATTTGTCCTTTTTTGACATCACCAAACCATATAAGACAGGCAAACATTTCCTTGAAATGTAAATTGTTCAAGCTGCTCAGAGTGGACCATGGCATGTCATCCTACAGACTAATTATACAAACCAATTGTATACATGACATTTCAAGTATAAATGTATATATATAAATAAATAAAACTGTTCTCTGTGCTTTTTATTCAAGTCTACATTATTGTGAGAAATGTCACTGAGGCACCTTGTATATTTGCTGTTGTACTTATATACAGATGCATCCCTTCTTCTTTTTTTTAGACATAGGGTCAAGTTGCATTTGAGGCCACTGTTCTTTTCACACGACTATGTTTTAGTAGGCGCCTTAATCTTGCACTAAAATCAGCAGTCCGTGACGTCTTACGGAAATGTGTGACTTCAAGTTCTGTGGTCGAGATGTTTGTGTGTCATGGGTCTGAGGTCAGCTTCCCAGAATTCATTGTGCTTTTATGATTCATTGAGCATACACTTGGTGATCTGATCAGTCATAGAATCAACATGGATTTACAGTAATTGGGATTTTTTTGCCACTGATCGACACAAAATACTCTAATGTCAAATAAATTAAAAAAACTAAAGCTTTTTCTTAATTATAAATAAAAATGGACAATAATGATTCCATAAGCATTCACCTCCATTGACTTTGTACTTGGTAGAAGCACATTTTGCTACAATTACAGCTGTGAGTCTATTTGAATAAGTCTCGACCAGCTTTGCACATCTGGACATTACCATTTTTGGCCATTATTCAAGCTCCATCAGGTTGGATTGGGACCGGTGGTGAATAGCAATTTTCAGATCTTTCCACTGATTCTCAATGGAATTGAGGTCTGGGCTTTGACAGCTACTCCAGGACATTGGTTTTTTGGTTTTTAAACCACTCCAATGTGGCTTTTGCTGTATGGTTTGGGTCATTGTCCTGCTGTAATATAAATATTCTCCCTTCTCCAAAGTCCCAGGTCTCTTACAGACTGCAGAAGGTTTTCCTCCAAGATTTATCTATATCTTGCACCATCCATTTTGCCCTCTATTTTGATAAGCTTTCCAGTCCCTGAAGCAGAGAAGCATCAACATAGCATTAGGCTCCTGCCACCATGTTTCACGGTAGGGATAGTGTTCTTGGGATGATGCATGGTGTATGCTTGCGCCAAACATAACATTGATGTACAAAAGTTTAACTTTGGGTTGCGATGCAACACCATTCTTCAATGAGAAATTCCATAATTTGGCGTTTTGTTGATGGTGGTGTAAAACGCTATCTCAGGCGCCACTCCAGAAATTCCCATAAGTTTTCAACTGGGTTGAGATCTGGTGACAGACGGCCATGACATATGGTTTACATTCAGTGACCACTCGTGCCCTGTGGATGGGGGCATACTCATCCTATAAGAGATCACTCCCATCAAGATAGAAATGCTTCACCATAGGATGAAGGTGATCACTCAGAATGGCTTTGTGTTTATTGGCATTTACCTTGCCCTCTAAGAGGCTGAGTGCACCTAAAATGGATGAAAATGGATCCCACACCACCACAGAGCCACCCTTAATTTGCTCAAGTGTTTCCTTTATTTTGGCAGTTATCTGTATGGCATTACAGGCATTTAGCAGACAATCTTATCCAGAGCAACTTACATAGTTGACATTTCTTTACATGCAGCTGGATATTTACTTGAGTAATTTAGGTTAAGTGCCTTTGCTCAAGGGTAGAAATGCTGTTCTCTAATCAGAAGCAGCGCTGGGGTAACCAATGCTGTGTGACTATTGTGTGACACAACTTCCTGTTTTAAAGAGTGATTCAGATCTAAAGAGGGTCAGTGAGCAGATGTGGTTGGTAAGTGAAAAGTTCCTTCCTTCAGGCTTGTGATTTTGCCATTTTAATTCTGGCTTTTAAAGAGTAGCGCTTAACAAATATCGTTGAATATAAACTCAGGTCCCAGGACACTGGCACCATTACATTAAAGTTTTACAGAATTGTACATTTAAGAAAGTAGGGGACTTTTTTTCCACCTTCACAATGGTTGTAATGTGTGTTCGAGTATACTTGTTTGAGTATTGTTGTAAAGCAATGAAAATGCTGTATTTAGATTAGTAAGACCGAATTGTGTGTCTGTCAGAATGATCCACAGCTGAGGCATAGTTTAGCACTCGTGCACTTATGAGGTAATTCTTCGTAAATGCGCTTAGTGCGCTAACATGTGAACAGATGTAGTGCTTTGACGCCTGGACTGGCTCTGGGCACAGTGCAATACAAATTAATGGTGAGACCACGCTGTGATCTTGTTTGATGGTACGGTGCTGTTCAGAGCTCATGAGGGGCCCCTCACGTCGCAGTCAGACGCCGTTGAGGGCTACCACTTCCTTTGACTGTACAAACCGAAGAAATGCAGCAGCTCAACACGATGGACTCGAGCAAAAATGCGTTATTACAGATCGCCTTGCTCTGAACCAGCGTCTGAGGCAAATGCATCAGATAAAAATGAAAGCAAAGACACCCGCATGCCTTATGGCGAGAGGCATAGTGTGTATCTAGGTCCATTTTAGTTCTACAGCGTGATATTTATTACTCACATTTACTGCTTCTTTTCCTTCTTAGTTTCTGTCTCTTTCATATGTTTTAAGATCCTTGTTGCACATTCAAACTACAGGCAGTGACTGGTCTTGATGAAACACTGTTTTTTCTCTAGTCTCTATTTTCTTACATTAATAGATTTTTTTTTAGAGCAAAGCAGGTATTGGTCATGTTTTGGGTTTTATTTGGCATCACCAAACCAAACAAGACAGAAATATTTTGCTACAGACCAATTCTGACATACAAACCAATTGTACGTAATATTATTAACAAAAGGTTTTTTTGAAGTACATTAAAAAACAAACATTTTCTGTGGTTTTTGGTCTACGGTATTGTGAGAAATAACCAATTGACTGCTCTCTTGTCCTCGCTCCTTCAGGTGGTTTGATTGACAGCCAGCTCAGTTTGATTGACATGTCAAATCCAGTGATTACCCACCAGCCCGGGGCGGGGTCCTACGGGACTAATGTGCAGACGGGCGATTGGAGCTCAGGACTCTGCTCCTGCTGCAGTGATTTACTCGTCTGTAAGTACGGGAAGCGGGTTTGGCCTGACCACCATCGTATGGGGTGGCAGTGTAGCATAATGGTTATGGATCTGGGCTTTGCCCGTTCGATTCACAGGTGGGGTACTGCTGTTCTATCCTTGTGCAAGGCACTTAATCTTTACTGCTTCAGTGAAATATCCAGTTGTATAAATGGATTGTATGTAAATTAAGTTGCTCTGCTAAATGCCTTTAATACAATACAGGTAACTGGAAAAATAAAGGAAACACTTGAGTAAATGAAGGGTTCTGGTGGCTCTGTTATCATGTGGGGTGCATTTTCCTGCCATGGTTTAGATCCACTCAACCCCTTAGAGGGCAAGGTGCATGAAAGCTGTCCTGGCAGTTTTTGGTGGTCCATGCTTTTTGGCAGTTACCTGTAGCTCCAGCATCTGGTCATGAAGCCTGCATACATAGCATAGATGGAAATTAGATGCAAGCAAATTTCGCACTGATATCAGAAAGTATTTTTGTTGTTAATGCACGGAATAGCTTACCAGGTTATATTTTTTACATTTTTAGGGATTTAGCAGACGCTCTTATCCAGAGCGACTTACACAGTTTACTTTTCTTTACATACAATCCATTTATACAGCTGGATATTAACCGAAGCAATTCAGGTTAAGTACCTTGCTCAAGGGTACAACAGCAGTGGTGGAACCATTATGCTAACACTGCTTAAGCAGAGATCCTTAGTGTGATGAAGACCAGGCTTGACCCAGTGCTGGATGCTCTCTAGACAGAAGAAAAATAACTAGCTTAGATGGGCTGAAAGGTCTGTTCTCGCGGTCATTCTTATTTGTCTTATTTAATATATTACATGTATATGCTTGAGCATAACTGAAGTCAAAAAGCTGAATGAGCTACAGACATGTCTGTTGGTGATCTGCTGCATTCTAAATTAACACACAACAGTGCTGGGATGTTGTAGTGTTGTGCTTGAATTGCCACAACGTTGTAAAAGTGTTGTGAGGATGTTATATGTGAGCTACCTGGGTCGCTAGTCGTAGTCTGTATGTGGGTAGGAAGGGAATGCTCACATTTACATTACATCAAATCTGTGGTTTTCCTAATTGTAGGCTGGGACCCACTGGTCGGTTGTAGGAGGGGTTGAGGTGGGTCGGGATGTCCCGTTTTTGTGCCAAATTTGGCTTGCCAACTGTCCCATATAACAAAATACCAGTCAGACATTAAAATCGTAATGGATGTCCAGTAGTTTTGTGCCAAATTTGGCTTTGTCCTACCATATTCAGTCCCCCTCACTGTCTGTTTATGTGTACATTCATTTAGTCCCATATAACAAAATACCAGTCAGACATCAAAATTGGGGAATCCCATCATATTGTAATGAAAGAATAATAAATGAGTTCAGTAGTAATGAATGTTAGCTTAGCCAACATTGTTTACTAAATGTAAACTTAATCGGGGCTGCCATTAATAGTTATTTATTTGTTATGTAATTTTTTCAGTCTGTGTACTCAAGTTTCTCCACATTTGTATAAAAATACAACCACACATTCTTTAGTCAAAAACAGCACTGCAATCCCCAAAAAGCAGTGATTTGTGACTTACCGAGCCCACTCTCTCTTGATAGAAGGTGAATGGTGAATGGTTTAGATAGGTGTGAATTATCTTCATGTCGCGAATGCGCAAAGATCGCACATCATTCGAAAGACTTGTTGAAACAGTGCTTCACCGGGTGGGCTTTAAAACGAGTCATAAGCCATAATTGTCCAATCATACATACTATATTGCGTTACATTGAATTGTACTAGCTAGTGAAGCAGATACATTTCTGCTTCACTGAAGTACCTTTTAATAGCCTGAGGCTGGTGCTGTTTTGCACAATACATTTTTTAATGAGACTTTTTTGGCTTGATTCATAGAGGAAATAGTCGTTTTGATGATACTTAAGGCATTTAAAAAATATGTTTTATGTGATATGTGTGTTATGTTTTTTTGTCTGTTTGTTACAGGCTTCGCCCCATGTGCCTTCTGTCCCATATTTGGATGATAGAAAGTTGGCAACCCTAGTTGGGAACGTGAATAGAATATCTTGCTGGATATAATACACTTTCACATTGATTTTCACACCGCTGCTCCTGCTACATGCACTGCACCAGTTACAGTGAGCATACAGTTGTTTGACTTTATGTAAAACATGCTATTTCCATATTTCAACATATATTTGACTACATTTTAGGGAGGGGGGCACAGAAAATTTGGGAACCACTACATTAAATGAACCGCTTGAGCGTGTAATGCTTGAGAATTCATTATTTTTTTGTTTGTGTTTGTAATTTAGGTGCTCTAGGTTTCTTCTGTCCCTTTGCATTGGGATGCTACACAGCTAGCAAGTACGGAGAGAATCCGTGCCTTGGCTGCATTCCTGGAGGCCTTACCGCCATGAGAACTCACATGCGTTTGACGTATGGCATCCAGGTATGTCAGCTTCACGAGTTGATCGGGAAGTTTTGTCGACCCCATGGTCCGATCTGCATAGAATTGTGTGGTGGATTGGTCTCTCCAACAGGGCATTTTCGATGTAGTAATGGAGAAGGGGAAATAAAATTAAAACACCTCCGTCCGATTTTTTTTTCTGATGCAATATTATGCAAGGCACAACCACAATAACGGCAAGCGAGTTGCGAAAGTGATTTTTAAGCAACAGGCACCATTTTGGGAGAGCGAGTATACTTGAGCGTTTGTTATAGGAATGTGTGCATCTTAGTGGTTTTAAATAAAACCTATATTCCTTACAGGGCACAATATGCAATGATGCATTGATGACCACCTTCTGCGGTTTGTGTGACGTTTGCCGGATGGCTCGAGAAATCCGTATCCGGAATGGAGAAGCTTAAAGACGAATGCCATATAGTTTGATATTCTGTTTAGTTTGCGAAGGATGGAAACCAACTATCAATTGTTTGTAATTGTATTCTCAACCAACTATCAATTGTTTGTAATTGTATTCTCAACATCTGTTGTAATTGAGAAGAAATGGGACGTAATAAAACATAGGTAAATTTTCTATGTATGAATTTAACTTTATTTGTTTAGAATATCAATCACTGTCTATATTCCTCAAGAAGGAACCTTATAGATACATCTGCAATGGGGCCTGTTATTATGTTGCACTCCGTGAATTTGATTGGCATGAATGACTATCAATATAATAAACATATAGGCTATACTGGAAAGTAGCTAGCGAGTCGCTGTTGCTTTTTTTTCGCCCTGGGTCAAATGCTATCTGGCAAGCAATTGTTCTACCAGCATCGTTCCAAAGACGAGACAATATGACCTAAACCAGTGTTCCAGTAAGACTGATTTTGATTGGCTCTTTATCGTCGTGACCTGGCAACCAAGTAGCAGCCCACAGACGCTTTCATCCTCTACAATAAGCTCAAAAGGACAGGGTACCAAAATAGCGATTTTAGCTAGCTGGCAAGCTAACGATTCAAAGCAGTGAACAGCGGGGAAGAAAACGAAAAGGCAGTTACGTTCCGCTCTTGTTTGGGTCGTTAAACTGTCAGGTTTAACTCACGAAGCAGCAAATATGTCGTCGAGGACGCTACCCTTGCTTTTTATTAATCTCGGCGGAGAAATGCTCTACATCCTGGATCAGCGTCTACGTGCTCAGAATATCCCAACCGACAAAGCCAAGAAAGGTACGTTACCGCTTACAAGCGACATTAGCAAGTCGTTAAAAACTAAACAAATCAATCAAAACCACCACCTAGTTAGCAAACTAGTTAACTACCAAGTTTGCTAAACAGTGTGCTAGAAAACTAACGTTAACCAACTAACGTTAGCCTGCGCTAGGTATTTTATTGATACTGCAATCAATGGGACGCAGCTAACCAATCTTGCATCACCATTCACAATCAATTGGCTACCTGACTAGCTAGCTAGTCGTCTGCTAATTGACTGGTTGGCAACCTCACCCTCTGAAATGAGCTGATTGTCTGCTTTGTTGTCAACATTCTAATAAAAGTCTTAACTTTAGCTAAATGAAGAACAATATATTTTTTAAGGGAATATGCTACTTTGGCTGCCAATTTATCTTTGCATGCGAGAGTACATTTCTAGTTTCACATTTATTTATTTATTTATAGTTATGACGACAAATCTGCAGTTCCCTGATGTGCAGAGCCTGTCCACTTCTGCTGCCCTTGGAAATGTTGCCCTGCATGTTTTCGGCAGTCCTTACGTAGGTTGCCGTGATGCAACAAAGTGGCTGATTCATACAAATGCACAAGATATCTACCCTGTAAACGTATACAAGCTTGTACATGTTGTCTTGTACATATTGCACAAGACAGAATTGAATTGATTTCTGTGAATGTTTCAAACCAAAGTATTATTCCAAATACCCCTATCTTCAATTGACAGCCATGCTAATTTTCAAGATGATTCCCCATACTTCCTTATCGAAATCCTAGATTTGGGGGTAAACTGCCCAATCTGGCAACCTGCCCTCTTCCCACATGCTCATTTTGTCTTTCCTGCAGTCATGAATGACATAATCACCACCATGTTCAATAAGAAGTTCCTGGAGGAGCTGTTTAAGCCCCAGGAACTGTACTCCAAGAAGGCCCTGAGGACCGTGTTTGACCGCCTGGCCCATGCCTCCATCATGCGGCTCAACCAAGCCAGCATGGACAAGGTAAGAGGACGTCAACCATTCTCCCAGGAGTACGTTCCAGCCGGGAGGTCTCACTACCTGTAACCCTGGTGTGCTTAGAGCACTGGATGCTATGGCTAGCCGGCCAGTGGCCATGCTAGATGGCCCATAATAGACCATAGGTGACCGTATGTTACACATTTAGACCCTTTGTCCCGTGTAGTGTGATGACAGAATGACAGGCAGTGTACCATAATGTGAATCAAAGGATGATAACATTACCCCCCAAGTACAGTACATTGTTTTGGCACATTAGAGATGAAAAACACGCAACCAACAATAGAGACAAATTATAAGTACTACAAGGGACAGTGTAGAGATACAGTACATTGGTTCCTCTTACCCTTTGTTTTGTATATTCCTGTCATGTCCCGCAAAATGAATCCTGATCATCAGATCAATCAAATTCATCTCGCTTGTTTGAATTTGCTGACTCTTGTCGCCTTGGGAGGGAGGGAGGCAAGCAGGCAGGGAAGTCAGCAAGATTTTCCTCGTCTCATTGCACACCAATGCCCTCCTCTGGTCGATCGGAGCACCTGCAGTCTGCCTTCGGCAGTTGAAAATGAAGCGTACCTCCATAAGGCAGTGGCGTCACGACCCAGCGCAGCTCAGCCTGTGCTTTGGAGGAGAGCGCACGCATGTGACCGCCTGTCTTTGCTCTTTTCAAAAGAAAGGGGGGCGTTGCAGCTACGAGACTGACGTAAAAATACAATTGGGAGATAATGGAGAGTTGGTTGTAAACACTGAATGCAATGCATCTGTTGCTTGTTTTTTTTAACAATGCTTTTTGCCATGTCCCTGACAAATAAATAAATAACCAATGGCAATGTGTAGCACCCAACTGGGTGGGCGCTGTACATTTATTTTACTGAGTAACGACTGTGCTGCTTCAAACCCCAGCTCTATGATCTGATGACCATGGCGTTCAAATACCAAGTCCTGCTCTGCCCTCGGCCCAAAGACATACTGCTGGTGTCCTTCAACCACATGGACGCGATCAAGGACTTTGTGAGGGACGCCCCCAGCATTCTCAACCAGGTGGACGAGACGTACCGGCAGCTGATTGAGGTAGGGGACCCCAGAAACCTCTTCACACAACAGGGGAGGTGCTCCAGTCTTCTGCTGTTACACTGCAAATGTATCACGCGCACACACACACACACACACACACACACACACACACACACACACACACACACACAAAGGAAATTCAGGATAGCACTCAAAGTATTAGTTGGTGGGGCTCCCTAGTGGCATAACCGGTAAAGGCACTTCTTTTAAGTGCAGGTTGCCCACTGCAGCCTGGGTTTGAGTCCAGCCTGCACCAGCCCCACTCTGGCCGGGAGTCCCGTTCAGGGGCAGCAATTGGCTGTCTGCCCCAAGGTGGAGGGGATAGGGAAGCCAGCATGAGTTGCATCTCAGCCAATTGCCACCCCCGGTGGCACTCCCGGCCAGAGCCGACTCTGGCGAGGCCGGGGAATTGAACCCCAGTCGCCATGGCCAGCGTCGGACGTTGAAACCACTAGACCACGCGGGAGGCCCTTGACTGGGTCTTTTTGAGGGCTACTGAAATGCTCTCTCTCTCTCTCTCTCTCTCTCTCTCTCTGGGTCAATGTGGGCTAAACGTATCACCCTGCTCAATCTGTTTATGCTGAGTGGATACCAGAGAGGAAGTGCGCACTATTCTTAATGTGTTTGGAAAGACTTGGCTGGGAATCAAACTCACAACCTTTCAGTGTCGAGACAAACGCTGTAACTGCAAAACTACTTCCACCAGACAGGTATTAATTCACTAATGTTAGCCTACATAACATTGTGATATAGTATGATAATATAATGTATATATGAGTTGTGTTGAATGAAAGAGGTGCAATGCTACTGGGGAAAGTAGCTTCAGAGGGTCCATAACAACATAAAGCCAGGGTTTGAAAATAAACAGGTGTGTGCATGCATGCATGTATGTGTGTGTGTGTGCATATGTGTGTGTGTGTGTGTGTGTGTGTGTGTGTGTGTGTGTGTGTGTGTGTTCATACAGGATTATAATATTTATATTTTAAAAGGTTTCTTGTTGTTCTTCCTTCTCCTTTGTAGATTTACACACCCCTGCCTGGTGGTGAATTCCAGTTGATCAGACAAACCCTGCTTATCTTCTTTCAGGACATGCATATCAGGGTGAGCCCATGTCTGAATGTGCCATGCACACGTGTGAAGTGTGAATATGCCATGCACGCGTGAAGTGTGAATCTTCCATGTAGGGGCGGCAGTGGCTCAGTGGTTAGCGACATGGGCTGGCAAGTGGAGGGTTGCTGGTTCGATTCTCAGGAAGGCCAAATGAAAAGACAATGAACTGAAACCGGAGGGATGCTAGTTCTCTTCCTGGGGCACTGCCAAAGTGCCCTTGAGCAAGGCACTGAACCCCTAAACTTCTCCAGGGGCGCCGTACTATGGCTGACCCTGTGCTCTGACCTCTCTCTTAGGAGAGATGCACAGAAGGACAAATTCCAATTACACTTGTGTAACATGGCAATAGAGAATATTTGAGTGTGAAGTGTGAATGTGCCATGCACACGTGTTTGAAGTGTGAATGTGCCATGCACACATGTGAAGGGGAAAAATGTTGAAATGGATTCATGATCCCATATGTTTGAACTGGGTACATGTAGGGCCTTAAAGGAATAACTGGAGGTTAAATAAAGGAAGGATGGAATTTCTGTTTGCGAAACACTGATCCCAGTCATAATCCCTGTGATCTTTAAATGGTTGTGTGCGCACAGAATATTGTTTATTTTACTTATTTTTCTGTGTATAAAATAATTTCCTTGATTTTGTCTCTCGAGCCAAAGAGTTGACTGTGCATATGAGGGGAAATTAATGGGAGAACTCCCATTTTTTTTTTCTTCTTTATTTTCAGGTGTCAATTTTCCTAAAAGATAAAGTGCAGAATTCCAATGGGCGCTTTGTCCTTCCGACTTCAGGCCCCGTGCCATACGGAACACAAGTCCCAGGATCAATCAGGTACGGGTGGTCACCATGGGGATCCGTGTAGGCAAATGACCTGGCAACCCGTATATCTTATCCCATAGACACTCACCCCCTCAAATTGTAGCTATTGGTTCAGTCCATCAGGTTACATGTGTCTTTGCACATGTAACCTGATGGACTGAACCAACAGCTACAATTTGAGGGGGGGATGTGTGTCTGTATCGAGTGACTCATTGATTTTATTAGGTAATTAAGGTGGAAACTTACACCCCTATGCCTTATTATGAAGTCATGATTCCCATGTGTTAACCATGTTCACAGATGAAACATGCGTTTTTACTTTTCTGTCAGTGTTTTTCTGGTCTACTGTATGTGCTTTATGTCCGTTGGACTAAGACATGAGTGGAGATTATCCTCTTTGGCCTCTGTTACCTTTAGAATTTTAGGCATTGTCCTGTCTAGTCCAGTTTAGCCTTGTCGGGAGGTCGCGTTTGCAACCATGATAATTGGATTATCAAGAGGGTGTATTATGTGCAGGCTGTACCTAAATCTAGAAATCCCCTATTTGAGCTGTTGTAATTGGCCAAAGGATTGTGCGCCTGCATGCTTAAACAATATGTTTTGTAAAAATGCGATATACAAATAAGTTTTGATTGATTTAACCTTTGTCTCACAGCGGCGTGCTCGACTCACATGATGAACTTGAACTCGAACAAACATATTAGCAAGTGATAAAAAATTCTAATAATAGATTTTTACGAATTCTACATCTCCTTGTATGGCACAACCCATGTATCTATCAGTAGAAACCATACCCATTCTCACAGTTCAATTTCAGAGCTAGAGGAGCTGCTGGTACATTTGTAACTTACACTTTTGCAATGCACTTTTGCTGTGGTTTTATTGATTAACAGTAAACAGAATAGTGACAAACTATTCAGTATACTATTAAAAAAACTCTTATTTAACTTTTTCCAAGAAATGTGTGTATGTAAGCGGGTTTCTACTGAATCTGACATTTAAAACAAGAGTACTACATTTAAAATGTACATTTACTTGGACAGTTTTATATTGCTTTACATACAATCCATTTATACAGCTGGATATTTACTGAAGCAATTCAGGTTGAGTACCTTCCTCAAGGGTACAACAGCAGTGCCCCACCTGGGAATTGAATCTCTGAGTAAATACACGTTTATTTTGTATAATTCACATAGCAGAGATGTTTGCCCACAGCTTGCACTTGCTTACTTTTTACTGGGGGAAGAAGCGTGAGGGTGCAACTCAGGGTCAAAGGTGAGAGGTCAGAGGTCAGCGCTCTGAAATGAGTGGGCGAAAACGATGACGGTGCGTCCTGTCCCTCAGAATCTTCAGCTGCAGCGGAGAGGAGGTGAAGAGGCTGCAGTTCCCCAATGGCTGCAGCTACACCAGCGCCCTGCGGGAGGGCTCCTTCCAGATGTTTGGGGAGAGAGTCATCAAGCTGGGCACCAACATGTAAGGCCTGCCTCTGCTGTCTGCTGCTAAACATTTAAAATCTCTGCCGCCTGCTGCTAAATGTTTAAATGGTGTGCTGCTAAACATTTAAACAGTCTACTGCTAAATGTTTAAACACTCTGCTGTCTGCTGCTAAACATTTCAACAAGCAGCTATTGTGTGCTGCTAAACCTTTGAACTACTGCTAAATGTTTAAATACTGTGCTGCCCATTGCTAAACATTTAAACGCACCCCCTCCCACTCCCCATGAGAGGCTTGCTGCAAAACATTTAAATGCTCTGCTGTCTGCTGCTAAACGTTTTAACACACCCCCTCCCAGTTTATTATAATATAATTATAATAAAAATCAATGTTCTGCTTCATGTCATTTCTGTCCAGGTACAGCGTGAGCCGCCCGGTGGAGACGCACATGTCCGGGACGGTAAAGAATTCTGCCCAGCACACCAAGGTAAGACCGCCTGTGCTGCAGGTTGAAGCTTGGCCTGCAGGAACCTCCGGTACTATGGGAGCCCTTATCCCTTTCTGCTTACAGCACTTGCGTCTCAAGGCCTCTATATGCTCGAACGACAACAACACAACAGCAACACAGCCAGGGCTCTGCAACATCAATGCAACCTTTGCGACCTACGCAGAGGGGGTTTCATGTAGGTCACCAACCATTGCTTGGTTGGTTATCGAGTGGAAGCAGAGCTGTTATAGTCATAGTTCATAAGTCGCAGTTCATCGAGCTAGTAGCTAACGATATCGATAGCTAGCATCATTTGTTCGACACGGTATAAAATGAACCACCTTCAGGAAAGATTGGCTGAAGAAGTTTGAAGGTACAGGAGTTTGTTTCCCTGCTTTCATACATTTTACATTTACATTTTAAGCATTTAGCAGACGCTCTTATCCAGAGCGACTTACAAGATGTGCATCAATACATGGTAGGAACAATCACAGTTAGCGCACGAGATCAGTGCAGGAATACAGCAATAGACATCATTGCAGGCATCTGCGTACCATACCTGTAACACCGGGAAGGAAAAGGTATTTTACATTTTACAATGTTTACAAAATGTACAATTTTTTTATTTTTTTATTTTTATTTTTTTAAATAAAGAGTATAGTGTTGAACAAGTAGACAGTGGTGAAGACAATTCATGAAAACTTTACCGACCTTGTTCAATACATTGACGCCTACAAGTGTACAGAAGTGTAAGGACACCATGTTGCATAGGCTGCGCATAGCCTTTGTAGAGGTATAAATGGCAGAGTGCTTGCAACATTGTTGCATTGTGCGAACCGCGAAGGAGTCGCACAAGTTACGCAGAAGCATGTAGAGGCCTTTACACAATCTTACTACGCTTGTCCTGCTGCGGTTTTAAGGTAGCGCTTTGGGGCAGTCGGGATTGGAAACCACTGTAAACTAGCCACTCGTCAAGATCGCCAACCTCGCTTTTCCTAGAGGACAAAGCAGTTTGCTAAATGGTTAGCTACGGATACTGCTGAAATAAGAATACGAATATTTTGTATTTATATAGTGCTTTTCATTATGCAGTGGAAATCTCAAAGTGCTTTACATGGACAATATAGTCCATTCAAATTTACGAGTCTACATTACAAAATTATACATAAAATCTCAAAAAGACAAGTGTTATATAAAAAGAAGCAATGCTATAAAAGTCACAAAGAAGATCTGCTATCTCCAGCCAGAAGGACAATGCTGTTGAAATACACTGCCTGTCCCAAACAAAAGTCACAAACTAATATTTCGTTGGACCGCCTTTAGCTTTGATTACGGCACGCATTCGCCGTGGCATCGTTTAGATAAGCTTCTGCAATGTCACAACATTTATTTCCATCCTGAATTGCATAAAGTTTTTGCCAAGATCTTGTATTGATGATGAGAGAGTCGGACCGCTGCGCAAAGTCTTCTCCAGCACATCCCAAAGATTATCAATAGGGTTAAGGTCTGGACTCTGTGGTGGCCAATCCATGTGTGAAAATGATGTCTCATGTTCCCTGAACCACTCTTTCACAATTTGAGCCCGATGAATCGTGGCATTGTCGTCTTGGAATATGCCCGTGCCAGCCGGGAAGAACAAATCCAACTGCAGCAACCCCAGATCATAACACCCCCACAGGCTTGTACGGTAGGCACTAGGCATGATGGGTGCATCACTTCATCCACCTCTCTTCTTACCCTGATGCGCCCATCACTCTGGAACAGGGTCAATCTGGACTCATCAGACCACATGACCTTCTTCCATTGCTCCAGAGTCCAATCTTTATGCTCCCTAGCAAATTGAAGCCTTTTTTCCGTTTAGCCTCACTGACAAGTGGTTTTCTTAAGGCTACACAGCTGTTTAGTCCCAATCCCTTGAGTTCCGTGTGGAAATGCTCTTACTTTCACTATTAAACATAGCCGTGAGTTCTACTGTTGATTTTTTACGATATGATTTCACCAAACGTTTAAGTGATCGCCGATCACGATCATTCAATATTTTTTTCCGACCACATTTCTTCCTCGAAGATGATGGTTCACCACTATCCTTCCAGGTTTTAATAATGCGTTGGACAGTTCTTAACCCAATTTTAGTTGTTTCAGCAATCTTCTTAGTTGTTTTCTTTGCTTGATGCAGGCCAATAATTTGACCCTTCTGAAACAGATTAACATCTTTTCCACAACCACAGGATATGTCTTCCGACATGGTTGTTTAAGAAATGAGAAGCTACTCACTGCATCAGTTAGGGTCAAGGACATGATGGTCAAGGTCAAAGACATCATGACAGCATGCAAGAAAACTACAGATGCAACCAGTACAACTTGTGTTCTGGGACATTTTTGCAGAGACAAAGATGGCAGTACATTACATTACATTACAATCATTTAGCAGACGCTTTTATCCAAAGCGACTTACAGAAAGTGCATTCATCTTGAGTATATAAACAACCACTTGGCACTACAATCTTCAAACACATCATTCCTCAAATAAGCAGCATAAACAACACAAGTGTTTTTATTAATATATACGGATGGTTAAGGTGCAGTCTAAAGAGGCGTTTTCTGCCTGTGGCAGAAGAGGTAGAGGCTAGATTGCACCATCCGAAGCCCTGTGTTTATGTCAGACATGTGGCGACTCTCTCCAGGTGAACACTGCCCCTAACCCCCTGGCTAAAGAGGAACTGAACCTGCTTGCCCGATTGATGGGGGGACTGGATATGGAGAAAACAGCCAACACGGATTCCGGTTTCCGCGTCAACCTTTTCGCCACTGACGAGGAGGAAGAGTGAGTACCTTCTTCTTTAGCTGAAGTGTTAATTTTCTAAACTCTGCCTGTTATTCGTCATTCATCCGTACCCAGGGCGATCTAAACGTTTTCCTGTGTGTGTGTGTGTGTGTGTGTGTAAGTAAAATGTGTTGTGTGGGTGCGCAACAGTAGAGTGTTATGTGTTCTGTTAGTGTTCCTTGTTCTGTACTGCGCCTACCAAAATGCCTTGATGGGTTTGGGGTTGCCTTTTTATATATATATATATAAAATTGATTTCCGATTTCTTCAAATTCTTCTCCCAATTTGGTGGCCAACTATACTTTTGTCTAAGTCAACTATCCCTTTCCCGCGTACTACGAGTTTGCTGTCTGCAACTCCGGGACCGGCAGTGACAAAGGCGAACTGAGCCAGCCAAGCCATCTACCTTTTACCACCGGTTTCCCCATTCCGGGGGCCCCTTGGGGATGCCTTTTATACAGGTTACATTCACTCATTATCCATGAACCCCCACTGGTTATTTACTGAAGCAATTCAGATTAAGTACCTCGCTCAAGAGTACCCCGTCAGTGCCCCTCCTGCAAATGGAACCCACGGCTGTACTGCTCTTACGCCAGGTTCCCTGCCCACTGCACAAACTCTGCTTCCAGCCTGGTTTTACACCTGTGGGAGAATACACTCATACACATGGTCCTGTGGGAAATGGTGCATGCTGATTGGTGCGTTAGAACAGTGTGAATGTAGAGGAAAAGTGCTCTGTGTTTCACCCCACAGGGAGGCTTTCATATCCAGGCCTGAGGAGCTGTCGTACGAAGTCATAAATATCCAGGCAACAAAGGTAACATTCACGGTGATCTTCATTGTGTTTGCATTTGACATTTTAAGCATTTAGCAGACATTCTTATCCAGAACGACTTACAATGAGTGCATTTAAAATGGCAAGAATAATCACAGCTAGAGCAAGAGATCAGTACAGCAACAATACAACAGACAGGCAGATAAGCCGATGTACACCGCACCTACAAAATAGGGAGAGAAAAGTTCTTACTTTAAAAAAAAAATATATATATATATTGAGTGGATGTATTGTCTGAAGAGGTGTTTTTTAGCTTCTGGCTTTGCTTCAGCAGTTTGACATGAGAAGGATACAGGGTGGTGTGGCTGCTTTGCTTCAGCAGTTTGGCATGAGAAGGGTAGAAAAGGCCCTCCAGGGTCGATTGAAAAGGCAGAAAACCCTGTTTGCAGCAACCAGATGAGCTGCTGACAGATTTTATGCACATGGTGCTAAATCATTTTGGCTCCAGTTGCAAGACCTCGCCGTGATTGAGTCCGTCTGTCCCAGTGATTGGCAGTTTCGGTTTTGGAGGGTTCAACTAATCAGTTTGGCAAACAGAGGAAAGTTGAGGCGCAGGAGAAAAACGGTGTATTGTATGGGCCCTGTCAAGGCAGGTAATATGCACCTCTGAAAGTCGGCACCGGTGCCCGTCAAAAAGTGAATCATAAAAAGGAAAATATATCCTGCACACACTTCCATGTTCTTGTTCAATTAATTTATTAGCTGCACCACAAAGACTATATTTCAACCAGGTAGGTCTTGATGAAGTGAGCAATGGCTTGACTCCCGCCCTATCCCTGCTCTGCTACCAAGCTGCTTCACGCCTCAACACAAACTGAAAAAATCCCTGACCCTCTGAGCCTTTTCCCCAACACAGACATCGCTTCCAAGCCCATATAATTGGTCTAATTGGATAGCTGAGGGGATTATGGGTAATCTAGTTTCAGCAAGCTTCCCTGCCCAACAGTGGCTTGAGGCAGAAGTTGCCCCTAAGCACTGATACAGGACCAGCTAACTATCAAAATCCTAACCTTAACCTTTAGGAAGAAAAATGATAAAACTGACTTCAGACCAACACTCAACGCTACCATGTAAGGGCAACAAGGAGGCCTCCCATTCATGAGCCACTGTGAAAAGGCAACGAGGAGGCCTCCCATCGCTCTGCTACCATGTAAGGGCAAGCAGGAGGCTTCCTACTGGTCAGCTACTGTGTAAGGGCAACCAGGAGGCCTCCCATTGGTGACTTTGGTTGCCTTATCAGGACCAGCAGGCCAATGCGGAGCTGGCTCGGATCATGGGGGAGTTCACCGAGGAGGGGGAGCCATCGCAGAGTCCGAGCGACAAAGGCGAGGACCTCCTGGCGATGATGGACAGGCTCTGAGGCCTTGAGACGCTGTGGACGCCAGTCTCCCAGGGGGGACAACGCTATGGACAAGAGAAGGCAGGAGTGAGGAATGGTGCCAGGGACCGAACAGCTCGCTGATGGGTTAATCGGGTTCGTGTTTATCATTGCCATGGAAACAAGCTGCTAGTCCTGGAAAACCTTGTCCTTGTTTCCAATCGATTCCCAGTTTGGAGCTGTGTGAGAGAGATTGAGCAAGGGAAAGAGGAAGAGACAATGAGCGAGAGGGCATAAGGGAGAGAGTGTGAGAGCATCCATTAAATTAATCGAGGACCTTATCCAGTGCAAACTATTGATGAGGGTAGGCAAGCTCACTGTCGCCTTGTGCTGTGTCCCATGTTCAGAGGAATGGCAGAGATATGAATGTAAATATGCATAGCACTGTGTCTGTTATATCTCTGGTTTACATCGCCCAGTCCAATTGCTGTGTCTCTTTCTGAGTCAAAGTTGTTTTAAACTCAGTCTCGGGCTCACCTCACTGCTAAGTCAAATGGATGTCTGGATGTTACACACTATAAAGTCATTTCTGTGACGTAATTTGACACTTTGAATTGGATTCTGAAAAGTGAAATTATTATGTTTGGTACATGTATGCTTTTGTTTAATAAGAAAAAAAGAAAAAAGATTCCCGTTTTATTTCTCAACACGTTTTCAAATATTATTACTACTGTTTTGGGTTTTTTTACATGGGTTGTAAGCTGTGACAAAACATCATCTTTTTATTTTTCCCTTGCTTCAGCATGAGTTTCACAAATCGTGTGTAATTACTAAAGAGCTTTTTAAAAGGCAGGACACAAGTGCACTTGTTACTGAAATTCATAAGCACGTTTCCCAGAAATATTTTTTTTTATGTTACAGGCTTACCATCTTAATTTTGATTGACACAAAGAATGTGGTAAGCGTGTGGTACGCTATTATGAACTGGTTTTAAAACCGCTTTTGAGTGCATAAAAATAGATTTTTCTACATCATTGAGCTTTATGGCCACAAAGGCAGCAAGAATGTTAAAATGAGTTTTGTCTTTACACAAACACTAAATTAACAAACATTACTGTAATAGCGTTTTTCCACCGGACAGTACGGTACAGTACGGAACGGCACGACACAGCTACCAATCCGCGCTCCCACGTTTTGTCGCTTTTTCCACCGCCAAGGGACCTGTACTGTTTAGGTACTACCGAGCCGAACAGAGACCTAAGGGTGGAGCTAGCAATACTGCAGACCATTGATTGGTCAAGCGCAATCGTCACAGAATCGTCAAGCTTCACTTTGATTATTGGTAGGCTATTATTCAAAGAGTATTAGAGTTTGGCATTATTGTCAGGTTTGCTGAATTTACGATTTAGGTTTGTGTTGCAAAAACTGAAATTAACACATTTTCTTTGAAAGGACAAAGTATAGTATTGTCATATTCATCCACGCAATTAGAATATACATTTTCATAGTAGGCTACAACATTTCCATTCCTCACATACATTTATTTTTTGTAAAGATATAGGAATCGCTTCGATCGCTACTGACATGTTGAAACATGATTCAACTGTTTCTGTTGAACTTCTTAATCACATTATGAGCACAGCTGCCCTACTGTTTCTTTCACCGTTGTGCCTTTGAGGGTTTTTTTTGTAGGGCGTTCCATTTTCAAATGCATCCGAGATTGATGCTTGCTTGGGCTGGGACTGATTTTGGTAAATGAGTTCTGGGAGACAAAGCTAGTCGGCGAGTATGTGTGGGGAAACAAATGTAAGACAAAACATGGCCAGCGTCGAGCGTTGCTATAGACTTATATTGCAAACTTTGGCTGTATGATATTGCTAATGTTCATATTGGAATAATGATCGGAATGCAAAATATCATTCACTACTACTCGTAGCTCGTGCTAGATATATTTCTGCTACATAAAGGCACAGATATATACACAGACAAATATTGCTAATGTTTTCATTTTTATACGATTGAAAAAATGTAGGCTACAGATGTAAGAAATAGGTATTAAATGTGATCTTGATCAATTGCAATTCATTGGAGGACCAACACCGAATAATAAATATGAAAGATTATATAGCCTAGTGTTAAGTCACTGCATGGTACCTCCTGCGCTCACTGCCCCCGACATGACTCCCAAATGCCTAGGTAGAGGTAAGAAAATTGTAGCTAATGTTATGGGGAAAGCTGTGTTCTGCTTTTGTGAATTTGAGCTGGAATGTTTACAATGTCAATGTTAATATCACCACAGGGTGGCATTCTTTTTTGTCACTTCAGATAGCTCATCCTATCTAACTCCTCCTATCTTCACGGTTCTGTTGTGCGGTGGAAAAACGACACAGGGACCCGAGCCCTGAAGGGGATGGTTACGGGTACGGATGGTTACCGTGCCGTGCCATGCCGTCGGTGGAAAAACGACATAATAGGCAGAGTGCATTTAATAGAGTATGTGAGAAAAAATGAGTTTACGGTTTGTGTATTTCTTATGTGAATGTGTGTATTATCTTGTTTAAACAATGTATTGTGTGTATACGTTTACACGTTTTTTCAGTGCACTTATTTTTTTAAGTATTAGCTGATAAATATGTTTCGTTGAAATAGGTTATTTTGTAATGGTCGTCTTAATAAACGATCCCTGAAATGTCTTCCTGTGTTCTGTTTGCCATTAGAAATTTTGATTAAAGAGCATTGGTGATGCTGATGATGCAATGCAGTTCAATACTCTGCTGTAATGTTCGCGGGTTTTGAAGCGAGTGTGTCTGGAATGAGCGTGGCACGAGGGGGAGCGCGTGAGCCGCGCTGACAAGAGCGAAGAATGACGTGTACTTCTGGAGGCTTGGCTTCGTAATTACGTCGGCGTTCGGGTGAAGATCAGAGGATCAGGAAGGCAAACATTTCGTAATCCTCAGAATTAATCCCAGTTGGAACAGATGCAGTATCCCCGAGCTTTTGAGGGCATCAAATGAGTGTTACCTCAATCCTCAGAATGAAAATTGCAACACGTAGTATGAGTAGTTGTTTGAAATTCATGCTAGCCATCTTGCAAATGATTTTGCTGGCAAACTAAGCGTGGAAATAATCGCCAAATCGCTTACAGCGAATATTTGTAGTTTTGCATTGACGTACATTGTACAGAACATGGAACTCCTATTTCTGTATTGTACTTCATTGCATTGTTTCTACACTTAACCAAAGTTGCAGCAAATCTAGACCCTCTTGCGTAATTAAACCGAGGGAAACTACGATGTATACGAGAGATCACAGTTGGCTATTTACCACTTTAAAACATAATACGGTATGAAACATGGAATATGGTGCACTCTGTAAAAGCCTTCTGTAAGGCATTGTTATCTGTTACAAAACATTACAATTAAACATAATTGTTCAGTCCGAATACATAACAGTAATATACACAAGTCTTATTTGAAAATGTTGTTACACATTGTCTGCAAATGTATATTTTTAGCTGTGGTATATTGTCCAATGATACACTATTTTCACCATGTGCTTGTGGAATGTGGCTGCACTAGTCATGCTTCTCTTAGTTGGTAGCCTTGTTATTTAAAATTTAAAATAACATTTAAAAATAACCTCATTAGATTGCTGATAGGCCAAGTTTGAACAACGTATTTTTGTAGCAACTTGATCATTTTGATGAGCTATTTATACACAACAGACATCATTCTGAGTGGTTTCAAGTAAATCTCCCAATTAATTTGCCTATCCTTTCCCTCCACAAATATCCAACCCATGTTCTCGGTTTTGTAGAGCAGCGAACAATCTCCGAGAACAGCGGGCCTGTTCAGACCTTCTGAGAGAGTGGACGTAGTCGGAGATCGCGTGCCTGGACGGACGGACGGACGCTCACAGCTCCGTTTTTCCACGTGCGTCACCCTGACCAGGTGAACGGTTACGGACGTCATCTGCGCCTCGCTGATCAGGGGAACGGGGAGGGGGTGTTTATAGGGACTACCGTACAATTAAAAATGGTGAAGCCTCTGTTTGTTCTATGCTCTTCACACCACTGGCTTTTTTTGTACACTCAAATGTATTCAATGTATTCATTCGTATTCAAATGGGTTGCATCGCACTGCCTTCTTCATTACTAAACATATAGAGCCTTTTTCAAATTGCATGGGCATCACTGTAAAGTTATCACCTGCTACATTGCAGCAAGCCATAACTAAACTACTTAGAATGCCTTTTTTGTTGTCTTAGTAACTCAAAAGCATCTTGATTATATAATGTGACATGTATTTAGTCTTTTTGTTCTTCTTTTTTGATTGAACTGGTGGTGTGTCATTTCCTGCTACCCATGCCGCCGATCTGATCACACTCGCACAGAGCAGCACCTGCTCAGCCATCATAGTCACAGACACTTTGTCACAATATTATTTTATTATTAGTGTAAGATTGCATGAATATTGCATTATATAATATCTTGTTATATTTTGGTGTGGCAGCAGCGTACGATGTCACAGCAAAATAAAACACTGCTTTTAAGAAACACCTTGCATAATATTGTAATCCTAGTTTATATCACATGAAACCTATTCATATTCAAACCTGTTTGGCATTCGATTTGACCAAAGGGGAGATGAATGTTCACATCATAAATGAGCTGGAATTTGGAATTGATTTGCCTTCAGGTGCAAACTTCAGAATTTCAGTTCCAACTCTTGAAAAATTCCCACTGATTTCTCCATTGATAAATGTATCCCATCTTTATGAATCAACACCTTGATATTCAAGGGAGAAATTTTGTTTTGGGAGGAGGAGGATTAAGTTAAATTAAGATAATGTTTTATGAATAATTATTTATGGCTCTGTCATATTCAAAACACAAACACAAATTAAGCCTACATCACTCACAAATCAGGTGAGGACACCTTGCGTCAAGTTAATCTGAAGGGGGGGGGCATGGCACATTTGGGATCTGGTCAGAGGCACACACATTGGCCTCTCTGATGTGCCATCAGGGCTGAGCAGCCTGGCGCTGCCAGTAAGATGGAGGGATGTGGTTTGTCATCTTGTCCTCCTCCCACGCTGTCTCTCTCCTCCACCCACGGCACTGAGATGGCGGGCAGTTTAATGACTTTTTTTCTTCTTTTTAAGAAATAGCTAAACTAAAAAAAACACCCTGTATTCATCAGAGGAGCTGTAGGAGTTTTGCTCTACTCCCACGGCCAGTGGGAGCGGTTTGTTTTTTTTGTTTACTTTCTTAATAAGCATTTCCATCGAAAAGCCCTGTGGTGTGGTGACAGAAATGGCTTGACTCAAAATGGTAGCTGAAGAAAAGATCAGACAAGTTTTTTTTTATTGAACATATTTTTTATTTTTTATTTAGTTTTTATAAATCAAGAAGTGATCTAACTGGATTGTTGCAACAATTAAAGGCTTTTCAATAAACGCTTAATGTGTAATGTCTTTTCAGTCAGAATTACAGTGGACTTCTGGCAAAAGTGGGACATTTTAAAGTCTGCCAGAACTGGGGTCAGCTGTTAAGGTTTGTTCTTATGTCTGATTTTACTTAACCTAATGCTTTCATGTGCTGTGGTAGGTCCCACATGGAATGTTGGCTCCATCAGTTCTAACAGCATTTGCAGGAGGGGAAGCAAATAAGTGTGACACATGCAGACTGAAAGGCTTGACGTGTTCAGGCCCGATGTTTTCTTGCATCCTGTCTTTCCCAAGGCTGTTCTTTTGAAATCCTGTGTCCTTTCCTTTGATTACAAAAAGAGAAACTCAGTGGTAATGCTTTATTTGGTCTCAGACCAAAAAGGTAACACACCTCCAAGGTAGCCCAGATAAATGCACACAGGTGTTTATGGAACTCCGGAGTACAATCCCATGCCAATCGTTTCAAGAGATGATGGGCTCGGCTCAGGCCTCTTTGACAACCCCCACCCCCCACCTCCCAAAAAACCCTGAGTTTGGGCCCTCGGCTCTTTTTCCCCACCCACTCCGGAAAATGGCGTAAGGCCTGCAATTAAAGTTGCCCTGGCAACAGCACTCGATACCTGGGTTATTTGAGTGCAGCCCTGCCGTTCGAGTCGAAAAAGAGACGCTCTGCCCCCTCTCTCTGCGTGTCAGTCAGTACTAACACCCCCCAACACACACACACTCAAACACATACACATGAATACACTGCATACCATGCAGTCAAAACATGCTGAGGCATCACACACGCAGGGGAAACCATGAGGACGAGGCAGGGGTGGGGGATTCTGCCTGGGGGGGGGTGCTTCCGGACCTGCTGGATCTCCTAAACATCACGCTGCTCCTGTGTCTCGGAAGGCATCCGCACCACCCACACACAACTTTATAGAATGCAGGGTGTGGCCACACTGAGGGAGATGCAGAGGTTCCCCTGCATTGGAAGCTCATGTACCCCTATTTCAGGCCGTTTCGCCATAAAACCTCCACATTTCTGATGGGTTTTAGGGGGACCACCTCTATATAAAATCTGTTTTTGTAACTTTTTAATTGAAGCTAAAAGGAATTGTTTTAAACCTCTTTTATTTCCATTTAATTAGATGACCTTTTTTGGTAAGGTAATCTAATTTACCTGGTAAATTGGTAAAGTAATCTAATCTAACTCGATTTTATGATGTTTCTGTGTCGTTTATTTTCTTTAGATGATTGCGTTTCTTTGGTTAATGTTGTTAACCTTGCACTCTCCTTGTGCCACTGTTTGGGAGACGGCAGCACTGCAAAGTGGCCTGGCATTACACCAACAAGCAACACGACAAGAGGAGGGTTAGCCAGACCAAGAGTGAAGACTTGAGAGAGATCATTTATTTATGCGAGAGGGTCTTTATTCAGTTTATTTGCAGCTTAAGTAGCAGTAGGCTTTCTTCTCCAGTTGGTCAGACTACAGTTGTGCTCAGCTCCGTTTCAATCCATCGGAGGGTGTGTGTGCGCGTGTGTGTGTAAGCACAGTTCTGTAAATCACAAACTGCAAATGGTTGGAGTCTCATAAGGCATTTAACGGCATCATGAAATGTATTTGGCCAGTTTTTTTCATGTCACCACACTTGGAGTAGCATATTTACAGCATTTTCTTAATTATTGGAATGAATGTGTATTGTTTAACCTAAATAGCAATATTTTAATTTAATTATATTGTATTAGGTAAAATTCACATGGATTGTGGACAAATGTCTGTCCTAAAGTAAATACAAATAACATAAAATAACATTTGGTTTGGATGTGGATCTAGTGGCACGAAATGAATTCTTGGCTCTGTAAAAAAAACTATTCAAAAAAGTAAAAAAACCTCAAACCTCATGCTCAAAAGGGCACCCCTTGACTTGCAGAGACTACTTATTCATTTAGGGCCAAATACGAACTGCATAACACCACGTTACTGAGGCGAAAGCAGTTGTAATCATGCTTTTCATCTCTATTTTCTCCCTTCCCCCTCACCTGCAGGCAACACTAAAAGTGTGATTCATCATTTCCATTTTAAAGATGTGGGTAGGACAATGTTAACCCTTGGGCTGAAATATTATTTCATGTGGCTTGGGGTGTGAACTGCATTGAGTCAAAGGAGACCAACGTGGCCCAAATTGGATGCTGCCCTTTTGCATTCCTTCTCTGTTTGACGCGACATTCTGCACCTGCCCACTGTTTTGAAACCGTGGGCTATGCTCCGTGGGTGGGATTGTTGTTTTTGAACGAGCAGGCCTAAATGTGGGTCTGAGTAGAAGGGTCTGTACACTGCACGCGCTGCTGCGAAAGGTCACACAATATGCTCGGGCGAGATCAAGTGCTACAACGCTGCTTGTGCCCTTGATCACAATCGATTCTGAAGTGCTGAGTGCGAATTACATTTCCGTAGCTAGTGCCTACATCAAGTCAGTTTTTTGAACAAACATCAAAATATATATGCATTTACTACAGGGGTAAATATATATTTTTATAAAGTATAATATAAAAACACGCAATTTAAATTGTTCACTTTTGCATGATGACACGCAAGGCAAGGCTCAATCAAATTCAGTATCATATCAGAAACTGTTGTGGTTTTACTATCTTCAAAAATACAAAGAAATTGCACAAGAAGTGTATCCCAATGATTGTCTGTCTTGCAAAACTACACGCCATTCATGAGTTTTTTGTTTGCATCACTGATTCCTTCAGAGGAATTCAATCATTGATTCCAGTGATGCCGATCGTATTTCGCTGAGTGAGAGCACTACTCTGAATGGATCTTTCTCTCAAGGGAAGTGTAACTCCTGGCCATTAAAACCGTTCATGAGTAAGATCTCATTTTTTTCCTGAGAGAGGACATGACGTATTTATTTGTTTATTTGTTACAATTAGGACCCGGTACTATCTTCGCTCTGGTTTTAAACAAAGTATTTGTATGAGATATTAGTAAACTTGTCCTCCAAAGCATGCGGGCAACAAGGTAAAAGGTACAACAAGGGGGGGGGGCAGTGGTAGCACGGTAAACCATGCCAGTATTTGCTTTCTCTTGGTGTGAAAGAATCATGACGCAACCATCGAACAATCCCATATCACTCGATTTATCATATTTCCTGCAAAGGCGACATTGCTGGGAAGGCATAAAATCTCGAATAATTTTCGTGTGATGTCGTTGGTCGAAGCTGTCTGTTTATTGGACGAATATATCTGTCACTCATGCAACGTGCGTCATTTCCGTTGTCAGGTGGTGCTGCTATGGAAAGATGTGATCAGAGGGTCAGAAAGAGGAGGCTTTTCCTGATTGCTCATTTCAGTAATAATAAAACAACTTCTGAAATTACAAACAACGTTCTCGTTTGGTTGGAAAAACAAAGACCAATGCGCCGTGTTGATTAGAAAGCGGAGAGAATGCCCTTGTTGTAGAAAAGATCGTTTCCCCGGTTGTTTTGGGTCAAGGTAAGTTGTTAAAGAGCTAGCTGGAGCTCCCAGCCATACCTCCCGTGGACCCGAACTAGCTAGCTACTGTACTTTGTTTTAAAGGGCCTGTGGGTTGTAAAAGTGTGGTCGCTAAATATTTCCTACGAATTGCAAAACCGACCGTGTAGGTGTGCTAGTCTATTTGGAAAATATATAAAGTTGTGACTAGCTAGCAATCGACTCCCATTTCTGTAGCATTGACGCTCGCTTGCCAGCTAGCTAACTATTAGCTTCGATTTCGAAATTTTACGGTTGTGAATTCAGGAATCACAAGCAAGCAATAACCATGGCACGACTGATTAGCCACGGGCTTGCTAGCGCCACTGGGGCTGTAGTAGAGCGGTGGCGTTTATTGTGTTCAGTTATATATATGTGTTTTTTTTGCAGGACGTAGCTAGGTGTTGCATTTCTTATTTGCAATCGTGGTGATTTGCTAGTAAAAGGACGAGTGCAGATATTTTCATTGTGGCTAGCTAGCAGCTACACGGTCTCAGCCGGTCTGTGGAAGTCTATAAATGGTAGGCTCGTCTCTTTACACACGGGATCAGGAGCCGCTTAGCCGAAGGGGATGGGGAACAAACGGTGATTGTGGGGATCGCCCGGCAGCGCGAGTCAACAAAGGGCTCGCATGCTCCACTGATGCCGACTTCCCTTTTTATTGTCTGGTCTCCCACTACACCACCAGAGCCTGCTGTAAAATCCTGCCTGTTTTCTTTGACGCCCCGGTCAGTCAAACAATATGTCCGTTTTTGTGCGTCTTCAATCACGAGGGCACCCTGTGTGCGCCCGATGACCTTGTATGGAGCATTCAAATATGCACTGTAACTTCAGTGGATAGCTTTGCAAGCTGGTTTACTCCGCTTTTTTAATAAACGACCGTATCGAGTCAGCCTTGACGAGAGCTGCGGCTTGCTGGCGGTGCATGGGCAAACCAATCGATTAGGTCTATGGGAATAACGTGTGTGAATGTCGGAGGCTAGGAGAAATAAACTTAAGCCAACTGAAAACATCTGGGCAACATAACGCAATTAAATGGAGAGCACTTTTACCATGATTTTTTAAACGGTGAAAGTTTTAAGTTCGTGTCAGCCTAATTCAGATTTTTTAAGTGATGCTCATCTATCTTTACGATTTAGATGGCATCGTGGACGGTATTTAGAAGTCGGCAGATGTTTCTTTTTGTCGTCTATTTTTGTATGCCGTGGTTTTGCGAGGATACTTAATTTGGTCTACGTAGCATCATACCACAAACGCTTCACCTACGCTTTGTTTTTCAAATTAACTGAGTGAAACCCACGTTGACAACAACACACCGCTACTCTCTGGTCTGCAGAGAACCGAATGCGATGGGTGGACCCAGCTTCTCTAGCATGCAGTAATGCACGCCGTGGCCCAAATGGTGTAATATACAGTGTACGAAAAACACATTTGTGGTTGACACGACGTATTTATTATGTTTAAAATATGTATAGCGATCTTGCCCCCGCCTGTCTAGTTATTGATGGTAATACCGTTGTACGTTGCTTACATTGCAACAAGCGCATACAATGTAGTAATGAGCAGACAGTGCGGAGACACATGAGCAAAGGTGTGTGAACCTGCGTGTGCTCGTGCCCAATCGCACTAATACCGTTTTATTAGTGCAACTGTGATATAGCCTTTAACTTGGTGCTTTTTGCTGTGTGTGTGTGTGTGTGTGTGTGTGTATTTTTCTTAATAAGTGTGTTCCATATGTGTGAAGTAAATGTTCCAAATTCCTCGCCGTGGGGGAGGCTAGGCCTTTCTGAGAGTGATTAAAAACAGATAGTGGGTGGATCTCGAGGCACCTTTGCTGTTGGCCCTGCACTGTTTTTCTAGCTATTTAAAGACCGCACATTTTCACTGACGAGGCAGGGTGTCTTGGATCGTGTCTGAGATAAAATGAATCAGTTACATGGTGCTCTTAATCGCTCATGCATTCTGTGATCTGCTACAGATAAGATTCCCCTTGTCACCGAATTCATTTAAGGTCCATTAGTTGTATCTGACCTTTGGGTTGGTCTGCAAATTGTCAGTTGTGTTTCAAAGTGTCCATGAGTCATGCAAAAATCGTGCAAGGCATGCATGCATTTTGGTATGCTTACAGGAAGGTAGCAGCACTACAATGTTCTGTAAATATTGCATTGTTTTTTCCGGGTTAAGTTCTTATCATTTCAATAGCTTCCAGTGTGCTATGTGCCATTAGTCGAATATTTCTATGCTGGCATTGAAAATGTGGTTTAGGCGTACACGTTTTTTGAAACCTGCCCCAAATAATCACAATTAGACATTGTACCAGCATGTCCTCCTCATTTGTTTACTGACCTCTGATAAACGAATGGCTCATAGTTCCTTGAAAAATTCCATGCTTTTGTCTCTTAATTAAATCCCTCGCTTTCAGACCGAGGGCTGCAGCCTGGTTTTTTCAGAGGCCTTGCAGGGAGTGGTGTGGTTGTTTTCATTGCTCACGCATGAATCAGAGCTCCGAAACTTAGTTTCGCTACATGATCTAGTACCGGCAGGCATTCATTCGCTATCATCTCAAGATCTAATCTGCAGTGCTGTTTTGAGACTCGAACCTTGAACCGAAAAAATACTTATTTATTATTTGTTGTGTGTACTGCTGTATTGTTCATCCGAGGCAGGCGGGATTGCTGAAGGCTCTGGCCTTTAAATTTCAGAGGGCGTGAAGACTCCCGAAATGTTTTAAAATTAAATTCAGGAGGCGCAGTGTGGGATACAAGTTTTTAAGTGGGTAGGACAGCAGCACATCCAAGACCCGTCTTATCAAGACCGCGGCAATAATGCATCTTGAACAGATGCAATCTTCTTTTTGACAGTGGTGGCGCGAGATGCGATTATATTTATAGCGTCGCTGCCTCTCAGGGATCGGAAAAGCCAGCTTTGAGCGGGTAAAAAAGTCACATCTTCCAGCTGTTGGGCTGGTGGCTGCAATGTGTAAAAGCCCAATATTGTCCTGCTCTTTCCTGGTTTTATTAAAATGCGCTTTTCCTGGCCGCGTTCCAGTTATCGTTCTTAATCCATTACATGCGTTCTGTTCTCCGGGGTCATAGAGAGGTGGCGTAAAGCAGGTACGGTTTGTGTCCGAGCCGCGAGGGACGCGTTGAGATGGGTTTTGTCATCAACGTCTGAACTCTCACCTGGAATGCTGCTCAATTTTAATGTAAAAAATATATATTTAACTGAACGACTTTAAAGCAAACTCCCCTGTCTGAATCGATCACACTAAACGGCCTACAGTTCACTTTTGCATTTCTTTTGATCACCCACAGAAGCACTATTTCTAGACGCGTGGCTTTTTGTGTGGTTTTTAAATTGGTATAATAGAATGCCAGTTGGGTTCAGACACATTTTTTGTCTCGGGATATATGGGCTTATTGTGTCCTTTGGTTAGGACGTGCACATTTTTTCAGTCCTGGATGTGTGTTGTGTTGTCATTGGTGTCATTGGCTGACATTTCATCTCACTGACAAATAATGGCCATGGAACGCCTGGGGCGTCGGCATGATTCACCGTTGTCGGTCGCAGGCTACTTCCTCGTTACAAGAACCGTGTCGCTGCAAAGAAACGGGAGATGATTTCATCACATGGCAACACGTTTATTGGCAAACAAAAAGTCAGTCTCAACCATCGTTGCAGGTCTTTTTAGAGGTTCAGAGTTGGTGTGGGTTAAGATTTATTTTGTTTGTGTCCTAACTCTTTTCGCGTTGTTGGCTCCCCCTTCCTAAATGGATCACGTGCGGTGACATAATGGTATTGGTAGCCTACATTTTGGTTCTTGCGAATGCTTTGCATTCACAAGAAACCATCTTAAAAGAGGAAGGAAAGCAAATCTTACCACACGGATTACACTGCACAGATTTTCAAATAATGCCTGCTAGATTAGGAGCAATTGAAGAGGCCTGATGCGGTACTTTTTTGTAATTTTCTTTTTCGATCAGAATTTCAATTATTTTCTTTTGTCCACACGCAGGAGGTTTCAGTAGGTGCAGGCACATAGTTGGGGCCCGTATTGTGGGAGATTCGTTCAAAACTGGGTTGCTGCTGGAGGCAGGACACTTCTCACGCGAAGAAGGCATGCAGCTGCATATAGGTTGACTCTATTAATAAATGTGATTTCTGCAGTTAAACGAGTGTGCGACCTCAGTTTTGTACCCTCCTCTCTGATGGTTTACACGTGTGGAACTAGCGCTGTGGGTTCTCGCACTCATTGACAAAACCTAGCCCCCCCAGCCATTCAGAGCTGCTAATTGGCCTTGAATGGCCCAGTAAAAGTGTGAAGGGGGGGTGGGGGTGTGGGGGTGGGGACTGTGATGTCTTATGGGGTACCCTGTCTCATATACACAAACAGAGACACACACCTTGTCCTCTCCTGGTGCACATGTCCTTAGAGAGTCCTGGAATTGTAGTAGTCTCGTCTGTGTGTTCTGACCTGATATCCCCCCCCCCCCGAAGAGCAAGACCAGGATGTCCAAGCGACGCATTTCGGAGAGGGGAGCTGGGGAATCCTCTGCCAGAGCCAGCAAGCTCCTGTGTACCGGAATATCGGGAAACAACGGCAAGAGAGCCGGACCCTTCATCCTTGGTAAGAAATCTGGGAAGTGGGGAGGGTTTTTTTGGGAAAGAGGGTAGGAGTCCTGTTTGTTGGGGCACTGTGTGCACAGAGGTGCCGGATCCTGTGTCCTGTGTTTGCTGAAGGAGAAATTTCTGGAATGTTTTGGAGCTGACGAGTCCTGTGGTGTATGGTCACAGTTCAGGATTTATCCACTGGGGGATGTCTCTTCCTCCCCACCTCGTCATTAGAAATGTAAGTTTGTGTCAACGTTGTCAGAACTCTGTTCCCCCTGGATATGAACGCATGCAAGCAAACCACCTCAGCAGACCCCCAAGTCTGCCTCTGTGGTGTTTAGAAAAAAAGAGAAAATGAAATTCATCAGCCAGCATTGCCTTTATTTTGTTTTCTTTAAAAGTTTGTCAGAATTAAGTCTGGTCTTCTGTTTGTTATGTGTGAGTGTGTGCGTGCGCTTGCGAGTTTACAAGCCTGCGTGCATGAATGCGTGCCTTGATGTAGATTGCTGTCCCCCCTTTTCGTAAGTGTGCCCCCTTTTTCCCGCTTGCAGGGCCTCGGCTGGGGAATTCGCCCGTGCAGAGCATCGTCCAGTGTCTAGCGAGAAAAGACGGGACCGATGATTTCTACCAGCTCAAGGTGGGTGTGGCGAGGGTTAAACCTTGAGCCCTTTTTCCAGAGCTCTCCAAGCACAGTAGCTTCCTGCAGAGACCTGCTAAGTACTTTGACCTTTGACCTTCCAAAACAAACCACCCCTGTGGAGGTCACCCTGTGCCATGTTTTGGGGAGCTCAGGGCCAGAGCTTTGTTTGTGTCCCCCATGCCGGAACCCCGTCCCCACACACTTGTTTATTCACTGGGCGAAGCTGAAGCTGAGGAAAGTGTTTTTCCCTTTAACAGCTCTGCAGCTGCTTCAGCGGTGTGCCTGGGATTCAGGCCTTTGTGTGTGTGTAGAAACATGCCGTCTGTGTCGAGCAAAAAGACCTTAAGTTTTCATCCTCATCTGTGTCCTGTAATAGTATATAATGTAATATATGCCATTTAGCAGACGCTTTTTATCCAAAGCGACTTACAGTACTGAGTGCATACATTTTTCAGTATATGTGGTCCCAATGTGAGTCGAACCCACAACCTAAGCATTGTCAGCGCCATGCTCTATCCACTGAGCCACACAGAACCACTGTAAATGCCTCATAACCCAACAAATAAGAAAAAACTAAGTTGATTCAAAGCCTTATGTGACTAAACCAACCATAGTGCTGATTTGGTAAATGGAAAATAAAGGTCTTTTTTTTGGAGATGCAGGGTCCTTGCGCAACACCGGCGATTATAGTCCTTAGCCTGTTATTCATTTATTGTCAGTAGGAGTGCTGATCTAGGCTCATGTTTCCCCTGTCCATATCCTAACCTTATCCATTGTGCCCTAAAAGGACACACTGATCCTAGACCTCAGCAGACCCCCAAGTCTGCCTCTGTGGTGTTTAGAAGGCTAAGGGGTCGGATTTCCTCCCCTCTGCGCTCCTCCTGTGTGTTGTTTGTGTGGTTGTTGGGGTCGTGACCTGTGACCCCTGACCCCCCGCTGCAGATCCTGACCCTGGAGGAGCGGGCGGACGCGGGGGCCGAGACGCAGGAGGAGAGGCAGGGGAAGATGCTGCTGCACACGGAGTACTCTCTGCTCTCCCTGTTGCACAACCAGGACGGAGTGGTGCACCACCACGGGCTCTTCCAGGTACGCTCCGCACGCACACACACACACACTCGGCCCCGCCCCCAATCCTCTTGCCGCCCCTTCACCAGTCAGTGTTTAATCCAGGAATGCACAGCGAATCTGATCTGTGTCGGGGGGTTTCATGCCAACTTCTGCTCTCCGTTGTCCAGCTATCCCGATTTACATTTACATTTGACATTTTAGGCATTTAGCAGACGCTCTTATCCAGAGCGACTTACACAGTTTTACATTTCTTTACATACAGTCCATTTATACAGCTGGATTATTTTTTACTGAAGCAATTCAGGTTAAATACCTTTGCTCAAGGGTACAACAGCAGTGACCCACCTGGGAATTGAACCTGCAACCTCTGAGTTACAAGCCCAGCTCCCTAACCGCTACACTACACTGCCAGCCAGATTTATTTATTTATTTAATCTGACGTTTTTGGTGAAACTCCTGAGCTACGGCCGCACGTGTCCTTGGCAAAAACGTTTGACCTCGGCCTTATACCTGTGTCGGTGTGCACAGCTGTTTAGAATCGTAACGAAAACCCAGAGCACACCCCAGCCCTCCAGGAACGGTTTAGCTCTGATCCTCTTACTGTCTCTTAAGTCGTACAGTCACTAGAGACAGTCGCCCGGAACCCTGACCTCAGTCCGGTAAACCACGGCAATCCTGCCGTCCTCCCTCCTTTGTTTTGGCGTGCGTGTGCCAGTTAGTGACGACATGGGACTTTCAAGAGGGCATTGTTTGTTCAACACCCCATATACAAGCTGAAAAAGAGACGGGCATCCTTTTTTGGACTTAAAAGCCTACTTTTTAATAAAACGAAGAGAAAACCCCCCCAGCTTTGTGCTTCTAATTCTTTAGCTATTCAATGATCCATTGTTTTTAGTTTTTTTCTTCTTGCTTTTGTCTTTTGCAGTGTTTTAGGAAGTGGTTCTGCAAGTGAACTTGTGAACGCCATTAGGTCAGCAATAAAGCTTCTTGGAATTTGTAAACCAGTTTCCGGAAGCTTGTTTTCCCAGCGCACGCTCCGTGAGAGGGCTTTACCGATGTGTCAGGCTGTTCCCAGCTTGCGTCCTGCAGTCGTAGCCAACCGCTCATCCTTTTTCCGGGGAGTCTTGCCGTTTTGCGTCCCCCCCCTCAGTATCTAGCCTGTTTTCCAGCGCTGGGTTTTAGCTGGGCCAATGAGGTTCTTGCGCCTCGCTCGAGGGTGAAACGGCGGTTTCTCTCCCATTCTAACCAAAGCTCCTTCTGTCAGCGCATCGCATGCGCCCAAAGTCCTCCGTAGTGACTCATAGTTTGTGTTTGGCTTCCTTATTTTTATTCTTGTTTTTCCAGCTGAATGGACTCGGCGGTTTCTTCACTACCTGTTCCAGCAGTTTGTTTTTGACTCCTCAAATTGAGGTGGAGGGGTGATTCATTCATGGCTCGTGTATTGATTGGTTTTATTGCCAGCCGTCTCCAAGCAGGGGCGGCCAATAGAGGGCATTTTTAGAGGTTGGAGCTGCCTGCCGATGACATCTGCTTCAGAAATCAGTGGGGAGCTGTGAAACGGCCGTTTTTCCCGTGGGTGTGAAGCTACCCCCTCTCATGCATAAGCAACAGGTCCTGGTTCTATGTTGTGTTGTAGATTTGTTTTGTTTTGTTTTTTTAGGCCTTTTGAGTGGCCAGTTAGTGACTCACCTATTCTCCTTTGTCATGGAAACACAGACTCATTAATAATAATGATAAAAAGGACACCACTTTGGATATTTGTAAAACAAAAGGGTAAAGAAAGACAGAGAACGATAAAGGCCAGGAGCACAAACTGACTGTCGCTGTCCATCTCTCTCCCTCCCTCCCTTCCTCTCTCCCTCTCCACACCTGTCTCCTTCCCCCCCTCTCTCTTTCTCCCTCTCTCTCCCGCTCCACCCCATCTCTGTCTCTCCCTCCACCCCCCTCTCCCCCTTCCTTAATCTCTCTCTCTCTCTCTCTTTCTCTCTCTCCTCCCTCCCTCCCTCCCTCCCTCAGGACCGGGCCTACGAGATCGTGGAGGACCTCGACTCCAACAAGGTGCGTAAGATGAAGAAGCGCATCTGCCTAGTGCTGGACTGCCTGTGCGCCCACGACTTCAGCGACAAAACGGCCGACCTCATCAACCTGCAGCATTACGTCATCAAGGAGAAGCGGCTGAGCGAACGGGAGACCATCGTCATCTTCTACGACGTGGTACGAGTGGTGGAAGCCCTGCACAAGGTACGACCTTGAGCTCCTTCTCTCACGCGCCCGCCGTGGCACGCAACGCAGACCTGCCGACCTGTAGTCGTTCTGCACTTGAGGTCCATGCAATACGCAAGTCTCGCGTTAATTTACGCAAATCTACGAGGCTCCACTCGCAACATAGTTATCTGACAGAACTTGGGACCCGAGCCAACGAAAGACAGAATGCCAAGAGACGATCTTGTCTCGCATTTTGGTCTGGTCTAGCATTTCTCACGCATTTCAGTGAAAGTGAGGTGACTTTTTCTGGTGATATCTTATTGAAATATTGTTTTTAAACTAACAAAAGAACCGCCCCCCCAGCAATATGCTGCTCGTCTTGTCAGAAAGACCTGGGGTTGGCAGGTCTTAATGCGATACTTCACCCAAAATCGATGCAAGTAGTAGTAAAGTAAAGTTGTAAAGTAGTAGCAAGTGGTTCTGTGTGGCACAGTTGGTAGAGCACGGTGTTGGCAACGCTTAGGTTGTGGGTTCAATTCCCCGCTGGGACCACTTGTATGTATGCATTCACTACTGTAAGTCGCTTTGGATAAAAGCGTCTGCTAAATGGCTTATATAAGTATAGTTTTTTTCCTTTCAGTACAATCCACTACACGTCCAAAGATATGTTTTTTAGGTGATTCACCGTCTACAAAAATGGTGAATCCACCAACAGGCATTGTTAATATCGACGTCAGAGAACGGTAGAGTCTTACGTACTCACAGGTAGCTAGCTCGAACATGCCGACATCTCAGTAACCTCCGGCTAGGTCGCTCAACCATGCGGCTCATTTGGAAGTTGAAAGGAAAGTCATGTTATTGCACTTAGAT